>CM038795.1:196966129-197585021 GCA_021764765.1 Vicia sativa | reverse complement strand
AAATTGAACTGAATATAAATCTTAGAAATTTAAAGAAATATGGAGGAATACAAACTAATAAAATCACGATATTTGAATGAATATAAGTCTTATAAAATGGATGAAAATTCTGGGTGAACATAAGTCTCTCAGAAAATTTGAGGAAACCCGATGAAACTTAACTTAACATAAATCATAAGAAAATCTGATGGATTCTCATGAACATTGATATGTAGAAATTTGAACTCGAATATAATCTTAGAAATTCAAGAACATGGAGTGAACACAAATCTTCGTAAAATCTGGCTGGAGATATTTGAATTTAATATAAGTCTTATAAAATGAAAATTTGAAATGAACATAAGTCTCAGAAAATTTGAGGAAAACTCTGATGAAACTTGACTTTAACATAAATCATAAGAAAACTGATGGATTCTGGTGAACATAGATATTAGAAATTTGAACCGAATATAAATCTTAGAAATTCAAGAAATACGGAGTGAACAAAAACATAGTAAAACTGATGATATTTCATGAAAATAAGTCTTGAAAATGTGGATGAAATTTGAAATGAACATAAGTCTCTAAAATTTGAGGAAGAACATGAAACTTGACGTGAACATAAATCATAAGAAAATCGATGGACTTAAGTGAACATAGATATGTAAAATTTGAATGAATATAAATCTTAGAAATTCAAGAAATACGGAGGAACACAAATATTAAGAAAGTTTGATGATATTGAAGTGAATATAAGTCTTTAGAAAATGTGATGAAATTAAAATGAATATAAGTCTCTAGAAAATTTGAGGAAAACCTCGATGAAACTCGATGCGGAACATAAATCATAAGAAAATTTGATGGATTCGGTGAACATAGATATGTAGAAATTTGAAGTGAATATAAATCCAAGAAATCAAGAAATACAAAAGGAAGAGAGAAATTTTAAAAATATGCTTGATATTTGAAAATGAATATAAGTCTTTGAAAATGGATGAAATGAAATGGAACATAAAGTCTCTAGAAAATTTGAGGAAAAACTGATGAAACTTACATGAACATAAATCATAAGAAACTGGATGGATTCACAAGAACATATAGATATTTAGGAAATTGAACCTAATATAAATCTTAGAAATTCTAAAGAATAATGGAGTGAACACAAATCTTAATAAAACTGATCATATTTGAATTGAATATAAGTCTATATAATGTGATGAAATTTAAATGAACATAAGTCTCTAGAAAATTTGAGGAAAACGCATGAAACTTTACGTGAACATAAATCATAAGAAACTGATGGATCATTAACATGGATAGGTAGAAATTTGAATCAATATAAATCTTAGAATTAAGAATACTTGAGGAAATAAATCTTCTGTAAAACTGGTGATATTTGAATGAATATAAGTCTTTATAAATGTGATAAAATTGAAATGAACATAAGTCTCTAGAAAATTTTGAGGAAAAACCTCGATGAAACTTGACTTAACATAAATCATAAGAAAATTTGATGGATTCAAGTGAACATAGATATTTAGAAATTTGAACCGAATATAAATCTTAGAAATTCAAGAAATACGGAGTGAACAAAAACATAAGAAATCATGATATTTGAAGAAAATGTTCAGAAAATGTGATGAAATTTGAACAACATAAGTCTTTAAAAAAAACAATCGAGGAAGAATCGATGAAATCGATCAGAATATAAATCATAAGAAAACTGGTGGATTCTGCGGACATGATATGTAAAATTTTGAACTGAAATATAAATCTAGAAAATTGAGGAAAATATGAGGAACACAAATATTAAGAAAGTTTGATGATATTTCATGAATATAAGTCTTAGAAAATGGACAGAATTAAAATGAAATAAGTCTCTAGAAAATTTGAGAAAACCTTGATGAAACTTGACGTGAAATATAAACTATAAGAATTGATGGACTCCGGATAATATGATAGAAATTTAAAGTGAATATAAATCAGAGACTTAAGAAACAAAGTGAAGAGAAATTTAAAACTGCTGATATTTGAAATGAATATAAGTCTGAAAATGTGATGAAATTTGAAATGAACAACATAAGTTCCGTGAAATTTTAGGAAAACTGATGAAACTTTACATGAACATAAATCATAAGAAAATCGATGGATTCTCATGTGAACATAGATATTTAGAAATTGAACCAATATAAATCTTAGAAATTCTAAAGAAATATGGAGTGAACACAAATCTTAATAAAATCGATGATATTTGAATGAATATAGGTCTTATAAAATGTGATGAAATTTAAAATGAACATAAGTCTCTAGAAATTTGAGGAAAACTCTATGAAAGAATTTAACATAAATCATAAGAAAATCTGATGGATTCAAGAACATTGATATGAAATTTGAACTGAATATAAATCTTAGGAATTTCAAGAAACACGTGAGTGAACACAAATCTTCAAAATCATGATATTTGAATTGAATATAAGTCGTTATAAATGTGATAAAATTTGAAATGAACATAAGTCTCTAGAAAATTGAGGAAACCTGAGGAACTTGAATTTTAACATAAATCATAAGAAAATCTGATGGATCGGGGTTAATGATGATATTAGAAATTTAATCAATATAAATCTAAATTCTGAAGAAATACTTGATGAACAAAACATAAGAAAATCATGATATTTGAAGAAAATAAGTCTTTAGAAATGTGATGAAATTGAAATGAATATAAGTCTCTAAAATTTGAGGAAGAACATGAAACTTGACGTGAATAAATCATGAAAATCATGGATTTAAGTGAACATAGATATGTAAATTTGAACCGAATATAAATCTTAGAAATTCTCAGAAATAATGGAGGAACAAATATTAAGAAAGTTTGATATTTGAATGAATATAAGTCTTTAGAAATGTGATGAAATTTAAATGAATATAAGTCTCTAGAAAATTTGAGGAAAACTCTGATGAAACTTGACGTGAAATAAATCATAAGAAAATTTGATGATTCTAAGTGAACATGATATGTAGAAATTCGGGAATATAAATCTTAAGAAATTCCAAGAATACAAAGTGAGAAATTTAAAATCGTTGATATTTTGAGGAAAACATGATGAAACTGACGTGAACATAAATCTTAAAAATATGATGGAATCTTTATAAATCTTAAGGAAATTCTCAAGAAACAATGGTGACATAAATCTTAAGAAACTGATGATATTGAAGTGAATATAAGTCTTTAGAAAATGTGATGAAATTTGAAGAGAATTTAAGTCTCTAGAAAATTTGAGGAAAACTCGATGAAAATTGACGGAACATAAGTCCTAAAGAAAATTTGATGGATTTTGAAGTGAATATAGATATGTAGAAATTTAAGGTAATATAAATGTTAAGAAATTGGAAGAAATACGGATGAACATAAATCATAAGAAATTTGATGATATTGAATGAATATAAGTCTTTCAAAATGTGATGAAATTTTAAATGAACTTAACTCTCTGAAAATTTGAGGAAAACTGACAAATCTTGACGGAAACATAAATCTTTAAAAAATTATGTCGAATCAAGTGAACAAAAATATGTAGAATTTGAAGTGAATATAAATTTAAGAAATTTCTTAAGAAATGAGTTGAAAACAAAGCTTAAGAAAAATCTGGCTGACATTAAGTGAATATAACTTTAGAAAATGAGGAAATTGAAATGAACAAGTCTCAGGAAATTTGAGGAAAAACCGATGAAACTTTACGTGAACATAAATCATAAGAAATGATGGATTCTAAGTGAACATGATATGTAGAAATTTGAACCTAATATAAATCTTAGAAATTTCCAAGAATATTTGAGTGAACACAAATCTTCAAAATCAATGATATTTGAAATGAATATAAGTCTTTATAAATGTGATGAAATTTGAATGAAATAAGTCTCCGAAAATTTGAGGAAAACTGATGAAACTTGATTTAACATAAATCATAAGAAAACTGATGGATTCTGGGTGAATAGATATAGAAATTTGAATGAATATAAATCTTTGAAATCAAGAAATGGAGTGAACAAAAAAATAGGAAAATCGAAGATGTTTGAAGTGAAATAAGTCTTTAGAAATGTGATAAATTTTGAAATGAACATAAGTCTCTAGAAAATTTGAGGAAAACCTGATGAAACTTGACGCGGAACATAAATCATAAGAAACCTTATGGATTCAAGGAACATAGATATGTAAAATTTGAACCAATATAAATCTTAGAAATTTCAAGAATATTTGAGTGAACACAAATATTAAGAAAATTTGATGATATTTCAAGTGAATATAAGTCTTTAGAAAATGTGATGAAATTTAAAATGAATATAAGTCTCTAGAAAATTTGAGGAAAACCTGATGAAACTTGACGTGAACATAAATCCTAAGAAAATCTGATGGATTCTGAAGTGAACATAGATATGTAGAAATTTGAAGTGAATATAAATCTTAAGGAATTCTGAAGAAATACAAAGTGAAGAGAAATTTGAAGAAATCTGTTGATATTTGAAATGAATATAAGTCTTTAGAAAATGTGCTGAAATTTGAAATGAACATAAGTCTCCGGAAATTTGACTAAAAACCTATGAAACTTTACGAACATAAAATCATAAGAAAATCAGATTCGATGTGAACATAGATATGTAGAAATTTGAGTGAATATAAATCTTAGAAATTCTGAAGAAATAATGGAGGAACATACAAATCTTAAGAAACTGATAATATTTGAATTGAATATAAGTCTTTATAAAATGTGATGAAATTTGAAATGAACATAAGTCTCGTAAAATTTGAGGAAAACTGATGAAACTTGACTTTAACATAAATCATAAGAAAATCATGGATTCAAGGAATATAGATACATAGAAATTTGAATCGAATATAAATCTAGAATTTCAAGAAATGAAAGTGAACAAAACATAGGAAAATCAGATGATACTTGAAGTGAAAATAAATTGAAATGTGATAAAATTTGTATTTGAAATATAAGTCTCTAGAAAAATTTGAGAAAACATGATGAAACTTGATGAACATAAATCTTAAAAAATATGATGGAATCTTATAAATCTTAAGAAATTCAAGAAATACGGTGAACTTAAATCTAAGAAATCAACATGATATTTGAAGTGAATATAAGTCTTTAGAAAATGTGATGAAATTTGGTAAATATAAGTCTCTGAAAATTTGAGGAAACTCGATGAAAATTGACGGAACATAAGTCCTAAGAAAATTTGATGGATTTTGAAGTGAATATAGATGTAGAAATTGAAGGTAATATAAATTAAGAAATTCAAGAAATATGGAGGAACATAAATCATAAGAAATTTGATGATTGAAGTGAATATAAGTTCTAGAAAATGTGATAAAATTTAAATGAACTTAACTCTAGAAAATTTGAGGAAAACTGATGAATCTTGACGTACATAAATCTTAAAAAATATGCCAATCAAGGAACAAAAATATGTAGAAATTGAAGGTGAATATAAATTTAAGAATTTAAGAAATATTGAGTGAAACAAAGCTTAAGAAAATCGATGATATTTGAAGTGAATATAACTTTAGAAATGATGAAATTTGAAATGAACATAAGTCTCAGAAAATTTGAGAAAACCTATGAAACTTTACGTGAACATAAATCAAGAAAATCGATGGATTCTTGGTGAAATAGATATGTAGAAATTTGAATCGAATATAAATCTTAGAAATTCAAGAAACACGAGTGAACACAAATCTTAAGAAAATCATGATATTTGAATTGAATATGTCTTTATAAAATGTGATGAAATTTGAAATGAACATAAGTCTCCGTAAAATTTGAGAAAACCCCGATGAAACTTGACTTTAACATAAATCATAAGAAAACTGATGGATTCCAAGTGAACATGATATGTAGAAATTTGAATCAATATAAATCTTAGAAATTCAAGAAATGGAGGAACAAAACATAGGAAAATCATGATATTTGAAGTGAAAATAAGTCTTAGAAAATGTGATAAAATTTTGAAATGAACATAAGTCTCTAGAAAATTTGAGGAAATCGATGAAACTTGACGTGAACATAAATTAAGAAAACTGATGGATTCTCGTTAGATATGTAAAATTTGAACCTAATATAAATCTTAGAAATTCAAGAAATAGTGTACACAAATATTAAGAAAATTGATGATATTTCAAGTGAATATAAGTCTTTAGAAATGTGATGAAATTTAAATGAATATAAGTCTCTAGAAAATTTGAGAACAACCTGATGAAACTTGACGTGAACATAAATCCTAAGAAAATCTGATGGATTCTGAAGTGAACATAGATATGTAGAAATTTGAAGTGAATATAAATCTTAAGAAATTCTGAAGAAATACAAAGTGAAGAGAAATTTGAAGAAATCTGTTGATATTTGAAATGAATATAAGTCTTTAGAAAAACAAATAAATTTGAAATGAACATAAGTCTCAAGAAAATTTGACGAAAACCTGATGAAACTTTACGTGAACATAAATCATAAGAAAATCTGATGGATTCGGATGTGAACATAGATATGTAGAAATTTGAAGTGAATATAAATCTTAGAAATTCTAAAGAAATACGGAGTGAACACAAATCTTAAGAAAATCTGATGATATTTGAATTGAATATAAGTCTTTATAAAATGTGATGAAATTTGAAATGAACAAAAGTCTCCAGAAAATTTGAGGAAAACCTGATGAAACTTGACTTTAACATAAATCATAAGAAAATCTGATGGATTCTGAAGTGAACATAGATGTGTAGAAAGTTGAACTGAATATAAATCTTAGAAATTCTGAAGAAATACGGAGTGAACAAAAAACATAGGAAAATCTGATGATATTTGAAGTGAAAATAAGTCTTTAGAAAATGTGATAAAATTTTGAAATGAACATAAGTCTCTAGAAAATTTGAGGAAAACTGATGAAACTTGACGTGAACATAAATCATAAGAAAATCTGATGGATTCTGAAGTGAACATAGATATGTAAAATTTGAACTGAATATAAATCTTAGAAATTCTGAAGAAATACGGAGTGAACACAAATATTAAGAAAATTTGATGATATTTCAAGTGAATATAAGTCTTTAGAAAATGTGATGAAATTTAAAATGAATATAAGTCTCTAGAAAATTTGAGGAAAACCTGATGAAACTTGACGTGAACATAAATCCTAAGAAAATCTGATGGATTCTGAAGTGAACATAGATATGTAGAAATTTGAAGTGAATATAAATCTTAAGAAATTCTGAAGAAATACAAAGTGAAGAGAAATTTGAAGAAATCTGTTGATATTTGAAATGAATATAAGTCTTTAGAAAATGTGCTGAAATTTGAAATGAACATAAGTCTCAAGAAAATTTGACGAAAACCTGATGAAACTTTACGTGAACATAAATCATAAGAAAATCTGATGGATTCGGATGTGAACATAGATATGTAGAAATTTGAACTGAATATAAATCTTAGAAATTCTAAAGAAATTGGAGTGAACACAAATCTTAAGAAAATCTGATGATATTTGAATTGAATATAAGTCTTTATAAAATGTGATGAAATTTGAAATGAACATAAGTCTCCAGAAAATTTGAGGAAAACCTGATGAAACTTGACTTTAACATAAATCATAAGAAAATCTGATGGATTCTGAAGTGAACATAGATATGTAGAAATTTGAACTGAATATAAATCTTAGAAATTCTGAAGAAATACGGAGTGAACAAAAAACATAGGAAAATCTGATGATATTTGAAGTGAAAATAAGTCTTTAGAAAATGTGATAAAATTTTGAAATGAACATAAGTCTCTAGAAAATTTGAGGAAAACTGATGAAACTTGACGTGAACATAAATCATAAGAAAATCTGATGGATTCTGAAGTGAACATAGATATGTAAAATTTGAACTGAATATAAATCTTAGAAATTCTGAAGAAATACGGAGTGAACACAAATATTAAGAAAATTTGATGATATTTCAAGTGAATATAAGTCTTTAGAAAATGTGATGAAATTTAAAATGAATATAAGTCTCTAGAAAGTTTGAGGAAAACCTGATGAAACATGACGTGAACATAAATCATAAGAAAATCATGTATTCAAGAAATAGATATGTAGAAATTTGAAGTGAATATAAATCTTAAGAAATTCTGAAGAAATACAAAGTGAAGAGAAATTTGAAGAAATCTGTTGATATTTGAAATGAATATAAGTCTTTAGAAAATGTGCTGAAATTTGAAATGAACATAAGTCTCCAGAAAATTTGACGAAAACCTGATGAAACTTTACGTGAACATAAATCATAAGAAAATCTGATGGATTCGGATGTGAACATAGATATGTAGAAATTTGAACTGAATATAAATCTTAGAAATTCTAAAGAAATACGGAGTGAACACAAATCTTAAGAAAATCTGATGATATTTGAATTGAATATAAGTCTTTATAAAATGTGATGAAATTTTAAATGAACATAAGTCTCTAGAAAAATTGAGGAAAACCTGATGAAAGTTGACTTTAACATATATCATAAGATAATCTGATGGATTCTGAAGTGAACATATATATATAGAAATTTGAACTGAATATAAATCTTAGGAATTCTGAAGAAATACAGTGTGAACAATAAACATAGGAAAATCTGATGATACCTGAAGTGAAAATAAGTCTTTTGAAAATGTGATAAAATTTGTAATGAACATAAGTGTCTAGAAACTTTTAGGAAAACTTGATGAAGCTTGACGTGAACATAAATCTTAAAAAAATATGATGGAATCTGAAGTAAACATAGATATGTAAAAATATGAACTGATTATAAACTTAAGAAATTCTGAAGAAATACGAAGTGAACATAAATCTTAAGAAATCTGATGATATTTGAAGTGAATATAAGTCTTTATAAAATGTGATGAAATTTGACGAGAATTTAAGTCTCTAGAAAATTTGAGGAAAACCTGATGAAAATTGACGTGAACATAAGTCCTAAGAAAATTTGATGGATTTTGAAGTGAATATAGATATGTAGAAATTTGAAGGTAATATAAATGTTAAGAAACTCTGAAGAAATATGTAGTGAACATAAATCATAAGAAACTTGATGATATTTGAAGTTGAGGAAAATCTGATGAATCTTGACGTGTACATAAATCTTAAAAAAATATGCTGGAATCTGAAGTGAACAAAAATATGTAGAAATTTGAAGGGAATATAAATTTTAAGAAATTCTTAAGAAATAAGGAGTGAACACAAAGCTTAAGAAAATCTGATGATATTTGAAGTGAATATAACTCTTTAGAAAATGAGATGAAATTTGAAATGAACATAAGTCTCTAGAAAATTTGAGGAAAAACTGATGAAACTTTACGTGAACATAAATCATAAGAAAATCTGATGGATTCTGAAGTGAACATAGATATGTAAAAATTTGAACTGAATATAAATCTTAGAAATTCTGAAGAAATACGGAGTGAACACAAATATTAAGAAAATTTGATGATATTTGAAGTGAATATAAGTCTTTTAAAAATTTGATGAAATTTGAAATGAACATAAGTCTCTAGAAAATTTGAGGAAAACGTGATGAAACTTTACGTGAACATAAATCATAAGAAAATCTGATGGATTCTGAAGTGAACATAGATATGTAGAAATTTGAACTGAATATAAATCTTAGAAATTCTGAAGAAATACAAAGTGAACACAAATCTTCAGAAAATCTGATGATATTTGAATAGAATATAAGTCTTTATAAAATGTGAAGAAATATGAAATGAACATAAGTCTCTAGAAAATTTGAGGAAAACCTGATGAAACTTGACTTTAACATAAATCATAAGAAAATCTGATGGATTCTGAAGCTATATATGTAGAAATTTGCACTGAATATAAATCTTAGAAATTCTGAAGAAATACGGAGTGAACAAAAAACATAGGAAAATCTGATGATATTTGAAGTGAAAATAAGTCTTTAGAAAATGTGATGAAATTTGAAATGAACATAAGTCTCTAAAATATTTGAGGAAAAACTGATGAAAATTGACGTGAACATAAATCATAAGAAAATCTGATGGATTCTGAAGTGAACATAGATATGTAAAATTTGAACTGAATATAAATCTTAGAAATTCTGAAGAAATACGGAGTGAACACAAATATTAAGAAAATTTGATGATATTTGAAGTGAATATAAGTCTTTAGAAAATGTGATGAAATTTAAAATGAATATAAGTCTCTAGAAAATTTGAGGAAAACCTGATGAAACTTGACGTGAACATAAATCATAAGAAAATATGATGTATTCTGAAGTGAACATAGATATGTAGAAATTTGAAGTGAATATAAATCTTAAGAAATTCTGAAGAAATACAAATTGAAGAGAAATTTTAAGAAATCTGATGATATTTGAAATGAATATAAGTCTTTAGAAAATGTGATGAAATTTGAAATGAACATAAGTCTCTAGAAAATTTGAGTAAAACCTGATGAAACTTTACGTGAACATAAATCATAAGAAAATCTGATGGATTCTGAAGTGAACATAGATATGTAGAAATTCGAACTGAATATAAAACTTAGAAATTCTAAAGAAATACGAAGTGAACACAAATCTTAAGAAAATCTGATGATATTGGAATTGAATATAAGTCTTTATAAAATGTGATGAAATTTGAAATGAACATAAGTCTCTAGAAAATTTGAGGAAAACCTGATGAAAGTTGACTTTAACATAAATCATAAGAAAATCTGATGGATTCTGAAGTGAGCATAGATATGTAGAAATTTGAACTGAGTATAAATCTAAGGAATTCTGAAGAAATACGGAGTGAACAAAAAACATAGGAAAATCTGATGATACTTGAAGTGAAAATAAGTCTTTTAAAAATGTGATAAAATTTGTAATGAACATAAGTCTCGAGAAAATTTGAGGAAAACATGATGAAACTTGACGTGAACATAAATCTTAAAAAAATATGATGGAATCTGAAGTAAACATAGATATGTAGAAATTTTAAGGTAATATAAATGTTAAGAAATTCTTAAGAAATATGGAGTGAACATAAATCATAAGAAATTTGATGATATTTGAAGTCAATATAAGTCTTTAGAAAATGTGATGAAATTTGAAATGAACATAACTCTCTAGAAAATTTGAGGAAAATCTGATGAAACTTGACGTGAACATAAATCTTAAAAAAATATGCTGGAATCTGAAGTGAACAATAATATGTAGAAATTTGAAGTGAATATAAATTTTAAGAAATTCTTAAGAAATACGGATTGAACACAAAGCTTAAGAAAATCTGATGATATTTGAAGTGAATATAACTCTTTATAAAATGAGATGAAATTTGAAATGAACATAAGTCTCTAGAAAATTTGAGGAAAAACTGATGAAACTTTATGTGAACATAAATCATAAGAAAATCTGATGGATTCTGAAGTGAACATAGCACTAGTACAAAAAATACTTTTTAAATCTTACATTTTAAATCACATGCTATCCACTTGATTTAAAAATGAAAGTTAGACATCCATGAGACTTTTTAGTGAATATAAATTAAGTTGGTTTACCCGATTAAAATATATTTATAATTATAAAATAATTATTTATAATTAAAAAATCATTCCTCTCTATTCTCGAAAACATATGTATTCTCTTTTTTCATTCATATCTCATCTCAAAATTAACAAAACCCATTTCTTTACTCTCTTCCATGAACCCTAACTTCTCACTCTCATCTCGCAAATAAACCTTCGAGAAACAACCCTTCCTTATCATCATCGAGGCAAACCGAGCTCTTCCTTCGATGGAAACAACCTTTCTTGTTCACGATCGCATCGGGTGAGTAACCGAGCTCTAATCTTTATCATATGCTTTATTATCATTTTCTGGTACGAATCAAGAAAGAGATATTTTGGCCGAAAGATCTTCAAAACCCTAAATATTCGTAGGAGGAATTGTTACCGATGACGGAAGGTGCTTTATTATTTGTCATTGATTTCGATTCTTCCGATATTGTATTTATTCTGCTTTGTGCATATAAAATAAGAAAACATGCAATCATTGCCTGCCTTTAGTAATTTTACTAACATCGTTGGTTTATTTCGTGTCTCATATTTTCATTTGTTTCTACCCAATAGAAATGAGTTTTTTCATCAAGACATTCAAATCAGAACCTTCAACCTTGGTAAGTTTCTTCAAACCCTAAATTGTTCTCATTTTTTTCTTCTAATTATTTCTTCTCAAGCCATAATCTATTCTACAATCTTGAAAATAATGGATGATTAATTTCTATATGGATGATTAATTATTATATGTTGTTGTTGTTCTTAAATTTAGAGAATTCGATCTTGAGAAGCTTAAGTATAATTTGTTCTTAATTACTAATTTGTATAAAATATGTTATGGATAGTGTCATGGTTTGAAGTTTGTTACCGCATGGCTTAAAAACTTGAAATGTTCAAGGATAAACCAACATTTTCTAAAATCCAAGATACTTTGTTCAAAATGAAAGGAATGGTCTGGGCGTGATGTGGTCCGTCATGATGCAATGTGGTCTAGTATGGTGGAGATGCAGTCTACACGACTGCGATATGGCAATTCCATGTGATGGGAAACAACTAGGAAGTTAAAAATGTAATGTAATGTGTGAATAAAAGAGCGATGTTCCTAGTTGTAATAAAAACGAGATTAATGTTTCACCATACATTCAAAACTAAGAAAGTTACTCTAATTTTATATAGTATTCCTCAATGATGATGTTATGTTAGCCAAAGATAATGCTATAAGTCGCCTTACTTCACCTTCCACAAATATCCACCTCTAAACTTCATACATCCATATCCCTCAATCATATCTTCCTAAAATTAAAACTCCTTTGAAGGTGTTTTAGATTGGAAATCAAACAAGATGTTAGGGAAAAGATTATATCACTTAAGAAACTAGTCAAAAGGTTAAGGTTGTAGGTAGAGTTGACCACCACCTTGCTCATAGTAAGTTATTGAAGGAATGAACAAGAAGAAAACATCCGATTGCAAAAAAGCGTGCTTTGCACTATATGTTGGAGAGGAACGACATAGATATGTTGTTCAACTAGCTATCTTTGTCATCCCTTATTCAAGATGTTGTTAGACAAAGCATACAATGAATTTGGATTTCAACAAAGGAATGGTTCGTTGTTCCATGTGCTTCACTTTTCAAGAAGTGCTTATCGCTATTGAATGTAACAATTGTAAGTTTAACATGGAACATGTTTTGATGAATTGATTTGATGTAAGTGAATGTATCATACAATATACTGATAATCCTTCATTTTTTAGTTAGACATATTTATAGTCTAGCTATACTTTGATCATGTATTAATCTTAATACTAAGGATTATATCTGCTTTTCCAAATCTTTAATATTAAAATTGTTACACAAGAATGATTTTACACATAAAATAGTTCCAAAATTGAACTAAATATAAGTTGTTTATATAGAAGCATATATGCTAATGCATATGTCATTTCAAACTTACAATAAATGCATTTGTAATTTTCGCTCTCCTTAAACTCAATATGATAAGATTTTTGCAAGTGTTGTTGATGATGACAAGTTCGCTAGATATCAAACGGTATAAAATAATAGCATTGATATCAAAGACAATAATCATAAGATTTTATACTAAATAAGTAACCACAAAACAACAAAAGATAAATACTAAAAAAAGATGTGTTGAGTAAACTTATTGATGTAGATTAAGTAAATATTAATCCTTCAACTTGTTAATTATTATTGATGATTAATGTCACAGATGCTTCTTAAGATCCTTTCATCACACATTTTTCCTCCTTCATCTGCAACATAATTAATTAACTATGAATTATAATCATCTTGGTTTAGCCATTCAATGAATTAATTAATCGATATATGAAAATGGATGTACCGAGCAACAATAGTTAGATCAACAATGTTGTTTCCAAGGGAATAAGTTACTACTTTGAACCGTGAGATTTAGGTTTTCTAGTTCCGAAAGTACCGTAGACGTAGAGGCATGTCCACTGTTTGTCACATTGAATCTTGATGAGAACATCTTTTCTTGAAACTCTCACTGATTTTAGGAAGTGTCGGTTGTTGAGTTGTTGATGTCATCATCATCATGATTATCGAAGATAATGATCTATTCACTTGTATTGCGATCCATTTTTGTTGTTCTACTTGTTCTCTAGTACGCAAACGTGTTTAGTTTTTCATATACGTTATTGCATCTCCCAACACCGAAGTTTTATCCATCTACACATATATAAATTCTTCTTTAATTACATTAGACTAAGTAAGCACCATAATTTATTATTTGTGTATGTATTTTTCGTAACTAGTTATGGATCGAGTTGGATGAATTCTAACCGCTTGAGTGAAGAGTATGATAAAGGAGGTGATTTTATACATTTGAAAGCTAAAACTTCCGATAATAACGGAAAGTTTTATTGTCCTTGTGTTAAATGTTTGAATATTCCTCGTTACATTTGAGTTGATAAAAGTCATCTTATTTGTCACGGATTAACCAAAATTATACCAAATGGATATGGCATGGAGAGTCGCTAAACATTCCAACTGCCGAGTACAAATGAAATCAATGTAGATATGGACAATCATCTAGATGATATGATCCATGATATAGGCCACGAGTCTTCCAATGAGCACATATGTATGATAATTTGTGCAAAGATAAGGAAGAGACTTTGTATCCGTGTTATAACTTCACACTTGTCGCAAGGTCGAGATTGTTCAACTTGAAGGCAAGAAATGGATGGATGATAAAAGCTTCACCGAATTGCTTGAGTGTTGAAAGAAATGTCTCCTAAGGTAACACACTACCCAATCGTAACTACGAGGCAAAGAAGATATTGTGTCCGATGGGTATGGAGTATAAAAAACACATGCCCTAACGATTGTATATTGTATCGAAATGAGTTTGAAGAGTGAAGAGATGCCCCTGTGGACTATCACGCTACAAAGAGAAGGACAATGATTTCAACCGTGATGAAAGTATACAACGCATCCTCGCTGGGTGCTATGGTATCTTCCAATAATTCCAAGGCTCAAACGATTATTCAATAATGTAAATGATGCAAAGAATATTAGATGGCATGCAGATGAAAGGAAATGTGATGGGTACCTTCCATCCAAATTGATTCTATTCAATGGAAAAATTGATGCTTTGTATCCGATTCGGAATGAGCCAACAAACCTCGTGCTTGACTTGCCATGATGGAATGAATCCATATGGGAACTTAAGTAAACCACGCTCATGGCCTATTCTCTTAATGATCTACAATCTTCCTCCTTCAATTTGCATGAAACGCAAATACATTATGTTATCCATGATGATTTCCGTCCAAAGCAACCGAAATGACATAGATGTTTATCTCACCATTGATGAAGACTTGAAAGTTCTTTGAGGAAGGTGTGATGTGTTTGATGCCCATACTGTAATTATTTCAAGCTACGCGCGATGTTATTTTGCACCATCAATGATTTTCCCGATATGGGAACTTGTAGTATAGTGAAGGGACATAAAGCATGTCCGATATGTGAAGAACACACTTGCTACCAACAATTGAAAATGGAAGGAAGACAGTTTACCTTGGCATCGAAAATTTCTTAAACGCTATCACCCATATCGTAGGTCGAAAAGCATTTAATGGACACCTTAAAATGCAATTGCTCCAAAACCCTTAATCGGAGAGCAAGTTTATGAAAAATTGAAAGATGTCGTTGTAGATTGGAAGGACCAAAATGCACTATTGAGAAACACATCCGAAAGAAGAGTTCTTTAATCTTCCTTATTGGTCTAGTCTAGATGTTAGACATTGTATTGATGTAATGCATATTGAAAAAATGTGTGTGATAGTGTAATAGGAACGCTTTCAACATTCGTGGGAAAACAAAGGATGGTTTGCATGCTCGTTCGATATGATGAGATGGGTATAAGACAAGAGTTAGCTCCACAATCATCGTAAAGAACATATTTGCCTCCAAAGATGTCATACTTTGTCAAAAATGAGAGAAGAAGCTTTTGTGAGTGTCTATGGGCATAAAAGTTCCACAAGGCTACTCTTCAAATGTCAAGAGTCTTGTCTCAATGAAAGATTTGAAATTAGTCAATGAAGTCTCATGATTGTCACATATTGATGCAAAGAATTACTACCAAGGGCACCGTGGCATATTGCCTAAAAAGTTAGAGATGTCTTAACTAGGTTATCCTTATTTTTCAATGCTATTTGCAGAAAGTAATTGATCCTAATAAATTATATGAGTTGGAAAATGAGGCTTCAATTATCTTGTGCCAACTAGAGATGTATTTTCCTCCTTCTTTTTGACATAATGGTTCACTTGATAGTTCATTTAGTGAGGAGATTAGGTTGTGTGGTCCTATTTATTTGAGGTGGATGTATCCAATGAACGATACATGAAGATTTTAAAAGGATATGTGAAGAATGTACGATGTCCCAAGCATCTATTGTTGAAAGATATATCGCGGAAGCTATTGAGTTTTGTTCGACTATATGTCGAGCGAGACAATGGAATTCCTAAGTCTCGCATGAGGGAAGATGTGAAGGTAAGGGTACACGAGGTTTAAAACTTAAGAGCATGACGCTGTAGAAGTACTTCAAGCACAATTGTATATATTGAATAACACATACGAGGTTCAACCTTACCTTGCGCTCATAAAGTCATTATCAAGGAAAAAATTCTAGAATGAGTGAAAATGGTTAATGAATGAGCATAACAAGACTTTTTAAAGTGGTTTAAAGAAACCATTTTAAATGAAAATTCAAATTACATTAAAATGGATATCAAGGAGCCTAACTTTGATGTCATAACTTGGTCTGTTATTATATCAATAATTTATCATTTTATACAAAGACTCAGATGACAAAAGTATGCATAAAAACAGGGGGTTATGGTTTTAGCCGAGTCCATGCACTTTTCTAGTTCAAAAGATAAAAATCCAACAGGGCATCCATACCTTATTTTGGAATCATTGAAGAGATTTGGGAAGTTGATTTCATTAAATTTAAGGTGCCTGCTTTTAAATGTAAATGGATTGACATAAATAATGGTGTCAAAACCGATGAATTTGGTTTTACATTGGTGGACCTTGAAAAGGCATCTTATATGACGAGCCCTTCATTATGGCATCTCAAGCAAAACAAGTGTTTTATGTTTGTGATCCTTCTAACAAAAAGTGGTCAGTGGTTCTTCAAGGTAAAAATATGCATGAGCCTGATGAAAGTCTAGATAATTTTGAGAGTCCTTTTTCTCAAAGGATACCTACATCCATTGAGGAAACTATAACAGATGACATTTATTCCACTCGTGATGATCATGAAGAAGGGATATGGGAAAATATCCAATCATGAAAATCTTTGAAAATAGTTTATATCCCTATATGGTACATTTTAGTTTATCAAGAATTTTTACTTTGATCCTTAGCTTTATTTTTACTCCATATATGAAAATGTATTCATTATTAATATATATTTTTAATGCAGATACATGGATGATCCATCAGCTTCTTCACCATGCGAGAATGTTACTCGACCTACCAAAAAGGCGTAGACGGGCACGAATGAAACAATTGTGTTTACGGAGAATGGTGTAAAGACACCAATTGATTTTAATCCAAGGACTAAAATACCTTTAGGGAAAACAAAAAGTTCAAGAGTCATGTGGGTTCCATTGCTCGAAACAAAGTCAGGATTTTGGAGGAATATTGGGATAATGTAGATTCAAAAGTGAAGGATCAAATTTGGGAAGATATCATGGTATAATCTTAATTATTCTTGCCAAATGTATTACTTTAATATGTTAGTTTCATATACTAACTATTTTATTTGTATGTGACGTAGGAACAATGGGAAATTCGTGATACTGATATTGGAGTATTGAAAGACAAGTGGATTTCCTATGAAGAGCGTGGAGGGCATTCAAAACAGCCCTAACAAGGAGATATTTAAATGACGGGGAATTGAGTGACAAATCTCCAGTTGAAACATATCCTTTCCTTGATGAGGAAACATGGCATAAGTTTATTAAGATGCGAGAGGATCCTTCTTTTCTGGTTTGTTGGACTTCATATTTAGTTTATCAATTAATTTTATTTTAATATTTCCTTTAATTGGTGTTATTTATAATAGGAGAAAAGAAAAGGGGAAAATGGTTCAGTTTATAATAAATACCCCACATCATGTCTCTGGGGATGAATTGATTGAAGAAAAGATGATACAAGAGAAAATAAAAGAAAGAAAAGAGTCACCGGAGATTCCTACCTACACTCCATCTCCACCAAAACGCCATGAGAAGGAAAAGGGTAAGAAAACCATCCGAGAGTACACATCAAGTACTTGTTGCCGACAAAATTGTAAGTAAATATATATCATAGATTTTGATGTATATGTGGTATTACTTTTATTGAAATTAAATTAATTTATCTAGAACCATTTTTCCGATTCTGTTAAAATAAAATCTACATTCGCCTTGTTATGTGTATACTATAGACTCTTACGTAAATTATTAGGTATATATCGTCGCGAATCGATCTATATATGTTCTCGATGAAAAAGGGTCTTAAACTTGAGAATTTTAGAATATATGCAAGATGCCCCGATTAAACATTAAGATTTGGTGTATATGCAATCCGCCTCAAAATTGTTCATAAGATGAAATAAAAACTATTAAAATTTGTAGATGGGCCAACTTGTAGATGTAATCCTTCGATAGCGTGCTTTTATTCTTAAACGCATTCTCATCGATATCAACATCTATATGTAATTATCGATAAAAAAAAATTATTGTAAGATTACATCTTGTTTATAAAATATTTATCTATCGTTGGTGAAATATTACTAGTAAAAATAATTATGTATTGAGAAGCTTTAACTATCATTGATGTTTACACGAGAAGCTTCTTTATATACAATCAGTTAGCTAGTGTTGTTTTTCTTAATATAAACTAGAGCATATTGCAATACATGTAAAAGTAGAGTATCTTTATCTAAGATGTGTCCATGCAATCATCTAGATACATATGTTACACTTAAGCAAAAAAGGACCATTTTCCTGTACCAAGTATATGAAGTCTGACTTGGTTTTATATTTTGTAATAAGGATGAAACTGTTGTTGAGTTTAAGTTAAATGTAGAAAATGATATTTGTTTTGTTGTTTCTTGGTAAAACTCTTATGTTTTGTTGTAGGATTCTCTGGTTCAAAAGAATCAAGGAAGCTTTGTTCTCAAGGACGCCAAGATATCTTAAGGAAGCGATCACGACCAACACCCCGGACGTGTTCGTGGTGTTGGTCGAGGTGTAGGAATTGACAATATTTTGGTCAACCTCCTCGTGATGTTTCATACCTCATTTATTTTCAATAAGACACAATAGAGGCCATAAAATTACAACTTACGAGGAGATTCGAGAACAAGTGATGCGGACATATCGTCAATGCCATCTTTCTCTCAACAATATCCAAATTTCCCGTTTGTTCTCCTAATTCCAATACGTAAAGCACGAATGGTAGTTGTTCAACAATGCCGCATATACAAGAGGACGAGCAAGATATCCTCAAGAATGTGAATTGTATGTTGATAAGAAACTTCATGTAGTGGCATATGCAAATGTGTATAATTTGGGGTCCACTATACATAATCAATTGTTAGACAATGATATGGCAAGGGTCATGGTAACCAAGGTTCTAGATTCAAATGTTCAAGTCCCCATGCCCACGTATGAGGTGACAAAGGTTGGCGAGCCCTCAACAATTTCATTCAATGGCCGAAAAGACTTTTTGCGACTGTTACTAATAAGGTATTAGTTATTTGGTCCATTTTATATTTCAATATAACATGACTATCTTATGATGTATAATATCTTATCTTAATCGTTATGATGTTGAAGGAAAGGAAAAAGATGTCATTCCATCTAAAAGGCCGTAACTGAAACAATGGTGTTGAAAAATTGATGTTAAAGATAATGTCACGGAAAGATGATGTGAAGTTCAAGTTTGAAGGAGATAAATTTTTTATGTCCCAATCAAAGATATTATGGAGTTGTATGAAGACACAAGATTTACGATCTCTATTCTACGTATGGGTGGTGTAAGTACATTTCTACATCATTTTATTGTTGTATTTTTCATATATTTGTACCATAATGAGTGTTTTGCTCAAGAGGGATGTGTTTTTATGTTGTTCCTTTATTCCATGTTGCTCGATATTGATCGAAATTTGGTACTTGACATTAGGTATATAAAACATCTTTGTACTGTTGGACAAGAGTAACATGTATGGTTTCATTGATCCAAATTTCATTCAAACACAAAACGATCGAGCTAGTTCTCACCACATAACTGAAAGCTTCGAGAATGACAAAGACCTTTTTGTACCATACATCAACAAGTGTGTATCCGATCTTCATATAATTTTTAAGTGTTAGATTCTTATTTCGATTGAATAAAAGTATGATGTTTAAACTTATGTTGTTGTATCTTAGATAGTTTTGAACAATATATTATGGTCATGTTCTTTCTTAAGGTATGAGGAAGTTAGGTCCTTTAACTTGAATGGAAAAGCCTTAACTTGAATGGAAAAGCCTTAATGTTTGATCTTTATATTTCACAACATATGGGTTTTATTTGGGATATCATAATTATTAACACGTGGTACTAAAATCATAATTATTAACATGGTGTGGTACTAAAATCTAAGAAACATATATTATAAAGTATTGAAGTTGACACATTTAATTTTTGTTTTCCATGGAGGCAATATCATGGCAATTGCTTATTATTGAGCCCAAAAGCAAAATGTAGTCTTCCTATGTTCGATGGGATCGTTTATAAAAGCATCGTTTTATGGTTGATTTGTAAGTATAATTTATTTATCCTACATGTAATTTATGATGTTTTAGAAGACCAATGGAATTAATATAATTTATATTTTATTGTAGAGCCATAGATGGATATAATAGGTTAAAAGGTTCGAGAAAACAAAGAAAGCCAACATGGAACGTTACTCTCAAAGTAAGTTAACAATTTCAAAATAACTTAAAGTTTATTAATAATTTTTTATACTATTTATTTACTATAACTTATGGTAATTGTAGTGTCAAAGACAATCTTTCAATTATGAGTGTATTATGTTATGATACATATGATGAACATTGTATCAGCTGGGTTGTTAATTCATGGAATCAGGTATTTAGCAAAAAAATTCAATTATATGTTAATTTTCTTCTTTAATGTTAATACAATATTCTAACATTATTTAATATTTATTCAGATATTTGGAGACTCAACACCATTTTATGAAGATGATGTTACAAATGTTCAAGAACGTTGTGCAAGTTTTATTCTAGAATCCATAAGAAGTAATATGATCACATGTTTTTTAGCTTATGTTGTAGACCTTATAGTTTGTTTAGATTTTCTTAGACAAGCTACTATTTTAATATTATTATAGTTTGATTTTGACAAAAGGTATTAAGTTTCATGGTACTCTTTGAAACATGGTTTCATGAATATTTTATTACTGGTCAAATTTATTTAAATGGTTATATATGAAATATTTGATCAAGGTTTTATTGTGATTTTTGTATTGTTTATAATTTGATCAATGTTTGATCAAGATTTATATTGTGGGAGACAACGGAAAATATTGAATTCTACTTTAAGTTAGATGAAAAACTTTTAAATAACAATATTAAATCAGGTGAACCAATTTAAATTTGATATTTCAAATCGGATCATCAAGATTTAAAAGCTTCACATTTTTGAACTTTTTAAATGTGTCAAACCGATTTAAATAAATACTCAAATTTAAAAAACATTTTAAATCGGATTATATCTGATTTAAAAACTACAACTTTTTAAATCATCTAGAATTAAATCGGACAACCAACTGATTTAAAATGTCATTTTTAACCGATTTAAAAAGTTTTTTTTCTACTAGTGTAGATATGTAAAAATTTGAACTGAATATAAATCTTAGAAATTCTGAAGAAATACGGAGTGAACACAAATATTAAGAAAATTTGATGATATTTGAAGTGAATATAAGTCTTTAAAAAATGTGATGAAATTTGAAATGAACATAAGTCTCTAGAAAATTTGAGGAAAACCTGATGAAACTTTACGTGAACATAAATCATAAAAAAATCTGATGGATTCTGAAGTGAACCTAGATATGTAGAAATTTGAATTGAATATAAATCTTAGAAATTCTGAAGAAATACGGAGTGAACACAAATCTTAAGCAAATCTGATGATATTTGAATTGAATATAAGTCTTTATAAAATGTGATTAAATTTGAAATGAACATAAGTCTCTAGAAAATTTGAGGAAAACCTGATGAAACATGACTTTAACATAAATCATAAGAAAGTCTGCTGGATTCTGAAGTGAACATAGATATGTAGAAATTTGAACTGAATATAAATCTTAGAAATTCTGAAGAAATACGGAGTGAACACAAATCTTAAGCTAATCTGATAATATTTGAATTGAATATAAGTTTTATAAAATATGATGAAATTTGAAATGAACATAAGGGTCTAGAAAATTTGAGGAAAACCTGGTGAAACTTGTCTTTAACATAAATCACAAGAAAATCTGATGGATTCTGAAGTGAACATAGATATGTAGAAATTTGAACTAAATATAAATCTTAGAAATTCTGAAGAAATACGGAGTGAACAAAAGCCATAGGAAAATCTGAAGTGAAAATTTGTAATGAACATAAGTCTCTAGAAAATTTGAGGAAAACATGATGAAACTTGACGTGAACATAAGTCTTAAAAAAATATGATGGAATCTGAAGTAAACATAGATATGTAGAAATATGAAGTGATTATAAATCTTAAGAATATCTGAAGAAATACGAAGTGAACATAAATCTTAAGAAATTTGATGATATTCGAAGTGAATATAAGTCTTTAGAAAATGTGATGAAATTTGAAATGAACATAAGTCTCTAGAAAATTTGAGGAAAAACTGATGAAACTTTACGTGAACATAAATCATAAGAAAATCTAATGGATTCTGAAGTGAACATAGATATGTAAAAATTTGAAATGAATATAAATCTTAGAAATTCTGAAGAAATACGGAGTGAACACAAATATTAAGAAAATTTGATGATATTTGAAGTGAATATAAGTCTTTAGAAAATGTGACGAAATATTAAATGAACATAAGTCTCTAGAAAATTTGAGGAAAACCTGATGAAACTTTACGTGAACATAAATCATAAGAAAATCTGATGGATTCTGAAGTGAACATAGATATGTAGAAATTTGAACTGAATATAAATCTTAGAAATTCTGAAGAAATACGGAGTGAACACAAATCTTAAGAAAATCTGATGATATTTGAATTGAATATAAGACTTTATAAAATGTGATTAAATTTGAAATGAACATAAGTCTCTAGAAAATTTGAGGAAAACCTGATGAAACTTGACTTTAACATAAATCATAAGAAAATCTGATGGATTTTGAAGTGAACATAGATATGTAGAAATTGGAACTGAATATAAATCTTAGAAATTCTGAAGAAATACGGAGTGAACAAAAAACATAGGAAAAATCTGATGATACTTGAAGTGAAAATAAGTCTTTTGGAAATGTGATAAAATTTGTAATGAACAAAAGTCTCTAGAAAATTAGAGGAAAACAGGATGAAACTTGACGTGAACATAAATCTTAAAAAAAATGATGGAATCTGAAGTAAACATAGATATGTAGAAATATGAAGTGATTATAAATCTTAAGAAATTCAAGAATACGATGAACATAAATCTTAAGAAATCTGATGATATTTGAAGTGAATATAAGTCTTTTGAATTTGTGATGAAATTTGAAGAGAATTTAAGTCTCTAGAAAATTTAAGAAAAACCTGATGAAAATTGAGGTGAACATAAATCCTAAGAAAATTTGATGGATTTTGAAGTGAATATAGGTATGTAGAAATTTGAAGGTAATATAAATGTTAAGAAATTCTGAAGAAATATGGAGTGAACATAAATCATAAGAAATTTGATGATATTTGAAGTGAATATAAGTCTTTAGAAAACGTGATGAAATTTGAAATGAACATAAGTCTCTAGAAAATTAGAGGAAAACCTGATAAATCTTGACGTGTACATAAATCTTAAAAAATTATGCTGGAATCTGAAGTCAACAAAAATATGTAGAAAATTGAAATTTTAATAAATACGATGTAACATAAATCATAAGAAATATGATGATATTTGATGAATATAAGTCTTAGAAAATTGATGAAACATGAATTGAACATAAATCTTAAGAAAATAGGATGGAATCTCAAGTGAACATAGATCCAAGAAATTTGAAGAGAATATAAATCTTAGGAAATTATGAAGAAATATGAAGTGAACATAAATCTTAAGAAATGTGATGAAATTTGAAGTGAATAGAAGTCTTTAGAAAATGTGATAAACTTTGAAAAGAATTTAAAGCTTTAGAAAATTTGCGGAAAACCTTCTGAAACCTGACGTGAACATAAATCTAAAAAAATTTGATGGATTCTGAAATGAACGTAGATGTGTAAAAATTTGAAGTGAATATAAATCTTTAGAAATTCTGAAGAAATACGGAGTCAACAGGAAACTAAAGAAAATTTAATGATATTTGAAGTGAATATAACTCTTTAGAAAATGTGATAAAATTTGAAATGAACATAACTCTCTAGAAAATTTGAGGAAAACCTGATAAAACTTGACGTGAACAAAAATCATAAGAAAATCTGATGGATTCTGAAGTGAACATAGATATGTAGAAATTTGAAGTGACTATAAATCTTAAGAAATTCTAAATAAATATAAAGTGAATAGAAATTTTAAGAAATCTGATGATATTTGAAGTTAATATATGTCTTTAGAAAATGTGATGAAATTTGAAATAAACATAAGTGTCTAGAAAATTTGAGGAAAACCTGATGAAACTTTACGTGAACATAAATCATAAGAAAATTTGATGGATTTTGAAGTGAACATAGATATGTAGAAATTTGAACTGAATATAAATCTTAGAAATTCTGAAGAAATACGGAGTGAACACAAATCTTAAGAAAATCTGATGATATTTGAAGTGAATATAAGTCTTTATAAAATGTGATGAAATTTGAAATGAACATAAGTCTGTAGAAAATTTGAGGAAAACCTGATGAAACTTGACTTGAACATAAATCATAAGAAAATCTGATGGATTCTGAACTGAACATAGATATGTAGAAATTTGAGCTGAATATAAATCTTAGAAATTCTGAAGAAATATGGAGTGAACAAAAAACTTAGGAAAATCTGATGATACTTGAAGTGAAAATAAGTCTTTTGAAAATGTGATAAAATTTGAAATGAACATAAGTCTCTAGAAAATTTGAGGAAAACATGATGAAACATGACGTGAACATAAATCTTAAAAAAATATGCTGGAATCTGAAGTAAACATAGATATGTAGAAATTTGAAGTGAATATAAATTTTAAGAAATTCTTAAGAAATACCGAGTGAGCACAAAGCTTAAGAAAATATTATGATATTTGAGTGAATATAAGTCTTTAGAAAATGTGATGAAATTTGAAATGAACATAAGTCTCTAGAAAATTTGAGGAAAAACTGATGAAACTTTACGTGAACATAAATCATAAGAAAATCTGATGGATTCTGAAGTGAACATAGATATGTAGAAATTTGAACTGAATATAAATCTTTTGAAGAAATACTGAGTGAACACAAATATAAAGAAAATCTGATGATATTTGAAGTGAATATAAGTCTTTTGAAAATGTGATGAAATTTGAAATGAACATGAGTCTCTACAAAATTTGAGGAAAACTTGATGAAACTTGAGGTGAACATAAATCTTTAAAAAATATGATGGAATCTGAAGTGAACATAGTTATGTAGAAAATTGAAGTGATTATAAATCTGATGAAATTCTTAAGAAATACGAAATGAACATAAATCATAAGAAATATGATGATATTTGATGTGAATATCAGTCTTTAGAAAACCTGATGAAACATGAATTGAACATAAATCTTAAGAAAATAGGATGGAATCTCATGTGAACATAGATCTGAAGAAATTTGAAGAGAATATAAATCTTAAGAAATTATGAAGAAATATGAAGTGAACATAAATCTTAAGAAATATGATGATATTTGAAGTGATTATAAGTTTAGGGAAAATGTGATGAAATTTGATAAGAATTTAAAGCTTTAGAAAATTTGCGGAAAACCTTCTGAAACTTGACGTGAACATAAATCTAAAGAAAATCTGATGGATTCTGAAGTGAACATAGATATGTAGAAATTTGAAGTGAGTATAAATCTTAAGAAATTCTAAAAAATTACAAAGTGAATAGAAATTTTAAAATATCTGATGATATTAAAAGTTAATATAAGTCTTTAGAAAATGTGATGAAATTTGAAATAAACATAAGTCTCTAGAAAATTTGAGGAAAACCTGATGATACTTTACGTGAACATAAATCATAAGAAAATCTGATGGATTCTGAAGTGGACATAGATATGTAGAAATTTGAACTGAATATAAATCTTAGAAATTTTGAAGAAATACGTAGTGAACACAAATCTTAAGAAAATCTGATGATATTTGAAGTGAATATAAGTTTTATAAAATGTGATGAAATTTGAAATGAACATAAGTCTATAGAAAATTTGAGGAAAAGCTGATGAAACTTGACTTGAACATAAATCATAAGAAAGTCTGATGGATTCTGAAGTGAACATAGATATGTAGAAATTTGAACTGAATATAAATCTTAGAAATTCTGAAGAAATATGGAGTGAACAAAAAACATAGGAAAATCTGATGATACTTGAAGTTAAAATAAGTCTTTTGAAAATGTGATAAAATTTGAAATGAACATAAGTCTCTAGAAAATTTGAGGAATAAATGATGAAACATGACGTGAACATAAATCTTAAAAAAATATGATGGAATCTAAAGTAAACATAGATATGTAGAAATTTGAAGTGATTATAAATCTTAAGAAATTCTTAAGAAATACGAAGTGAACATAAATCTTAAGAAATCTGATGATATTTGAAGTGAATATAAGTCTTTAGAAAATCTGATGAAATTTGAAGAGAATTTAAATCTCTATAAAATTTGAGGAAAACCTGATGAAACTTTACATGACCATAAATTTTAAAAAAATATGAGGGAATCTGAAGTTAACATAGATTGATGAAATTTGAAGTGAATATAAATCTTAAGAAATTCTGAAGAAATACAAAGTGAACATAAATCATAAGAAATATGATGATATTTGAAGTGAATATAACTCTTTAGAAAATGTGATGAAATTTGAAAAGAATTAAAGATTCTAGAAAATTTGAGGATGACCTGATGAAACTTGACGTGAACATAAATCTTAAGAAACTCTGATGGATTCTGAAGTGAACTTAGATATGTAGAAATTTGAAGAGAATATAAATCTTAAGAAATTTTGAAGAAATACGGAGTGAACTCAAATCTAAAGAAAATTTGATGAAATTTGAGGTGAATATAATTCTACAGTAAATGTGGTGAAATTTGAAATGAATATAAATCTCTTGAAAATTTATGGAAAACCTAAAGAAATTCTTAGAAATTCTAAAGAAATACGGAGTGAACACAAATCTTAAGAAAATCTGATGATATTTGAATTGAATATAAGTATTTAGATAATGTGATGAAATTTGAAATGAACATAAGTCTATAAAAAATTTGAGGAAAACCTGATGAAACTTTAGGTGAACGTAAATCTTAAAAAAATATGGTGGAATCTGAAGTGAACATAGATATATAGAAAATTGAAGTGATTATAAATCTGATGAAATTCTTTAGAAATACAAAGTGAACATAAATTATAAGAAATATGATGATATTTGATGTGAATATAAGTCTTTAGAAAACCTGATGCAACATGAATTGAACATAAATCATAAGAAAATCTGATGGATTCTGAAGTGAACATAGATCTAAAGAAATTTGAACTGAATATAAATCTTAGAAATTCAAGAAATACGATTGAACACTAATCTTAAGAAAATCTTATGATATTTGAATTGTATATAAGTCTTTAGAAAATGTGATGAAATTTGAAATGAACATAAATCTTAAAAAAATATGATGGAATCTGAAGTGAACATAGATATGGAGAAAATTGAAGTGAATATAAATCTTAAGAAATTTTAAAGAAATATGGAGTGAACACAAATTTTAAGAAAATCTAATGATATTTGAATTGAATATAATTTTAGAAAATGTGATCAAATTTGAAATGAACATAAGTCTCTTGAAAATTTGAGGAAAACCTGATGAAACTTGACGTGAACATAAATCTTAAAAAAATAGGATGGAATTTGAAGTGAAAATAGATATGGAGAAAATTTAATTGAATATAAATCTTAGAAATAAGTGAACATAAATCATAAGAAATATGATGATATTTGAGTGAATATAAGTCTTTATAAAATGTGATGAAATTTGAAATGAATATAATTTTAAGAAATAAAGTGAACATAAATCATAAGAAATATGATGATATTTGAGTGAATATAAATCTTTATAAAATGTGATGAAATTTGAAATGAATATAAGTCTCTAGAAAATTTGAGGAAAACCTAATGAAACTTGACGTGAACATAAATCTTAAGAAAATAAAATGGAATCTATAACATCGGATGAAACTTGACATGAACATAAATCTTAAAAAAATATGAAGGAATCTGAAGTGAACATAGATATGTTGAAATTTGAAGTGAATATAAATCTTAAGAAATTCTGAAGAAATACGAAGTGAACATAAATCTTAAGAAATCTAATGATATTTGAAGTGAATATAAGTCTTAAGAAAATGTGAAGAAATTTGAAATGAATATAAGTCTCAAGAAAATTTGAGGAAAACCTGATGAAACTTGACGTGAACATAAATATTAAAAAATTTGATAGAATCTGAAGTGAACATAGATATGTAGAAATTTGAAGTGAATATAAATCTTAAGAAATATTGAAGAAATACGGAGTGAACACAAATCTTAAGAAAATTTGATGATATTTGAATTGAATATAAGTCTTTAGAATATGTGATGAAATTTTAAATGAACATAAGTATCTAGAAAACTTGAGGAAAACCTGATGAAACTTGACGTGAACTTAAATCATATATCTTAAGAAATTATGAAGATATACGAAGTGAACATAAATCTTAAGAAATCTAATGATATTTGAAGTGAATATAAGTGTTAAGAAAATGTTTTGAAATTTTAAATGAATATAAGACTGTAGAAAATTTGAGGAAAACCGGATGATACTTGACGTGAACATAAATCTTAAGAATATCTGATGGAATCTGAAGTGAACATAGATATGAAGAAATTCGAAGAAAATAAAAATTTTTAGAAATTCCAAAGAAATACGAAGTGAACATAAATCTTAAGAAATGTGATGATATTTGAAGTGAATATAAGTCTTAAGAAAATGTGTTGAAATTTAAATGAATATAAGTCTCTAGAAAATATGAGGAAAACTTGATGAAACTTGACGTGAACATAAATCTTAAGAATATTCGATGCAATATGAAGTGAACATAGATCAGAATTAATTTGAAGTGAATATAATTCTTAAGAAATTCAAAAGATATATGAAATGAACATAAATTTTAAGAAATCTGACGATATTTGAAATGAATAAAAGTCTTAAGAAAATGTTATGAAATTTTAAATGAATATAAGTCTCTAGAAAATTTGAGGAAAACCTGATAAATTTTGAATTGAACATAAATCTTAAGAAAATATAATGGAATCTAAAGTGAACATAGATCTGAATAAATTTGAAGTGAATATAAATCTTAAAAAATTCTGAAGATATAAGAAGTGAACATTTATCTTAAGAAATATGAGGATATTTGAAGTTTATGTAAGTCTTTAGAAAATTTGTTAAAATTTGAAATGAATATAAGTCTCTAGAAAATTTGAACAAAGCCTGATGAAATTTGAAGTGAACATAAATCTTAAGAATATCTTATGGAATCTGAAGTGAACATAGATCTGAAGAAATTTGAAGTGAATAAAAATCTTAAGAAATTCTGAAGATATACGAAGTGAACATAAATCTTAAGAAATCTGATGATATTTGAAGTGAATATAAGTCTTTAAAAATGTGATGAAATTTTAAATGAATATATGTCTCTAGAAAATTTGGGGAAAATCGGATGAAACTTGATGTGAACATAAATCTTAAGAAAATCTAATGGAATCAAGTGAAAATAGATCCAAGTAATTGAAGTGAATATAAATCTTAAGAAATTATGAAGATATACAAAGTGAACATAAATCTTAAGAAATTTGATGATATTTGAAGTGAATATAATTCTTAAGAAAATGTTATGAAATTTGAAATGAATATAAGTCTCTAGAAAATTTGAGGAAAACATAATGAAACTTGATGTTAAAATAACTCTTATGAATATTTGAGGGAATCTGAAGTGAACATAGATTTGAAGAAATTTGAAGTGAATATAAATCTTAAGAAATTATGAAGATATACGAAGTGAACATAAATCTTAAGAAATCTGATGATATTTGAAGTGAATATAAGTCTTAAGAAAATGTTATGAAATTTAAATGAATATAAGTCTCTAGAAAATTTGAGGAAAACTTGACGAAACATGATGTGAACATAAATCTTAAGAATATCCGGTGGAATCTGAAGTGAACATAGATCTAAATAAATTTTATGTGAATATATATCTTAAGAAATTCTGAAGATATACGAAGTGAACATATATCTCAAGAAATGTGATGATATTTGAAGTGAATATAAGTCTTTAGAAAATGTGTTCAAATTTGAAATGAATAAAAGTCTCTAGAATATTTGCGGAAACCCTGATGAAGTTTGACGTGAACATAAATCTTAGGAATATCTGATGGAATCTAAAGTGAACATAGATCTGAAGAAATTTGACGTGAATAAAAATCTTAAGAAATTATGAAGATATACGAAGTGAACGTAAATCTTAAGAAATTTGATGATATTTGAAGTGAATATAAGTCTCTAGAAAATGTGATGAAATTTGAAATGAATATAAGTCTCTAGAAAATTAGGGGAAAGTCGGATGAAACTTGACGTGAACATAAATCATAAGAAAATCTAATGGAATCTGAAGTGAACATAGATTTGAAGAAATTTGAACTGAATATAAATTTTAAGAAATTTTGAAGAAATACGAATTGAACATAAATCTTCAGAAATCTGATGATATTAAAAGTTATTATAAGTCTTTAGAAAATATGATGAAATATGAAATGAATATAAGTCTCTAGAAAATTTGAGGAAAACCTGATGAAACTTGACGTGAACATAAATCTTTAGAAAATCTGATGGAATCTGAAGTGAACATAGATCTGAAGAAATTTGAAGTGAATATAAATCTTAAGAAATTATGAAGATAAACGAAGTGAACATAAAGCTTAAGAAATCTAATGATATTTCAGGTGAATATAAGTCTTAAGAAAATGTTTTGAAATTTAAATGAATATAAGTCTCTAGAAAATTTGAGGAAAACTTGATGAAACTTGACGTGAACATAAATCTTAAGAATATCCGATGCAATCAGAAGTGAACATAGATCTGAATAAATTTGAAGGGAATATAAATATTAAGAAATTCTAAAGATATATGAAATGAACATATATCTTAAGAAATTTGATGATATTTAAAGTGTATATAAGTCTTTAAAAAATGTGTCGAAATTTGAAATGAATATAAGTTTCTAGAAAATTTGAGGAAAACTTGATGAAACATAACGTGAACATAAATCTTTAAAAAATCTTGTGAAATCTGAAGTGAAGATAGATCTGAAGAAATTTGAAGTGAATATAAATCTTAAGAAATTATGAACATATACAAAGTGAACATAAAACTTAAGAAATCTGATGATATTTGAAGTGAATATAAGTCTTAAGAAAATGTTACGAAATTTTAAATGAATATAAGTCTCTAGAAAATTTGAGGAAATCCTAATGAAACTTGATGTTAACATAAATCTTAAGAATATTAGAGGGAATCTGTAGTGAAAACAGATCTGAAGAAATTTGAAGTGAATATAAATCTTAAGAAATTCTTAATATATACGAAGTGAACATAAATCTTAAGAAATCTGATGATATCTGAAGTGAATACAAGTCTTTAGAAAATATGTTGAAATTTGAAATGAATATAAGTCTTTAGAAAATTTGAGGAAACCCTGATGAAATTTGACGTGAACATAAATCTTATGAATATCTGATGGAATCTAAAGAGAACATAGATCTCAAGAAATTTTAAGTGAATATAAAACTTACAAAATTCAGAAGATATAAGAAGTGAACATAAATCTTAGGAAATCTGATGATATTTGAAGTGAATAAAACTCTTTAGAAAATGTGATGAAATTTAAAATGAATATAAGTCTCCAGAAAATTTGAGGATAACTGGATGAAACTTGAAGTGAACATAAATCTTAAGAAAATCTAATGGAATCTGAAGTGAAAATAGATCTTAAAAATTTGAAGTGAATACAAATCTTAAGAAATTATGAAGATATACAAAGTGAACATAAATCTTAAGAAATATTATGATATTTGAAGTGAATATAATTCTTAAGAAAATGTTATGAAATTTGAAATGAATATAAGTCTCTAGAAAGTTTGAGGAAAACATAATGAAACTTGATGTTAAAATAACTCTTATGAGTATTTGAGGGAATCTGAAGTGAACACAGATCTGAAGAAATTTGAAGTGAATATAAATCTTAAGAAATTATGAAGATATACGAAGTGAACATAAATCTTAAGAAATCTGATGATATTTGAAGTGAATATAAGTCTTAAGAAAATGTTATGAAATTTAAATGAATATAAGTCTCTAGAAAATTTGAGGAAAACATGACGAAACTTGATGTGAACAAAAATCTTAAGAATATCCGGTGGAATCTGAAGTGAACATAGATCTCATGAAATTTGAAGTGAATATAAATCTTAAGAAATTCTGAAGATATACGAAGTGAACATAAATCTTTAGAAATCTGATGATATTTGAAGTGAATATAAGTCTTTAGAAAATGTGATGAAATTTGAAATGAATATAAGTCTCTTGAAAATTAGGGGAAAATCAGATTAAACTTGACGTGACCATAAATCATAAGAAAATATGATTGAATCTGAAGTGAAAAAAGATTTGAAGAAATTTGAAGTGAATATAAATTTTAAGAAATTCTGAAGAAATACGAATAGAACATAAATCTTCAGAAATCTGATGATATTTCTAGTTAATATAAGTCTTTAGAAAATGTGATAAAATTTGAAATGAATATAAGTCTCTAGAAACTTGACGTGAACATAAATCTTTTGAAAATCATGGAATCAAGTGAACATAGATCCAAGAAATTTGAAGTGAATATAAATCTTAAGAAATTATGAAGATAAACGAAGTGAAAATAAATCTTAAGAAATCTGATAATATTTCAAGTGAATATAAGTCTTAAGAAAATGTTATGAAATTTTAAATGAATATAAGTCTCTAGAAAAGTTGAGGAAATCCTAATGAAACATGATGTTAACATAAATCTTAAGAATATTAGAGGGAATCTGAAGTGAACATAGATCTGAAGAAATTTGATGTGAATATAAATCTTAAGAAATTCTTAATATATACGAAATGAACATAAATCTTAAGAAATCTAATCATATTTGAAGTGAATATAAGTCTTTAGAAAATGTGTAGAAATTTGAAATGAATATAAGTCTCTAGAATATTTGAGGAAACCCTGATGAAATTTGACGTGAACATATATCTTAAGAATATCTGATGGAATTTGAAGTGAACATAGATCTAAATATATTTTAAGTGAATATAAATCTTAAAAAATTCTGAAGATATAAGAAGTGAACATAAATCTTAGGAAATATGATGATATTTGAAGTGAATAAAAGTCTTTAGAAAATGTGATGAAATTTAAAGGAATATAAGTCTATAGAAAATTTGAGGAAAACCTGACGAAACTTCACATGAACATAAATCTTAAAAATATCTGATGGAATCTGAAGTGAACATAGATCTGAAGAAATTTGAAGTGAATATAAATCTTAAGAAATTCTGAAGATATACGAAGTGAGCATAAATCTTCAGAAATTTGATGATATTTGAAGTGAATATAAATCTTTAGATAATGTGTTTAAATTTGAAAAGAATATAAGTCTCTAGAAAATTTGAGGAAAACCTGATGAAACTTGACGTGAACAGAAATCTTAAGAAAATAATATGGAATCTAAAGAGAACATAGATCTGAAGAAATTTGAAGTGAATATAAATTTTAAGAAATTCTAAAGAAATACGAAGTGAACATAAATCTTAAGAAATCTGATGATATTTGAAGTGAAAAAAATCTTAAGAAATCTATTGATATTTGAAGTCAATATAAGTCTTTAGAAAATTTGAGGAAAACCTTATAAAACTAGACGTGAACATAAATTTTAAAAATATCTGATGGAATCTGAAGTGAACATAGATCTGAAGAAATTTGAAGAGAATATAAATCTTAAGAAATTCTGAATATATACGAAGTGAACAAAAATCTTAAGAAATCTAATGATATTTGAAGTGAATATAAGTTATTAGAAAATGTCATTAAATTTGAAATGAATATAATTCTCTAGAAAATTTGTGGAAAACCGGATGAAACTTGAGGTGAACATAAATCATAAGAAAATACGATGGAATCAGAAGGGAACATAGATATGAAGAAATTCGAAGTGAATATAAATGTTAAGAAATTCTGAAGATATACGAAGTAAATAAAAATCTTAAGAAATCTGATGATATTTGAAGTGAATATAAGTCTTTGGAAAATGTGAAGAAATTTTAAATGAATATAAGTCTCTAGAAAATTTGGGGAAAATCGGATGAAACTTGAGGTGAACATAAATCATAAGAAAATCTGAAGGAATCTGAAGTGAACATAGATTTGAACAAATTTTACGTGAACATAAATTTTCAGAAATTCTGAAGAAATAGGAACTGAACAGAAATCTTAAGAAATTTGATGATATTTGAAGTGAATATACGTCTTAAGAAAATGTGATGAAATTTTAAATGAATATAAGTCTCTAGAAACTTTGAGGAAAACCTGATGAAACTTGACATGAACATAAATCTTAAGAATATTTGATGGAATTTAAATAGATCTAGAAGAAGTGAATATAAATCTTAAGAAATTCTGAAGATATACGAACTGAACATAAATCTTAATAAATCTGATGATATTTGAAGTGAATATAAGCCTTTAGAAATTGTGTTGAAATTTAAAATGAATATAAGTCTCTAGAAAATTTAAGGAAACCCTGATGAAATTTGACGTGAACATAAATCATTAGAATATCTGATGGAATCTGAAGTGAACATAGATTTGAAGAAATTTAAGGTGAACATAAATCTTAAAAAATTATTAAGATATACGAAGTGGACATAAATCTTATGAAATCTTGTGATATTTGAAGTGAATATAAGTCTTTAGAAAATGTGATGAAATTTTAAAGGAATATAAGTCTCTTGAAAATTTGTGGAAAATCGGATGAAACTCGACGTGAACATAAATCTCAAGAAAATTTGATGGAATCTGAAGTGAACATAGACTTGAAGAAATTTGAAGTGAATAAATTTTAAGAAATTCTGAATAAATACGAAGTGAACATAACTCTTAAGAAATCTGATGATATTTGAAATGCATATAAGTCTTTAGGTAATGTGTTGAAATTTGAAAAGAATATAAGTCTCTAGAAAATACGATGGAATCTGAAGTAAACATAGATATGAAGAAATTCGAAGTGAATATAAATGTTAAGAAATTCTAAAGATATACGAAGTGAACTAAAATCTTAAGAAATCTGATGATATTTGAAGGGAATATACGTCTTTAGAAAATGTGATGAAATTTTAAATGAATATAACTCTCTGGAAAATTTGAGGAAAATCAGATAAAACTTGACGTGAACGTAAATTATAAGAAAATCTGATGGAATTTGAAGTGAACAAAGATTTGAAGAAATTTAAAGTGAATATAAATTATAAGAACTTTTGTAGAAATACGAAGTGAACATAAATCTTAAGAAATCTGACGATATTTAATATAAATATAAGTCTGTAGACAATGTGATGAAATTTGAAATGAATATAAGTCTCTAGAAAAGTTGAGGAAAACCTGATGAAACTTGACGTGAACATAAATCTTAAGAATATCTGATGGAATCTGAAGTGAACATAGATCTGAAGAAATTTAAAGTGAATATAAATCTTAAGAAATTTTGAAGATATAAGAAGTGAACGTAAATATTAAGAAATATGATGATATTTGAAGTGAATATAAGTCTTAAGAAAATGTTATGAAATTTAAATGAATATATGTCTCTAGAAAATTTGCGGAAAACTTGATGAAATTTGACGTGAACATAAATCTTAAGAATATCTGATGGAATCTGAAGTGAACATAGATCCAAATAAATTTGAAGTGAATATAAATCTTAAGAAATTCAGATGATATACGAAGTGAACATAAATATTAAGAAATCTTATGATATTTGAAGTGAATATAAGTCTTTAGAAAATTTGTTAAAATTTGAAATGAATATAACTTTCTAGAAAATTTGAGGGAAACTAGATGAAATTTGACTTGAACATAAACCTAAATAATATCTAATTGAATTTGAAGTGAACATAGAGATGAAGAAATTTGAAATGAATATAAATCTAAAAAAATTATGAAAATATACGAAGTGAATAGAAATCTTCAAAATCTGATGATATTTGAAGTGAGTATAAGTCTTTAGAGAATGTGTTGAAATTTGAAATGAATATAAGTCTCTAGAAAATTTGAGGAAAACCTGATGAAATTTGACGTGAACCTAAATCTTAAGAATATCTGATGGAATCTAAAGTGAACATAGATCTGAAGAAATTTGAAGTGAATTTAAATTTTAAAAAATTCAGAAGAAATACGAAGTGAACATAAATCTTAAGAAATCTAATGATATTAGAAGTGAATATATGTCTTTAGAAAATGTGATGAGATTAGAAATGAATAAAAATCTTTACGTGAACATAAATCTTTTCATCATATCTGATGGAATCTGAAGAGAACATAGATATGAAGAAATTTGAAGTGAATATAAATCTTAAGAAATTCTGAAGATATAAGAAGTGAACATAAATCTTAAGACATCTGATGATATTTGAAGTGAGTATTAGTCTTTAGAAAATGTGTTGAAATTATAAAAGAATAGAAGTCTTTAGAAAATTTAGGGAAAACCAGATGAAATTTGACATGAACATAAATCTGAAGAGTATCTGATGGAATCTGAAGTGAACATAGATCTGAAGAAATTTGAAATCAATATAAATCTTAAGAAATTCTGAAGATATACGAAGTGAGCATAAATCTTAAAAAATCTGATGATATTTGAAGTGAATATAAGCCTTTAGATAATGTGTTGAAATTTGAAAACAATATAACTCTCTAGAAAATTTGAGGAAAACCTGATGAAACTTGACGTGATCATAAATATTCAGAAAATCTGATGGAATCTGAAGTGAACATAGATCTGAAGAAATTTAAAGTGAATATAAATCTTAAGAAATTATGAAGATATACGTAGTGAACATAAATCTTAAATAATATGGTGATAATTGAATTGAATATAAATCTTAAGAAAATGTTATGAAATTTAAATGAATATTAGTCTCTAGAAAATTTGAGAAAAACTAGATGAAACTTGACGTGAACATAAATCTTAAGAATATCTGATGGAATGTGAAGTGAACATAGATATGAAAAAATTTGAAGTGAATATAAATTTTAAGAAATTATGAAGAAATACGAAGTGAACATAAATCTTAAGAAATATGATGAAATTTGAAGTGAATATAAGTTATTAGAAAATGTCATGAAATTTGAAATGAATATAACTCTCTAGAAAATTTTAGGAAAACCTTATGTAACTTGACGTGAACATAAATCTTTTAATAATATCTGATTGAATCTGAAGTGAACATATATCTGAAGAAATTTGAAGTGAATATAAATCTTAAGAAATTCTGAAGATATAAGAAGTTAACGAAATCAAGAAATCTGATGATATTTGAAGTGAGTATAAGTCTTAGAAATTGTGTTGAAATTTGAAATGAATAGATGTCTCTAGAAAATTTGAGGAAACCGATGAAATTTGACGTGAACATAAATCAAGAATATCTCGATGGAATTTGAAGTGAACATAGATCCAAGAAATTTTGTGAGCATAAATCTTAAGAAATGATGATATTCGTGAATATAGGTCTTAGATAATGTGTGAATATAGGTCCGAAAATTTGAGGAAACCTTGATGAAACTTGACGTGAACATAAATCTTAAGAAAATACGATGAATTTGAAGTGAACATAGATCTGAAAAAATTTGAGGTGAATATAAATTTTAAGAGATTCTGAAGAAATACGAAGTGAACATAAATCTTAATAAATCTGATGAAATTTGAAGTGAAAATAAGTTATTAGGAAATGTGATGAAATTGCAAATGAATATAACTATCTAGAAAATTGGAGGAAAATCGGATGAAACTTGAAGTGAACATAAATCTTAAGAAAATACGATGGAATCTTAAGTGAACATAGATATGAAGAATTTCGAAGTGAATATAAATTTTAAGAAATTCTAAAGATATACGAAGTGAAAAAAAAAATCCTAAGAAATCTGATGAAATTTTAAATGAATATAAGTCTCTAGAAAATTTGAGGAAAATCGGTTAAAACTTGACGTGAACATAAATCATAAGAAAATCTGATGGAATCTGAAGTGAACATAGATTTAAAGAAATTTGATGTGAACATAAATTATAATAAATTCTTAAGAAATACGAAGCGAACTTAAATCTTTAAAAATCTGACGATATTTAAAGTGAATATAAGTCTTTAGACAATGTGATGAAATTTGAAATGAATATAAATCTCTAGAAAATATAAGGAAAACCTGATGAAACTTGACGTGAACATAAAACATAAGAAAATAAGATGGAATCTGAAGTGAACATAGATCTGATGAAATTTAAAGTGAATATAAATCTTAAGAAATTATGAAGATATACGAAGTGAACATAAATCTTAAATAATATGATGATAATTGAATTGAATATAACTCTTAAGAAAATGTTATGAAATTTAAATGAATATAAGTCTCTAGAAAATTTGAGAAAAACTAGATGAAACTTGACGTGAACATAAATCTTAAGAATATCTGATGGAATGTGAAGTGAACATAGATCTGAAAAAATTTGAAGTGAATATAAATTTTAAGAAATTATGAAGAAATACGAAGTGAACATAAATCTTAAGAAATATCATGAAATTTGAAGTGAATATAAGTTATTAGAAAATGTCATGAAATTTGAAATGAATATAACTCTCTAGAAAATTTCAGGCAAACCTTATGTAACTTGACGTGAACATAAGTCTTTTAATAATATCTGATTGAATCTGAAGTGAACATATAGAAATTTGAAGAATATAAATCTTAAGAAATTCAAGAAATCAAGAAGATATTTAAGTGAGTATAAGTCTTTAGAAATTGTGTTGAAATTTGAAATGAATAGATGTCTCTAGAAAATTTGAGAAAACCGATGAAATTTGACGTGAACATAAATCAAGAATATCTGATGGAATTTGAAGTGAACATAGATCTGAAGAAATTTGAAGTGAGCATAAATCTTAAAAAATCTGATGATATTCTGAAGTGAATATAGGTCTTTAGATAATGTGTTGAATATAGGTCTAGAAAATTTGAGGAAAACCTGATGAAACTTGACGTGAACATAAATCTTAAGAAAATACGATGAATTTGAAGTGAACATAGATCTGAAAAAATTTGAGGTGAATATAAATTTTAAGAGATTCTGAAGAAATACGAAGTGAACATAAATCTTAATAAATCTGATGAAATTTGAAGTGAAAATAAGTTATTAGGAAATGTGATGAAATTGGAAATGAATATAACTATCTAGAAAATTGGAGGAAAATCGGATGAAACTTGAAGTGAACATAAATCTTAAGAAAATACGATGGAATCTGAAGTGAACATAGATATGAAGAATTTCGAAGTGAATATAAATTTTAAGAAATTCTAAAGATATACGAAGTGAAAAAAAATTTGTAAGAAATCTGATGAAATTTTAAATGAATATAAGTCTCTAGAAAATTTGAGGAAAATCGGTTAAAACTTGACGTGAACATAAATCATAAGAAAATCTGATGGAATCTGAAGTGAACATAGATTTAAAGAAATTTGATGTGAACATAAATTATAAGAAATTCTTAAGAAATACGAAGCGAACTTAAATCTTTAAAAATCTGACGATATTTGAAGTGAATATAAGTCTTTAGACAATGTGATGAAATTTGAAATCAATATAAATCTCTAGAAAATTTAAGGAAAACCTGATGAAACTTGACGTGAACATAAAACATAAGAAAATAAGATGGAATCTGAAGTGAACATAGATCTGATGAAATTTAAAGTGAATATAAATCTTAAGAAATTATAAAGATATAAGAAGTGAACATAAATATTAAGAAATATGATGATATTTGAAGTGAATATAAGTCTTAAGAAAATGTTATGAAATTTAAATGAATATAAGTCTCTAGAAAATTTGAGGAAAACTTGATGAAATTTGACGTGAACATAAATCTTAAGAATATCTAATGGAATCTGAAGTGAACATAGATCTAAATAAATTTGAAGTGAATATAAATCTTAATAAATCCTGAAGATATACGAAGTGAACATAAATCTTAAGAAATCTTATGATATTTGAAGTGAATATAAGTCTTTAGAAAATGTGTTGAAATTTGAAATTAATAAAACTCTCTAGAAAATTTGAGGAAAACTACATGAAATTTGACTTGAACATAAACCTAAAGAATATCTAGTTGAAATTGAAGTGAACATAGATCTGAAGAAATTTGAAATGAATATAAATCTAAAGAAATTATGAAAATATACGAAGTGAACAGAAATCTATAAAATCTGATGATATTTGAAGTGAGTATAAGTCTTTAGAAAATGTGTTGAAATTTGAAATGAATATAAGTCTCTAGAAAATTTGAGGAAAATCTGATGAAATTTGACGTGAACCTAAAACTTAAGAATATCTGATGGAATCTAAAGTGAACATAGATCTGAAGAAATTTGACGTGAACCTAAAACTTAAGAATGTCTGATGGAATCTAAAGTGAACATAGATCTGAAGAAATTTGACGTGAACCTAAAACTTAAGAATATCTGATGGAATCTAAAGTGAACATATATCTGAAAAATTTGAAGTGAATATAAATTTTATGAAATTCAGAAGAAATACGAAGTGAACATAAATCTTAAGAAATCTAATGATATTTGAAGTGAATATAAGTTATTAGAAAATTTGATAAAATTTGAAATGAATATAACTCTCTTGAAAATTTGAGGAAAATCGGATGAAACTTGGAGTGAACATAAATCTTAAGAAAATACGATGGAATCTGAAGTGAACATAGATATGAAGAAATTCAAAGTGAATATAAATTTTAAGAAATTCGAAAGATATACGAAGTGAACAAAAATCTTAAGAAATCTGATGATATTTGTAGTGAATATAAGTCTTTAGAAAATGTGAGGAAATCGTAAATGAATATAAGTCTCTAGAAAATTTGAGGAAAATCGGATGAAACTTGACGTGAACATAAATCATAAGAAAATATGATCGAATCTGAAGTGAAAATAGATTTGAAGAAATTTGAAGTGAATATAAATTTTAAGAAATTCTGAAGAAATACGAAGTGAACATAAATCATAAGAAATCTGACGATATTTGAAATGAATATAAGTCTTTAGACAATGTGATGAAATTTGAAATGAATATAAGTCTCTAGAAAATTTGAGGAAAACCTGATGAAATTTGACGTGAACATAAAACTTAAGAAAATATGACGTAATCTGAAGTGAACATAGATCTCAAGAAATTTAAAGTGAATATAAATCTTAAGAAATTATGAAGATATAGGAAGTGAACATAAATCTTAAGAAATATTATGATATTTGAAGTGAATATAAGTCTTAAGAAAATGTTATGAAATTAAAATGAATATAAGTCTCTAGAAAATTTGAGGAAAACTTGATGAAATTTGACGTGACATAAATCTTAAGAATATCTGACGGAATCTGAAGTGAACATAGATCTGAATAAATTTGAAGTGAATATAAATCTTAAGAAATTCTTAAGATATACGAAGTGAACATAAATCTTAATAAATCTTATGATATTTCAAGTGAATATAACTCTTTAGAAAATGTGTTGAAATTTGAAATGAATATAAGTCTCTAGAAAATTCGAGGAAAACCTGATAAAATTTGACATGAACATAAATCTTAAGAATATTTGATGGAATCTGAAGTGAACATTGATCTGAAGAAATTTGAAGTGAATGTAAATCTAAAGAAATTATGAAGATATACAAAGTGAGAATAAATCTTAAGAAACATGATGATATTTGAAGTGAATATAAGTCTTTAGATAATGTGTTGAAATTTGAAAAGAATACAAGTCTCTAGAAAATTTTAGGAAAACCTGATGAAACTTGACGTGAACATAAGTCTTAAGAAAATACGATGGAATCTGAAGTGAACATAGTTTTGAAGAAATTTGAAGTGAATATAAATTTTAAAAAATTCTAAAGATATACGAAGTGAACAAAAATCTAAAGATATTTGGTGATATTTGAAGTGAATATAAGTCTTTATAAAATGTGATGAAATCTTAAATGAATATAAGTCTCTAGAAAATTTGAGGAAAACCTGAAGAAACTTGACGTGAACATAAATCTTAAGAAAATCTGATGGATTCTGAAGTGAACATAGATATGTAGAAATTTGAACTGAATATAAATCTTAAGAAATACTAAACTAATACGGAGGTAACACAAATCTTAAGAAAATCTGATGATATTTGAATTGAATATAAGTCTTTAGAACATGTGATGAAATTTGAAATGAACATAAATCTCTAGAAAATTTGAGGAAAACCTGATGAAATTTGACGTGAACATAAATCTTAAGAAAATCGGATGGAATCTGAAGTGAACATAGATCTGGAGAAATTTGAAGTAAATATAAATCTTAAGAAATTATGAAGATATACGAAGTGAACATAAGTCTTAAGAAATATGATGATATTTGAAGTGAATATAAGTCTTCAGAAAATGTTATGAAATTGAAATGAATATAAGTCTCTAGAAAATTTGAGGAAAACCTGATGAAATTTGACGTGAACATAAATCTTAAGAATATCTGATGGAATCTGAAGTGAACATAAACCTGAATAAATTTGAAGTGCATATAAATCTTAAGAAATTCTGAATATATACGAAGTGAACATAAATATTAAGAAATCTGATGATATTTGAAGTGAATATAAGTCTTTAGAAAATGTGTTGAAATTTTAAATGAATATAAGTCTCTAGAAAATTTGAGGAAAACCTGATGAAATTTGACGTGAACATAAATCTTAAGAATATCTAATGGAATTTGAAGTGAACATAGATCTCAAGAAATTTAAAGTGAATATAAATCTTAAGAAATTCTAAAAATATACGAAGTGAATGTAAATTTTAAGAGATCTGATGATATTTGATGTCACTCTCTCGTACATATATCCTTTGGTGTCTTTACTCTCAAAAGGACTTCACTTTCATTGAGCGATGTAGAGAATTCCCTAATGTACCACTCACTAGCATCAGGGGAGGTATCACCTACAACCTTTCTCTAGCACTATGATAGTTTAGTTATGCTCAAAGAGATGGTCCTCATGATATTCTCATCCAGGCATTCAGGTTTGACACGACAAAGATGTCCAAGGATACCGCCGAAGATCTTTGTAAAGAAAACTAATACCAAGACCTTGGGGCATAAAAATTCCATTCATTTGGAACCTTACCTCAAATGGGTGCGAGATCACGCTCAAAATCTCATGATGCCATATGATTCTATTCTACCAATAATTATGGGACTGCTAAAGGCGATGAATCTTACACCATTCTTCATCTACACATGCCTACTGATTTTGAAGAATTGAATAAATCCTGGATTCAACTCAAAGAAGAAAGGGATACCTTCGAAGCTCAATTCTATGCAAATGAGAAAAGGGTATTAGAGCTGTCAAAGTTGCTTCAAGAGGAGCAAAGCATCAACGCCTACTTCAACACATAGAGAGAAAGCGTCCATGGGAGACCTAAGCTCTAGGAATTTCACTTTTATTGATTGAACTTTTATTTGCACTTGCTAAATCAACTAATAAAAAGGTTGTACTTATTTGTTTACCAAATTTAAATTCCTAAGGTCCTTGAAAACATTGCATTGCATAACATCACATCTCATAGCATATCATTTCATAACAGGTACTTTGAAGACCGATTTTCTCATTCTCTCGCTATTTATTTCGGTAGAAATGGCTCTCAAATAAACTGTCAAATATCTCCAGGCTCAGAATGCTCAATTCTAGGAAATGTTCACTAGTTTGGCCCAAGGTCAAAAAGATCTGAAAAGCTCATCACCAAAAATAAGAAGATTACTGGCATTATCAACTTGGGAAGAAAGCACAGAGGTCCAATCAAGGTAGTCAGATAACTTGAAATCTCAAACAAAAGCGACGAAACTAAAGGAAGCATAAAAAACAATGAAGGAAGCTATCATGAGTCTAAAAATGAGGAAGAAAACTATATGAGCGAGAAGTATCCTCCTGATGATGAGAAATATAAGTAACTTGAAGACCGTCTGAATGTTGTGGAAAACCTAAAAATGACAGCGTTGAACTTTGATGATCTAAGTTTTGTTCCTGGAGTGGTAATTCCCCACAAGTTCAAAATTCCTACTTTTGCTAAGTATGATGGTGTTTCCTATCCAAAACTTCATCTGAAGTCCTATGTTCATAAGATCCATCCTCATACTGAAGACAGGAAGTTGTGGATACATTTCTTTCAAGACAGTTTGTCCGGAACACAGTTGGAGTGGTATTATCTGCTAGAGAATACCCACATTCATACCTGGAATGATTTAGCAGCACCATTACAATGCTGAGTTGGCACCAACCCGTATGCAACTACGGAATATTTCCATGGGCCGTGACAAGAAGTTCAAAGAGTACGCTCAGAAATAGAGAGATTTAGCAGGCAGAGTCCAACCACCTTTGTCCAATAGGGTGTTGATTAATATGTTTATGGGAACGCTGACAGGCCCATTCTTCAATCATCTGATTGGAAACTCTTCAGTTGGATTCACCGAGCTGATATTGATAGGAGAACATATTGAAGCTGGAATGAAGAGTGGAAGAATACAAGTCGACTCATCTTCAATTGCTACAAAGAGATATTTTGGTGGGAAGAATGAAGCCAATGTTGTATATGGTCAGAAGGGTCGTGACAAAGCTGATCACAATCAATCTGTGGGGGCAGTCCTGATCTCCAATCCCACACCAGTGCAATCTCAACAAGACAATACGCGTTGGCATAACGCGCCAAGAAGACATTTTACGAAGATCAACATGTCGTTGTCTCAAGCATTATAACACATGATGAAAGCAGAGCTGATTACTTTGAGGGATCCTCCTCAACATGTCAACACATCCTCTCTAAAGTACAATCCTAATACAAGATGTGCATACCACTCCAATAGCCCAAGGCGCGACACCAACAATTGTTGGGCCCCAAAGAACAAGATTCAAGACATGATTGAAGCCCGGGAAATGGAATACGACCCTCCTGTCGAAACTCCGAATGTGATCAACGCACCAATGCCTGACCATGGTAAAATTTCCAACACCATTGACAATGACTCATATGTCTTTGATGTGAATGAGCTGACCATTCCCTTGATGACTGTCAAGAAGGATTTGTTGCAAGCCGATTTATTTCTAGGATGTCGTGACAACTGTCGTTGGTGCGCATCTGAATCCAATGGATGTACTTGGTTGAAGAGACATGTTCAACGCATGATGGACAACCGAGAAGTGTTATTCCTAAAAGCTCCGCCTGTAAAGAGTCTGCACAAAGATGTTTCTAAAAGTCTGAAGATCGAAGACGTAAGCGAAGTCGTACCAAAAGTCTGGGATACCTTGGGGCAGCCAAGTGGGAAGTTTGATTTTAGGGTGAAATATACCGCCCTTGAGAGCTATAATATTGCAATTGAAGACATCAAGGCAACCTGTTGGGGAGATGATTATCCCAAAGAATCTACCAACATCAACATAATAAATATTACCTCTGATCCTGCGCCTAGAGTAGCACCTCTAATTATTACCTCTCTCAGATCAATTCCATATTCCTCTGACAAAGCTATACCTTGGAATTATGGGGCCGAAGTTTACTATTATGGCGTCAAGCAAGAGCCATTAACCATCGAAGACAGTACGGTTGAAGCTACCAGTCCTGATGTTGACAAGATCACCGGATCAAGCAAAGTAACTAGGACCAGAAGAGTGTTTTCTCCATATATCTCTCCTCCAAAAGACACGGTTGCACCAGTCTATACTCCTGCTATTGAACCAACTCCCAAGGCTAGAGGGAAAGAGAAAGTGACTCAACCTGCTCAGACAGAAGTACCAAAGGAAGTTGCTGAAGGTACCTCCAGGCAAGAAATGGAGGAAATTCTGAAGATCATTAAGAAGAGCGACTACAATATTGTGGAACAGTTAGGACAAACCCCGTCCAAGATTTCCATGCTAGCTCTGTTGTTGTGCTCTGAGGCTCATGCTAAAGCCTTGGTGAAATTTTTGAAGAATGCTCATATACCACAAGACACTTCTGCTGACTAATTCGAAAGTTATATTGCTAGACTGACCGCAGATAATGGTTTAAGCTTTTCTAATGCTGATCTGAATCCTGTCAGAAGGAAACACAACAAAGCCTTGCACATTTCTATAGGGTGTAAGGGCACTACATTGTCTCATGTGTTGGTGGATACTGGCTTTGCTCTGAACGTCCTACCGAAGAGTGCTCTCGACTGACTTGATGTTGAAGAAGTTGTCATGAAACCCAGTGATATAATTGTAAGAGCTTTCGATGGTTCGAAGAGAATAACACTTGGAGAGCTCAACATGTCGATCAAAGTAGGTTCCCAAACTTTTGACTCTACTTTATTTGTGATGGAAATTCATCCAGCTTATCCTTGCCTTCTTGGACGCCCTTGGATACATGGGACAGGCGTTGTTACCTCTATCCTACATCAGAAGTTGAAGTACCCGGTGAAGGGGAAATTTTTTACAGTATGCAGAGAAGAAGAATATATGGTAAGCCATTTGGAGTCATTCTGATACATCGAAATAGAAGGTGAATTTGTCGAAACTCCCTGTCAAGCTTTCAATGTAGTTCCACGAGTCATTCCTGTCGACTCTCCTGTCATTCCTGAGGTTACTATAGTTCCACCGAAGATGGTCTCGCTGAAAGATGCCAGAGCTGTAGTCAAAGAATAAGGTTGTACTATTTGGGGTTAGCTACCCGATTTTATGTTCAAATTTGACAAGACTGGTTTAGGCTTCACTACAAAAGGTCAGAAGATGACACACATCGAACGTGTCGGTGGACCTCCATTCTGCATCAACAAGAATGGAGTTCATGCTATAGAAGACGATGATGGTGACTCTGACATCAATAATTGGATCTTCCTAACTCTTGGCGATGGACTCAACAATTGGATGGCTAAGGATGTTATTCCAATCTCCGTTAGACATGAGTAATTGTTTTGTCTGTTTTATGCTTTTATGCTTTATAGCTTTGAATAGTAAGACTTTAAGCCTAGTGCCTTGCCCAGGGCACAATGGCTCATTTGTGAGGGTTATTATTTGTTATTCGCATATTTTCATTCAATAAATCATTGAAATTTTGCATTAAAATATTATGCTCTTTGTCTTTCTTTTACTTTATCACCTTTTTCAAAAAGCTATGTGTTCTTATACACACCCACGTAATAAACTGCAGATCCACACTCACTCAAGATCCCGTCGATAACGACTCTACTATTGCTAAATATGACTTCGATAATTCGATCTACCAAGCCGAAGACGAAGGTGAGGAAGATTGTGAAGTGCTAGGAGAACTTTCCAGACTACTACATCAAGAGGAAAGGGCTATACAACCACACGTAGAGCCAGTCGAAGTTATGAATCTAGGTACCGGCGAAGACAAAAAAGAAATCAAGATAGGAGCAGGTCTTGAGAACAGTGTTAAAGGAAGATTGGTCCAGATGCTGCGAGACTACATCGAGAATTTTGCTTGGTCCTACGAAGATATGTCAGGTTTAGATATCGATATTGTGGTACACCATCTACCAATGAAAGAAGGATTTCTCCCTGTGAAGCAGAAGACTCGTCGTATGCATCCCGAGATGTCCGAGAAAATTAAAGTCGAAGTTAAGATGTAGTTCAATGTCAGTTTCTTAGTCGTTACTTCTTATCCATAGTGGGTTGCGAATATGGTGCCCGTACCTAAGAAGGATGGCAAGGTGCGCATGTGTGTGGATTACCGAGACTTGAATAAGGCAAGCCTGAAAGGCGATTTTCTAGTTCCACATATCAATGTTCTGGTTGACAATACTGCTACGCACAAAGTTTTCTCCTTCGTGGATGGTTTCTCCGGTTATAATCAAATTAAGGTGGCACCCTAAGACATGGAAAAGACTACTTTCGTTACATAGTGGGGCACCTTCTGTTACAAGGTCATGTCGTTTGGATTAAAGAATGCTGGCGCAACATATCAGCGTGCTATGGTAGCTTTATTCCCTAATACGATCCATCACGAGATAGAGGTCTACGTCGACGACATGATATCTCAATCACAAACTAAAGAAGAACATCTTGGTCATTTGCGTAAGCTGTTTGATAGACTGAAGAAATACAGATTGATACTGAATCCGAGAAAATGCACATTTGGAGTCAGATCCAGCAAACTTCTGGGATACATTGTCAGTGGTAATGGTATCGAAGTTAACCCCGCTAAGGTTAAAGTTATTCAAGAAATGTCAGTTCCCTGTACCGAGAAGAAAGTCAGAGTTTTCTTAGGACGACTAAATTATATTTCCAGATTCATTGCACATCGAACTACTACTTGTGAGCCAATCTTCAAGTTACTGAAGAAAGATCAAGTAGTAAAATGGAACAACGATTGCCAGATGGATTTTGACAAAATCAACGAGTACCTACAGAAACCTCCTATCATGATGCCACCAGTCAAAGGAAGACCTCTCATCATGTACTTAACAGTATTAGAGAATTCAATGGGGTGTGTGTTGGGGCAACATGACGAGTCTAGTTGAAAAGAGTACGCAATATACTACCTTAGCAAAAAGTTTATCGACTGTGAAACAAGATACTCACACTACCTTTTTGATCTCTAGAATATGTTGAGGTCTTCCTTAAATTGCTACTCGCCGACTAAGACAGTATATGTTGACTCACACTACCATGTTGGTCTTTAGAATGGATTCGATAAAATACATATTCGAGAAACCTGCTCTCTCCGGAAGAATAGCAAGATGGAAAATGATCTTGACCGAATATGACATTCAGTATACTACTCAGAAAGTGATCAAAGGAAGTGTCGTAGATGATCATTTGGCTCATCAAGTCGTAGATGACTACCAGTCTATGCATTTCGAGTTTCCAAACGAGGATATTATGTTAGTCACTGATTACGAAGAGCCTGGACCAGATAAAAGACCTGAGCTAGGATCCCGATGGACCATGGTCTTCAATGGAGCTTCTAATGCACTTGGAAATGGTATTGGCGCTGTAATTACATCTCCTAAAGGCGGCCAGACACCTTTCACCACCAGACTATGTTTCGACTGCACCAACAACATGGTTGAATACAAAGCGTGCATTATGGGTATCAAAGTTGTTATTAACTTGAGGATAAAATTCCTTCAAGTATATGGAGACTCATTTTTGGTGATTAGTCAGATCAAGGGAGAATGGGATATGGAACATCCAAATCTTATTCCTTATCGGGAACATGTGTTGAATCTGATCCCCTACTTCGAAGAAATCACTTTTGAGCATATCCCACGAGAAGAGAATCAGTTGGAAGACGCATTAGCTACCATGTCATCTATGTTTAAAGTCAGATGGGACAACGAATCTCCTCAAATCACTATTGAAAGGATAAATGAACCGGCATACTGTTGCGAACTTGATACTGAAGGAGTAGAAGAAAAACCTAGTTTCTATGAAGTGAAAAGATATATTGAGGCTCAAGAAAACCCTGAAGGGGAATCTATCAACGATAAGAAGTTCCTGAGAAGGTTCGCCGCCAAGTTCTTTCTCAATAACGGCATCCTATACAAACGTAATCATGACATGGCCTTACCTCCGATGTGTATATCAGAAGACAACTAAACAAATCATGGAAGAGTTACATGAAGGCGCATTTGGTACCCACTCTAGTGGGCATACAATGGCTAAGAAGATTCTGAGAGCAGGGTTATTATTGGTCTACTATGGAAGCTGATTGTTATCGCTATGCCCGATCTTGTCACAAATGGCAAATATACGCATATAAAGTTCACGTACCTCCAGTTCCATTGAATGTTCTGACTGGCCCGTGGCCTTTCGCGATGTGGGGTATTGACATGATTGGAGAAATCAAACCTACCACTTCTAATGGACATTGTTTTATCCTTGTCGCTATTGATTACTTTACCAAGTGGGTAAGTAGCTTTGTTCGCGTCTACCAAGAATGTTGTGGCTCAATTCATCAAACATGATCTCTTTGTCGATAAATCCCGAAAGGATTATCACAGACAATGGTACCAATCTCAACAGCAAAATGATCACCAAACTCTTCACGTTGTTCAAGATAAAGCATCAAAACTCTTCTCCATACCGGTCAAAGATGAATGGCACAGTGGAAGTCGCCAACAAAAATCTTAAGAAAATCATACAGAAGATGACAGTGACGTATAAATATTGGCATGAGATGTTTCCATTCTCTCTCCACGATAATCGCACTTCAGTTCGAACATCTATAGGGGCAACCTCATTCTCTCTCGTATATGGAATGGAAGTAGTTCTACTTATCGAGGTTCAGATACCCTCGCACAGAGTACTGAAAGATGCAGAGTTAGATAAAGACGAATGGGTCCAGACTCGATTTGAATAGATAAACTTGATTGATGAGAAATGGTTCCTAGTTATCTTCCATGGACAGATATGTCAAAAACGAATGATCAAAGCCTTCAATAAGAAAGTCAAACACCGAGTGTACCAGGTGGATGATCTAGTAGTCAAGTGCATCATCTTACCATAAGGTGATCCCAGGGGCAAACGGACTCCCACCTATGAGGGACCATTTGTGGTCAAGACAGTATTTTCTGGCGGAGCCATGATACTAAGCACTATGGATGGAGAAGACTTCCTGTACCCTGTGAACGCAAACATAGTCAAAAAATACTACGCATAAACGAGACCCGCTAGGTTGACTGGCCTAGGCAAAAATAAGGGAGTCCTGACGAACCAAAAGGGTTCGGGCAAAAGTCAGGGACATATATAAAAAATGTATGCCCGACAAGTCGAAAAGTTACAAAGGCGGCTTGGGAAAAAAAGGTATCCCAATAGACTGAAGACCCGAAAGGGCGGTCTAGCAAAAAGTTAGGGATTAAAGCGTACGACTATGTCTCGTCAAGGTCATCTACTTATAGAATACGCTACTACCAAGCTTCACATGGCACATATCAGTTAAATCACCTTCTTCTAGCAACAAGGAGATGAGATAGTCGAAAATATATGAGCAATAACATAGTTGAAACCCGACGAGATTGTTTCCACATAGCTTTTACTATTTTCCAAATGTTTCCGAAAATTTCCTCTTACTACGGTATTTGTCTCTTTGTACACGAACTGTCTGGTTATAGGCCCATTTTCAAAATTAGTACGATTCCCCTTTTCTAGTTTCAAAATTTTTACTTTTATCTATTTTGTTTGCATAAGTCCAATGATTACTTTGAATGATTATATGCATCTGACAATAAATATCTATTCACAAATATACAAAAAGCGAATAGATACAACAATTAGTATAGTCTCTAGGAGTTGAGATGACAACTAAAGTCACCAACACATCCCCACAAAGTCATTTTCACAAAGGTATATTCCCACAAGAATAATATCCACAATCCCCACAGAGCCATCGCTCCCTCAACAGAGATAGATTTCCCAACAAGACTACTACTCTATCATCTTCTTTCAATAGTGTCCAACACTTCTATTCATCACGTTAGTCCCCGAGCAGTGATCCTATTAACATCATCACGTTAGTCCCCGCGGATCCTATTAACATTATCATGTTAGTCCCCGAGCAGTGATCCTATCAACTCATCACGTTAGTCCCCAAGCAGTGATCATATCAAACTCATCACATTAGTCCCTGAGCAGTGATCATATCAAACTCATCACATTATTCCCCGAGCAGTGATAATATCAAACTCATCACATTAGTCCCCGAGCAGTGATCCTATCAATTTCATCACATTAGTCCCTGAGCAATGATCCTATCAACTTTATCACATTAGTCTCCGAGCAGTGATCCTATCAACATAATCACGGTAGTCCCCGAGCAGTGATCCTATCAATTCATCACATTAGTCCCCGAGCCGTGATCATTTCAATTCATCACATTAGTCCCCGAGCAGTGATCCTATCAACATCATCACATTAGTCCCTGAGCAGTGATTATCTATATTGTCACGTCAGTCCCCGCGGAGTGAATGTCAACCTTCTTACATTGGTCCCTAAGTAATAACTAATCAACTTTCATCTTATTATGTCAGTCTCCGAGCAATAATAGGTTATACAACATCACATTATTCCCTAGCAAGATTCATACACAAGATGTTCATCTGTAGCTAAATATCTCTCAAGGATTATTTCCCAACAACATTCATATCCAGACTTGAAACTTGGTCAGATAGTGCATCGGAGGAATTCACATCTCTCTTGTTCCTTAGTCAGCGTCTCCAACAACTACATCTCCAAGAAGAAATCAAAGATCCCCGACATAACATCCCCATATTCTTGAAGATGGATATGTTTTGAAATACCATAACATCTACATTCATACATCGTTCATAAAAAAATCATAACATGTGCATATACCATTCACAAACATTATCATATATCTATATGCATCATAACATGCATAAAATTAATCTCGTTATCTTAGCTTAAAATCTCCAACAGGTGAAAGTTATCTCCGGATGGACAATCAAAGATTAATGCCCGAAACATGACGGGAAAACTATCTGAACGACCATACAAGTTTATCAATAGACGGCAAGATACATATTAGTACATGAAACAAGACAGGAAACTTATCTACATCCTGATGAATAATCATTTCAGATAAAGCCAATGCGAAGGTTTATTCTGACTCTCCTATCCTCAATGTTTCCAGATGACATCTTTAAGTCCATCTCTGACTACATGTCGATATCTCTCCTCCTGTAGAATGTTGCATATCTGGTGAAAAATCAATGTATACGAGTAACTTCATTCAAAGACGAGCGTGGAGTCTAACGTATAACTCACTCCCCAACATTAGCTTCACCAAATGGAATCTATAAGCCCATTCTAGTACATCGTCAATAGACGATCTTATTCCATACACCAACGAGTGCAAAGTTTCAGGTGTACTCGAGTGTTCAATCATCTTCTACCTCCAGGTCACGAAAGGAAAGCATACCAATCTTATCCTTCATGTACAATAGGATTTAACAGGGGAAATTGTTATACCCCAAAATTTTCCCTCTTATTCCCCAAGTCAATCCACATCTCCATACTCAAGAATTTCTCAAAGGTTGACCAGATGAACTCTCTCCAAAGCAATCAACCCACGAAACTAGGGTTTTGATTCTCTCAAATCAAATATGAGTTCTAATGTCTCAAGTGATAACAATACCTCCTCATATGTCTCAAGTGATCATCATGTCAAGTTTCAAGCCTCACGGCTCAAGTTTGCTCAGCCAATTGCTCAGATGGTTGAAAATCATTGTATTGGACAAAAGTCAATTGTGGTCAATATACAAATCAAACTCGTCATTTTTGGTCAACATCAAGATTTTGAAGTCACATTCATCATTTTATCAAGGGTTGATCATGATTCATCAAGAAAACTCAAGATTTGATCAAAAGTCAAAGTTTCTAAATTAGGGTTTTGGGATAAAAAGTCAATAGAACATTGACCAAGCATAACTTTCACATACTTTATCAGAAATTTTTCCACCAAAGCTCATTTTGAAGAGAATTTAATTGTCTACAACTTCAGGTATCACAAGCTTTGGCCAAATATGATTCATTTGAGAGTTATGGATCAAGACATTATAGGTCCTTCTAAAAGTCAACAAAAAGTCATATTTTTGAAAAGAAGTGTATATGAACATGGAAGCTTCAATGAAGATGAAACAAAAGGGAGTGTTTGGAGGACATCTTGAGCTTTCTAAAAAGTCCAAGAAAACTTCAAAATGTTGAAAATTGAGCAAGATACAAGTTGTGCAAGTTTGGAATTTTTGAAGAAGTGCATGTAGAGAAATACTTAGCAAAAAAAAAAAATCAAATGGGCTTAAGTTTTTGTGATTCAAGCTTATTGTTAAGATGGCCCATGACCCCTACACTCACTTGCACACCCTTCCTTTCTTTATTTAATTTATTTTTGAATTAAATTGCTAAAATTCAATTTTAATTAAATAAAATACAAAAATAAAATGAAAAGGTGTGTGGGCTTGATATTTGTATGACTTGAGGTCCAAGGTAGCTCATCATAAGCTGTCAAAAACGCACAAGAAGCATTAAGGCAAGATTGAGCCAAATATGGAAGTTTTGATAAAATATTTCAATCAAATATTTTTCATTCAAGTTGATATATTTTCCACAAATGCTTGACCTAATTCTCATGCTCTATATATACTTCACAAGTTCAGAAGCCAAGAGGACGAATTCTTGCAGCAATAAAGCTAGGGTTTGTGCTGAAAACTTTCTAGCAAACTTGCACCTTTGAGTTTCAATTTCCATCCATTCTCAAGAAATTCCAAGCACTGAATCATGCTCCTGAGGTATTGTAGGGTAAGTATATGTCCAGAACCATGGCTAAAACACCCTGAAATGCATGCAGCATGAACTCCGGTTATCTTATATTTTTCAATTTCGTATTTTGCATTTTATCATGTTTTAATCCAAACTAACATCACTAATGTGTTCCTGAGGTTTATTAGAACAGGTTTGAACCACCATTTGTAGTTTTTAATGGCCGAAATATGATTTTCCATCATTAGAGCATAGACCTCCTGTAGCTTCGTATCTCTGTTTTCAGGAACTTTCAAGTCAAACCAAGGCCACCATTGGATTCGCATCCCTCAAATTAGGGGGATAGGGTCCTTTAATCTTTTGTTTCGTGGCTGTTTTGCAGGTTCAGGGAAGGAGCACACCGGAGAAGACAACCGGAACTAGGGCTCAAGGCCCTCCCCCTAACCTTTTGACATAGGGCATATTATCGTTTGATTTGTCCATTCAAACATGGGGTCCCACATGTCGTGCGTTTGGTTAATTAGGATTTATGAAATTCATTATCACATAGATATTTATCAATGCACTAAGATACACGGATGTATCACCACCCCAATGGTTCAACACGCGCGCTATGTGTAACGCTCTGTTTTGATTAATATTATATTATACTAATATTTTCGAATTACCGATCGATATTTATTTTATGATGAGAATATTTATATTAATCAATATATCCGATAATATATTTGGCGACGCTTTGTTCGGTCCGGTTTTATTTCGCTTGGTTCGTAAAATATTATTCGGATCCGATATTTAATTCCCATAATTATTGAATTAATTGAATTAATAATAGTAAGTTAGTGTGGGAGCAATTGTTGAGGATTGGGTTTCACCCTTGGCTTACTAGTAGAAATACCTTTATAAACCATTTCTCCTCATTTTCCTTCCATTCAAAATACCAAAACCAAACATGGGAACTTGGAAGCTAGTAAGAAAACATAAGTTATAAAACCATTTTCTTTCCTTTTCCTTCCATTTCCTACACCAAGAAAACATAGAGGCATGGAGAGAAAGAAAGGGTTTTGGGAGAAGAAGGAAGAGAGAAGAAGAGGAAGAACATGAGCAAGCTTGAGGATGGAGTCTTATAGAATCATCATGGATCATCCAAACTAGAGGTAAGGGGTTTGATTCTCCATCTCATATTGTTAGGTTTTGATGTTTATGTTTTGGATTTGGGAGAAAAGTTGATAAGTTGATTTATAGGGTTTTGGTTTATTGTTTAAGTGAAATAGATTAGAAGAGTTGGAATAGGAGTATGGATTATGAGGTTGATGATGATTAGAATTAGTGGAATGGTAAAAATGAAGTTTTCACAGTCCATCAACACGGGCCGTGTTGATTAACACGGGTGCCCGTGTTGACCTCTTGAATAGGGGATAGTTGATGCCAGGTCTATCAACGCGGACCGTGTTGATTCACACGGGTGCCCGTGTTGATTCACTGACTTTAGTATTTTTGTGTTTTCTAGGGGCTTTTCAACACGGGGGCCCGTGTTGATGTATCTGTAGCCTCCCATATTCTGATTTTTTTTGCACTTTTTTTTGCCCCGATTATGTTCCAATTTTCCGATTTCGGTAAGTTCGACGACGGAGCAAGTTGTTCCGAATTCAACGAAAATTGATGTGCTAGCTAAGTTTGACGTGTAGAACATAGTGGTGAGGTTAGTTTTTGGAAATTACGAGATGACCCGAAATAGGCCAATTTACGATAAAATTGAATCGGATTGTGTTTTAGTAGATGTAAGGCACGTATGGACAATCCGATTTCGATGTTGACGATTATGATTAGTGTCGGTTATTAGGAATGACTTTCGCGACGATCATTGAAGTTTTGACTATTTTTCCGTTTTTGGAATTTGGTGAATTAAGCGATAATGATGCGGTGTAAATAAACATAATGTTTGCGACGGTGTATTTATTAATGAATACTTATTGATAAGCAATGTGATGATATATGTCTTTGTACATGATGATGTGATTATTATATCGATGTTGTTAATAAATGTTTCCGATTTGTGAATGCATGACTTTTGATGATGATGAATTATATGTGACGTTTTGCATAATGCAAATATGATGCGATGGTATATTTATGTTGATTTGGATTAATTATGGCGATGTGGGCTTTATGCCAATTTTATAAGCGATGATGATGTTCTTGTGTTGTGTTGTTTTATTGTCGAGTCACATACATTGCATTAGCGACGATGGGCTTTTATACCAAGTGTTCCTATTTATGGACAAAGCGACGGGTACCACATGCATAACATAGTCGTGTCTCATGGAGTCGGTTATGTTTATGTTTGAGTTGTTTGGCATTGGGTTTTAATTAAATTGACGATGTTAAATTGCGATGATATATGATGCTTTGTTTGGTGATGATCTTTATGATGAACATGAAATGAATATAACTTAATAATTTCATGATAACTATACGATGAATATAAATGATGAGTTTTGCGATGATTTAACTTGATGAAATGCTTAATGCAAATACGATGTGATGATGTTTGTGACAATGGGTTTTTATGCCAAAAGCGACGATGGGCTTTAGCCAATTTGTGATGATTTGTTTATGTTGCTTATGTTATTAGCATTATTTAATGTTGTTGGTTGATGTTGTTGTTTAAGACTGCCGTGTTAATTAGTGATGTATTAGCTTGTGACGATTTCGTGGTGACGGAGGTTTATGTGTTGTTGTGATAATTTGTGCCGATGAGGTTAAGGCGATTAAGTGTAGATTATACACTTAGAATGACGATCAAAGTGAGTGAGATTTAGATAGGTGTTGGAATGCGCTCACTAACCTATATCTTTTATAATTCCAAACTATATATATATACTTATCATGCCTTTAATTATATGTTTTGGAGTATCTCACCCTTTACTTGTTTCGCCGTTACCTTTATATTGGTAACGTGCAGGTTATGAAGACGGAGATTATAGCTGCTATTAGTTGAGTCGGTGTCGCTCTGATATGTAGCACTCGGGGGGAATATTTATGTTGTCTTGTTGTTGTTCTTTTGTTGCTCTTCCTTTTGTAAATAAGAATTATACTTTATGAAAACATGATTTGATGAGGAAGTTTTATAATGAAGATGTTTTGATCTTTATGAATCAATTTATGATTTCCGACGATGCTATGTATCCGAGATTTATACTTTAAAGTAAATAGTTTAAAGTGAGTTGTTTTTGAAGGTGTGATGCCTCAGTATTGAATTTGTGAAATTTTAAATTACTCTGATTTTTGCATGTTAAACATTGGGTAATATTGGGGTGTTACACTATGTCTCTTCCTCTCTAAGGGTGCGGGTTCGATCCCCACCTTTTAAAATTTTTCACAAATTTTCTGATTTTTGCAGGTTACCACATATAAACAATGGGAGGCGTATTCTGGACAACACAAGCAAGTGGCCTAGTGGCCAACTTTTGAACCTATGACCTCAAGGTCACGAGTTCAAGTCCTGGATAGACCATTCCTATTTTTTATCACTTGTTTTCTCTAATTTTGTATATTTCTTTTATTTTTCTAACTTAATTTAATTTTCTTTCAAAATTAATTCAAACACTTTCAAAAATCACAAAAATAATTTAATTTCAGAATTAGGTTAATTAAAATTTTGATTAATTTTTGACATAAAAATAATTTATTTTTCTCATGATTTAAATTATTTTTCATAATTAATTAATAATTAACTTAGAAATTAAGTTTTATTAACTAAAATTGATTTCAAAAAAATATCAAAAATATTTTTTTCCTTTACAATTAGGGTTTAGATGTTCTCTCTTACCCTTAAGACATTTTTTTCCAATTTGTTTACTTTATTTCGCATTTAAATTCTAGAAATCGATGTATAGGTCGCAAGGTTATTTTTGTAATAGCGTAGATTTAAATTTTCTGCCTTTAATTTTCCACACCATATATTATGTAACTTCCCCAAAGTCTTGTAATAGCGTTAGACTTTATCTTTCTACATTTACTTTCTTCACCCTATAACTGTATATATTTAACTACTAGTAATTAGGGTTTGTATGGCAAGATAAAATCAATCTTAAATCACCTTAATTCGAAGATAACATATCTGAATCAAACACATTCTTTCACACATACACCCCCTTAGGGTATCCTCTCTTGTTGCCTTTCGAATACAATGGTCATGTCCCTCGAACGTAGGGGTACCATTAGCAAAGTTGCCTACGGATAAAATCATCACAAAGATCATAGTCCCTCGATGTTGCCTACGAATATATGCTCTCATCCCTCGGTTGTTGCCTACGAACTAGTGATGATCGTCCCTTCAAATTGCTAAGGTATCCTTACATGTTTCTTTCAATGAAAATACGATGACCATATGATTGTCCCTTCACATCCAACGGATAGAGTCACCTACCAACTAATGGTATGGATAACGATGTCCAAAAGGAGAAGGAAAATAACAAGAAAACGACCATTCTGAGTAGGTAAATAAGACTCTATTGCTTGCTCTAGTCAATCAAAATAATTTTCACACCTCACATTTATTTTCAAACTATCTTTCAAATAAACACTTTGTATACATTCCAGCGAGAATCATTACAAAGTTAAAAAATTTCCAAACAAATATTTCCAAACACTTCGTATACATTCCAACGAGAATCATTATGAAGTCAAAGCGAAATATTTTTCAAATACTTTTCAAACCACAAAAACACAGAAAGAAAATTTTCAAAAGTGAGCTAAGCAACTAAGAGCCCGTAGATAACTACGAATGGAAAGTGTGCTAATACCATCCCTTTTCATAATTACCTCCCTTACTCAGAATCTAACGAAGGCCTTTTCCTGTTCTTTTCACCCTCCCTTTATTGGATAAAAGAAAATTCAGTGGCGACTCTTGCTATCCCCACATTTGCGATAAAATGCAAAACAAACAAGTCAGTTCTCCAACCGTGTTACAAGGAGTATCAGGTTAAGCTTGAGCAAGCTCAAATGAATTTGGCTTGTAACTTGTTCAGTAAGAAGTACACTACTGAGGTCAAACGAATAACTTCTAAAATTCTTGAGGCAACCAAAGAGGGAGAAAAATTGATGAGGCAACAAAAATTGATTGGCTTCAACTAGAGGATTGTAACAATGCTTTTTTTATGCAATTGTGCATGGAAACACTAAACAAGAAATCCTGCATAACCTGGAAGATGCCCATAGTAACAAATTATTTGGGTTTGCTGAGATTGAGAGTGAGGTTTTAGATTGTTATGGATACTTAGTTTGTACAAAAAGGACACAATTAGGCATGTGGGTATTGATACGTTGAGGAAAGGGCTACAAATCATTGATCTTCATAAAGCTAGCCTGATTCACCCTATGACAGAAGGTGAAATTTGGAAGGCACTTACCAGTATAGGAGAAAATAAAGCCCTGAGAATGGATATATACACTTCTAAATTTTTCAAGAGCACTTGGAAAGTGACTTAGAAGGAGGTTATTGAATCTGTTCAGGATTTTTTCATTCATAACATGATGTTTGTCGTGGTTAATTGCGCATTGGTCACATTAATCCACAAGTCCACTAAATCTAAGATGATCAAAGATATGTGAATTTCTGGTGACAGCAGAGTCAGGATGTCTTGGCAACTGATCTGATATGATAAAATAGACAAGGTAGAACATATACAATTAACGTAGGAAACAAAAGAACACACAAAATTGTTCACCCGGTTCTAAACAACCTAAATGGGGTATACCAATCCAGAATGAAGTCCATTATCATTAGTCTTAATTCGAGTTAAACCTCCATGTTTACACTCCTCTTAAACCCTACCCAATTTCCTTCTACCTAAGTTACCTCCCTTAGATATGTGAACCTCTGCTCACTTCCAATCACTGTAGAGATGTATAGCAGTCACTAACATCCCATCCACTCCATCAATAACTTGGCTCTTATAAACTAAAACTATTTGGATATACCTCACTCCAAACACAAAACAGTCAACTTGTGACACAAACAAACTTGGAATTGCTTCACAACTTCTTCCAAGGACACAACTACACTAATTGCTTCACAGCTTATGAGTTCTGAGTGAGTAAAATAATCCTCTTGCCTACATGCTTCGAGTTACAAATCAGTGACCATCCCACAACCCAGATGGTTCACCTATAAACCAACTCTCCTAGAGAGTTGTTACAGACTCAGCCCTAAAAACTACATCATTACTAAATTCGGCTGGTACCAAAACTTAGGTTACAAAGCTTCTATTAATAACCTATTACTCAACTGGATTTAAGCCTTCAAATCATAACAAACTGCTTCTAAAAATGCTCCACAATATTCTTCAAAACAGATTGCTAAAACTACTCCAAGATATTCTCCATAAATTCAGGACTTCAAGTAACAACAATTATGTTTTGATAAATATGCAAAAGAGTCTCCTATAAAATCTTCCTTCAACATTTAGTTTCCTAAATGTTCTCCTTGATTATAGCGCCACATAGGATTCATAATATCTTAGGAATATTCTTTTTCTGTTAAAGACATAAAAGAATCCAATTTTCCAGCTCAAACACGATGTTGTGCAATCTTCTTCGACATGTTGTTCCAGATGTTCAATCATTTCAACACAACATGTTTCTTCATTAAATAGAACTTCAACCTGCTTTCTCCTTACAAGTTATAAATCCTGTTTAACCTATTTCTGCTATATTAGTTTTACCAAACATAAAGCTAATCCTAAAAATAGAGAATCAACAATCTCCCCCTTTGGCTTATTTTGGCTAAAACTAATTTACACAACCTTTGTATTAGAGAAGCATAATAAAATATACAAGGGCTTTTAAACAATTTAATCCAACAGCAGCAATTTAGATGTCTTCAGTAGTCACTATTTATGATATTTCAAACTTTACAAGTGACAGTCTTCAATATTCTTTTATGATGTTGAAACATCATACTAGGACATCTTTCCGCGATCCAACTCCAATGTTCTCTCTCTTAAGGATCCCACAGATCATACAAGGTTTCTCCCCTTAAAAGTTTCTCTTTAGAGATAACATAACATAACCACTTCTCCAGTGTTAGCCATAATATGACAAAGGCTTGTTGAAGGAGAACTCACTATAGCACAAGAAACATAACATCATAGGTACCATCCTCAAAAATAAGGAGAAAATTGAGGCCATGATGCACATGAGGAAGAAGATACTAAATACTCCCCTCAAACTAAGAACTATGCTACTGAGATTGACACAACATCCTCTTTAGAGAACAAGAGGAAACTCACCAATGTAAATGACACTTTAACTATTCATTTACACATAGAGAACTGCACTCTATATTGATAACTCGAACACAAGATGTAACTTGTGTTCATAACTCAAAACAAGACACATAATAAAAATACTTGCGAAAATGCAAGAACCAACGGACTCAGATAGGATATCCTATTCAATATCTTTGCAAAAACTGTAACGCCCCGAATTTAATTAATTAGTTAATTAAATTATTAAAAGATTTAGTTATTGGAATTAGACGAAGTTTGAGAATTAATCGGAGTAATTGGATTTATCGGCATTATTTAAGAGACATATTTGGATTATTAAGTTTAAACCGGATTATTTGGTTGGGGTAATTGGAGGATTAATATTAAGAATAATAGTATTTATTTATTGGACTAGTTTATTTAAGTGAAATAATAAATTTAGTCGGAGAACTATTATTATGAGTAAAAATTAATTAATTAAAGTATTTAGTGAATTTTATTATAATGTGAGAAATAAAATGAGAAGTATTATTTAATTGGCCAATAAAATATATGATAGAATAATAATTGAATTATTAAAGGAGTAGAATAATTAATTTAATTAATAATAGAGTATGATATAAAGGAGTACATAAAGGAGTGGAAATAATAAATTAATTAAGCAATGTAGAGTGTTTTCCGATTAATTTAGTAATTAAGTCGAATTGTCGGTAGAATCGTTAAATTAATAATCGGGTGAAAGTAGTTAGAATAAAAATAATATTAAAATTATTATATTATTAGGGATTAATAAATTAAATGTAGTATATTAATTATAAGAGAGAATTAGTATTTTTGGAGAATATTATTTAATAAACCAAATTTTATTAGGAGCTACTATATATTGAATTAACCTAGTGAAATAAGGAGAAAAATATTGCTTGCAAAACAAAAAGAAGACCTAGCCAAACCATAGTCGTAGCAAACAGAAGATGAGAAAGGAAGAGAAGTTGGAAACAAAGGTGCTAGGAGGGATCGTTGCCGTCCGAGAGTTCCGTTATTCTGATCGAATTTTCGAGTTCCCGTCAATCCAAAGGTAAGGGGTGGGGTTCGAGTTTTATAATCGATTGTAGGATGGTTCGTATGTGGGGTTTAGGGCTACGTAATTACACTGCTAATCGTGTTTTCGGTGATGAATTTTATGTGTTGGAGCGAATTATATTATCTTGTGTTGAATTGTCTGATATTTGTGTTGTTGGCAATTGGTATTATGTTGTATTACCTCTATTGAACCGATACATGTGACTGAGAAGTAAGGTGAAATTTTGGCATGATGAAGGCTAAGGGAGGCGACCTGCTGGGTGGAAGGAGGCGACCGCCTCGATGAAAGAAGGTTGAGGCGACCGCCTCTGGGTAAGGGGGTGGGCGTCTCACTTTGATGTATTGTGTGTCTGTTTCGTGGCTTGCTTGCTAACTTAGGATGGAAAAATAATATACTTAGTAGGATGAATTAATAACAATAGATGAATGAAGATATTAGATCACAAGTAGCAGAATTTATTCTAGCATTAACGGATAAATATACCGTGAGAAGAATATTAAAGGTCAATTGGAATGCATAATGTAATTAAAGTAGCATGTCAATCCATTTAATTACAGAAAAATACTAGTAGTGGCTAAATTAAATAACAGGAATTATTTAGTTGATAACAGTGTTGTAGGGAAGTAAGAACAGAGTAATAAATAGCAGCATAAGGTGTGACCAGCAGTGTAAACTTATTGGTAAAGTGAGCTATAATAACGCAGAATTATTAATGATACGATCAGAATTAATTAGTATAATAATTAAAACTAATTAGTATGTTGCAGAAAAATTAAAATAGTGCAGGAAATGATACTGTCAGTCGAATTAAGCGGAGAAAATAGTTTATCGGAATGGGACGAAATTTTATGGGATAGTTCGGGTATACGGGTAGTTAATTAAAACAGTGTTATTTCGTCTTAACTCGTGTTAGTTGCTGAATTGCCGATACTGTCGGAATGATGTCGTTTATGTCCGAATTAGATGGTCTAGGTGTCGTAGGCTCAAATGGCCAAAGTCGAAGAATGAGGTGGATTGGATTAAATTATGAATTGCGTTATGTTGCTGCCGTTAATTGTTGTTGAAGTTGATTATGTTTATTATAAGTAGCGTGGTTGTAAAAGTTGTTAATTGTTGTTGAAGTTGAAGTTGATTATGTTTATTATAAGTAGCGTGGTTGTAAAAGTTGTTAATTGTTGTTGAAGTTGAAGTTGATTATGTTAATTATAAGTTGCATTGTCGTTGACGTTGTTAATAGTTGTTGAAGTTGAAGTTGATTATGTTAATTATAAGTTGCATTGTTGTTAATAGTTGTTGAAGTCGAAGTTGATCGTGTTGATTAAGTTGATGCAGTTAATGCATGATTAAGTTGTTGTTGTTTTAGGTTGTTGTTGATTGCTGTGGTCGTTGTATCATACATAGCATGTGCATTATTAAGTTGGCCTGGATTGGCACCACGTTGTAAGTTGAAGGCTTATGCCTTGTTGAATGCCTCGATAACCTGGCATATTTTACGTTGGGAGTTTTGCTCCAAATGGATCCACATGCATCTGCATTTGTTGAGTCGCATTTTAAGTTGTTGCTGATTTTATGTTGTTTTGTGGATATTATATGTCATTGATTCTATGTTGTTTGGTGGATATTATATGTTGTTGACTTTATGTTGTTTGGTAGATATTATATGTTATCGATTTAAGTAGTAATTATTGTATGTTCCTTTACCTAAGCATATGAATTATCGTACTTTCGCTTATATTAATCGATATCTCACCCTTTCTATTTTGTTGGCCGTTACCTTTATATTGGTAACGTGCAGGTATCCAAGAACGGAAGAATTAGTTGATGTCGGTTCAAGTCGGTGTCTTTGCTCTGATACGTAACACTCGAGGGGACATTGGTCTATGTTGTTTATATTGTTGACTCTAGTTGTTATTAGTATAATTTGTTGAAATCCTAAGTGATGTTGTGAAATAAAAAGTTGTTAAGTATGTTGAAAGTCGAATGGATGTTTAAAGTTGCTATTAGTATGATATATTCATTGTATAGCTATGAATTCCGCGTAGTAATAAAAAGTATTTTGTTTGAAAGTTATTGCAAGTTGTTATGAGATCCTCCAATTAAAAAGTGTTATGTATCTTATCCGTTTGTGTTGTTAATGTTGAAATGTGGCATCCCATGTTTTTAGTTTAAAATTCCGCACTCTGATTTTATAACAAACGTTGGGTAGAATTGGGGTGTTACAAAAACAGCTGCAAAGATTGACCTCAGACTTAACAACATCTGAACACTACCCTTTTTCCCTATGTTTTCCACATGTTAACAAACATAACCTTCACAGACTCTAAACTTACTCATATATGAACAAAAGACATGAGAGTACAACAAACAAAGATACATACAAAAGTGAAGGAAAGAAAAAGAAAAAAAAGACACTCTAAATACCTGAGCAACTATGTTGATCAATTCCTCCTTCTGGACATTACATTTACTAGTAGTTGCTAATACTAGTAAATTCTTCAAACTAGCATAGTAGTTATGCATTGCTAGAGCATACTACTCTAAATAAACTTAGAATCTTCTTATTCTAAACCAAAAATAGAACTGCCAGTTTTGAATGAGGTGATATAATATCAAGATCCATAGTCCCAAGTCTCTTCCACTGACTATCATCAACAATGATGTTACAACATCATTTAGGACACCATCAACTTTACTAAAGAACCTATCAACTTTGGTTCTGAATTTATAATAAAATTGCATCTTACAAATTTTAGGACACTTCAACTTATAGCAGTATACAATTAACAGACAATTGCTCTCCCCCTTAGCATCAGCACTTCTCCCTTTTAGCTTCCAGAATGAAACTTACCATATATTGTTACTCCCCCTGAGTTACACAAAATAAGGATATCTTTGATGTTGGTCCTTATAATACTTGAAGCATTCTTTATTTGGAATTTCCCACAAATTAGGAATCCTTAGTTTCTTGGCTACACAAGATTGCCACACTCTGTAACTTGTAATAGAAGGAACCTTATAGTTCACCATGTGTACGTCTTCAAAAGATAAGTTTGAACCTTATCTTCCTTCTTCAATCTCTGGTGTCTTCAACATTTGTGATGTTACATATTCATGTAGAACATTATCTTTTATACATCACATACTTCATCTCTTCTTGATTCATATTTTCACACAGTTATCACACAAATATCCAGCTCCTGTCAAGATATTTGACAACATCTGTATGAATCTCCCAAATTGAATCAGCTCTTCAAATAATCACCAGACAATTTTGCCACACATCCTAAGCTTGTGAAGATCATAGTGAACTTTAATATTGATATTTAGTTCACAGTATACCTTGAATCCTTCAGAGAAATACTCAGCTCCCGACATAGTATAAGTGGTTTCGTATTCAAGTTACATACCAATAAGTACTAAGTCTCCTGTCAAAGTACCTACCAGATTAGTCAGTTAGAATTTTCTACTCACACTAGATCATCCTAACTGATTACATCTTCATACTCACAAACTTCCTAGAAACAATACATACTTCTCATGATTGAAGACAATAAGATGATGTTTCAACACTTGGCACAACATCATTCATTATGGTTCTGGGGTTAACATCCATATTATCTCATCCATAACACTTGGGAGGGGATCATAGGAAGCACAACACACACCACCTTTACAGCCAAACATCACCAAGGGATAATATGAGCCGCATTTCAATAAGCTTTTTCTTCAGACTTTCGTTCTGATTTTGAGATGATGGATGCCATAGTCTGTACCTGCAAAGAAGATTCCCTCAACTAGGTTTTTGGAACAGACTCACTTTTGGCATGACATCGAAATATCTAGATTCTTCAAAGAAATCTGACTCCCTTGATTCTTTCAGACAATACCCTTCCAATATACTATATAGGGTAGTCAAATACTCAGGACCATAATTCACTGTGGTTGGATCATAATGTTTAGCTCCAAACAAATTTGTTTTATGGTCATGAATAAACTTCCATATATTTGGCTCTTTGATCGGAAGAATATATAAGCTCATCTTGATATCACATAAAGGGAGAGGGTATACCTTTATGAGTCTTTTACTTACCGAGCTTAACTTATACTCCATAAGGTCGAAATAAACCCACATCTGGAGTAGAAAACTTGTTGATCGTGTCCCGATCAATTAATGCAAAGCGGATGTCTCCTCCGGATCACGATGTTCCAAACATATGTACTCTACATTTGTTTAGCACCCAGAACATTTGTTCTTGAACTGGTGGTTGCCTACTAGTAGTAATAATGTTCTAACATCCCATAGAACATCAGTTACATCTCCTTGGAACACGTCATCCTTGAACATTTTCAAGGTCTTCAAACAACTTGATATGAGAATCATTGACTAATTGATACTATCAACTCTATTAATAAATGCCTTTATGAGTGGAATTGAGAAAGACTCAAGTATCTTTGAAACTTTTAATATAGTTAAAAGAAAATCTGCCAATTATTTTGTTAAATATAAATAACCCTAGGATTCTTCTTGCACTATGAGGGTTGCATCAGAAGCTATGTAGCAAAATATAGCCATACTTCAACATAACACACATACTTACCATAATTCAAGTAAGCATGACACATAAGGATTGAAATAAGTCAACCCTATAATACACTTTCTTCACCAAGCAGACTAGACCTAACCAATATCCTAACCAGATGGAAACACATAAGCACAAAGGTTACCTTATCAATATCTTCACTCCTGCATGAAGGTTTTGATATTCTCTTCTTTGTGCTAATTATAGGATGAACAATTTAATACAAAATCTTCTCATGAAGTCTTTGAATTTAACTCTCTTATTCCAGCTTCATTCTCTTCTTTATTCAAGAAGGTACAACTGCTCTAGTCAGGTTGATCTAGTCCTCCACAAATAGGTTCATCCTCCACTTCAAGGGACCATACAATATGAACACTCCTTGTTCAAAAAATCATCTACCTTGTACACAACTAGAAAGTATCTCATGGATCTCGCCCGAACAGACAAGATGCATGCTCGATACCAATGAAAATCGGTGACAATGACTCGTGGATGTCTTGACATCCGATCCGACATGACAAAAATAGAAAAGGTAGAACATATACAATTAATAGAGCATGAAACAAAAGAACACACAAAATTGCTCACCTAGTTCAGTTTTAACCAACCTACATCTGGGGGCATACCAGAATGAAGTCCATTATCAGAGTCTTAATTTAGAGTTAAACCTCCATGTTTACACTCACAAATTCCTACCATTTCTTCTACCTAAGTTACCTCATTTAGATATGAGAATCGCTCACTTATCACCGCAGGATGTCTAGCGTCATTATCATCTCAGCCACGCATCAACAACTTGGCTCCTATAACTAAAATAGTTTGCGATACCTCACCGAAACACAAAACAGTCCACTTGTGACACAGACAAACTTGGAATTGCTTCTCAAGTTGTGAAGCAACTCAGAAGTTGTGAATCAATGAGTGTAGATTGTGTCACAAGTTGAATGATTTGTGTTTGAAGTGAGGTATCTTCAAACTGTTTTGAATTGTGTTTGGAGTGAGGTATCTCCAAGATGATTGTATTAGGAGCCAAGCCGTTGATGCAGTTGCTGGGATGTAATTGCTAAACATCACTGAGGTGATTAGAAGTGAGAAGAGGTTCTCATATCTAAGTGTGATATCTTAGGTAGAAGGGAAATTGGGTAGTCTGATTAAGTGATGAGTATAAATAGGGAAGGTTTCCCTACGAATTAATACTAATGATAATGGACTTCATTCCTGTATTGGTATGCCCCCATATGTAGGTTGGTTAGAACCGAACTGGGTGAACAATTTTGTGTGTTGTTTATTGTTTTCTACTTTGTTAATTGTATGCTCTACCTTGTTTGTTTTATAATGTCGGATCAAAGGTCATGCATCCTGAGTTTGATGACACCATAATTTCAATTGGTATCATAGCATGCATCCTGTCTGTTTCTAGATGAGATCCATAGGGGATACTTTCTGGTTATGTACAAGGTAGACGATTGTTTGAATAAGGAGTGTTCATATTGTATGGTCCTTTGAAGTATAGGATCGACCTATTTATGGAGAGCTAGACCAATCTGACCAGAACTATTGTACCTTCTTGAAGCAAGTAGATAACGAAGTTGGAACAAGAGAGTTAAATTCAAAATCCTTCATGCGGGAGTGAAGATATTGATAAGGTAACTTTTGTGCCTATGTATTTCCATATCTATCTGGGTATTGGTTGGGTCTAGTTTATTGCTTGGTGAAGAAGAAAACATATTACAGGGTTGATCTACTTTCAATCCTTATGTGTTATGCTTACAAGTGAATTATGGAGTAAGCATTATGTAAATTCTGTTGAAGTATGGCTATATTCTGCTGCATAGCCTCTGATGCAACCCTTAATGTGAAAGATGGATCCTAGTGTTATTTCTATTCAACAGAATATTGAGCAGATTATACAACATATTAATAGTGTCAAAGATACTTGAGATTTCCTCAAGTCCACTCATAAAGGAATTTATTAATAAAGTTAATGAGTATCAATTGATCAATGATTCTCATATACATCTGCAAATTATTTGAAGACCTTGAATACTATCAAGGATGATGTGTTCCAAGGAGATGGAAATAATGTTCTATAAGATGGTAGACCATTCTTACTAGTATGCAACTACTAGTTGAAGAACATATGTTCTGAGTGCTAAACAAATGTAGTGTGAGTTCATATGTTTGGAGCCTGCTCCTGATCTGGAAGAGGAGACATCTATATTAGTTGATCAGGACAGGACCAAGAAGCTCTTATACTGTAGATGTTAGTTTATTTCTGACCTAAGCTTACGGGAGTATAGAAGTAATGTTCAATGAAAGTAAGAAGACTCATAAAGGTATACTCCTCAGTCCCTTTATGTGATATCAAGATGAGCTTATATATGGTACATTATTCTGATCAAAGGAACCAAATATGTGGAAAATTATTCACAACCATATAAAAAATATTGTTTGGAGCCGAATACTATGTCTCACCAATAGTGAATCATGGTCATGAATGTTGACGACCCTAAATATTATCCTGAAAGGGTATTGTCTAAGAAGGATCAAGGGAGACAGATTACTTTGAAGAATCTGCAAATTATTTGTGTCATTCCATGAATAAGTTTGTTCCAGAAACCTAGTTGAGGGAATCTCCTCTGTAGGTATAGACTATGGCATCCATCATCTCAAAATGAGAATAAAAGTCTGAAGAAAAGCTTACTGAGATGTAGGTCATATTATTCCTTGATATGTAATTTATTTGGATGGAAAGTTGGTAGTTTTTGTACTTCTTATGTTCCCCCTAAGTGTTATGAATAAAGTATTATGGATGTTACCCCCTAAAACATAATAGATGATGTCGTATCAGATGTTGGAACATCATATTAATGTCTTCAATTTTGAATGTATATTTTTGCCTGGAAGTAAGAAGTAAGTGGGAATATGTAATCAGTCAGGATGATCTAGTGTGAGTAGTTAATTCTAACTGACTAATTGGTAGCTGCTTTGACGAGAGACTAAGTACTTATTAGATGTGCAGCCTAAATGCAAAATTCATATAATCTGTCGGGAGCTGAGTGTCTGTATGATGAATTCATGGCATAGTGTAAACTGAATATCAATATTAAAGTTCATTGTTATCTTCTCAAGTTTAGGATGTGTGGCAATGTTATCTGGTGATTATTTGAAGAACTGATTCAACTAAGGAAATGCATACAGATAATGTCAAATATGTTGATGGGAGCTGGATATTTGTAATAACTGTGTGGAAATCTGAATAAAAAAGAGAAGAGGTATGTGATGTATAAAAGAATAATGTTCTATATGAAGATGTAACATCACAACTGTTGAAGACACCAGAGATTGAAGAAGGCAGATAAGGTCCAGCCTTATCTTTTAAAGACGTATCATTGGTTATACGCATGGTTAACTATATGGTTTCTTCCATTACAATTTACAGAGTGTGGCAATATAAGTCTTGTGTAGCAAGAAAACTAAAGATTCCTAATTTGGAAATTATGGCAAATTCCAAATAAATAATGCTTCTAGTATTGTGAGGACCAAAATCAAGTATGTCCTTATTTTGTGTATATTAGGGGGAGTAAGGGGTATTGAGATCAGAAAAGACAGTTTAATGTTGCTTCTAATCATATGGAAAGCCTTTTAAAGAAAAATCTTTTTAAGCCAAAATAACAATATCCAACAAAAAGTCAGGATAAATCTCAAGACATGTTTTATCTTTAAACACCAGCAAGGATAGTTTTTACACTTTTCATCTAAGACATGTATTGATGGTGTGTATCACGTGTTCTGACTTGGTGCATGTTTTAGAAATTTTCAGTTCCAAAATAAACAGGTTGTATTAAAGGCATTCATTGCCTTCCGCCAGTGCACAACTTCACCCGATGCGGTTCTTATTGAAGTAGCGTTTCGAACAAAGATAATTGTTACAATCTAGGTACGTTACTTTAGTTGCTCGGGTATTTAGAGTGTAATTTTGTTTCTTTTTCTTCCCTTCACTTTTTGTTGTGTCATCGTTTGTCTTAATCTCATGTCCTTCGTTCGAATATGGGTAAGTTTAGAGTCTGTGAAGGTTATGTTTGTCAACTTGTGACAAACATAGGGAAAAAGGGTAGTGTTCAGATGTTGTAAGTCTGAGGTCAATCTTTGCAGCTGTTTTTGCAAAGATATTGAATAGGATATCCTATTCTGAGTCTGTTGGTTCTTGCATTTTTTGCAAGTATTTTTGTTATGTGTCTTGTTTTTGAGTTATGAACACAAATTTTGTCTTGTGTTCTGAGTTATCCAATATAGAGGTCTGGTTCTCTATGTCTGTATATTGATAATTCAAGTGTTTGCTTTTGTTAGTGTGTTTCCTCTTATGCTCTAAAAGAGGATGTTGTGTGATTCTGTGTCGTAGCATAGTTCTCACTTTGAGGGGGAGTATTTAGAATCTTCTTCCTTGTGTGCATCATGGCCTTAATTTTTCTCCTTCTTTCTGAAGATGGTGCCTATGATGTTATGTTTCCTGTGCTATAGTGAGTTCTCCATCAACAAGCCTTTGTCATATTATGGCTAAAATGGGGGAGAAGTGATTATGTTATGTTATCTCTGAAGAGAAACTTTTAAGGGGGAGAAACTTTGTGTGATCTGTGAGATCCTTAAAAGAGAGAGAGAACATTGAATTTGGACCTACCAAAAAGATGTCCTAGTATGATGTTTCGACATCATAAAAGAAGACTATCACTTGTAGAGTTTGAAACATCATAAACAGTGACTACTGAAGACTTCAAAATTGCTGCTGGTGGATTAAATTGTTTAAACCCTTGTATATTTTATTATGCTTTTGTAATAAAAAGGTTATGTAAATTAGTTTTAGCCAAAATAAGCCAAAGGGGAGATTTTTTATTCTCTATTTTTAGGATTGGCTTTATGTTTGCTAAAACTAATATAGCAACAATAGGTTAAATAGGATTTATAACTTGTAATGAGAAAACAGGTTGAAGTTATATTTAATGAAGAAAAATGTTGCGTTGAAGTGTTTCAACATCTGGAACAGCATGTCAAAAGAGATGTCGAGACATCAGACATCACGCTACTGAATTGTCAAAGTTTGTTACAATTCTGTTTAAAATTATGCAAAATATTTTGGGAATATTATGCATCATATGTGGCATGATCTTTAAGGCATATGTAGAGGTCCAAGAGCAAAGGAGAAAAATCAGCAAGGACCTTGATTGTAGCAGAAGTTATTTGTTTATGTCTACATAAAGTTTGTTACTGCAGAAGTTTGTTACAGCTTATGCTGTTATTTTGAAGGCCCAAATCAAGTTGGGTAATAGGTTATAAATAGAAGCTTTTTAACCTAAGTTTGGTACCAGCCGAATTTAGTAATGATGTAGTTTTAGGGATGAATCTATAACAACTCTCTACGAGAATTTGCGTGTAGGTGAACCACCCAGGTTATGGGATGGTCACTGATTTGTGCCTCGAAGCCTGTAGGCAAGAGGTTTATTTTACTCACTCAGAAGCTGAGAAGCAATGAGTGTAGTTGTGTCCTTGGAAGAAACTATGACGTAATTCCAAGTTACTTTGTGTCACAAGTTGACTGATTTGTATTTGAAGTGGGGTATCTTTAAACTGTTTTGAATTGTGTTTGGAGTGAGGTATCTCCAAGATAATTGTATTAGGAGTCAAGCCGTTGATGCAGTTGATGTGATGTAATTTCTAAACATCACTTACGTGATTGGAAGTGAGCAGAGGTTCTAATATCTAAGTGTGGTATCTTAGGTAGAAGGGAAATTGGGTAGTCTGATTAAGTGAGGAGTGTAAACATGGAAGGTTTCCCTCCAAATTAATACTACTGATAATGAACTTCATTTCTGGCTTGGTATGCCCCCAAATGCAGGTTGATTAGAACCGAACTGGGTGAACAATTATGTGTGTTGTTTATTGTTTTCTGCTTTGTTGATTATATGCTCTACCTTGTCAATTTTATAATGTTGGATCAGATGTCACGACATCCTGAGTCTGATAACACCATAATTTCAATATTAAAGGAAAAGCAAGAGTTAGAAACAACCTCCCTTGATGTAGTAGTAGTCCCTTGGTAAATATCTCCTATAATAAGGTATTTGGGACGATCTTTTTGAATTCTAATAGAAGGGCCCTTATTAACTATAGTGTATTCACTTTCAACCTCAACAGTCTCAGTATTTAGGTCTTCTTCTTCCACACCTGCTGATCCATCATCCCTCTAGAATGATGTTCCAACATTGTCTTCAACATTAGGATCATTATATGTGCTTAAGTCATCAATCACAATATTTATAGATTCCATCATAAATTGAGCTCTGGTGTTAAAGACTTATCAACTCTATTGTTTGTAGAGTAACCCAGAAATATCCCTTCACAACTCCTAGGATCCATTTTCCTTCTTTTTTTCATGGTTAGCTAAGATACATGAAATTATTTGATTGTAGGCTTTTTCCCTTTCCATAGCTCATATTAAGTGTTAGCGGTACCATGACTTAAGGTGACTCTATTGTGAATAAAACATGCAATATTCATAGCTTCTGCCCAAAAATGATATGGCAATTTATTTTCATGAAGCATAACTCTTAAATGTTTTGGAAGAGTTATGTTCTTCCTTTATATAACACTATTTTGTTGATAAGTGATAGGTAAAGAGAATTCATGACTAATTCCTTCAGAGGCACAGAATTCAACAAATTTGCTATTTTTAAATTCCCTACCACGATCATTTATGATTCTAACAATGTTGCACTCCCTCTCTCTTTCCAACTCTTGATATATCTCCTTGAAAACATCAAAGACTTACAATTTTTCTCTAATGAATTTTACCCAAGTGAATCTTGAATAATCATCTTCAACTACATAAGCTTACATTTTTTTCTGCACGATGTACAACTTGCATAGGTCCCATCAAATCCATATGAAGGAGTTCAAAAATTTGAGGTAGTGTGATGTTGAAACTTTGGGTTTGACATCGTGGTTTGCTTTCCAATCTGACATTCTCCGCATATTTTCCTTCCTCAATCTTAAGGTTAGGAATGCCTCGGATAGCTTCTTTAGATACAATCTTCTTCATACCTCTCAAATGTAGATGACCAAGTTTTTGATGCCACAGATTGAGCTCATCCTCTTTAGACAACATACATATTGAATTATGATTGATACCTTGATGTGTCCACGAGTAACAATTATCCTTAGATCTATATCCTTTCATGAGCACTTCATCTTCCTTATCAGTGACCAAATATTCAGATTTTGTAAAATTAACTTTGAAGCATTAATCACATAGCTAACTAATACTTATCAAATTGGCAGACAAACCATTTACATATATGACCTCATAAAGCTTAGGAGTCCTTCACAAACTAGCCTTTCAACTCCTTCAATAACTTCTTTGGCACCATCTCCAAAAGAAACATAGCTAGTTGTGTGAGGTTTATTATCTTCCACTGTCAAAGTACCATTCTTCATTAGACAAGACTTCACAGCTAGAAAATTCTTTTTTAGTGACGGGAAAATTTCGGTCATTGCAGCGACTGAATTAGCCATCAAAATTTGATATTCATGAGTCGAGTTTTAATTGGTCACTAAATGCATCACTAAAATAAATTAGCCACTGATTTAGAGACTAAAATATTTTTGTGATCACCTATTAGATCACGAAAAAATGTTTTTAAATAAAATTTAATTTATATGAAAAAATCATAGACCAAATTTTCAGCCACTAAATTTTTTCTTCTATTTTTAATCCTCTATATTATGTTACTATTTCTCTTCCATTTTTTTAAGATTTTAATTCTCTTTTAATTTTTAGTAAACATTTCATCTATTTACCGTTTAATAATAAAACATATATTTATATAAAATTAATGTCATTTTATATTTATATTTATATTTGTATCAAAATAAATTTTATTTTCATTATACAATTTTTATGTGTGTATAATAAAATAGCATAGTAAACTTATATACTATTTTTTTAATTTTATTTAAAAAAATTTATTTCTTTATTTTATGTATATATGTTTAACTATAGAATATAATAAAATATATGAAATAATATAATTATAAGGTTTTGTTAAATTGCCTGGAGATCACGACTGTTAAGTTTGACAATTTTTATTTTTATTTTATAAAAAAAACACAAAAATTCATCACAAAATCAGTTTCCATATTAAAATTAATTACTTTTAATCTCCTATTTCCTAAGTACACTAACATTCAAATTAACATAGGATTGGTTTTAGACACACCCATGTGACTTATGCATGTCAATTAAATGCCATCAATATCAACGATGGGCTATGGAGGACATACTCACAAATTTCCATTGCCCAACTATTTAAGGTAATAAATCCTCCATTTCTTAATTCTGCATTGATAGCTACCATCACTAAAGGTGGCACATAAATTCCCTAGACATCCCACTTTGAATCAGTTAATGTCAGGATTGTGATTGAAACATTTATAGACTCATGCATGAATTCCAAAGAGAATGTCATTTTAGAGTTTAATTCATGCATATAGTACAATCATTGTAAACACTTAAAGAATTACAATCATCTAATCATGGAAATATGATTTTAGAACTAAGTTAAGTTAAATTCAAACATTTAAAATAATTTGACAAGTATAATTAATTGACCCCTAAAAACATCTTACATTATTTATTCATAAATCAGTTTTTTTTTAAAAGAAAATCAGATATTTTTTGTGTGCAAGTATATTTTATTGAATTATTCTCTCAGATTAATTAGAAAAATCTTATATATATATATATATATATATATATATATATATATATATATATATATATATATATATATATATATATATATATATATATATATATATATATATATATATATATATATCAAAAACTAGGTATGTAAATAAAGATAACGTTATTTTTGTGGAAGTCATTCAAGTGTGTAAAGAAAGGTGAATTAAAATCCACTCACAAAAAAGAAAAAAAGTTGTGGATTTCATTGGTGCTCAAAAATTTATGAAAAGGGTATGGGAAAGACAGCTTCAGTTACGGAGTGAGTAAAAGATAAAGGCATAAAAAAGGAGGTTTCATCCATTCAAGAAGCCAAGGGAGGGAGGGATAAAGATTAAAGAGAAAGGAAATTATCTAAAGTATGTAACTTTGTTATTTTTATGTTTTCATGTCTACCATAAAGGGTTATAACAGACCCTAGCTTGTATATATCATCATGATGAATATGTTATTTCTATGTTTTTATGTTCAGCGTAAGAGGATATAATAGGCCCTAGCTTGTTTCGACATATCTTCATGTTGAATTTGAAGTTTATATATTTGCATTCTAGTTGTTAACAAAATATAATCTTAGTGATTTAGAATTCATGTTGATATTATGTCGAGAGATTACAGTAATGATCAAATATTACTTTTATAAAAAAGTCGAACTAGATATGCTCAAAGTTTATTTTTTAGAAAAAATTCGGTTACCACTATAACCTCGTAATTACTTACATGCACATATATTTTGATAATGAAAGAAATAAATAAACATAAAATATATTTATGTACCCATCTTAACAAGAATTTATTTATTCATATTTAATGTGCCTCAGTTAGTTTTTTTCCTGGTTTTAATCAACTACTCGGTCCTTTAGATATGCGGGTGAAATTAATTTGTTGTTTAATAGGAAAAACTAAGTAAGAGTTGGTTATATTTTGTGGTTGATTTTCACTCTTATTTAAGATATTATCTGAACTCCTTTTTTTTTTTTTTTTTGTGGTTATATCTTGTCTGACCAATTTATTCTACTTAAAATGTTAAATATTACATGGACTATGGTTTCATAAATTTAAAAATTTATATCAATCTGTTTTGGTTGCAGAATCTACTTTCATTTTCATTCTGTATAGAGTTTGAGTGAGTAAAAATTTAGAATAAAAAACATAAGAGTTGTGCCTATAAATCTAACTCTGCAATGGTTGCAGATCTGGATGTAAGTGCTGCCAATTTACTAGTTTAAATATGTTTTTATTCTGTATGCATAACTGTGGTTTAAAGTTTTTTCAAACATATTAAAAAATATAATAATTTTATCATAAGATATTATACTTTTATAAAATTAACTATATTAATATATTTTACAAAATTGACCAGAGTAAAAATAAATGATATAATTAAAAAAATAATAATCATTATTACATTGAAAAATAAAAATAACAATCATTTTAAAATAAATTTTATTTGTTAAAATAACAATTATTTTAAAATAAATTTTATTTATTAACGATTGTCATTTTATTATTAAAATAACAGTCATTCTAAATTATTTTATAAATTTTATTTATTAAAACGATAGTCATATAGAAAAACAACAAGGTATTAAATTTAGGCGCGTCATATTTTATATTTTTTAATTATTAAAATAATAATTTATCCCAGTTTCTAATATATATGACAGGTAAAAATGGATGTGCTTTTAGTCCAAACTTTTACAACTTATGTTTTACATTGATTATAATTGTGTACTAAAACAACTAACCCTTCGATTTTTCGATATAACTGAGGGGTCTACTAAAAAATTTTCACTATAAAAGCAAATAAAAAAACCTAATCCTTACTTATTTGTATCAGCCCCAAACTCGCAAGCATCATTCTTTTGGATGAATTGCAAGACAGAAAAATCATCAATGTTTTTATAGAACAAAAGATTTTTTCAGTCCTTACAATCTATCTCACATAATGGTGTTGATGTTGTTGTTGGTGTTGTTGTTGTTGTATTTTTACTCATTTGAAAGATTGCAAGTGCAAAAAAAATCATTCTTGATTCAAGGGAAAATGACGGAAGCTCCATTATCTCTTAAAATTTACACAATGAAATGAAGGGAGCTTAACTAATCGGATTATAAATATCAACAAATATATTCATTCAAAAGAGAAAATATTGTTTTTTAAACCATTTATTTCAATATTTTGTGTAAATAATGTAAATTAAAAAAAAAGACTTTTCACCTCGATTTTAAAAAAAACAAGGTGATAGCTATAATCAAAAGATGTTATACCTTAGTTTTGTGATAAATATGACGAGTAAAGTTATCAGATTTTACTATAAATACCTTAGTTAAACTAATTTTACCGTAATTCTAATTAATACGTAGTCGCATATGATATTTACCATTGTTTGTTGCCATGAAAATGTTTGATCTAGAATATCTGAGATGGATTGCAGGTACGGAAAATAAAATAATTTATACGAAGTTGGATAAGTTATGGAGTACTTTTTGGATATGCAACATAGAGGTATGCAACAACATTTGGATTCCACCAAAGATTTGTTGTTGAAAACACTTTCTCTTTTGCTTTTGTCTACCAAATTCAGGTACGCTACCAAATTCCTTCTCTAAAACATTCAGTGTTCATACTTTAAAAATAATGATGATTGTGTGTAGTTTACTATTAATTTGCAGAAATGGGCTGAATAAAGGATATGCTTTTGTTAATTTCACTAAGCCTAAATCAAAAGTGAGAATTTGTTGTAATACTTTGTTTTAATATTCTTTGTAAACAATATAACTTTTGAAAAATAAAAATATATTGCACCTCAGTGTTCCTAATAATCTAGTGGATATTTTAGCGTTAAAGTTGAGGATATTTGTCATTGTCCGTAATCAAATCCTTGTCGTCCATTTCATGACTATCAACGCTCAAGACACTACTATTAATGATCCGCGTGAAAACTAGGTTAACTTCCATTATAAAAATATTCTGAATATCAAAAATTGACAGTGAAGCGCTTGAAACTATCCTTAATTTTAAGATATATGAAAGAGTCTTTGTCACGAAGGGTTCTATATGATTGATTGCAAGAGTAGAAAATTATTTGGGTGTAAGGTTTGTCTACTTAAATACTTATTTATCTAACCCTTTTTTATGTAACCCTTTTTTTGTTGATATCAAAGACAACTGCAAGGAAAAGTCGTAGAAAATATATTCTCTCCCAGCATTTGATCTTCCCATTATATCAAGGATTTGAAGATCCAACATATAATGTTCAAGGACAATTTAATTTTCATTTTGATATTCTGTGTAAAGAATGTAACTAGTTTAATATTCTGGGTAAACATTGTATTTTGTAAACTTTATTAATTTTTTATGTAAGCAATGTAACTAGTTTAATTTAAAAAATTCAAATAATTTACCCCTCAGTTTTATTGATAAACCGAGATACACGAGGTGCAATTATTGTAGATAATAAAATCGTAGTTGGTGTGGTTCAAACCCATGTGTAATTACAATATCTCTCGGTGTTTTAAAAATTAGGGTGCTAAGTGTATACTTATTATGATGACCTTATTTACGTCGCTTCTGAAACCGAGTTAAAATAATTTTTGCGTCCGACGTTACATGGACTTTTTGTAGTAGCGAAAACATGATTTTATATGTCAATCCATCACTGTATTCTTTTAGTAAAATAACAATATTAACAAATCAATGTTCATGGACATACTGGTCTATCCATTTATGATTAAAACAACATAATATCAATTATAGTTCAACTAATTCATAGGCATTCATATAATCCATCAAAATATTCAACTACACAGTTATTCATAGTTCAACTAATTCATAGGCATTCATATAATCCATCAAAATATTCAACTACACAGTTATTCAAATCAGTATATTCACAAAATTCCAACTAATCCATCAGCCATATTAAACTACATAAGCAACCATATTCAAATAAAATCCATCAAAATAATTATCCCAAGTACCTCATTGTTCCAATACACAAGCTCTCAAAAAATTCTCTAGTGAATGATTATCCTCTTGTTCTGACCATCGGTCTGCGGATGATAAGAAGAACTCAAACGCAACTTCATACCCAAAGCATGAAGGTTTAGAAAACACTTAGAAGGGGGTTTGAATAAGTTGTTCCTTCTTTTTCTAACGTAACAACAATATAAAATACAGGTATTTTTATCCTGATTCATTTGAAACTCAAACTACTTCAGTCCACCCGCCAAGGTGGTTTTTCCTCTCTCAACGAGGACTTAATTCACTATAACCAAACTGATTACAAGTGCACAACCAACTATTGTGACTAACAATACAATGCACAAGCCAACTATAAGTGACTAACACCTCTAAGACTCTTTAGTCCTAGCCCTCTCGAGAAATCTGACTCAACTGGTCTCTCAAGGAACAATTACTAAATAACTTCTAACAATAGTGTTTCAGTTTGCTTCTAATAAGCTTTATCACAACTGTGATTTTTCACTAAGTATTAAGCTCAACACAAATGATAAACTCAGTAATCAAAATATTCTTGCTTGCATGAGTTCAGCGTTGTTCGCGTTAAAAAGTGACGCGCTAGGGAATCAAATCTGAATTCGGATTCTCTAGCTCGAAACGATTTACTCTTTTGATTTGTTTATAAAGATGCCGCGAGCATCAAGCTTTATTATTTCCAACACAAGAAAATGATTATGAAAAAGGGGAAAGCTGCAATACCCTCAATTGATATGATATGCATTACGACTAGCGCGAACTAGACGCAACGCATTGGGGAGATTCCGGGCAAGGGGGTTTGTTATATAAAAGGAATAGATGGAGCACCCTAAATATATATAGTTATCTATAACTTTATATATGAATATGTTTGATACTTTTGTGTGTTTTAATTGCTATTTCTATGATTTGGAAAGTTTCTCCTTTGGATTTTAAGAAGGGTAGATTATGTGGGATCCTAGGTTTTGTTATTATTGTGCTCGCAAAGATCATTGGGATCTTCTGCATACATATCCCTTAATGGGAATCAGAGCATTTGTAGCTCGGATCTAAAGGGAGCTATGGTTTGTTTGGTTTGAGGGAGAAAGAAATTTGTTCGCCAAGGATGAGACCTTGTGCCTACGTATTCTCAAGAGGATGTTGAGAAAGTCAGAGCAATCGTAGTTCCCACTTATGCTAGTGGAAGCAACGGGGTGTTATTAAGAGATAGAGACGAATGTCATCTTAATGAAAAATGTATCTAATCTATTTCATCACATACATTTTGAAAGGTTTGATTAATTGAATCTTTCGTCGTAAGTTATAGGTGTTTTGCTTGAGTGTACAAGCGTTACCACTTACGAGTTAACAAAGATGTTTGAAAAATGATTGAATCTTTTAATTGTAAGTATTGGGTGTTTTGCTTGAGTGTACAAGCATTACCACTTACGATTAAGAGATGCTTTTTGTTTGAAAAGAGTTTGAAAAAGTTTTTTGATTGTATGTGATGTGATAGATGAGATACTTCTTCCATAGAGATGATAAACGTCTAAATCTCAAGGAGAAATTGATTGGATTAGGGGGATGCTTTTTAAGAAGCCCGTGGGTCCTTGTATTGTAAGCCCAAGAGGAGACATTCCGAGGGTCATCGAGGGTCCTTGTATTGTTAGCCCAAGAGAAGGCATTCCGAGGGTCATCGAGGGTCCTTGTATGAAGCTCAAGAGGAAGCTATAGGGTATGGCTGGCATTGGCTTTAAGAGTGGTTTCACCGGGAAACCATCCTTTTAGGATTCAGGAGTGATTTCACTGGGAAATCATCCTCTTAGGGTTCTATCCTAGCGCGGGTGATTCTTTGTATTGGAAGCCCAATAGGAGGCTGTTAAGAGATTTCCTGGTCTCTTTCTTGTTTGATGCCCAAGAGAAGGCTAAACTCAATGAGGAGTTCTTTTGAACGAAGCCCAAGAGGAGGTTAACTCAACAGGGGAGTGTTGTCTTATATGAAGCCTAAGCGGAGGCTAAACTCAGTAAATGAGTTTTCTTATATGAAGCCTAAGAGGAGGCTAAACTCAGATGAATGAGTTTGCTTGTATAAAGCCCAAGAGGAGGCTAAACTCTGCAGGGGACCTAGTTGTTAGACTAGTTGTCATGTTATAACTGGACAGTTATATAAACAAGTTTGTGGTATGTATTCACAGGAGTTTATGAAGGAAATATAAACAAGTGTATAAAACGAGCGTTTAAAGCTAGTTTAACTTGAATATTTACAAGTTTGAATATGTACAAGGGAATGAATATGTACACGAAAGGATATTTATGTACAAAGAAATGAATATGTACATAGGAGGGTTGGGACTTACACCGTAAGGGAGGCCCATTGGTTGTAAGAGAAGTTTCATCGGGAATAATTCCTCTCTTAATACCAATGGAATCGGTGTATAAACAAGTGAATGAAAACAAACGAACGAAGTTTGTTATACTTGAATATTTACAAAGATGATTGTATTATGTACAAGTAAAAATTAATATGTACATAAAAAGAATTGGGACTTACACCGTGAGGGAGGCCCATTGGTTGATTAAGAAATCTGAGAAAAACTGATTCAGTTTTATCTTCAAATCGGATCGATCATGGAGAAAAGGTGTGTAAGTTTGTTGAAATGTTTTGAAAAGGTTTTGAAAATGATTTTGAAAGATGAAATATATTCACAAGAAGTTTGGAAAAGTTTTGAGTTTCGAAAGTTTGAAAGAACATCTTTGAAAAGTACTTTAAGAATACCTTAAAATGTCTCGTTTTCGACTTAATGAAAATATAATCAAAAGAAAATATTTTTGGATTTTCTTGACATAATCATAAAATAGGTATATTAAATGACAAGTGTGCAAAAAATCATCTCAAAATGAGAAGTTTTGATTGGTTTTTGAAAGAGTTGAAGTTTTTGAAAAAAAAATGTGAAGAAAGAAGAAAAAAAATGACAAAATGGTCTCAGGGGGATTCGACCCCTGGACCATTGGGCAAGGCAAAGGACTAAGAGCGTGCTGGAAACCGCTGGGGCGGTAATACATCCGTTCATATATCTTACTCCATTTAATTATATTATAAAACGAATATTTGAATTTCTGGAAAATCAAAAACACGTGCGAACTTGTTCTTCATCTTCTCCAATCTTCATCCAATCCTAGATTCCTTATTTCTTGATGAAATTGAAAGTTATAAACATCAAACTTGCTCCAATATTAACCAAGAACACGATGGTGGTGGTTAATTTCATTTATTTTCAGTTTTAAATGATTAATTTTTCCAAGAACACGAAGAACCCTAATTCTGAAATTCAAAATGAAATTGTGTATAGCCATGGAATTAAGCAATTGATTGAGGGTTAATGATCAGTGATGGTGCAGAAACAAAATGGCCAAGCGTTTTTTGAACTGTAATTCAGAAATCAAAGAGTTCGAAGTATGAGTGACTTACCTCTTCAAACTGAAATTGAAATCCTCCTTGGAGTGTTTCCAGTTGTTGTTTGATGATGGCTGGAGTACCACTGAACCTTATGGAAGGTGTTTGATCACTATGCTCACTCTGAAATGGCTTGGAACTCTCTACCCAAGTCCAACTGCATATGCTTGAAGTGAACTTCGAATTCATGGTTAGAGGTGTTACAGGTCAGGGATTAAGATTTGTATCATTCATATGAAGTATATAGATGATGTTTGAATGATAAAATCTCAGTTAGCTCGAGCAAAATGAAAGTTTGGATGTTAAGGCATCATGTGCAAGCTTTGAAATTTTGAAAAGCAATTCTGAGTTTTAGTTGTTCTTGAGTTGATTTTAAGTTTCAAACAAGTTATATTTTGAGTTTAGAACATTTTAGACACCTAAACTTCCTCAATTTTTTACCAGATTTGTAAAAATGCAAAATCCTCAATTTGAACTATGAAACTTGAAATTCAAGAAAGAAAGAGTGAAAGCTTGATTTTCATAGCTTTGGTGTGGTTTGAATTTGAGGAAATGGCCTCTATTTATAGGCCAAGAAAACTGAATGATTTGGCAAAGATATCATTGAAGGAAACTTGCAACTTGGTTAAGAGGTCATAATGGAATCTTTTGCATTTAATGCAAAAGTTACTTTCTTTAACCATGGTTAAGTTTTCTTCTTTGATCCAATCCTCTCTTCAATCATTCAAACTGATATTTATCAGTTACTAGCTGCCTCTAAGTGATGACAAGGCTTCTAGAAGGAGAAGTTGCAAAAAAATGACTTATAATTTTGAAGCATGTACTTGAAATTCCATGGTTTTGGAGCTTTATGTTTCAAAATCAAAAGTATAGCTAGACAAAATGGTTTTGCAAGTTCTTGGACATTTTGGAAAGCTTGTAACAAGGGCTACAACTTTCATGTTTTGAGTTTTTCCTAATTCCAAATGGATCTATGTGAAAAATTGCCATGAAAGTAGGAAAAAACATGTTTTTTTTCTAACACTTGAAAATTTTCTAAGTGTTGGAAACTTTGACTTTTTGTTGACTTTCCCAAATTTCTTGATTTTTTATGATCATGATGGATCATTTGAAATGTTTTTATGATGGAAAAAGTTGACCAAAAGTCAAAGTTTGACTTTTCCGAGCAGATGAATTTTTATCAGACAATTCAGAATCTGTCTGATGAAGAAACATGGATTTTTGTGATGTTTTGAATCAAGAAATTAGGTCAAGATGTTGCATTGAGGATGTTAAGATCAATCTCCAAGAAAATAGGTCATTCATTGATTAGAAAATCAGTGATTCCCTATCCTCGATAAAAACCCTAATTGGTCGATCCATGATAGATCATGAGAAAAGTTGGGAATCTGAAGATCAAATGTTGATGATTTGATTAAGATAGATCAATTGAGGTGAGTAGAAACTCAAACCTTAATTGATCACATCTTGCACAGATGAAATTTTGCAGAAACCCTGATTTTGACTTCTAGAAGCCACGCACGATCTATTCTATTTTGAAACTGTTAGTGATGCATTGATGCATATGTGAGGTGGTATATTAGGTCAAAAATTGGGGTATGACAAGCGTGAGTTCACAAATGAATAGTGTGCAACATTTTTCTTTACCCAATTTATCTTCTATATATAGCTTCAAGAATTTGTCCGTTGCTATCTGTTACCCTAAAATTTCTTAAGGTATTCAAAGGTACATATTAAATTCAGATGTTCTTATGAGATAATGGTCGATCCTTAAAGCTAAGGGTTCTTCAGAAGATTGAAATTTATGACCAAGAAAAATGCTAAGACAAGGATGTCGAAAAAGAGGTACGTCGACCAGAGGGATAAAACGTAGAAATTGGTCAATTCGACCAAATGTTGGACATCGAAGGAAGTAGTCGAAGTTGAGCCCAGTCGATTATGGAGGATTATGGACTTATAGAAATTTCATTATTTTTCTCTCGATGAAGGAAAGAGTCGAAGTTGGGAGAGGTTTATTCTTAAAAGCCCGAAGTGGGAAAGATTCAAAGTTCAAGATCGTGGGTAGTTATCAAAAGCTTCGTGTGGTTTAAGCGCCAAACAGGTGGCGAAATCCTGTGAAGTGGTTTCTTCAAGTTTTGAATATAATTTGTAGATTGTTTTTAGGCAGTTACTTCGTAAACATTATAAATAAGTCATTTCAATGTAAAATTAGTGTGTTCACTTGTATACTCAAAATACTTGCCAAAACTCTGCTCAATTTCGAGCGTCAGGAAGAAAGAGTTGTGAAAGTGTTTGATGTACGTAAATCACCACCTTTATTTCAATGCAAAACCTTTACATTTCAGTAGTTTTTTTTAACTTTTACCTGCATTCTATTTACTTTTCAGTAATCACTTTGTGTTTTCGTGTATGTTGATGCTCTCTTTGTTACAAGTTTCGAGTCAACAAAAGAGTCGTTCGACCCTTATTTCGTTTAGAACATACCTGAATTCACAACCTTCTGTCGGTCACGAGTCACCATAGTAGGTAAAAATATAGTGAACATTCATATTTGTCAAGTTATTTAGGTTTTTGTCTCCGTCGGTCACGAGTTACCTGTCGGTCGAACCTGAACTATTGTGTGGAAAGCCGTTGTACTTATTCCCTTAGTCTTAGGAAACCGTTTCTTAGGCAAGGATTTTGACAGAGTCAGAACAATTTCACAAATCTTAGCACATGTCTTAATATCAACTGGTTGATCTTGCGAGTGACCCTTAGTTTTAGGACTTTGGGAGAACCAGCGGTTGTTTACTATTTTCCACAGTAAACAAATTGGCACACCTGGTGGGACCAGTGCTAAGTTTTTATTGTTAGATGTCATAAGTGTATGAGACTTATAAGTGGAAGTATAACTATAGAGTATAATAGACCACCCACTAGGAAACGTACACCTAGGATGTCAAACACTACTTCGAACGTGGATGAAATTCCATCACGAACTTTGGGTACATATGACACAGTAATTACTCAAGTTGCGCTATTTACCCCCACTAAACAACACAACTGTATCAGGGTCAACTACTTCAGTATCAGTACCTATTACCACACCGGTGAGTCCAGGACCTGTAGTGGCTACAAATGCCATTCTGAACACAATGATACCTCGATTTGGTACTGCTAACCCCCTTATGGAATACCTTATTCCTTAATGTCGGGATATCAGTCGACTTCAAGTGCAACAAGGGTGCCAGATAACGTGCAAAATATGAATTCTCCTTTACAAGGAACTGAAGCAAGGGGGAATAGGGGAATGCTTACGCAACAACTAGTGTCGCCTCTAACTAATACTTCGGTGGCAGTGTTGAGGCAACAAATGGATGATAACAATCATGAGTTAGTTAAAATGTTGACTAACAAAATGCGTAATGTATTTAACCCTATAGTACAACAGTCGGGTGAGACTAATAGATAGTCCGCTGAAACAAATTGATAGGTGATTGCCCAATTAACACGTTTGTGTAATTTTTTGGGCGCTCCCCCAGTGCCTGTTCGACAGACGCCACCTGTTCGATTAAATCCCCCTGGTCAAGTAGACATGGGGGCAATATAAGATGAAAATGTCCATCAAGTACAAGTTGCAGGTCCTCGTAGAAATGTTGTTTTTGAACCCCCTAGGGTATTAGTTAATCGACAACAAGAGGCTGATCAAATTCTTGATCAAATTCGACAAGAAGATTTAGTTGTCGAAAATAATCTAACTACCATTGTCGAGAGCATTATGGCTAGGAACGGTATGAATACCACACTTCAGAGGCCAACATATTCGTCCCCTTTGTTTGAGTATATTTTACCGACTGAAAACCCTGGGGGTGGAAAATTCCTAAATATACTAAGTTCGAGGGTGAGTCTGGTGAATCGATAGTCGAACATATTGCTAGGTATTTAACAGAATCTGGTGATATGGCGAATAATGAAAGTTTAAGGGTAATGCATTTTCCTTCGTCTCTCACTAAGGCATCCTTTACGTTGTTTACCACATTACCTCCTAATTCAATTGATTTGTGGACTAAGTTGGAAAAACTTTTTCAAGAACAATTTTATGAGGGACATTCAAAAGTTAGTTTGGTCGAGTTATCAAACATCAACAGGATGTTTACTAAGACCATAGATGATTATCTAAATCGATATAGATCATTAAAGGCGAGATGTTTTACCTAAGTGTCAGAACATGAACTTGTTCAAATGGCTGCTAGAGGATTAGATTATTCTATTAGAAAGAAAATCGACCCAACTTTTGTTAAGAGTATGTCACAACTAGCTGACAGGGTTCGACACCTTGAGTGCTTACGTCTATAAAAAGTTAGACATACTAAGGTTAAGTCTAAGAAAGAAAAAGTATCCTATATAGATTATGATGATACATATCCCATATACGAGACCGGCTATATCTCGTCGCCTGAGGCAGATGTCGATGTGGCTGAAATGAAGCCAGGGCTTGTGTATGAATGTAAATCTTTGTTTCCTTCTAAAGGGAAAAATACTTCTGTCGAAAACAATTCTAAATTTCCTGCAAAAACTTATACATTTGATTTTTCTAAATGTGAAGAAATTTTTGACTTGTTAGTTAAAGATGGTAAAATTTTAGTACCTCCTAATGCTAAAATACCACCATTAGAACAACGACATAAAAGAGGTTTTTGTAAATATCATGATTATCTTGGTCACACAACCTCTCAATGTTTTCTTTTCAGGGATCTTGTTCAAAAATCGCTACAAGAGGGTCGTTTGAAATTCGCTGCCAAAAAGATGAAGATCGACACTAATCCTCTTATGTAGGAGGAGGCTCTCTACGCTGAACTTGTCGAGTTCAATATGGTCGAGATTACTGAATTTCCAGATGACATGGTTGAAGAGAGTGTAGGGGAGAATGTTGATGTTAGCTTAGCTGAAGCTAATGTGTACCCCAAGCCAGATGAGGACTTGATAGATTTCCTATACCGCTGCAAAAACAAGGGATTGATAGTTTGTTTGTGCCCTAGGTGTGGGTCTCATACCCCAAAATTTGCCCTCCTACTTCTCAAGACTTTCATACATCCATGCTCAAGGATTCCTCAAGGGTTGATCAGACAAACCCTCCCCTAGACAATCAACCCAAACTAGGGTTTGGCAATTCTCAGATCCAGAAGGACTTCCAACATCTCCAATGGTCATCATGCCTCCTCATATGCTTCAAAGAATCTTCATGTCAAGTTTCAAGCCTCACAAGTCAAGTTTCCTCAGACAATTGCTCAGATGGTTGAAAATCATTTGTATTGGACAAAAAGTCAACTGTGGTCAACATACAGTCAAACTTCATGGTTTTTGGTCAACATCCTCATTTTGAAGTTACATTCATCATTTTATCAAGGGTTGATCATGATTCATCAAGAAAACTCAACATTTGCTCAAAAGTCAAACTTTCCAAATTAGGGTTTTTTAGTGAAAAGTCAACTGAACTTTGACTGAGCATAACTTCTTCATACTTTCTTAGAAATTTTTGCACCACCTCTAATTTTGAAGAGAATTCAATTCTCTACAACTTCATGTCTCACAAGAATGTTCAAAAAATGCTTCATTTGGAAGGTATGGGTCAAAACATTATAGGTCCTTTTCAAAGTCAACAAAAAGTCAACTTTTTGTTTTGAAGTCTTATTGAGCATGGAAACTCCAATTGAGATGAAACAAAAGAGGTTGGTTAGAGGACACTTAAAGCTTTCTAAAAAGTCCAAGAACACTCAAAAATGTGGAAAATTGTGCAAAATACACCTTGCACAAGTTGGACATTTTTGAAGAGGTGCACAAAGAGAAATACTTGTCAAAATCCAAAATTTTGCAAATGGGCCTAGTTTTTCTTGGTTTAAACTTGTTCCTTATCTTATTTGGAACCTTCAAGCCCAATGCCACGAATTTTGTCTTTATTTTTGTATTTAATTTTGATTTTATTCATTTAAAAACAAATTAAATTAAAAAATAAGGTATAAAATCAAAATTAAATGCAAAATTGATTTTTCTCTCATACTTGAGATCCAAGTAACTCATCAAAGCTGACAAATTTCGAAATTTACATTGATTTGGCAAGAAATTGATGAAATTGGATCAAATAAGGAAGATTTGATTTTGTACAAAATCAAATAATTTTTGCATTGATTGATCATTATTTGTTCCTTAAATCAGCCCAAAATCCATCTACTATAAATGTACAATGCATACCACATGAACAAGAACAGAAAAATATCTCAAAGGAACCCTAACCTAAGTCAAAAAAACCGTGCCTTTCAAGCAACTTGCAGCCATAGTTCCAGCTCGATTCAATTGGTTTTAAGCATTCCTTTGCATTCCTTGGAGTCCCTGGAGTCGATCCAGACCCTTACAAGTCCCAAAAACATCAAGAATCAAGCAATCCCGATTTCGGTTTGTCAAACTTTTTCCAAAATCGATTTTTAATTCTCATACGTTTTTAACATGTTTTGATGTTTGTTTTGTGTTTAGAACGAAGTTTGGAAACTTTCTGCATAGTTTAATTGCATTTTAGTGGCTTGAATCGAAATCCACCATAGCTAGGGTTCCATGGTTCGAATTGGGATCTCACGAAATAGGTAAAATTGGACCAAACCAAGGCTACCAGGATGATCAGTGGACAAAAAGGAATCGAACCATGGTTTCGAATTGCATTTATATTGCTTGTATTGGATTTTTGATGTTTGCAGGGGCCTTAGCGTCGAGTTCAGCCGACACTAGCTTTTCAAAATTTCAAATGAAGAAGATGAAGATCTTTGCGCGTGTTCTTGGTTCCCAGGAAGTGTTTTTGCTTAAAACGAATTTGTTTCATTTTCTAAACACCAAACGCGCGTTGGCTTAGTGGTTAAGGCAAGGAAGCGTGACGTGTTACCAGAGGGACACCGGTTCGAGCCTGACCAGGACCATATATTTTTACAAGTTTGAAAACTAACTTATTTCTTTTCTATTTTCTATAATATTTGAAATTCCTGGCAGCAGATACGTGATGTCACAGAGAATGTTGTTTACCCAGTTCAGTGTCTAACTACACCTACATCTGGGGGCTACCAAGCCAGGGAGGAAATTCACTATTAGTAGAATTAATTCAGGAATAAACCAACCAGTTTATCTCCTTCACTTAAAACCTACCCAATGCAACTTCAACCTAAGTCCTACTTAGATCTGAGTACCTACTCACTCCCCCTCAATCACAGCAGTGATATCAACCTATTGACTAATTGAATTGTGAAGACACACTTCAATAAACTATCTTGATCTCGCTTCAAAGCTTTCAATCAAGAGACAAACACTCGTGCTTCAAAGCTTTGAGTGATAAACTACCCTTACAACAAATCCTAGTCCAAGACACTTATCAATTGATAATTGCTTGGCTCACAAGAGAAACTAGAATTACACAAATACAACTGTTAAATCTCCTAACAGTACACAAATAACAACCTGCTATTACTTCAATAAATTCCAGAGGCGCAGCAGCAGTGTAAGGGTTGAATTCCTTTTATAGAAGCAGTCCTGAAACTTCAGTTTTGGGCTTCCATAAAGATAGCTAGGGTTCACTTAATTTAATCCTAAAAACATGGTCTTTTCAACAACCAATTTAGGTCTAATTAAGATTAACCTAGCAGCCACGTGAGCATGCTTTCTAATAACAGAAAAACAATATTTAGCAGCTCAACAAACTTCCTGAAAAGTCTCAGGAAAAACAGATTCTGCAGAACAGAATGTCACACTGAATGTCATAACATCTGTTATGACATCAGACTGATTTATGCAGAATTTCCAACACAGCTTTAGCTTCCAGTTCTGAGTTGTCCTTTAACATCCTTAGCAAGTAGGATTTATCTTCAATCTCTGAATGTCATGACATTTATCAAGACATTGCTAAAGCCTAGTTTTACCAAAATTAATGCCAACTTAAAACACTAACAATATTTTTTATCTATTTTAATTTATCTTCAAATATTTTTATCATGCATCTAAAAAACTCCAAAAATATTTATTTTTTGCATAATCATCCGAAAAATGTTTATTTAATTTTTAATATAAAAATTATTATTTTTGCATGCATATTTAATTTAATTACTAATTAATCGTTTAAATGACTTTTAATTGTTTTCTAATTATCAAATCAATTCCAAAAATTACCAAAAATTTACCTTATCATAATAATATCATTACTAACATAAAACCTTTTTCCTCATTCAAAAATATTTGTTTTTACTAACATTTTCTTCTTATGCAATTTTCTTCTCTTTTCCATTATGTATCTGTTCACAGGTTATACCGTTTCGAACGTTTTTTCTTGCTTTTCTTTTCAATTATGTAACTGCCTATGGGACGTAATAGTTTAATTAGGACTTTTATTTTCCGCACTCCTATTATGTATCTGCCCCAAAGCCATGTAATAGCGTAGGACTTTATCTTTCCGCATTTTACATTTCCGCAATTTACTTTCTGCACCCTATAAACTGCTAGTAATTAGGCGTGTATGGCAAGATAAAATTGGACATAGATCACTCATAATTCCAAGATAAAAATATCTGAAATTGACACACTCTTTTCACACATGCACCCCTTAGGGTAATTCTCTCTCGTTGCCTTTACAAATACAAATGGTCCAGTCCCTCGAACGTAGAGGTATTCTAGCACCGTTGCCTTCAAAACAAATCATCATAGTCCCTTCGATACAAAGATCATAGACCCACGATGTCGCCTAAGGATACATGATCTTGACCCTCGATTGTTGCCTACGAAAAATGATGATAGTCCCTTCGAATGTGCTAGGATACTTCCTACAAGTTGCCTTCTATGACCATCCGATGTCCCTTCGAATGTCCCTTCTACATCCAACGAATAGGGTTACCTACCAACTAATGGTATGGATAGCACTATTCTAAAGGAACGTAAAACAACACGAAAACGACCAATTCTGAGTAGGTAATAAGACTTTTAGTTGCTTTCTCTATCAAAATACTTTTTACACCTCACACTTTTGTCAAAGTTCAAACTCTTTTCAAAACGAAACATTTCTGAACACTTTGTATACATTCCTACATGAATCATTACAAAGTCAAAGCAAAATGCCTTTTCAAAACGTTTTTGTCAAACACACAGAAAGCACAATTTTAAAGTAATCAGCAACTAAGAGCCCGTAGATAACTACTGATGGAAAGGGGTGCTAATACCTTCCCTTTTCATAACCTTCTCCCTTACTCAGAATCTAACGAAGGTCTTTTTCTGTACTTTTTACCTTCCCTTAATTGGATAAAAGAAAAGTCGGTGGCGACTCTTGCTATCTGCACATTTGCGATACAAAAATCTCAAAGTCAGTTCACCGTATTACAGTGGGGCTCTAAATGACAAAGTTGCTGCTGAGAATTTTCAAAAGTTGCAATTAGGGAAGGGCAAAGCCAAAGTCCACAACCAAAGGTTCCCTAACCTAAGGGATCCTAGGAGAAACATATGGAACTCTCAAGCAAATCCAAAAAGTTTCATACCTTCTACTGCTGCTCCTAGAGGCACATGATTAAGCCTTAAGGGAAAATGGGGGCACCAAATGCTGATGCTGTTGTAAGAGATCTAAAGGGAAAGTCGGTTATGAGTTACCGACATGAGAACTGACAAAGAACAAATCAAAGAATTTGTGAACTGACCTGTTGCCAAATGTTCTAAAGAGGAAACTGATCATTTTGCTTCCGACTCGGAAGAGAGTATCGACATCTTGGTTAATATGGTGTCGATTCTCCCTACGAAGTATGATTGTCCAACATAAGTGGAAGATTCCGCTGATGTCGATGCTGAGGAAATGGCTTTACATAAGCCAACTTGCTACTTTGTCATGTACAATGGTTCGATTGAGAACCAAGATGCCTTCTTTGAGAGGCCTGACATGGCTATGAAAATCCATTTAAAGCCCTTGATGATCAGGGAAAAAGTCGAAGGAACTGCTTTCAACAAGGTGTTGGTAGATTGTGGCGCGACTGTTAATATCATGCCACACCATATCTTGAAGAAAATCGGTAAGTTCGACATCGATATCAGGTCCCATAACATGGTCTATTCAGACTACGAAGGATGAACTAGGAACACTATGGGAGTGATCCAAGTAAACATAATTGTCGGCTCAGTGACAAGGTCATCTGTATTTATTGTCATCCAAGGAAAGCCAAGTTATAATCTGTTGGTTGGCAGAGAATGGCTTCATGGAATAGGAATTGTGTCATCTTCCATGCATTAGCGTCTAATAATCTGGAGGGAAGATAGTATAGTGGCGAATATTAAGGCCGATCAAGGGTACTTTATGGATGATGTAAATAATGTCGGAAAGTAATTCGACAAAAAGTTGGCTAACATTTCTCCTTGCCAATCTGCAGAGGAACTATATGCCAATTTAGACGAGGCATTTGTTTCCTTTAAATTTCATGAAACCCATGGTTTCATATAGGATGTGGAACCCTTAGAGGATCCATATGCTAAAAACCGGCCAACAGGATGGGGTGACATAAGTTGTAACGCCCCGTTTTATTTAATATTATATTATATTAATATTTTGAGTTACCGTTTGACGATTGTTTTGGCGACGAGAATATATATATTAATCGATATATCTATTAATATATTTGGCGATGTTTCGTTCGGTCCGATTTTTATTCCGTTCGGTTCGGTTTTTATTCCGTTCGGTTCAGTAAAATATTATTCGGACCGATATTTAATTCCCCGGAATTATTTTAATTAATTGAGTTAATAATATTATTAGAATTTATTAAGGTGTTAATTATAAAATAAGTTAGGGGTGTGAGGACTAATTGCTTAGGATTGGGTGTACACCCTTGGTTGCTAGTATGAATACATCATAAAAACACTTTCTCCTCATTTTTCTTTCCATTCCAACACAAAAGCCAAACTTAGAAACTTAGAGAGAAATAGAGGGTTTTGGAAGAAGAAGAAGAAGAAGAAGAAGAAGAGCAAGAGCAAGCTTAAGGGTTGGATTGTTGAATCATCAAGAATCATCCAAGCACTTGAGGTAAGGGGTTTGATCTTCTATTTCATTATAGTTAGGGTTTGGTGATATATTTCCCACTACCGCATATCGACATGCTAGTGGATAGCACTGCAAAGTTCAACGTCTTTTCCTTCATGGATGGTTTCTCTGGCTATAATCAGATCAGAATGGCTCCCGAAGACATGGAGAAGACATCTTTCATCACGCCATGGGGCACATTTTGCTACAAAGTAATGCCGTTTGGATTAAAGAATGCAGGCGCAACTTACCAAAGGGCGATGACTACTCTCTTTCATGACATGATGCACAAAGAGATCGAAGTCTACGTAGATGACATGATAGCAAAGTCTGACACTGAAGAAGAGCATATAGAATATCTCTTGAAGTTGTTTCAGCGACTAAGGAAATTTCAGCTTCGCCTGAATCCTAACAAATGCACCTTTGGGGTAAGATCCGGAAAAAACTCCTAGGTTTCATCATCAGTCGAAGAGGTATTGAAGTTGATCCTGACAAAGTCAAGGCTATTCAAGAAATGCCTACACCACATACAGAAAAGCAAGTAAGAGGATTTCTTGGACGATTGAATTACATCTCCAGGTTTATTTCTCAAATGACTGCTACTTATGGGCCGATATTCAAGCTTCTCCGCAAAAATCAAGAGGTTGTGTGGACAAAAGATTTCCAAAGAGCGTTTGACAGTATCAAGGAATACTTGTCAGAACCTCTAATACTGATTCCTCCAATTGAAGGAAGACCCTTAATCATGTACCTTACCGTGCTAGAAGATTCCATGGGCTATGTGCTTGGACAGCAAGATGAGACCGGTAAGAAAGAGCATGCCATCTACTACTTGAGTAAAAAGTTCACAGACTGTGAAACTCGTTACTCCATGCTCGAGAAAACATGTTGTGCTTTGGTGTGGGCTTCGAAACGTCTCCGCCAGTATATGATCAATCACACGACTTGGTTAATCTCCAAAATGGATCCAATCAAGTACGTCTTTGAAAAGCCTGCCTTAACAGGGAGAATCGCTCGATGGCAGATGCTATTATCTGAATATGACATCCAGTACCGTGCTCAAAAAGCGGTCAAAGGAAGCATTCTTTCCGATCACTTTGCTTATCAACCGATCAACGAATACCAATCTCTAAAGTTTGACTTCCTTGACGAGCATGTTATGTACTTAAAGATGAAAGATTGTGACGAACCGTTACCTGAAGAAGGTCCAGATCAAGAATCTAGATGGGGCTTAATCTTTGATGGAGCAGTTAATGTCTTTGGCAACGGAATTGGGGCAGTTATCATCACTCCCGAGGGTTCTCATATCCCGTTTTCCGCCAGATTGCTATTTGATTGCACCAACAACATCGCAGAATATGAAGCTTGTATCATGGGTATCGAAGAAGCCATCGATTTGAGGATCAAGATCCTTGACATATATGGAGATTCAGCCCTTGTGATCAATCAAATCAAAGACAAGTATGAAACTCATCATCTTGGTTTGATTCCTTATAGAGATTATGCAAGACGTTTGTTGACATTCTTCAACAAAGTCGAACTGCATCATATCCCTCGAGATCATAATCGAATGGCAGACGCCTTGGCTACTTTATCTTCCATGTTCAAAGTCAACAACTGGAATGATATGCCTAAGATCCGTATCAGACGCGTTGAAAGATCTGCATATGTATTTGCAACTGAAGCAGTCATCGATGATAAACCATGGTTCTACGACATCAAACGCTTCCTTCAAACTCAAGAGTACCCACTCAGGGCATCGCACAAAGATAGGAAAACTCTAAGGAGGCTTTCTAGAAATTTCTTCCTGAATGAAGATGTTCTATACAAAAGAAAATTTGACATGGTCTTGCTCAGATGCGTGGACAGACACGAAGCAGGCATAATAATTCAGGAAGTGCATGAAGGGTCCTTTGGAACCCATTCAAATGGGCATGCAATGTCCAGAAAAATCTTAAGAGCAGGATATTATTGGATAACAATGGAATCAGATTGTTGTAAACACGTCAAGAGATGTCACAAGTGCCAGATCTACGTAGATAAGATCCATGTGCCGCCGACTCTACTCAACGTTCTCTCTTCTCCGTGGCCTTTCTCCATGTGGGGCATCGACATGATTGGGAGGATCGAACCAAAAGCGTCCAACGGACATCGTTTCATTCTAGTGGCTATTGATTACTTCACCAAATGGGTCGAAGCAGCATCTTACGCCAATGTTACAAGACAAGGGGTTGTGAGGTTCATCAAAAACAACCTCATTTGCCGATATGGAGTTCAAAGTAAGATCATTACAGACAATGGATCAAACTTGAACAACAAAATGATGAAAGAACTGTGTGAGGAATTCAAGATCGAGCATCATAACTCATCTCCTTACCGACCAAAGATGAACGGCGTCGTTGAAGCTGCCAACAAGAACATCAAAAATATCGTCCAAAAGATGGTCATCACCTACAAAGAGTGGCACGAAATGCTGCCATTTGCTCTACATGGGTATCGTACTTCAGTACGTACTTCAACAGGGGGAACTCCTTTTTCTCTAGTATACGACATGGAGGCAGTGCTCCCCGTAGAAGTTGAAATTCCATCAATGAGAGTTCTCATGGAAGCTAAGTTATCTGACGCCGAATGATGTCAAAGCAGATACGACCAGCTGAACTTAATCGAAGAAAAGCGCCTGACCGCTCTGTGTCATGGACAATTATATCAAAGAAGGATGAAGAAAGACTTCGACAAAAAGGTTCGACCTCATGAATTCCAAGAAGGCGACCTCGTGCTTAAAAAGATTCTTTCTTTTCAACCAGATTCTAGGGGCAAATGGACTCCTAATTACGAAGGCCCATACATCGTCAAGAGAAGCTTTTTTGGCGGTGCTATGACTCTCACAACCATGGACAGTGATGAACTCCCGCATCCTGTGAATGCTGATGCAGTCAAGAAATACTTTGTCTAAAAGACAAAAGAACAGCTCGGTAAGTCGAAAACCCGAAAAGGGCGGCTTAGGCAAAAATGAGCGTCTCGGTGGACTGAAAACCTGAAAAAGGAGGTCCATGCAAAAATTAGAGACAATAAACAGAAATTATCCTGGTAGATTGAAAACCTGAAAAGGCAATCTAGGCAAAATCAAGGATCAAAAATGACAAAGTAACTGCATCAGTCCGTACTTCGTCAATCTGAAGAATCTTCCATCAGCAGATCTTCAATCAAATCTTCTAAAGCAACAAGCACAGTTGGAATTCAAAGTTGTTAGGGATAATAGTGGTTATTACTTTCAATGTAGCCTTTTCCCAATAAATTATCATTTCCAACTCTTGTAAATAGTTCATGGAATCACGCCTTTGGCTGATTACCATTCTGTCAATAAAATTTGAGCCTTGTGCCCATTTGTTTGCAATTCCTGATTTATTCTGTTTTGCGAAATAACGCTTTTTATTGTGAAAATCGCTTTTGAAACTAAAAAAAAGTTTTAAATGAATTTTTACTTCAAATTTTTGAAATAAAAGCGAAATTTTCCTTTGAACTATGAACACAGAAGGAACTTCAACAGTTTTCTCCATGAGTGTTTCGACCTCTGAAAGATAAAACAACTGCTGAGAAGTTTTCTTTTTCCCAAAAGAGATCATCAAAGGACGGTATTCTTATCCAAAAAGAATTCCCAACAAGGTTGCCATTGAAATTCCCTTTTTAGAAAGGTTTAAAGCATGCAACTCAGATTCATCATCAGTAACGTCTACACCATGGCTGCATATTTTGCTGAGTATTTGTTTGAACTGTGACGTAGTCCTTTTCTCAAATACCTTTGTTGTCTTGTCAAGTATCATCAGCATGCATATGACATTCATGACATTCATCATTCATACATAATAGCATCATTAATGCATTCCTGCAATTCTCCATGTTTGTTTCAATATCACTTGTTTAGGTTGCATTTACTCCCAAAAATAAGTGTGGGTATGTCATCTCTCCAGTAGATTATCCCAAGCAGAAAAATACATTTTTTCTCTCCTGTTACCCAGCTGAGATCATTCCTCATTGGGAACAAAGTCTTGATTGACCATTTGTTTCCAGTTCATTCCTGGATAAAATCTTGTCTCTAATCAATTCAGGTTTAGATTTCAAAAAACTCTACCTGCAAACAATAAGCAATAGCCTCGACATCCGGGCTGCTTATTTCCTTTTTATCTTGCAACTTATCATAAAACAATTGTTCTTCTCAGCAAGTCCAATCATGAAAGTTCAAGAAAAATCTCCACAGTTGTCTTTTTGTCTAAAGAAAGACCTGTGTCTTTTCAATCAAAATGCCCGCATCTTCTCGAGAGAGAGATCCCCGACAATATTGTAGCTGCGAAAATAGAAACTCATTTGAGATCTGTTTCCATCATTGTCTGTTATTCACAAGGCGGAATACTCAGTAAATTTCTCAAGAATTACCTTGTTATAATTATCACTTTGTTGATAATTGGTAATATCTTCAGAACTCATTACCATAAACTATCACAAGGCTGATAATTGGTAATATCATCTTCAATTACCTTAAACATTGTCACAAGGCTGACAGAAGGTAAACGCCTCGTTTCCCAAAGCGAAACAGATTTTCACTCGCATTATGAATCTATTTTCCCAGTGAAACCTATTGCTTATTACCCAACAAACAAGATTCTACTTTCTTAGACAGATTGAGTCATCCTCACAATTTTTCCCCCAGCATATCAATCTTTGATATCTCCTGGGTGAACTTTTAGCAACCATTTGGCATCATTCGCATTTTTTTGTATCTTAGGTCCAAAACCTGCGTATTCTGATATTTAAGTCTCTTCACACCTATCAAGACGAAGATCTTCATCTTCATATCTCAGGTTAAAGAAACTTAAATAGGGGCATCTTTCATACCCCAATTTTTGACCTAAGATACCACCTTACATATGCATCACTGCATCACTAACAGTTTCAGAACAGAATAGATCGTGCGTGGCTTCTAGAAGTCAAAATCAGGGTTTCTTCAAAATTTCATCTTTTCAAGATCTAATCAATTAGGGTTTGAGTTTCCACTTACCTCAATTGATATATCTTAATCAATCATCAACATTTGATCTTCAGATTCCCAACTTTTTCTCATGATCTATCAAGGAATCGACCAATTAGGGTTTTTATCGAGGATAGTGAATCATTGACTTTCTGCTCAATGAATGACCTATTTGCTTGGAGATTGATCTTAACATCTTCAATGCAACATCTTGACCTAATTTCTTGATTCAAAACATCACAAAAGTCCATGTTTCTTCATCAGATAAATTCTGAATCATCTGATGAAAATTCATCTGCTCTGAAAAGTCAAACTTTGACTTTTGGTCAACTTTTTCAAGACCAAACTTTTTCAATCATAAAAACATTTCAAATAATCCATCATGATCATAAAAAATCAAGAAATGTGAAAAAGTCAACAAAAAGTCAAGATTTGAAAAATTTCTAACCCTTAGAAAAATTTTCAAGTGTTAAGAAACATGGTTTTTTCCTACTTTCATGGCCATTTTTCACCTAGATCCATTTGGATTTAGAAAAAACTCAAAACATGAAAGTTTTATCCCTTGTTACAAGCTTTCCAAAATGTCCAAGAACTTGCAAAAACACTTTGTCTAGCCATACTTTTGATTTTGAAACATAGAGCTCCAAAACCATGGATTTCAAGTTCATGCTTCAAAATTACAAGTCATTTTTTGCAACTTCTCCTTCTAGAAGCCTTGTCATCACTTAGAGGTGGATTATAACTGATAAATATCAGTTGTGAATGATTGAGAAAGGATTGGATTAAGGAGAAAAACTTAACCATGGTTAAGAAAGTTACTTTTGCATTAAATGCAAAAGATTCCATTTTACCTCTTAACCAAGTTGCAAGTTTCCTTCAATGATATCTTTGCCAAATCATTCAGAATTCTTGGCCTATAAATAGAGGTCATTTCCTCATTTACAAACCACACCAAAGCTATCATAATCAAGCTTTCACTCTTTCTTTCTTGAATTCTAAGTTTCAAGTTCAAAGTGAGGAATTTTTGCAATCTGAGAGAATTTAGGTTTATAACATGTTCTAAACATCAATTAGAACTTGTCTAAAACTTAAAAACATCACAAGAACATCCCAAACTCAGAATCATACTCAAAAAACCAAAAGCTTGCAATTTGTGCCATAACATCCAAACTTAAAATCCACTCGTGTGTTTTCTGTAACACCCCAATATTACCCAAGGTTTTAAATGCAACAATCAGAGTAAATTAAAATTTTCATAAATTTAATACTGAGGCATCACACCTTCAAAAAAAACTCACTTTAAACAGTTTGATTTAAAGTATAAGTCTCAGATACATAGCATCGCCGGAAGACATCAATTGATTCAAAAACATCAAAACATCTTTGTCATACCCCAAAATTTGCCCTCCATTTATCCAAGAGATTTCATACATCTATGCTCAAGGATTCCTCAAGAGTTGATCAGACAAACTCTCTCCTAGACAATCAACCCAAACTAGGGTTTGATATCTCTCAAGTCAAGATGAACTCCCAACATCTCCAATGGCCTTCATGCCTCCTCATATGCTTCAAAGATTCTCCATGTCAAGTTCCAAGCTTCACAAGTCAAGTTTTCTCAGACAATTGCTCAGATGGTGGAAAATCAGTTGTATTGGACAAAAAGTCAACTGTGGTCAACATGCAGTCAAACTTCATAATTTTTGGTCAACATCCTCATTTTGAAGTTACATTCATCATTTGATCAAGGGTTGATCATGATTCATCAAGAAAACTCAAGATTTGCTCAAAAGTCAAACTTTCTAAATTAGGGTTTCTGGGTGAAAAGTCAACTGAACTTTGACTGATCATAACTTCCTCATACTTTCTCAGAAATTTTTCCACCACCTCTTGTTTTGAAGGAAATTCAATTCTCTACAACTTCATGTCTCACAAGAATGTCCAAAAAATGCTTCATTTGAGAGGTATAGCTCAAAACATTACAGGTCATTTTCAAAGTCAACAAAAAGTCAACTTTTTGTTTTGAAGATATATTGAGCATGGAAACTCCAATTGAGATGAGACCAAAAAGGTTGGTTAGAGGACTCTTAGAGCTTTCCAAAAAGTCCAAGAACACTCAAAAATGTGGAAAATTGAGCAAGTTACACCATTCACAAGTTGGGCAATTTTGAAAGAATGCACAAAGAGAGATACTTCAAAAAATCAAATCTTTTGCAAATGGGCCTACTTTTTCTTCATCCTAACTTATTCCTCATGCAATTAGGAATATCCAAGCCCAATGCCACGAATTTTTGATTTATTTTTCTATTTAATTTGTAATTTATTCATTTAAATGCAAATTAAATTTAAAAATAAATTATAAAATCAAAATTAATTGAAAGATTGATTTTATTCTCTTCTTAAGACCCAAGCAATCCATTAAAAGCCAGCAATTTCGAAATTGGATCAAAAAAGGCAAGATTGGATTGAAATTGATCAAGTTTTGAAAATTTGATTTTCATGAAAAAATCAAATTTGATTATCATTGATTATTGATCAAATCTTTCCCAAAACAATGCCAAATCCATCCAGCATATATACCTGATGCATACCAATCACAAGAAGACGAAAAAAAATTTCCTTTAGAAACCCTAACCTAATTCAAAAAAATCGTGTTCTTGAAGCAATTGGCAATCCTATTTCCAGCCGTTCTCAAGCAATTCTGAGGATTCCATTGCATTCCTTGGCATCTCCAGAGTCGATCCAGATACTCACTTCATTCAAAACCATCCAGAAACAAGAAATTCGAAATCGGTTTGCTCACACTTTTTCCAAATTCGATTTCTAACATTCATGCATTATTAACACGATTTGTTGTTGTTTTTATGATCAGTGTTAAGTTTGCAAGCTTTCTGGGTTGTTTGATTGTATTTCCACAGCCTGGAGCTCGATATGCCATAGCTAGGGTTTGTAACCTCGAATTAGGGCTTTGCTAAAACGGAAAAATTGGACCTCAAGATCCATACCAATGAACTCGGAACAATGTCCTGAATCGAACCATGGCCTTGGAATTTATTTATATTACGTTTGCTTGATTTTTTGAATTAGCCAGGGACTGTAGCGTCGAAGAAAAGCCGACGCAAGCTTTTGAAAATTCAAAATGAAAGAGACGAAGTCTGGCGCGCAAGGGAGGCAGTCAGAAATTGACACTTGTTCTCTTCCACTCGCTCCGATTCAGTGACACGCGTGCACGTTGGATCAGATGGCAAAGGCGTGGGGATATGAGAGCAAGGTCACGAGTTCGATCCTCATCAGGACCAGCTTGGTTTTTCCTTTTCACAAACTCAATATTTTCCATATTTTCATATTTTTCAATATTTTGCATTATTTTTAATTTCTTTTCAATATTTTATTCTGCATTAAAAAATCATCAAAAAATATTTTCTTTTCACATTAATATTCTGAAAAACTCTATTTAATTTAATAAATTAAAAATATAATTTTGCATGCATATTTATTTTTATTTGTAATTTTGCATTTAAATCATTGTAAATTCATTTTAAATTATTAAATTGCATCCAAAAAATCCCAAAAAATTATTTTAATATATTTATCTTATTTCCAGCATGTCATATTTTTTCCAATTAAAAACTTGCATTTTTCTAACATTTTTTCTCTTGTTCGATTCATATTGCATTTTCCGATTTCTTCTTTTTGTACAGGTTGTTCCGATTCAGACGGTTTTCTCTTTATCATTTTTTCATATTATTTTCCAATAATGTAACTGTTCATGGGATGTAATAGCTTAATTTAGGACTTTTATTTTCCGCAAGTTTAAATTATGTATCTGCCCCAAAGCCATGTAATAGCGTAGGATTTACCTTTCCGCATCTTTACATTCCGCATTTTAATTTCCGCACCCTATAAACTGTTAGTAACTAGGCGTGTATGGCAAGATAATAATTGGACATAGCTCACACTAATCTTCAAGATAAAATATCTGAATTTGACACACTTCTTTCACACATGCACCCCCTTAGGGTAATTCTCTCTCGATGCCTTTCGATTTCAAATGGTCATGTCCCTCGAACGTAGAGGTATCCTAGCACCGTTGCCTACAAATATATCATCATAGTCCCTTCGATACAAAGATCATAGACCCACGATGTCGCCTACGAAAACATGATCTCGTCCCTCGATTGTTGCCTACGAAAAGTGATGATCGTCCCTTCGAATGTGCTAGGATACTCCCTACAAGTTGCCTTCTATGACCATCCGACGTCCCTTCGAATGTCCCGCTTACATCCAACGAATGGAGCTACCTACTAACTAATGGTACGGCTAGCGCTATTCTAAAGGAACGTAGAAGTACAAAAACGACCAATTCTGAGTGGGTAAATAAGTCTTTTAGTTGCTTGCTCTAAACCAAATGCTTTTCACACCACACACTTTTTTCAAAGTTCAAAACTCTTTTCAAAAACGAAACATTTTCGAACACCTTGTATACACTCCTACATGAGTCATTACAAAGTCAAAGCGAAATGCCTCTTTCAAAACATTTTTTTTGTCAAACACACAGAAAGCAATTTTAAAAGGTGATCTAGAGCAACTAAGAGCCCGTAGATAACTACGGATGAAAAGGGGTGCTAATACCTTCCCTCTTCATAACCATTCTCCCGAACTCAGAATCTAACGAAGGTCTTTTTCTGTTACTTTTACCTTCCCTTAATTGGATAAAAATAAAAGTCGGTGGCGACTCTTGCTATCCGCACATTTGGATACAAAAATCCTACAAAGTCAGTTCACCGTATTACAGAACTGGCGACTCTGCTGGGGACTACACCCTAAAAGAGAGAATTGCCTTAGGGATTTCTAGATAACTTTTATTGCTTTTTGTTTGACTTGTATGCTTTATCTTTAAGGGTTGCTTGGGTATTATATTGTTGGGGGATCCTACACCCGGATCCGGGTTTCCTTTTAGGTAAGTAGCATTAGATCATCGCGACCGCTAGACGTATAACTACGTGGTCAACATGATGGCTACGTTAGCGTGAGACTTTGGTTGTCCCGATACTCTTCATTCCCAAGTTGAAGATAGTATTTGGCTTCTGCGTGGTGTCATCAAGCGCTAACTAAACTTTTAGAACCTTAATTGACCCATCTTAGCCATTAGAAGGTAGTGAGATGGCCGGCTTTGGTGTAGACCGAGGTTGGTTGATACTCGATGCTACGCTCATTGAGATCAGACTTTTGGGACATTTTCGATCGACCACTTGGCCGTCGTATTGAAATAAGCGCCTACGAGAAAGATCTGTGATGTGAGATTCCTAGAACCCGGTTACTATTATAGGACAGGATGAACCAACTCGAACTTTTGGTGGGGTAATCACCTATACCTCATGCAAGCCTTCACCCTAGGCTCATTGTGTGAATTGTTTGTGTGTGCTAAACATGACATCATGACATCATTTGCATTGCATATCATTTCTAACTATTTCAAGGACCTAGGGATTTATCTTTGCTCTGTTTTGTAGGGGATTATGGCTTCTAGAAAGACTATCCGAATCAACTTCATGGGTATCCCTTCTCAACTCAAAGAATTGTTTTCAGAAATTCCCGACCATGCTCAGTTCATCAAAAGACACGGTTATCTACTTGATTTGGTTATCTCCGGTTTTGAAGAAGATATGATGCATGTCCTATTCCAGTTCTTTGATCCGAAACACCATTGCTTTACATTTCCAGATTATCAGTTGGTTCCTACCTTAGAAGAGTTATCTAAGCTACTTGGGATACCTATTCTCGACCAAATGCCATTCACCGGTTTGGAAAAGGTTCCTAAGTTCGAAGACATCGCATCCGCCTTACATCTTAAGCGCTCAGATATTGAAGCCAATTGGGAAACCAGGAGTGGAGTTAAGGGTTTACTTTCCAAGTTCCTAATTAAGAAAGCCCGAGAATTCCTCAAAGTTATGAGTTTCCATTCATTTGAAAACATTGTGGCCTTGCTAATTTATGGTTTGGTTCTATTTCCTAACTCGGATCAATTCATAGACATCAACGCCATCAAGTTGTTTCTTACCCGCAATCCAGTGCCTACTTTGCTTGGAGACATCCTGCATTCTCTCCACACTCGTACTACCAAGAGACAAGGAACTCTCATGTGTTGTGTCCCGTTACTTTCCAGGTGGTTTATTTCGCACCTTCCTCCATCAGTTTTGAAGAATGAACAAAGGTTGAGATGGTCTCAAAGGTTAATGTCACTCTCTCATTCAGATATCCGTTGGAATCTTTTCTCTCAAAAGGACCTCACCTTTATTGAGCGTTGTGGAGAATTCCCTAATGTACCGCTACTTGGTATAAGGGGAGGTATTACTTACAACCCTTCTCTAGCTTTACGTCAGTTTGGTTTTGCTCGAAGAGATGGTCCGCATGATATGCTTCTCCAAGATATTGTGTTCGACTACAACCACGATCCCCAGAATTACCGACGAAGGTTCATACATGCTTGGGGCATGGTAAAGAAGACCGATACCAAGACTTTGGGGCACCCGAACTCCATTCCTTGGGAACCTTACCTCAAATGGGTGCGAGCTCGAGCTCAAAACCTCATGATGCCATTCACGCCTGTTTTACCAGTAATTATGGAACCTGTTGCTATAGGTGACGTACCCTATGTTGTTCTCCATCCTGACATGCCTACTGATTTTGAAGACTTGAAGCGATCCTGGATTCAGCTTAAAGAAGAAAGGGATACCTTTGAAGCTCAGTGCTATGCAAGCGAGAAGAAAGTGCTAGAGTTGACAAAGCTACTTCACGAGGAGCGAAGCATCAACGCCTACATCGGCACCAAGAGGAAGCGCCCATGGGAGACTTAGAGCTTTAGGATGTTTATGTTTTCTTTTATTGTTTCGAACTATCTCTTGTACTTAAAAAGGAAAAAAGAATAATGAAAAGAGTACTAATAAATGTTTGTTCATTGCTTGTTTAACAAATTTAAATCTCTAAGGTCCTTGAAAACATTGCATTGCATTCGCATAACCATTGCATAGCATAGCATAACATTGCATCACAGGTACATTGGAGATTGGTTTTCTCATTTGCTCTCTATTTATTTTAGCAGAAATGGCTCTTGAACAGACTGTCAAAGATCTCCGGCTCGAAATGCTCGGTTTCAGAGATGTTCACCAGCTTGGTCCAAGGCCAAGAAGATTTGAAGAAGCTCATCAACAAAAAGAAGAAGGTTGTTGGTCTCCTCAACATGGGCAGACGCTACAAAGGTGGTCCTAAGGTGGTCAGCCGTATTGAGCTCTCAGAAGGAAGTTTCAAGAAGGAAGACGAGCAGAGTTACAAGGGTGAGGACGAAGGCAGCCAGCATGAGCCTGAAAAAGACTATGATAATGGTCAGTACTCTGAGGAAGATGACAAGTACAAGCAACTTGAAGACCGTCTGAATGCTGTGGAAAATCTGAAGATGTCCGGGCTGAATTTTGATGATCTAAGTCTTGTCCCTGGTGTTGTGATTCCTCCCAAGTTCAAAGTTCCTACTTTTGCCAAATATGATGGCATGTCTTGCCCTAAGCTGCATTTGAAGTCCTATGTCCAGAAGATCAATCCCACACCGATGATGAAAGTTGTGGATGCACTATTTTCAAGAGAGTTTGTCCGGAACCCGTTGGAATGGTACTATCACTAGAGAATGACCGTATCCGTACTTGGAGTGATTTGGTGATGCTTTCTGAGACGAGTACAATGTTGAATTGACACCCACTCGCATGCAACTACAAAGCATGTCTATGGGTCGTGACGAGAGTTCAAGGAGTATGCTCGAGTGGAGATCTAGCAGAGAGTTCAACCACCCTTGTCCAATAGGGAGTTGGTTGATATGTTCATGGGAACGACAGCCCGTTCTTCAATCATCGATTGGAAATTCTTCATCCGGATTCACCGAGCTGATATTGACAAAGCATTGAAGCGGTATCAAGAGTGGGAAGATCCATGTAGAGTCATCTTCAAATGTGCGAAGAGATCTTTTGGTGCTAAGAAAGAAGCCAATGTATGGTCGAAAAAGCCGAGCCAAGACCGACCGTGCTCAATCTGTGGGGGCGGTTTGATCTCCAATCCTACATCAGCACAACCTCGGCGAGACAACGCGTAGCGAATGCGTTTACGAAGATCAACATGCCATTGTCGCAAGCCTTGCAACACATGTTGAACGCTGATTACTTTGAGGATCCTCCTCGAATGTCAACACTTCCTCTCAAATACAATCCTAATGCTAAGTGTGCTTACCATTCCAACAGCCCAGGGCACGACACTGACAATTGTTGGGCTCTGAAGAACAAGATTCAAGATATGATTGAAGCTAAGCAGATCGAGTTTGACCCTCCTATTGAGACTCCGAATGTGATCAACGCGCCTATGCCTAACCATGATAAGAGTTCCAATGCTGTTGGTGATGATACTTATGTTTTCAACATAGATGACTTGACCATTCCTCGATGATGTTAAGAAGAATTTGTTGCAAGCGGTGTCAATCCAGATACCCAGAGTCGTTGGTGCCCATCCGCACTGATGGTTGTGCTTGGTTGAGAAGACGTGTTCGTGCATGATGGATAACCGTGAGATACTATTTCGAAACCACCGTGCGGTGTGAAGAAATGTCCAAGTTGAAGATCGACAATGCGAACGAAACTGTGCCATCTGTGTGGGATACCTTGGGGCAGCCAAGTGGAAAGTATGATTACATGGTGAAGTACACTGTTCCTGAGAGTTACAAAATTCCTATTGAAGATGTTAAGGTAACCGGATGGGGTGACGATCTCCCAGAAGACTATGCTGATGTTAACGCAATAAGGATTTTCTCTGCTGATCCTGTGCCTAGAGTGGCACCTCTCATCATTACTTCTCCCAGACCAGTTCCATATTCCTCTGATAAAGCTATTCCTTGGAATTATGGAGCTGATGTTTACTATCATGGTGTCAAGCAAGACCCTTTGACCATTGAAGATCTTACCATTGGAGTTTCTATTCCTGACATCGACAACATCACCGGGTCCAGTAAGGTGACCAGAACCGGAAGGGTATTCTCCCCAGAGATCTCTCCTCCAAAAGACACTGCGACTCCAGCTCGCATTCCGTCTACTCCACCAATATTCCCAGCTAGAGGGAAAGAACCAGTGGCTCATCCTGCTCAACCAGAAGTACCAAAGGAAGTTATTGAAGACACCTCCAAACAAGAAATGGAGGAAATTCTGAAGATCATCAAGAAGAGTGATTACAATGTTGTGGAACAATTGGGACAGACTCCGTCCAAGATATCCATGCTTGCTCTGCTCTTGTGCTCTGAGGCTCATGCTAATGCCTTGGTGAAGTTTCTGAAGAATGCTCACATGCCGCAAGACACTACCACCGATCAATTCAAGTTTGTATTGCTAGCTGGCTGCCAACAACGGCCTAGGTTTCTCGATGTCGATTTGACTCCTACCGGAAGAAACATAACAAAGCCTTGCACATCTCTTGAATGCAAGGGTACTACCATCTCATGTTTTGGTTGACACCGTTCGCTCTGAATATCCTTCCAAGATCGCTTTTGATCGACTCGATGTCGAAGGGTTGGTTCGAGACCCAAAGACATTATTGTGAGAGCTTTTGATGGTTCTAAGCGAATGCTTGGAGAGCTCACTCACTGTTAAAGTCGGTTCCCGGACTTTTGACTCCACTTTCTTTGTCATGGACATCCGTCCGCTTTTGCCTACTTGGACACCCTTGGATACATGGGGCAGGCGCCCTCTACCGCATCGAACTGAAATACCCGTGAAAGGGAAGGTTGTTACGATGTGTGAAGAGGAATATATGGTCAGTCATCTACAGTCATTCCGCTATCTCGAGATGGAGGGTGAATTCTTCGAGACTCCTTGTCAAGCTTTTGAAACAATACCCAGAGTCATGCCTGTTGACTCTCCTGTCACTCCTGAAGTTGCTAAAGCTCCGCCTAGGATGGCCTCACTGAAAGATGCTCAAGCTGCAGTTGAAGAAGGTAGCTCTATTTGGGGTCAGCTCCCTGATCTTCCTTTCAAGTCCGACAAGACTGGTTTAGGCTTCACCATCAAGGGTCAGAAGATGATACGCCGCGAACGTGCCGGCCAACTTCCTTTCCGCATCAGCCAGAGTGGAATCCATGCTATAGAAGACAACGACAACGGCTTCGACATCAGCAAGTGGATCTTCCCAACTCCAGATCATGGGCTCAGCAATTGGAAGACCGAAGACGTCATACCAATCTCCTTTAGTCAGGAGTAATTGCTCTTGTTTTGTTTTGCTTTTCGTATTTCTTTATGTTTTGAACAATAAACTTTGAAAGCCTAGTGCCTTGCCGGGGCATCATGGCTCGTTCGAGGTTATTATCATCGTTTGCGTATTTTCATTCAATAAATTCGTTGGACTTTTGCATTCAATTGTTTGTTTTCTTTCTTTTACTTTATCACCCTTCAAAAAGCTATGTGTTCTTACACACACCCACGTGATACACTGTAGAATCACTCCGAATCTCGTTAATATTATGCTATTGCTAAATATGACTTCGATAATCCGATCTACCAAGCCAAGACGAAAGTGAGGAAGATTGTGAAGTGCCAGGAGAACTTGCCAGACTGCTTCAGCAAGAAGAGCGAGTTATACAGCCACATGAAGAGCAAGTTGAGGTTGTGAATTTGGGTACTGACGAAGACATAAAAGAGATCAAGATAGGAGCGGGTCTTGAGAACAGTATTAAAGAAAGGTTGATTCAGATGCTACGAGACTATGTTGAGGTTTTTGCTTGGTCATACGAAGACATGCCGGGTTTAGACATTGATATTGTGGTACACCGATTGCCGACAAAAGAAGGTTTTCTCCCAGTGAAACAGAAGGTTCATCGTATGCGTCCTGAGATGTCAGAGAAAATCAAAGCCGAAGTTATGAAGCAGTTCAACGCTGGTTTCTTAGCCGTTACTTCTTATCCACAGTGGGTTGCTAATGTGGTGCCCGTACCCAAGAAGGATGGCAAAGTACGAATGTGTGTGGATTACAGAGATCTGAACAAAGCAAGTCCGAAAGATGATTTCCCACTTCCTCATATTGATGTTCTGGTTGACAACACCGCATAAGGTTTTCTCCTTCATGGATGGTTTCTCCGGTTACAATCGATCAAAATGGCTCCGACATGGAGAAGACTACTTTTGTTACACAATGGGGCACTTTTTACAAGGTTATGCTTCGGATGAAGAACGCAGGCGCCACTTATCAGCGTGCTATGGTGACATTATTTCATGACATGATTCATCACGAGATAGAGGTCTATGTCGACGACATGATAGCTCGATCACAGACTGAAGAAGAACATCTTGATCATCTACAGAAACTGTTTGATAGGTTGAAGAAGTACAGACTGAGACTTAACCCTAATAAGTGCACCTTTGGAGTCAGATCCGGAAAACTCCTAGGGTTTGTAGTCAGTGGAAGAGGTATTGAGGTTGACCCTGCGAAGGTTAAAGCTATTCAAGAGATGCCAGCTCCCCACACAGAGAAGGAGGTCAGAGGTTTCTTGGGCCGATTGAATTACATTGCCAGATTCATTGCACACCTAACTGCTACTTGTGAGGCAATCTTCAAGTTATTAAAGAAAGATCAAGTAGTGGAATGGAATGACGATTGCCAGATCGCTTTTGACAAAATCAAGGAGTACCTACAGAATCCTCCTATCCTGATGCCATCAAGGAAGACCTCTTATCATGTACTTAACGTGTTAGAGGACTCAATGGGGTGTGTGTGGGGCAACATGACGAGTCAGTCGAAAAGAGCATGCAATATACTACCTTAGAAAAAGTTTACCGATGTGAAACAAGATACTCGCACTTGAGAAAACTTGCAACGCTTTGGCTTGGGCTGCTCGCCGACTAAGACAAGATATGTTGACTCACACTACCTTGTTGATTTCAAGATGGATCCGATAAAATACATCTTTGAGAAACTAGCTCTCTCGGAAGAATAGCAAGATGGCAAATGATCTTGACCGAATATGACATCCAAGACACTTCTCGAAAGCGATCAAAGGAAGTGTAGTAGCCGATCATTTGGCTCATCAAGCAGATGACTATCGATCTATGCAGTTCAATTTCCGACGAAGATGTTTTACTAGTTACAGATTGCAAGAACCGGCCCGACGAAGGACCGAACAAGGATCCCGATGGACTATGGTCTTTGATGGAGCCTCAACGCTTGAAATGGCATTGGCGCCATCATTACATCCCTATAGCGGACATACGCCTTTCACCGCCAGATTATGTTTCATTGCACTAACAACATGGCGAATACGGCGTGCATCATGGGTATCAAAGTGCTATTGACTTAAGAATCAAGTTCTTGCAAGTATATGGAGACTCAGCTTTGGTGATCAGTCAAATTAGGGGCGAGTGGGATACGAAACATCCGAATCTCATTCCGTATCGAGAGCATGTTCTGAGTTTGATCCCTACTTCGAAGAGATTACTTTTGATCATATTCCGCGAGAAGAGAATCAGTTGGCAGACGCGTTGGCTACCATGTCATCTATGTTCAAGGTCAGATGGGACAACGAGGCTCCCCAGATCATCATTGAGAAGTTTGACGAACCAGATATTGTTTTGAGCTCGACGCAGAAGAAACCCGGTACTATGACGTGAAGAGGTATCTTGAGACTCGGAATATCCAGGGCATCATTAATGATAAGAAGTTCATGAGAAGATTTGCATCCAAATTCTTCCTCAAGAACATCTTATACAAGCGCAACCACGACTTGTGCTTACTCGTGTAGACCGAAAACAATGCGTATCACGGAAGGGTTACATGAAGGCGAATTTGGTACCCACTCCAGTGGACACACCATGGCTAAGAAGATTTTGAGAACAGGTTACTATTGGTCCACCATGGAAGCTGATTGTCACCGCTATGCTCGATCTTGTCACAAGTGCCAGGTTTATGCCGACAAAGTACACGTACCTCCAGTACCTCTGAATGTTTTAACTTCTCCTTGGCCTTTTGCAATGTGGGGCATTGACATGATCGGAGAGATTAAGCCCACGGCTTCTAATGGACATCGTTTCATCCTTGTGGCAATAGATTATTTCACCAAGTGGGTAGAAGCAGCCTCGTATGCATCTGTTACCAAGAAAGTTGTGGCTCGATTCATCAAACATAATCTTATTTGTCGGTATGGCACTCCCGAAAGGATTATCACAGATAACGGTTCCAATCTCAACAATAAGATGATCACCGAACTCTGCACGCAATTCAAGATCAAGCATCACAACTCTTCTCCTTATCGGCCTAAGATGAATGGCGCAGTGGAGGCCGCCAACAAGAACATTAAGAAGATTATACAGAAGATGACAGTGACTTACAAGGATTGGCATGAGATGTTACCATTTGCTCTTCATGGTTATCGCACTACAAACGGACATCCACAGGGCAACTCCTTCTCTCGTATACGGTATGGAAGCCGTCTTACCCATCGAGGTTCGGATACCCTCAACCGAGTCCTCCAGGAGGCGAGTTAGGCGAAGACGATTGGGTCCTCGCCTTGACCGATTAACTTGATTGATGAGAACGACTCGCGTCCATCTTCCATGGACAGATTTATCAGAAACGAATGATCAGAGCATTTAACAAGAAGGTCAAGCATCGAGCCTACCAAGTCGGTGATCTAGTAGTCAAGCGCATCATTCTTCCACAAGGTGATCCCAGGGGCAAATGGACTCCCACCTACGAGGGACCATTTGTAGTCAAGACAGTATTTTCCGGCGGAGCTATGATACTTAGCACCATGGATGGTGAAGACTTCCCACACCCTGTGAATGCAGACATAGTCAAAAAATACTACGCATGAAATAGACCCGCTAGGTCGACGAACCTAGGCAAAAATAAGGGCATCCCGGCGAACCAAAAGGTTCGGGCAAAAATTAAGGATATATACAAAACATGTACACCCGGCAAGTCGAAAACACGAAAAGGCGGCTTGGGCAAAAAGGGTATCCCAGGTGAAAACCGAAAGGCGGTCTAGGCAAAAGTTAGGGATTTAAGCGTATGACTATGTCTCTTCCAGATCATCTGCTTCCAGATTACTATCAGCATTCAAGGTTCAAATGGCGAAGATCGGTTCACTCACTTTCTACTGACAGCAAGGAGATGAGATAGTTGAAATATATGAGTACTAGCATAGTTGGAACTTAACGAGATTGTTTCCACATAGCTTTTTACCTTTCTTGTGTACAAACTACTTGGCCATACGCCACCTTTCAAATAAACGCAAAATTCTTTCTCTTTACAATTTCTGTTGTTGCTATTTGCAATAAGTCCAACGTTTGCTTTGAATGACTATACGCATTTGACAATAAGAATCTAATCACAAACATACGAAAAGTAAACATACAAAAGCACTTACTACAGGCTCCAGGAATTGGGACGACGACGAAAGTCACCAAAGCATTCCCCCACAGAGCATGATCCCTGCAAAGGTGTCACTCACAACACAATTTCCCCGGCAGAGCAAAAGGGAATCCACGAGCAGCAATTCCACTCGACTAAGTAATGTTACATCAGTCTCCAAGCAGTAACACCTCACCCCCAGTCAAGGTATTTATCCCCAACGGGTATCTCTCAGTCCGTCCCTTTTCCCCAGCGGCAGTATTCAGACCCAAAACTTGGTCAGATAGTGCATCAGAGGAACCTACATCTTCATCCCCCAGCTAAAGATTACAACGGGTTCCTGGCTCTTCCAACCCGGTCTCACGGCAACTATCAAATGCTCTCCGGCGAGATCTACACTCAGAATCCCCAATAGAGCGCCTCCCAAATTTCCTCAGCGGGATCTACATACAAGGTCCCCAACAGATCGCCTTCCAGATTCTCCTCGGCAGGGTATATGAGATCTCCAACAACGAGCTTCTCGATCTCTACCTTCCTCAACAATATCTAGGCCCGCGACTTGGTCAGATAGTACATCGGAGGAATCCAGGATATCTTTCTTCTCCTTCCAAAGCAGGGTTCTCACTTACTCAATTCCCCAAGCAGGAGTCAGAAATCCTCGAGCAGAACATCCGCATCTTCTTCAAGATGGATATGTTTTGAAATACCACAACATCTATCATTCATAGATTTCTCATAAATTCATAATGTATGCATATGTCATACGCATCATCATGCATCATACTTTGCATGAAACTAACCAATATTCTATCAAAGTTCCTCTTGTTTTCTCCAAAACAGGTAACAGTCACTTCTGACGCAAACAGGTCCAGGATTAAGCCCCCGAATCGACGGGAAAACTATCTGAAAGACCACCCCTGGTTGTCCTCCGACGACTGGTCCAGGATTAAGCCCCGAACCGACGGGAAAACTATCCGAAAGACCACCTCTGGTTATCCTCCGATAACAGGCAATGGATCAACACCCGATGCACAACAGGGAAGCTATCCACATTTCGCCAACTACAACCTCCTTCAGAGTAATCAGCACGAAGATTTATTCTGATCCCTTATTATCAACAGCCACTACAGAGTCTAGCGTACGACTCAGTTGCCTTGGATGGCATCTTAAGCCCATCTCCGACTACTTATCAACAGTGCTTCACTTTCAGAATGCTGCATATATGGTTAAAAATCAATACAAACCAATAACTTCATTCAAAATGAACACGAAGTCTAACGTATGACTCCCTCCAGATGGCATCTTAAGCCCATCTCCATGCTCCTCCCAGGAACGACTACAGAGCCTAGCGTACGGCTCACTTCCCGGCATCGATCTTTCCAGATGGCATCTTAAGCCCATCTCCGTCAATTCTCCTATCAACATTCTCGAGTCTAGCGTACGACTCATCCTTCAGCGAAGTATCCAAATGGCATCTGTAAGCCCATTCCCGCGTCATCCACCAACAGCGAGTGCAAATTTTCAGGTGTACTCGAGTGTTCAATCATCTTCTACCTTCAGGTCACGAAAGACAAGCGTGTCAATCTAACCCTCCAGTACAAGAAGATTGAACAGGGGCAGCTGTCATACCCCAAAATTTGCCCTCCATTTATCCAAGAGATTTCATACATCTATGCTCAAGGATTCCTCAAGAGTTGATCAGACAAACTCTCTCCTAGACAATCAACCCAAACTAGGGTTTGATATCTCTCAAGTCAAGATGAACTCCCAACATCTCCAATGGCCTTCATGCCTCCTCATATGCTTCAAAGATTCTCCATGTCAAGTTCCAAGCTTCACAAGTCAAGTTTTCTCAGACAATTGCTCAGATGGTGGAAAATCAGTTGTATTGGACAAAAAGTCAACTGTGGTCAACATGCAGTCAAACTTCATAATTTTTGGTCAACATCCTCATTTTGAAGTTACATTCATCATTTGATCAAGGGTTGATCATGATTCATCAAGAAAACTCAAGATTTGCTCAAAAGTCAAACTTTCTAAATTAGGGTTTCTGGGTGAAAAGTCAACTGAACTTTGACTGATCATAACTTCCTCATACTTTCTCAGAAATTTTTCCACCACCTCTTGTTTTGAAGGAAATTCAATTCTCTACAACTTCATGTCTCACAAGAATGTCCAAAAAATGCTTCATTTGAGAGGTATAGCTCAAAACATTACAGGTCATTTTCAAAGTCAACAAAAAGTCAACTTTTTGTTTTGAAGATATATTGAGCATGGAAACTCCAATTGAGATGAGACCAAAAAGGTTGGTTAGAGGACTCTTAGATATTTCCAAAAAGTCCAAGAACACTCAAAAATGTAGAAAATTGAGCAAGTTACACCCTTCACAAGTTGGGCAATTTTGAAAGAATGCACAAAGAGAGATACTTCAAAAAAATCAAATCTTTTGCAAATGGGCCTACTTTTTCTTCATCCTAACTTATTCCTCATGCAATTAGGAATATCCAAGCCCAATGCCACGAATTTTTGATTTATTTTTCTATTTAATTTGTAATTTATTCATTTAAATGCAAATTAAATTTAATAATAAATTATAAAATCAAAATTAATTGAAAGATTGATTTTATTCTCTTCTTAAGACCCAAGCAATCCATTAAAAGCCACAATTTGAAATTGGATCAAAAAGGCAAGATTGGATTGAAATTGATCAAGTTTTGAAAATTTGATTTTCATGAAAAATCAAATTTGATTATCATTGATTATTGATCAAATCTTTCCCAAAACAATGCCAAATCCATCCAAATATATACGATGCATACCAATCACAAGAAGACGAAAAAAAATTGCCTTTAGAAACCCTAACCTAATTCAAAAAAATCGTGTTCTTGAAGCAATTGGCAATCCTATTTCCAGCCGTTCTCAAGCAATTCTGAGGATTCCATTGCATTCCTTGGCATCTCCAGAGTCGATCCAGATACTCACTTCATTCAAAACCATCCAGAAACAAGAAATTCGAAATCGGTTTGCTCACACTTTTTCCAAATTCGATTTCTAACATTCATGCATTATTAACACGATTTGTTGTTGTTTTTATGATCAGTGTTAAGTTTGCAAGCTTTCTGGGTTGTTTGATTGTATTTCCACAGCCTGGAGCTCGATATGCCATAGCTAGGGTTTGTAACCTCGAATTAGGGCTTTGCTAAAACGGAAAAATTGGACCTCAAGATCCATACCAATGAACTCGGAACAATGTCCTGAATCGAACCATGGCCTTGGAATTTATTTATATTACGTTTGCTTGATTTTTTGAATTAGCCAGGGACTGTAGCGTCGAAGAAAAGCCGACGCAAGCTTTTGAAAATTCAAAACGAAAGAGACGAAGTCTGGCGCGCAAGGGAGGCAGTCAGAAATTGACACTTGTTCTCTTCCACTCGCTCCGATTCAGTGACACGCGTGCACGTTGGATCAGATGGCAAAGGCGTGGGGATATGAGAGCGAGGTCACGAGTTCGATCCTCATCAGGACCAGCTTGGTTTTTCCTTTTCACAAACTCAATATTTTCCATATTTTCATATTTTTCAATATTTTGCATTATTTTTAATTTCTTTTCAATATTTTATTCTGCATTAAAAAATCATCAAAAAATATTTTCTTTTCACATTAATATTCTGAAAAACTCTATTTAATTTAATAAATTAAAAATATAATTTGTGCATGCATATTTATTTTTATTTGTAATTTTGCATTTAAATCATTGTAAATTCATTTTAAATTATTAAATTGCATCCAAAAAATCCCAAAAAATTATTTTAATATATTTATCTTATTTCCAGCATGTCATATTTTTTCCAATTAAAAACTTGCATTTTTCTAACATTTTTTCTCTTGTTCGATTCATATTGCATTTTCCGATTTCTTCTTTTTGTACAGGTTGTTCCGATTCAGACGGTTTTCTCTTTATCATTTTTTCATATTATTTTCCAATAATGTAACTGTTCATGGGATGTAATAGCTTAATTTAGGACTTTTATTTTCCGCAAGTTTAAATTATGTATCTGCCCCAAAGCCATGTAATAGCGTAGGATTTACCTTTCCGCATCTTTACATTCCGCATTTTAATTTCCGCACCCTATAAACTGTTAGTAACTAGGCGTGTATGGCAAGATAATAATTGGACATAGCTCACACTAATCTTCAAGATAAAATATCTGAATTTGACACACTTCTTTCACACATGCACCCCTTAGGGTAATTCTCTCTCGATGCCTTTCGATTTCAAATGGTCATGTCCCTCGAACGTAGAGGTATCCTAGCACCGTTGCCTACAAATATATCATCATAGTCCCTTCGATACAAAGATCATAGACCCACGATGTCGCCTACGAAAACATGATCTCGTCCCTCGATTGTTGCCTACGAAAAGTGATGATCGTCCCTTCGAATGTGCTAGGATACTCCCTACAAGTTGCCTTCTATGACCATCCGACGTCCCTTCGAATGTCCCGCTTACATCCAACGAATGGAGCTACCTACTAACTAATGGTACGGCTAGCGCTATTCTAAAGGAACGTAGAAGTACAAAAACGACCAATTCTGAGTGGGTAAATAAGTCTTTTAGTTGCTTGCTCTAAACCAAATGCTTTTCACACCACACACTTTTTTCAAAGTTCAAAACTCTTTTCAAAAACGAAACATTTCCGAACACCTTGTATACACTCCTACATGAGTCATTACAAAGTCAAAGCGAAATGCCTCTTTCAAAACATTTTTTTTGTCAAACACACAGAAAGCAATTTTAAAAGGTGATCTAGAGCAACTAAGAGCCCGTAGATAACTACGGATGAAAAGGGTGCTAATACCTTCCTCTTCATAACCATTCTCCGAACTCGAATCTAACGAAGGTCTTTTTCTGTTACTTTTACCTTCCCTTAATTGGATAAAAATAAAAGTCGGTGGCGACTCTTGCTATCCGCACATTTGGATACAAAAATCCTACAAAGTCAGTTCACCGTATTACAATCTTCTTTAATAAACTTCCTTAATAAATCATATTTTCATAAAGTATGATTCTATATACAAAAGAAAGAATAACAAAAGAATCAACAACAAGACAACATAAATGTTTCCCCCCGAGTGCTACGTATCAGAGTGACACCGACTCAACTAACGCCTATAAACTCCGTCTTCATAACTTACCAATATAAAGGTAACGAAACAAGTAAAGGATGAGATACTCCAAAACATATAATTAAAGGCATGATAATATATATATATATATATATATATATATATATATATATATATATATATAGTTTTGGAATTGTAAAGGATATAAGTTAATAAGTGCATTCCAACACATATCCAAACCTCACTTACTCTTATCGTCATTCTAAAGTGTATAATCTATACTTAATCGCCTTAGCCTCATCGGCACAAATCATCACAACAACACGTAAACCTCCGTCAAAAGCTAATACATCGCTAATTAGCACGGCAATCATAAACAACAACATCAACCAACAACATTAAACAATGCTAATAATATAAGCAACATAAACAAATCATCACAAAATTGGCTAAAGCCCATCTTCGCTTTTGGCATAAAGCCCATCATCGCTTTTGGCATAAAATCCCATCATCGCCAGGCATAAAGCCCATCTTCACAAACATCATCGCAAACATCATCGCAAACATCATCACAAACATCATCGCAAACATCATCACAAACATCATCACAAACATCAAATAAAACTCAATACCAAAAGACTCCAAAATAAACATAATGGACTCCATGAGACTCGACTATGTTATGCATGTGGTACCCATCGCTTTGTCCGTAATTAGGGACACTTGGCATAAAGCCGATCTTCGCTCGGCATAAAAGCCATCATTGCTTGGCATAAAAGCCATCATCGCATAAAAGCCCTCTTCGCTTATGAAATGTATGTGACTCGACAATAAAACAACACAACACAAAAACATCATCATCGCTCATCCAAATTGGCATAAAGCCCACATCGCCATAATTTATCCAAAACAAGATAAATATATCATTGCATCATAATTGCATTATGCAAACATCACTAATAAATTCATCAAAAGTCATGCATTCACAAATCGGAAGCATTTATTAACAACATCAATATAATCATCACAACATCATGTACAAAGACATATAACCTCGCATCGCATAATCAACAAGTATTCACCAACTAATACGTCGTCGCAAACATTATGTTTAATCACCCCACCTCATTATCGATTCGTTCACTAAATTCTACATACAGAAAAATAGTCAAACACCTATCATCGTTGCAAAAGCCATCCCTAATAACCGGCATTACTCCTAATCGTCAACATCGCAATCAGATTGTCCATACGTGTCTTAAATCCCCTAAAACGAAATCCGATTCAATTAAATCGTAATTAAACCTATTTCGGGTCATCTCGTAAAAACTCGCAACTTCTAAAAACTAACCTCATCACTATGTTCTACACGTCAAACTTAGCTAGCACGCCAATATTCGTTGAATTCAGAGCAACTTGCTCCGTCGTCAAATTTACCGAAATCGGAAAATCGGAATACAATCGGGTTCCAAAGGAAATGCGAAAAATCAGCATTTTGGAGGCTACAGAAGCATCAACACGGGCCCCCGTGTGCATCAACACGGGCCCCCGTGTGCATCAACACGGCCCGTGTTGAAAAGCCATCAGAACGTGCAAAAATCACTCAAGACAGTGAATCACCACGGTGCCCGTGTGCATCAACACTGCCTGCCCGTGTTGATTGGCCTGCACTAACCAAAATTCCTATACAAGAGGGGAAACACGGTCGTGTTAATCAACACGGCCCGTGTTGATGGACCTGCGTGAAAACTTCATCTTTTTGAGTTTTTCTCATTCTTCTACCATGGTTTTCTTTCCCATTTCAATACTCTTAAATCTACAAGCTAGCACCTAATACATCCACAAACCATACTCCTAATCCAACTCTTCTAAACCATTCCAACAATCAACCAACAAAACCCTATAAATCAACTATCAATTTCACCCCCAAACCCAAAATATATCTATCAAAACCTAACAATATGAGATGGAGAATCAAACCCCCTTACCTCTAGTTTGGATGATCCATGATGATTCTACAAAGCTCAACCTCAAGCTTCCTCTCTTGCTCTCTTGCTCTCCTTCTTCTTCTTCCTCTTTCCAAAACCCTCTCTTCTTCTCTCTAAGACCAAGTTTGGTTTTATGTGAGGAAAAAATGGAAAGAAAAGGAAGGGAAAATGGTTTTATAACTTACTAGCTTCCAAGTTCTATGTTTGGTTTTGGTATTGTGGATGGAAGGAAAATGAGGAAAAATGGTTTATAAAGTGTTCCTTACTATCCACAGGGGTGAAAACCCAATTCTCATCAATTAATCCTCACACCCCCATCTATTCTTATAAATCAACACACTAATAATATCCACCAATATTATTAATTCCTTTCATTCAAATAACTCAGGGGAATTAAATATCGGATCCTAACGAAATGTCGCCAAATATATTAATAGATATATTAATTAACACAAACATTCTCGTCGCAAAATAAATATCGATCGGTATTCGAAAATATTAATATAATATAATATTAATTAAAAACGGGCGTTACATTTTCAGTTTTTATCATTCAAACATCATCCATACACTTCATAGAGATGATCCAAACCCTTAGAACATTGTTGTAAACACAGAATCATCATCTTCATATTCAACTTGCTCGAGCTACAGTTGGACTTGGTCAGAGTGATCCAGGCCATTTCAAAGCAAGCATAGCACTTCCACACGTTCCATAAGGTCCAGTGGTGCTGTAGCAATCATCAAATCAACTCTGTAACACCTCCTTCGAAGAATCAAAATCCAGTTTGAAGAGGTAAGAGCTTGAACTTTGAACTCATAAATTTCTAACTTCCAGTTCAAAAATGGCTTGGCCATCTTGTTTCTGCACCATCACTGATCATTAACCCTCAATCAATTTAACAAATCATGATCCAAACACAATTTCATGTTGATTTTCAAAATTAGGGTTCATCTGGTCACGTTTAAAATTAAACATTTTAAGCTCAAAATAAATAAAATTAAACATCACCATCATGTTCTTGGGTTTAAAACGAGCAACTTTGATGTTTATATTTTCCAATTTCATTGAGAAATGAAGAAACCATGGATCGATGAAGGTTGAGGAAGACGAATATGGAGATACGCGCATTTTCTTGTTTTCAGAAAATTCAAATAGTTTGTTTAAAATATAATAACATGGAAGTAAATAAAACAATGGATGTATAGCCACCTTCTGGACCTTTTTTTTCAAAATTTCTTTTTTTCAAAATTCCTTCTAAACAATGTGATTAAATGACAAGTTTAACAAATGGCTCAATGGAAAATCTTCATTTCTAAGCCAAATGTCCAAGGTTCAAACCTCCTTAGGACCAAAAAACTCTTTTTTTCTCAAGTTCTTAGCAAACTTAAAAATTTTCAAAAACCATTCAAAACTTGTCATTTTGAGATGATTTTTTGCACACTTGTCATTCAATATACCTATTTTATGATTATGTCAAAAAAATCCAAAAATATTTCTTTTGATTATATTTTTAAAATGAGACATTTTAAGTATTTCTTAATACTTTTCAAAGATGTTTTCTTTCAAACTTTCAAACTCAAATATTTTCAAAACTTCTTGTGATTATACTTCACTTTTCAAATCATTTTCAAAACCTTTTCAAAACATTTCAACAAACTTACACTCCTTTTTCCATGATCGACCCGATTTTGAAGATAAAACCGAACCAGGTTTCTTCTTGAATTTCTTGATTGATCATGGGCCTCCCTCACGGTGTAAGCCCCAATCCTTTTATGTACATATTAAATTTTCCTTGTACATATTCAATCATCTTTGTAAATATCCAAGCATAAACAAATTCTGTTCGTTTGTTTTCACTCGCTTGTTTATACACCAAAACCATTAGTATTAGAGAAGAATTATTCCCGGTGAAACTCCTCTTAAACAAATGGGCCTCCCTCACGGTGTAAGTCCCAATCATTTTATGTACATATTAAATTTTCCTTGTATATATTCAATCATCTTTGTAAATATCCAAGCATAAACAAATTTCGTTCGTTTGTTTTCATTCGCTTGTTTATACACCAAATCCATTAGTATTAAGAGAAGAATTATTCCCGGTGAAACTCCTCTTAAACCAATGGGCCTCCCTTACGGTGTAAGTCCCAGCCCTCCTATGTACATATTCATTTCCTTGTACATAAACACCCCTTCGTGTACATATCCATTTCCTTGTACACATTCAAACTTGTAAATATTCAAGTTACACTTGCTTTAAACGCTCGTTTCATACACTTGTTTATATTTCCTTCATAAACTTCTGTGAATACATATCACACACTTGTTTATATAATTGTTCAGTTATAACAACTAGTCTAACAACTAGGTTCCCTTTAGCCTCCGCTTAGGCTTCGTATAAGATAACTCATTCATCTGAGTTAGCCTCCTCTTAGGCTTCATATAAGAAAACTCATTTACTGAGTTTAGCCTCCGCTTAGGCTTCATATAAGACAACACTCCCCTGATGAGTCAGCCTCCTCTTGGGCTTCGTTCAAAAGAACTCCTCATTGAGTTTAGCCTTCTCTTGGGCATCAAACAAGAAAGAGACCTGGAAATCTCTTAGCAGCCTCCTATTGGGCTTCCAATACAAAGAATCACCCGCACTAGGATAGAACCTCGAGAGGATGATTTCCCGGTGAAATCACTTTTGAATCCTAAGAGGATGGTTTCCCGGTGAAACCACTCTTAAATCCAAAGCCAGCCATACCCTATAGCTTCCTCTTGAGCTTCATACAAGGACCCTCGATGACCCTCGAAATGCCTTCTCTTGGGCTAACAATACAAGGACCCTCGATGACCCTCGGAATGCCTCCTCTTGGGCTTACAATACAAGGACCCACGGGCTTCTTAAAAGCATCCCCCTAATCCAATCAATTTCTCCTAGATATTTAGACGTTTATCATCTCTATGGTAGAAGTATCTCATCTATCACATCACATACAATCAAATCTTTTTCAAACTCTTTTCAAACAAAGACATCTCTTAATCGTAAGTGGTAACGCTTGTACACTCAAGCAAAACACTCAATGCTTACAATTAAAAGACTCAATCATTTTTCAAACATCTTTCAAACATCTTTCTTAAACTCGTAAGTGGTAACGCTTGTACACTCAAGCAAAACACCTATAACTTACGATGAAAGATTTTAATCAATCAAACCCTTTCAAAATGTATGTGATGAAATAGATTAGATACATTTTTCATTAAGATCACATTCGTCTTTGTCTCTTAATAACATCTCATTGCTTTCACTAGCATAAGTGGGAACTACGATTGCTCTGACTTTCTCAACCTCCCTTTGAGAATACGTAGGCACAAGGTCTCATCCTTGGTGAGCAAAATTCTTTCTCCCTCAAGCCAAACAAAACCATAGATCCCTTTAGATCCGAGCTACAAATGCTCTGATTCCCATTAAGGGATATGTATGCAGAAGATCCCAATAATATTTGCGAGCACAATAATAACAAAACCTAGTATCCCACATAAACTACCCTTCTTAATATCCAAAGGAGAAACTTTCCCAACAATAGAAATAGAAATTTAAAACACACAAACATATCAAACTATTCATATATAAAGCTATAGATAACTATATATATTTAGGGTGCCACATTTATTCCCTTTATATAACAAACCCCCTTGCCCGGAATCTCCCCAATGCGTTACGTCTAGTTCGCGCTAGTCGTAATGCATATCATATCAAATGAGGGTATTGCAGCTTTCCCATTTTTCATAATCATTTTTCTTGTGTTGAAAAAAAATAAAGCTTGATGCTCGCGGCATCTTTATAAACAAATCAAAAGAGTAAATAGTTTCGAGCTAGAGAATCCGAATTTAGATTCGATTCCCTAGCGCGTCACTTTTTAATGCGAACAGAGGCGCCCACCTCACCATGAGGGGAGGTCGTCCCCTCCCCTAGGCGTCCGCCTCCATTCATGAACAAGCAAGGGACGGTCGTCCCTGTATGCTGGGGGGATGAAACGGAAATATGTTATTTCTGTTTTTCTGTATGTTGTGTTTTCTGTTTTCTGCAGAATTTGTTTTCTGCATAATTTTTCTTGCTAGCTTCTGTTTCTTTTAAATTCTCTAATTCTACATACTACTAGTTAGTATTAATAAAATATAATTAGGACATAAGTTAGCCGATTAAATTTGGAACCCGATTATGGTCCAATTTTCCGATTTCGGTAATTTCGGCGACGGAGCAAGTTGCTCCGAATTCAACGAAAATTGACGTGCTAGCTAAGTTCGACATGTAGAACGTAGTGGTGAGGTTAGTTTTTCGAAACTAAGATTTTTTACAAAACGACCCGAAATAGGCCAAATTACGGTTAAAATGAATTGGATTGCGTTTTAGTCAATTTAAGACACGTATGGACAATCTGATTGCAATGTTGACGATTATGATTAATGTCAGTTATTAAGAATGGCTTTCGCGATGATTATTGGTGTTTTGACTATTTTTCCGTATTTGGAATTTGGTGAATTAATTGATAATGATGTGGTGTGATTAAACATGATGTTTGCGACGGTGTATTTATTAATGAATACTTGATGATATGTGATGCGATGATATGTTTATCTTGATGTGGATAGAAATGGCGACGTGGACTTTATGTCAATTTTGATGACCGATAACGATATTTTGTTGTGTTGTTTGTATTGTCGAGTCACATACATTGCATTGGAGACGAGGGATTTTATGCCAAATGTTCCTAATTATGGACAAAGCGACGGGTACCACATGCATAACATAGTCGTATCTCATGGAGTCGGTTATGTTTATGTTTGAGTTGTTTGGCATTGGGTTTTAATTTATGGATTATGTTGAATTGCGATGATATATGATACTTTGTGTTGATGCGAGTATAATGATTATGTGACAAAGTTAAAGTGTTAATTTTATACACTAAATGCTAATTTAAAGTATGTAAGCTTTTAATATATGTTGACATACTCTTATCAACTTATATCATTTATAATTCCAAAACTATTTATACATTTTATCATGCCTTTAATTATATGTTTTGGAGTATCTCACCCTTTACTTATTTCGTCGTTGCCTTTATATTGGTAACGTGCAGGTGATCCACGAGGATGATGAGGATTAGCTCGAGTCTCTTTATTTTGAGTCGCTTTGCTCTGATCGTAGTAACACTCGGGATTTGGGCGACGATATTATTTTGATAGAATAGTTTATGTATACTATCTTATGATGTTATAACTTTATGTATTGATGATAATATGATGATATGTATATTTTGTGAACACATCCGCTGTGTTGTGAATAGTCATATGTTTATATGATGAATTATGATATGAATCGGTATATCCGACTTTTGGTGTTTGTGATGTGCATTATAATGCAAAGTGATGAAAACACGAATATGTGATGCCTCAATTTTTGTTGGATAAAATTTTGAAACTCTGATTTTATTATTTATTCCGAGGGGTAGATTGGGGTGTTACATTAGTGGTATCAGAGAAGGTCGGTCTGTCCGGCCAAGTTGTTGAGTTTATTGTTAGGTATTATTATTTGTTGATTCCAATCCTTGTTTTATTGTGAGAAGAAGTTGTTATGGCTGGAAGGAACACTGGTAGGAATGACGAGGCTCTTGCTGCTGCTATGCAGGCAATAGCTTAAGCTTTCCAACACCCGTCGAATGTTGACGAGAACGCTGAGTCTCGTAGTTTGGCAACGTTCCAAAGAGAGAATCCCCCTACTTTCCAAGGAAAGTATGATCCTGAAGGTGCTTTAACATGGTTGAAGGAGATTGAAAGAATCTTTCGTGTGATGGATTGCACTCCTGTGCAAAAGATCCACTATGGTACTCATAAGTTAAGTGATGAGGCTGATGACTGGTGGGTTGACACCCATCAGAGGCTTGAAGTTGCTGGTGAGGAAGTGACGTGGGGAGTTTTCCGTAGGGAATTCATGAGGAAGTATTACCCGGAGGATGTTCGGGGAAAGAAGGAGATAGAGTTCCTTGAGCTGAAACAAGGGAATGTGTCTATCACTGATTATGCTGCAAAGTTTACCGAGCTAACTAAGTTCTATCCTCACTATGATGGAGAGAATGCCGAGTTTTCTAAGTGCATTAAATTTGAGAATGGCTTGCGTCCTGAGATTAAGAAAGCGATTGGTTATCAAAAAATCTGTGTCTTTGCGGATTTGATTGATAGTTGTAGAATCTTCAAGGAAGATAGTAATGCACACTATAAGATTATGTCTGATAAGAGAAACAAGGGTCAACCAAGTCGTGGGAAACCATATGATACTCCAGCTGGTAAAGGGAAACAGAAAGCGTTTCAAGGCCGAAGGACTAGTGGGGGACTTGCTTCTGCTAGTATTGTTTGTTACAAGTGTGGGAAACCTGGCCACAAAAGTAATGTTTGTCAAAGTGATGTGAGGGCTAAGGAGAATGAGGTGAGATGTTTCCGATGTGGAGAAGTGGGTCATGTGACTCGTGATTGCAAGCATAAGGATGTGGTCTGTTTTAATTGTGATGAGGGAGGTCACATTAGTTCTCAATGTAAGAAGCCTAAGAGAACTCAAGAAGCGGGAAAGGTGTTTGCTTTGTCGGGTGCTCCGACGACAAACGAAGATGGTCTTGTTCGAGGTACTAGTTTCATTAATAGCATTCATCTTATTACTATTATTGATACTGGTGCTACTCACTGTTTTATTGTTGTTGATTATGTTAAGAGATTGGGTCTCACTTTGTCATATCTAGATAGAGATATGGTGGTGGAAGTCTCGGCTAAGGGAATGGTTACTACTTTTTTTTGTGTGTGCAAGTTGTCCTTTATCAATCTTTGATAGAGACTTTGTGGTGGATCTTGTTTGTTTACCGCTTGTCAGGTTGGACGTGGTTCTGGGTATGGATTGGTTGAAAGCTAATTATGTCCATATCAATTGCTATGACAACACTGTGAGGTTTTCTTCCTTGGTAGAAGAAGATCAAACTATATTGATGTCGATGAAACATTTGAATGAGTTCCTGAAAGATGAAGCATTGGTTTTCTTGTTGATGGCGACTCTTTCTGTGGAGAGTCAATATGTGATTTCAAACTTTTCGGTGGTGTGCGACTTTCCCGAAGTATTCTCTGATGAGATTCCTAGTGCACCTCCAGAAAGAGAAGTTGAATTTTCTGTGGATCTTGTCCCTGGTACCAGACCTATCTCTATGGCACCATACAGAATGTCCGCATCTGAGTTAGCAGAATTGAAGAGCCAATTAGAAGATTTGCTCGAGAAGAAGTTTGTTAGACCAAGTGTGTCACCGTGGGGAGCTCCTGTGTTATTGGTGAAGAAGAAAGACGGTAGCATGAGACTTTGTATTGATTATCGTCAGTTGAATAAAGTGACTATCAAGAATAGGTATCCACTTCCTAGAATTGATGATTTGATAGACCGATTAGTTGGCGCTCGCATGTTTAGCAAGATTGATTTGAGATCGGGTTACCATCAAATAAGGGTGAAAGAAGAAGATGTTCAGAAAACTGCTTTTAGAACGAGGTACGGACATTACGAGTATTCGGTGATGCCTTTCGGTGTCACTAATGCACCGGGAGTATTCATGGAGTACATGAATCGTATTTTCCATCCTTACTTGGATCGTTTCGTGGTTGTTTTCATTGATGATATTCTGGTTTATTCTAAATCGGAAGAAGAGCACGCAGAATATTTGCGCATTGTGTTAGAAGTTCGGAAAGAGAAGAAGCTTTATGCTAAGTTGTCAAAGTGCGAGTTCTGGTTAAGTGAAGTGAGTTTTTTGGGGCATGTCATTTCTGGTGATAGCATTGCGGTTGATCCTTCTAAGGTTGATGCTGTGTTAAGATGGGAAACTCCTAAGTCTGTTACTGAGATTACAAGTTCCTTAGGTTTGGCTGCTTACTATAGAAGGTTCATTGAAGGTTTTTCTAAGTTGGCACTTCCTTTGACAAAGTTGACTTGTAAAGGAGCTTCTTTTGTGTGGGATATCAAGTGTGAAGAAAGTTTTGTTGAATTGAAGAAAAGGTTAACAACGGCTCTGATCTTGGTTCTACCTAATCTTGAAGAACCGTTTGTTGTTTATTGTGATGCTCCTAAGATGGGTTTAGGTGGTGTGCTTATGCAAAATGGCAAGGTGGTTGCATATGCTTCTAGGCAATTGAAGGTTCATGAGAAGAACTATCCTACTCACGATTTGGAACTTGCAACGGTTGTTTTTGTGCTTAAGATTTGGAGGCATTATCTTTATGGTTCTAGATTTGAAGTATTTAGTGACCATAAAAGCTTGAAATACTTGTTCGATCAAAAAGAGCTCAATATGAGGCAAAGGCGGTGGCTTGAATTGTTAAAATACTATGATTTTGGATTAAATTACCATCCTGGTACAGCTAATATGGTGGCCGATGCTTTAAGTCTAAAGACTTTGCATATGTCACTTTTGATGATGAAAGAGTTGGAATTGATTGAGCAATTTAGAGATATGAGTCTTGTGATAGAAGTGACGCCGAAGAGTGTTATCTTGGGAATGTTGAAGATCAATAATGATTTCCTTGATAGCATTAGAGAAGCTCAGAAGCTTGATGTGAAACTTGTTGATTTGTTGGTTGGTATTGGACAAACTAAAAATGAAGATTTCAAGTTGGATGCTCACGGTGTTTTGAGGTTCCGAGATAGGATTTGTATTCCCGGTGATGGGGACTTAAAGAGAATGATCTTGGAAGAAAGTCATGGAAGCAATTTGAGTATTCATCCTGGAGCGACCAAAATGTATCAAGATTTAAGGAAACTATTTTGGTGGTCGGGTATGAAAAGAGAGGTGGCCCAGCTTGTTTATGCTTGTTTGACTTGTCAGAAGTCTAAAGTGGAGCATCAGAAACCTGCGGGGTTGATGCAACCGTTAGAGATTCTGGAATAGAAAAGGGATAGGACTTCTATGGATTTCGTAACGGGGTTACCGAATACACCAAGAGGACACGATGCGATTTGGGTGATTGTTGATAGGCTTACGAAGTCGACTCACTTTATTCCTATTAACACACTTATCCCGTATCGAAGTTGGCGGAGATTTATACGCATATGATTGTTAGATTACATGGTATTGCTTTGTGTATTGTTTCGGATAGAGATCCGAGGTTCACTTCTGAATTTTGGAAAAGCTTGCAAGAGGCTTTGGGTTCTAAGTTGAGGTTGAGTTCGGCTTATCATCCTCAAACTGATGGTCTGACAGAAAGGACGATTCAATCGTTGGAAGACTTGTTACGAGCATGTATTCTTGAACATGGTGGTTCATGGGATACATATCTTCCTTTGATTGAGTTTACTTATAACAACAGTTTCATGCTAGTATTGGAATGGCACCGTATGAGGCTTTGTATGGTCGGAGGTGTAGAACTCCTTTGTGTTGGCACGAGTCGGGTGAAAGTGTGGTGCTTGGACCCGAATTGGTTAGAGAGACTACTGAGGCGGTGAAGATGATTATAGAAAAGATGAGAATTTCTCAAAGTCGACAAAAGAGTTATCATGATAAAAGGAGAAAAGACTTGGAATTTCAAGATGGTGATCATGTATTTTTGAGAGTTACCCCTACAACCGGCGTTGGGCGAGCATTGAAGTCGAAGAAGCTAACTCCTCGCTTTATTGGTCCTTACCAAATTACTAGTAAAGTGGGAAAAGTGGCTTATAGAGTGGCGCTACCGCCAAATCTTTCAAATTTCCACGACGTATTCCATGTGTCGCAACTTCGGAAATATGTTCCGGATTCTTCGCATGTGATTGAGATGGATGATATTCAAGTTCGAGAAAATCTTATGGTGGAAACGATGCCTTTAAGGATTGAGGATCGTGAGATAAAGTCTCTTCGTGGCAAAGAGATTACATTGGTCAAAGTTGTTTGGATAGGAGCAGCTGGTGAATGCGCGACGTGGGAGTTAGAAAGTAAGATGCGGGATTCCTATCCCGAGCTTTTCGAGTCAGGTAATTTCGAGGACGAAACTTTTTAAGTGGGGGAGAGTTGTAACGCCCTGTTTTATTTAATATTATATTATATTAATACTTTGAGTTACCGTTTAACGATTGTTTTGGCGACGAGAACATTTATATTAATCGATATATCTATTAATATATTTGGCGATGTTTCGTTCGATCCGGTTTTTATTCCGTTCGGTTCGATAAAATATTATTCAGACCGATATTTAATTTCCCGGAATTATTATAATTAATTGAGTTAATAATATTATTAGATATTATTAAGGTGTTAATTAATAAAATAAGTTAGGGGTGTGAGGACTAATTGCTTAGGATTGGGTGTACACCCTTGGTTGCTAGTATGAATACATCATAAAAACACTTTCTCCTCATTTCTCTTTCCATTCCAACACAAAAGCCAAACTTAGAAACTTAGAGATAAATAGAGGGTTTTGGAAGAAGAAGAAGAAGAAGAGAAAGAGAAAGAGAAAGCTTGAGGGTTGGATTGTTGAATCATCAAGAATCACCCAAGCACTTGAGGTAAGGGGTTTGATCTTCCATTTCATTATAGTTAGGGTTTGGTGATATATTTTGGATTTGGGGAAAAATTGATAGGTTGATTCATGAGTTTTGGTTGAATGATTGATCAAATAAATTAGAAAGGTTGAGTTAGGAGAATGGATTGTGGGTGTTTCATTGCTAGCATGTAGGAACAAGGAGTTACAAAAATGGAATATGCAAACTGTGAAAAAACCAGGAAAATACACTGTCTGTTTATAGAACCGTGGAGGAAGAAGATGTATTGTGGAATGAAACAAGGGGGAGGCGCCCACCTCACCATGAGGGGCGGTTGTCCCCCTCCCCTAGGCGTCCGCCTCCATTCATGAACAAGCAAGGGACGATCGTCCCTGTATGCTGGCGGGATGAAACGGAAATATGTTATTTCTGTTTTTCTGTATGTTGTGTTTTCTATTTTCTGTTTTCTGCAGAATTTGTTTTCTGCATCATTTTTCTTGCTAGCTTCTGTTTCTTTTAAATTCTCTAATTCCACATACTACTAGTTAGTATTAATAAAATATAATTAGGACATAAGTTAGCCGATTAAATTTGGAACTCGATTATTATCTGATTTTCCGATTTCGGTAATTTCGGCGACGGAGCAAGTTGCTCCAAATTCAACGAAAATTGACGTGCTAGCTAAGTTCGACGTGTAGAACGTAGTGGTGAGGATAGTTTTTCGAAACTACGAGTTTTTAAGAAACATCCCGAAATAGGCCAAATTACGGTTAAATTGAATCGGATTGTGTTTTAGTCAATTTAAGACACGTATGGACAATCCGATTGCGATGTTGACGATTATGATTAATGTCGGTTATTAAGAATGGCTTTCGCGACGATTGTTGGTGTTTTGACTATTTTTCCGTATTTGGAATTTGGTGAATTAATTGATAATGATGTGGTGTGATTAAACATGATGTTTGCGACGGTGTATTTATTAATGAATACTTGATGATATGCGATGCGATGATATGTTTATCTTGATGTGGATAGAAATGGCGACGTGGACTTTATGTCAATTTTGATGAGCGATGACGATGTTTTGTTGTGTTGTTTGTATTGTCGAGTCACATATATTACATTGGCGACGAGGGCTTTTATGCCAAGCGACGATGGGCTTTATGCCAAATGTTCCTAATTATGGACAAAGCGACGGGTACCACATGCATAACATAGTCGTATCTCATGGAGTCGGTTATGTTTATGTTTGAGTTGTTTGGCATTGGGTTTTAATTTATGGATTATGTTGAATTGCGATGATATATGATACTTTGTGTTGATGCGAGTATAATGATTATGTGACGAAGTTAAAGTGTTAATTTTATACACTAAATGCTAATTTAAAGTATGTAAGCTTTTAATATATGTTGACATACTCTTATCAACTTATATCATTTATAATTTCAAAACTATTTATATATTTTATCATGCCTTTAATTATATGTTTTGGAGTATCTCACCCTTTACTTGTTTCGTCGTTGCCTTTATATTGGTAACGTGCAGGTGATCCACGAGGATGATGAGGATTAGCTCGAGTCTCTTTATTTTGAGTCGCTCTGCTCTAATCGTAGTAACACTCGGGATTTGGGAGACATTATTATTTTGATAGGATAGTTTATATATATTATCTTATGATGTTATAACTTTATGTATTGATGATAACATGATGATATGTATATTTTGTGAACACATCCGCTGTGTTGTGAATAGTCATATGTTTATATGATGAATTATGATATGAATCGGTATATCCGACTTTTGGTGTTTGTGATGTGCATTATAATGCAAAGTGACGAAAACACGAATATGTGATGCCTCATTTTTTGTTGGATGAAATTTTGAAACTCTGATTTTATTATTTATTCTGAGGGGTAGAATTGGGTGTTACATCAGTGATAATGATGTCTGAGCTTGAAGCTCTAAGAAAGATTTTGGCGTATATTGCCGAAAACAAAATAAATTTGGCACTGGAAGTTGAAGAAAATATGGCTGTCGAAGAAAATAAAACACAAATTCTGGAGGGAGATGTCATTTTGGCTATTGAGCCAAAACCACCAGATAAGAATAAAGAAATCGAAGAATACGTCAACGAGCAGCTTTTCGACTGCATATATGATGATGAGCCTTTGGGCTTCAAAAAGGATCCTATGGCGCCTGAAAAGATGCATCCACAAGATCCCTTAGAAGAAATAAATCTTGGCGAAGATGGGGAGAAACGAACAACTTATATCAGCGCCAACATCAACCAAACACTAAAGTCTGAGGTAATATCTTTATTAAAAGAATTTAAAGATTGTTTTGCTTGGGACTATAATGAAATGTCTGGTTTAAGCAGGAATTTGGTCGAATTAAAACTGCCAATAAAAGCTAGAAAGAAGCCTGTAAAGAAAACACCTCGACATTTTGCTCCAACAATAATGTTGAAGATCAAGGAGGAAGTCGAAAGGCTCCTCAAGAGCAGGTTTATAAGAACCGCAAGGTACGTCGAATAGTTGGCCAATATTGTGCTAGTCATGAAGAAAAATGGAAAATTAAGAGTGTGCATTGACTTTAGAGATTTAAATGCTGCCACTCCTTAAGATAAATATGCAATGTCTGTGGCAGAAATGTTGGTCGATTCTGCTTCTGGTTTCGAATATTTAAGTATGGTTGATGGTTATGTTGGTTTTAACCAAATTTTTATTGTAGATGAAGATGTGCCGAAGACAGAATTTCGTTGCCCAGGAGCATTAGGAACATATGAATGGATGGTCGTGCCATTCAGCCTGAAAAATACCAGAGCAACATATCAAAGGGTAATGAATTCTATGTTCCATGATTTTATTGAAGATTTTATGCAGGTTTATATTGATGATATTGTGATAAAATCGAACAATAAATCAAAGTGTAACACCCCAATATTACCCAAAGTTTTATATACAAAAATAAGAGTAAATTAAAATTTCATACATTCAATACTGAGGCATCACACCTTCAAAACCAAGTCACTTTAAACAATTTGCTTTAAAGTATAAATCTCGGATACATAGCATCATCGGAAATCCTAAATTGATTCATAACAATCAAACATCTTCTTTATTAAACTTCCTCATCAAAATCATGTTTTCAGAAAGTACGATTCTTCTTTACAAAAGGAAAACAACAAAAGAACAACAATAATGACAACATAAATATCCCCCGAGTGCTACGTATCAGAGCGACACCGACTCAACTAATAGCAGCTAAATCTCCGTCTTCATAACCTGCACGTTACCAATATAAAGGTAACGGAAAAACAAATAAGGGGTGAGATAATCCAAAACATATAATTACAAGGCATGATATATATATATATATATATATATATATATATATATATATATATATATATATATATATATATAGTAATTATAAAGGATATGAGTTAATAAGTGCAATTCTAACACATATCCAAAACTCACTTACTTTAATCATCGTACTATTGTGTATAATCAACACTTTATCGCCATAACCTCACCGGCATAATTCATCACAACAACACATAAACTATAAACAATGACATCAAACAACAACACCAAACAATGCTAATAACATAAGCAACATAAATGAAGTCATCACACATTGGCTAAAGCCCCTCGTCGCTTTTGGCATAAAAGCCCATCATCACAAACATCATCACGTCATATTTACATTAAGCATTTCATCAAGTTAAATCATCGCAAAACTCATCGTTTATATTCACCGCATAGTTGTCATGAAATTATCAAATCATATTCATTTCATGTTTATCCTAAAGACCAACACCAACAAAGCATCATATACCATCGCAATTCAACATCATCAATCAATTAAAACCCAACACCAACAATTCAAACATAAACATAACCGACTCCATGAGACACGACTATGTTATGCATGTGGTACCCGTCGCTTTGTCCATAATTAGGAACACTTGGCATAAAAGCCTCGTCGCTTGGCATAAAAGCCCATCGTCGCCAATGCAATGTATGTGACTCGACGATAAACAACACAACACAAAAACATCATCATCGCTCATCAAAATTGGCATAAAGCCCATATCGCCATAATTTATCCAAAACAAGATAAATATATCATCGCATCATATTTGCATTATGCAAAACATCACCAATTAATTCATTATCACCAAAAATCATGCATTCACAAATCGGAAGCATTTATTAACAACATCAATATAATCATCACATCATCATGTACAAAGACATATATTATTGCATCGCAAATCATCAAGCATTTATTAATTAATGCGTCGTCGCAAACATTATGTTTAATCACACTACACCATTACCAATTCATTCACTAAATTCCAAAAATGGAAAAATAGTCAAACACCTATAATCGTCGCGAAAGCCATTCCTAATAACCGGCATTAATCATAATCGTCAACATCGAAATCGGATTGTCCATACGTGCCTTAAATCTACTATAACACAATCCGATTCAATTTTACCGTAAATTGGCCTATTTCGGGTCATCTCGTAAAAACTCGTAATTTCTAAAAACTAACCTCACCACTACGTTCTACATGTCAAACTTAGCTAGCACGTCAATTTTCGTTGAACTCGGAGCAACTTGCTCCGTCGTCGAATTTACCAGAATCGGAAAATTGGAAAATAATCGGGTTCTAAATTTAATCGGCTAACTTATATCCTAGTTATATTTTATTAACACTAACTAGTAGTGTATGGAATTGGGAAAATGAAAGCAAACAGAAACTGATTTACAAATTATGTAGGAAAACGATCTGCAGAAAACACAGAAAAACAAAGACACAGCAAACAGAAAAATGAGAATTTTCTGTTGCACCTCCTCACCAAAAGAGGGCGGACGCCCTAGGACCTCCAAGGGTAGGAGACGCATGCCCTAGTATGTGGGACGGTCGCCCCTCACTTGAGGTGGGCGCCTCCCTTCATTTATAATCTCCATCATCTTCTTCTTCGATTGCTTGCAAACAGACAATGTAAAATATGCAGTTTTTTCCAGTTTTTCTTCATACTTGCAACCTATACTTGCTAGCTTACAAATTAAAATACCCAAAATCTATACTCCTAATCTAACTCTTCTAATCTATTTCAATGAAACAATCAAACACAAAACTCAAACCACAACATCAATTTTCATCACAAATCCACAATATATGTTTCAAAACCCTAACTATAGGAAGTGGAAAATCAAACCCCTTACTTGAAGAGATTGGAGGATCCATGATGATTCTACAAGACTCCATCCTCAAGCTTGATCATGTTCTTCCTCTTCTTCTCCTCTTGCTCTTCTCCTATCAAAACCCTTTCTTTTCTCTCCAAGCTTCTATGTTTGGTTTTGGTATTTATGAATGGAAAGAAAAACAAGGAAAGTGTTTTATACGTTGTTTTTCTACTAGCTTCCAAGGGTGAAAACCCTATTCTCATCTATTACTCCTCACACCCCTAATTTAATTAATTAATTCACCTCTTAATAATATTATTAATTCAATTAATTAAAATAATTCTGGGGAATTAAATATCGGTCCGAATAATATTTCACCGAACCGAACCGAACATCGCCAAATATATTAATAGATATATCAATTAATATAAATACTCTCGTCGCAAGATAAATATCGATCGATAATTCGAAAATGTTAATATAATATAATATTAATTAAAACAGGGCGTTACACGAAGCATCTGCAACATCTTCGAAAATACTTTGAAAGGATGAGGAAATATGGATTGAAAATGAATCCATTAAAGTGTTCTTTTTGTATGCAGGCAGGTGATTTTCTTGGCTTTGTGGTGCACAAAAAAGTCATAGAAGTAAATGAAAGAAAAACCAAAGCCATCATGGACGTCAAACCTCCGTCGACCAAAAAAGAGCTTCAGTCTTTATTGGGTAAAATAAATATCCTAAGGAGGTTCATATCCAACTTAAGTGGAAAAACCAGAGTTTTTCACCACTGCTTCGACTGAAGAATGAGGATTTAATTTGGAAAAAGGAACATCAAGAGGCTCTCGACAAGATCAAATTTAGTAAAGCCTCCAATTTTAGCGCCTCCTGTTAGAAATAGGCCTATGAGGTTGTATATTGCAGCCTCAGATACGACTACAGGAAGTATGTTAGTATAAGAAGATGAAAATGGTGTCAAAATACCTGTATAATACCTTAGTCGAATGTTAAATGATCTTGAAATGAGGTATAGTGACATAGAAAAACTATGCCTATGTTTGTATTTATCTTGTATTAAACTGAAGCAATATATAAATCCAGTTGATGTGTGTATCTTCTCATTTCGGTATTATTAAACATATGTTGTCTAAACCAATTTTTCACAGTCGAATTGGTAAATGAGCACTCACGCTGATAGAATATTCCCTAACGTATTTTCCTTTAAAAGCAATGAAAGGGAAAATAATGGCAGACTTTCTTGTCGACCAATCAATGGTTTCTATGCCCCAAAATCATGTCGATTTAGTGACATGGAAGTTGTACTTCAATGGTTCTAGCCATAAAGATGGCACTGGAATAGGAGGAATCATAATTTCTTCCAATGGAATTCAAACATAGTTCAAGTACACAATCGACGGCATATACACAAATAATGAAGCAGAATACGAGTCTTTAATAACTAGACTTGAACTACTGCTAGAATTGGGGCAAGGAATGTCGAAATTATGGGAGATTCGAAATTGGTGATTAAACAAGTCTCAAAGGAGTATAGATGTGTTAAAGAGAACCTAATCATGTACTTTGTGATTACCATTAGACTGGTTAAGCAATTCAAACAAGTGAGTCTTCGACACATACCTCGATGAGAAAATCAAGAAGCGAATGATTTATCAAAAGAAGCTTCAGCATACAAGAAATATCAAAACCAAGAACGTATTCAGGTAAGAGAGAAAGTTCGAGCAACATTATTATCTCCTTCAGATTTGTCAATTATAAAATTAAGGGCTCTAGATGCTGAAAATTTTCAAATTTTAACTATTGACAATGGGCAAGATAATGATTAGCGTAAGCCATTTGTCGATTATTTATGGTCTCCTACAGGTTCGACAGAGCGAAAAATTAAGTATCGTGCCCTCAGTTATGTTTTGATAGAGAATGAATTATTTAAGAAAACTACTGAAGGAATATTACTCAAATGCCTTGGAGAGAGTGAGGCATATATAGCAGACAAGGCAAAAAGCAGCAAGTATAACTCAGCATAACATCGTGGTACATAGAAAAATAGCCCAATAGCAGCAAAAAGGCATAATCAGAACTTGTAGAGCCCAAAAGACAAAATTCGTACAAGCCTATCAAGCAGAATGACAAAAATCCAGCACATCAGATTTCATAACTGTAACATGTCAGAAAATCAAAATGCCAAAGCCCAATACCAGAAAATAATTTGAAGCCCAGAAAACAAAAATTTGTGAGGCCTTATTCTTGGAAATATCAGAATAACAGAAAGGTCCAGCAACCAAAAAACCTAATTCCGAGCATCACTATAAAGACATTGAAAGGCACAGATTTCAAAAAAGAACAATGTTCACCGAAACCCTAAAACGGCCGCAGCATCAAAACCCTAACCCTACATCACCATTTTCCTACAACCGAAACCCTTCAAAATTTGAGAAAAAAGAAGAGGAAAAGCAAACTGCAGATTCTGAAATAGCAACAAACAAACGGAGCCAAGAATCAGAAGGAGCTCACCGGTGGGGTTTCGAGCTCATATCACCCTCCACCACCTTCAAATTACCAGAAATCTCGGTCGAAGCCCTTAGGGTTTCCAAAATCCCCTTTCAGATCTCGGCCAAACCAATCCACATCTACAAAAATCAAACATGGATTAGCAACCACGAGAGAGAGAGAGAGAGAGAGAGAGAGAGACGAATCAAAAGATGTAAAGAAACTGGATTTATGGGCCTCGCCGCCACCGTCACCGCCGTGAGGCGATTTCCAGCGCGGCTGCCCTGTGCTTTCCGGTGAGACATTTCCTAGAGAGAGATGAGAGAGTTCTATCATGTTTAGAGAGAGAGAGAGAGAGAGAGAGAGAGAGAGAGAGAGAGAGAGAGAGAGGGGAAATAACGTATGAGACATGCATGCTTCTATTTCTTTTTTTTTAATTAACTCACTTTTAATTTGGTTAAGTAAGATTAGAGATTAAGATTAGCATGGTGGTGACACTTGTCACCACCCTTATGTAAAAGTCTCATTTTTATTTATTTATTTATTTATTTATTAATCATAATATGTTGTCTCTTGCTGCCACGCGTCCCTTGCTGGATTTTCTCCTGGTCTCCACGCTGGATTTTTCTGAAGGCTTATTGGGCCCTTTATTTGGGCTCAGGATCTTATCTCTGGTTTTCTTATCCACACCCCCTGTAGATTTACTTCCAGGCTATTTCTAAACCCTCTCCTTTAATTATTCAATTTAATTATGCAAGTGATTTATTTAATTTTAACTTGATGTATTAAATAATAATTAGCATATGATAGTTTTCATTTGATAATTTATCGATTAAATTATTAGTTGATTTTTTATCAAATAAAAAAAATTCATTCTAATAATTATTTAAATTTTAATTGTATTGTGTGATAAATTTATCCACCAGTTATCCGCTTGTATGATATATTCACGATTGTACACTCCACCCACAATTAATATAAAACGACTCTGATCTCTCATTTTGGTTCCCATATCAAATTCTTTAAGGGTCTCATAGTTGGGGATGGGGATGGTCATCCTCACGAGGTTAATCAAAGCCCTTGTTGCTTTGATTAATCATAACCCGAATAAATATTGGTTCACATACCAATTATCCATGCACCAGGGTCTCATGGTTGGGGATAGGAGTACCTATCCTCACGAGGTTAATCAAGTCCATATACTTGGTTAATCATAACCCGAATCATTACTTCTCTTCGTCCATTACTGAAACTCTTAAAACACTTTCCAATTAAAATAATTAATTGATTTTACTTTCTAAAAAATGATTTTCATAAAAAATACTTGGATGGAGTTTGTTTAAATTATTAGCTGATAGCCTAATGATTTAAGCGAACTCGAAGATTTTAGATTGTTAGATGGTAGCCTAATAAACTAAAAACTTCTATCCATGGTTTTAAAACAAAAATATAGTGTTGTGTCATTCGGTTAAATTGTTGGATGATAGCCCGACGGTTTAATTGAATTTAAAGTATTTGGGTCGTTAGATGATAGCCTAATGATTTAAATACCTTTATTCCACACACTTAATAACGTGAACCTCGTTTCACTTCACCATTTTTTCTAATAAAAATTTTGGATAAGAGATGATTGGTCGAGCTCACTCACCAATTTCAAGTATTCGAATCGTTAGATGATAGCCTAATGTTTCGGTACTTGTCATTCACAACTTAAAAATCAACTTAACCCATTCAAATTCTTTTCCGCTCATATGCGATCATCAAAAACATTTCTATTAAAATCAATACAACCAATTCAAACATTTTCAAGAAGAACTACGGAGTTTTGACTTTCCCATTGCACGAGGAGCCACGGGTCTCAGAAACTCAAAAAATAATAAACAAACCCCGTTTCTGTCTTTCTTATTTCTTGATCATAATTTAGAAATTAGCGAATATACACACAAACACTTAGAGCTAAACGGGTCTCATCGAGTACGATGGATGTGAGGGGTGCTAATACCTCCCCTTTGCATAACCGACTCCCGAATCTGTATTTTTTGGTCATATATATAGACCGCCTTATTCAACGTCGTGGATTTTATCTATATTTTCCCGTTCTTTCAGAACAAATAAAATTAGGTGACAACTTCATTATTTTGTTTTAAAAATAAATGATTTTGAAAAACCAGTTACTTTAAAAATAACAACAACGTAAGTTCTTAGCTTTAAAAACTTTAAAAAAACATCTTTATACATAAATGGATCCACCGAATAAAACACATGACAGATCCATTGCATGCAAGAAAATAATGATCTTTCAATTTCATTTTCATCACAAAAATGATTCCTTTACAAAATGATAGCTATCCTAGAAAAAAACTATAACAACATGCAACATACATTACCTGCTACTCTAGATGACCGAACAATCGGCTGATAGCGCCCTCCATTGTTCTCCATCTAAGGGGTTTCGATGAACCACCACTTTGTTCCATCACAGAGAGTTTTGTTGACCCTATAGTCTGTTGCATGATAGATTCCTGCAGAGACATTCTCACAGTTTCTCACTTTCTAATGGATGATTTAATTTTTGTGAGTAAAATAATCCCATAGGTCCTTTTATAAGCATGAATATGGTGACTGTTTCGTGGGCCTAGGTCATTGAACAAATGTTTCAGCACGTATAAATTAATACATGGTAAGGGAAAAAAATTACCCTTACTCCTTATATTGACAGTTTAAAAACCATTGTTCCACTGGCAGAGATGATTGATTAAAATATTGCATAAATTTTCATTGGATTTAAGTCTTACTCATTAATTGACAAATGTATTTATTTAATTCATTATTATTTTTAATTTATTCTCCTATTCCTGTATAATTGTTCATTACTAACAGATACTTTTTTTCCATTTCTTATACAGATCAACAAATAAAAATTTTTAACAAAATTATGCAAGTCGTCACCGAACAAAAAGGAGGTGTTTTTTTTAAATTGTCAAGGAAAACCTTTCATGTGGAATACACTTTCCGCGGCTTTACGTTTTAATCGTGATATTGTATTAAATGTTACGTCAAGTGGAATAACAAGTTTACTTTTATTTGGTGGTAGAACAATCCATTCAAGATTTAAAATACATGTTTCATGCACCGAAACATCTACTTGTAACATTTTCAAAAAAATGATCTTGCAAGATTGTTGCGTGTTACTAAGTTGATAATTTGGGAAGAGGCTCAAATGACTAAAAAATAGTGTTTTGAATCCCTTGACAAGTCATTGAAGGATATCATGGGTATACCCTTGTGAACAAATATTTGGTGGAAAAGTTATGGTGTTTGGTGGTGATTTTAGACAAATACTACTAGTTGTTCCCAAAGAAAGCCGCTCTGATATTGTTCATTCCACAATAAATTCCTCTTATATTTGGGAACATTGCAAGGTTCTAACACTTACAAAAAAACATGTGTGTGGTATTAGGATCAAATTCTAACAATCCTGAAGAAATCGAAAGTTTCTCAAAGTTGATTTTAGAAGTGGGATATGAAAAATGTTCAGAACCAGATGATGGATATGCAGAAATTACTATACCACCCGAGTTTCTATTAAAAGATTTTGTGGATTCAATTAAGAAAATTGTTACAAGTACTTATCCAAATCTTCTTCAAAACTTTACAAATCTCGATTTCCTCCAAAGTAGAGCTATTCTTGCTTCAACTATAGAAATTGTTGATGAAATCAATGATTATGTTACTAATCTTCTTCTAGGTAACTTTACTTTATATTTTCTTTGTACAATAAATTTTACATTTAAATATATTTTTGTGTAAGTATTAACGATTATCTTTTATAGGTGATGTAAAAGAATTTCTGAGTGGCGATTCTATTGATAGATCGAAATCAAATGACAATGAGGCATTTGAACATTTGACTCCGAAATTTTTTAGTTGTCTTAAAACATCAAGTTTGCCAAACCATTGCCTTAATTTGAAGATTGGCACAACTATAATGTTTATCAGAAATTTGGATCAATTTGAAGGTCTTTGTAATGATACAAGATTAACTATAATGAGGCTAGCAAATCATGTGATCTAGGTAAATATTATTTCAGGTACACATGTTGGAAACACCATTTACATTCCACGAATGTCTTTGTCTCCTTCACAGCCAGCTCTTCAAACTTATTAGAAGACAATTCCCCATTATTGTATCATTTGCAATGACAATAAATAAATCTCAAGATCAATCATTAGACTATGTTGGTTTATATTTTTCCAAAGAAGTATTCAGTCATGGCCAATTTTATGTTGCAATGTCAAGAGTCAAAAGAAAGTTAGGTTTAGAGATCTTAATTCATGACAAAGAGAAATTGTCATTACATTAAACAACAAATATGATTTTCAAAGAAGTGTTCCATAATGTTGTTTCGGTATTTTCTTTCATAAACTTTTTTATATTATGACATTTTTTGACATTTCTTTATATTTCACGTTACCATGACTAACTACATTACTATTTAACTTGAACCGTTAATTTTGTAACACTAATATGGATGATGTTTCAATATTAACTCATACTTATTATCCTATGAATCATTAACGTATATGCCCTCAACTACAATTTCATGAATAATGTATCTATATTATACACATACTTATCATTCTTTGTTCTTAATTTTTCATTTCAATTCTTTTCAGATAGTAATGAAATATTTGGATATATGGTGTCACCTTTTTGAAAACTCATTTCAAGACACTTATATACCATTTAACTAACATTCTTATTTTGGTGTAACTTCCTATTTTAATTACCCATTCTATTTTTGAAATCATACAATAGAAATTATAGAAATTATTAGAATGAGTTCTTTGGCAATTTTTTCCAAGTGTCACTTATTTAGGCTATTTTCTATTTTAATCCTTTCTTGATTCAGAAACCTTCCTCTTTAATCACCATTTAATTTTTTTTATTTTATAAATATATTTTCCAGCCACATCTTTAATTGCACCTGCATAATTCTCAATGGAATTTTTCTTTTCTTGTGCCTCAGCCGTCTTTCACCAGTTTAAAGCAGAGGGACCTTTCACCTTCAATTGTTTTTACGATGCATCTTCCATTATAGACTCATTGAACCATAAACATGAAGGGTTGGAATTTGAAGCTTAATGGATTCAAATTTTTTTATTACTTCAATTTGTTTGTGTATAAATATCGACAAATTTCTCTCCAAATTTTCATAACCCCACACTACTTCTCTCTACTTCTCTTTGTTATTACCTTCTTCTGCAAATCTCCAATTTTTCTACAATGGTTGCCGCAAGACGCGACTATGTTTCTGAAATTACTCCTGCAAAGGAATCATGGGATGTTGTTGTTCATCTAATTCGGTTATGGTTTGTTCCAGACATGAATTTCAAGCAAAAATATTATGCCATTGAGTCGGATTCAGCAGATTGCACTCCTGTTAAGAGAGGAATTATAGAAGTTGCTGGAGATGATGATGAGGCAGGTGCAAGGATTCTGAAAACTATCAAGATTGAGAAGGAATGAATAATTGATTTGTCTGTTTCGCTTAAGCTTATCTTTGTTGCATTATTTTCTGTTAATCTATAAGGCTCTTTTAGTTATCTACAATTTCAGAATTTTGGTTTATGGGGGCATTTGTTTAGCCCAAGTTTTTGTAATTCATTTTTGTCTTATGTTTTCATTGGTACTTTACAAATTATGTAATGCATTTCATGGTGACTTCTATTATGTGTATCAGAAATTATCTTTCATACTGTCCACTGTTCTGATTTAAGTTGTAATTTATTTCTACTGTAGACTTTGTACTTCATGTTCTAACTTGATTTGAACACCCTGCATTGGTAGTGGTATATTATTCGACAAATGTAACCGATTGTTCTATCTCAATATCAATATGTTGTTACTGAACAAAGCCATTTTTTACATTAATAAAGCAATCTTGACAGCACAATGAAGGGATCTTAAAAAGATAAAGTATTTGAAATCACACCAAAATTAATATGGTTTTCCATTGGATGATCAACTTTCATTTTAATTCTTGACTTATTATAGGCATAAATAGCCAGAGGAGATTCAGATGACGAACTTGTGCTATTGATGACTTATGAATCTGACGAAGAACCTGTGAGGTTGTCATTTTCTGATTCTGAAGGGGGAAGAAGATGACTCTGAATATTCTAATTCTGAAGGGGAAGAAGATGACTCTGAATATTCTGATTCTGAAGGAGTGTTTCTTTATGAGTCAAAGTCAGAAAATGACATTAAAAAGTCAGAAGTTGAAACTTCTAAAGAAGAGTCAAAAGTTGAAACTTCTGAAGAAGAGTCAGAAGTTGAAACTTCTGAAGAGGAGTCAGAAGTTGAAACTTCTGAAGAGGAGTCAGAAGTTGAAACTTCTAAAGAGGAGTCGAAGTTGAAACTTCTAAAGAGAAGTCAGAAGTTGAAACTTCTGAAGAAGAGTCAGAAGTTGAAACTTCTAAAGAGAAGTCAGAAGTTGAAACTTCTAAAGAGAAGTCAGAAGTTGAAACTTATGAAGAAGAGTCAGAGTTAGAAGATGACTCTGAAGCTGAAGACAAGTCAGAATCTGAAGGTGATTCTGAGTCTGAAGAAGAATCAGAAGATGAGTTAGAATCTCAAGGAGATTCTGCTTCTGAAGATGAGGCAGAACATGAAGGTTCTGAAGATGAGTCAGAACTTGAAAGTTCTGAAGAAGAGTTAGAGTCATAAGATGATGAATCTTCTGGAGACTCTAAAGATGAGTCAGATAGTGAATCTGATTCTGATCCATATTTTGATGGTGATCAAATTTTTGGTGGTAATCATGACTCTAAAGGTGGACCCTCTGAAGGAGGAGCTTCTAAAGGTAGTCCAGCCTCTAATGATGGTCATGATTCTGAAGGTGGAACTTCTGAAGAAAGATCTTCTGAAGGAGACCCGACTTCTAAAGGGTTTAATGAAAATATAATAGTTATAGAAACTTCCTTTTTCAGTCTGCTATGTTGTACGAAACCCATTTCATTGGGAACTTACACGTATTGCTTATTTTATGCTAGAACTTCCACGTTTATTTCTTTAACTCTAAACATTATTATATTCTTATAAAATTAACTTTACCTTTTAATAGTTTCTATATGATGATGACATCAAATCTTTCTAATTCTATTCATATTCCTATTTTGATTCTATTATTTTACGCTAACTATTATATGTCATTTAATGTAATTAATTTTATTGTCATATAATTTTTTATTATTACTGTCAGTATTAATAGTTAATATTTTTATGACTAATAATTTTTGACATAATTCACTTATGTAATTGATTTTTTGGCTAATACTTTATCAAAAATTATAATAATTTTAATACTTTTTAACATAATAATTTAAGTAACTAATTTTATGACTAACAATTTATTATACATGAAAATTATAAAATTATTTAAATCAATATAACTTATGATTATTTTAAATATTAATTTTAAATAGATTGCTTAAATTGTAAGAGGTGCAAATATATTTCTTCATAGGTTTATTATTAACGATTAAAAATATCTTTAAATATATTTTCATTTTATCGTAAATTATTTTTGTAATTTATCGATAATTTTAATAAACTTATTATTCTTATACACGATTTTACCTGTGCCTCACACGGGTCTAAACACTAGTTTTATAATATTTTCTTAAGTTAAAACAATTTTTGTAGTTTTACATTTAACATCTATTTTAATTTCGTTAGTTCTACTTTGTCACATTAAAAATTCAGTAATTTGTGCAGATGCACAAGTATCTTACTAAATAGTGTTATGGTAAAATCTTACGGAGATTATTAACTTCATACAATATTTCTCCATGTAATGAATACTACCAAGCCAAAATATCTTTAAAAAAACAGAGAAATCTCCCAAAGCAAAGTATAATTTTCACTTTATTAACACTACGCCATAAAAGACCTACGGAAGTGTTTTTTTTGGGCTTTAAAAGTACTTAAAAGCGCTTTCGTAGGTGGCGCTCCTGTAGGTTTTAGCAACGCTTTTTGTTTAGGCAAAAACGCTTTCGTAGGTCTACCTAAGGCAGCGCTTTTTCCTAAAAAGTGCTTTCTTAAGTAGACTTTTAGCAGCGCTTTTTTCTGGAAAAACGCTTAGGCCTACTTTAGAATGTCTTTTATGATTTCTGTAGGCACCCTAAGAAAGCGCTTTTCAGTAAAACCGCTGCCTTAGGCCACCTATGAAAGCGCTTTTTGATAAAAAGCGTTGCCTTAGGCCTACCTATGAAAGCGCTTTCATAGGTGGCTTAAGGCAGGGCTTTTACTGAAAAAGCGTTTTCTTAGGGTTTACTGAAAAACCAAAAATGTATATAATTCTTAAACCTGCATTTTTTGCAGCATTATTTCATAAACCTGTAATTCATATACCTATAATTCATAAACCGATAATTTACAATCCTAATCTCGTTATTTCAACAAAGAGATTATATACAAATATCATTATAAATACCATTGTTATCCAAAATATATATACACCATTGTAATTCAATTCACATATTTTTAACATTACCAAAACCAACCCTAACAAAATCAACTATAACAATAACTAAATCAGTCCTAATGTATGAACAAAACACGGTCAATTATATATTCAAGGTCCTTGTCCTACAAGATATGAACATAATAACACGGTCAGTATTGTACTTACACAACAACGTATTCATAACCATTTTGACACAATAATGTGTTCATATCTTATAGGATTCTTTGCTCAATAAAATATTGACACAATTCCTCTTTGGGTTCTTCCAACTGAAGTTTCGTGTAATATGCACACTTGTGTTCATAGAAGTACTACATAACAAAATAGATAATATGCATGATTTAGTTAAAAATAATAAATTATATGAAATATTCGATAAATAATAAAATAAATCCTAAGTTATAAATCCATACCGTGATTGGAATCTCTATTTGATTCATTTGAAGGATTTCTTTGATAAACTTCAAAACAAAGTATCTGCAATCTATGTCGTTTTGTTGTTGAGGACACTACATAGAAAAACAAATAAGAATATATAGTTGTCTTGTTTTATCAAGTAGCATAAATATTATAAGCAAAATTGTGGAAATTAATATACATGCACTTTGATCCAATTAATGTTGTTTGATTTAGACTGTGGTACCCGAGCTTCTCTTTGACATCGAAATACTTGTATTGCGCTAACAAAATAAAAATATATATTTAGAACAATGTCACAGAAAAAATTAAATATATAAATACACATGAATATTTAGAATAATGTCACTTACGTATCAATTCTTAACTTCATATCCGGATAATTTGTCCAATCACCGTCAACCGAATTCAGATAATAGACCACTTCTTTTATAAGATCGATAGCAAGTAACAACCAGTGACATCTATAAATTAAAACTACAATTTAGATGAAAATTTTCATGCAAAAAATACAAATATTAAAATGAACTTAGAATGAAAATCTAACCCTGTATTATATGCCAAAAGATACAAGCTTTTTGTACTGTCAGTTGCCATGAATCTCTCGACTAAGTGCTCTCTTACTGACTCTGGTTCCCTAGTAATTGTCGCTCCGCTGACACGGGAGGAAGACACGAAATGGAATCTATTTGACAATTGATTTCGGCGCATCAATTTGTCATATAACGACCTTAAATAAAAACATAATTAATATTAAACTATTTTTATTGAAATGTTTAAAAAAAATATTCAACCAATTAAATAATATATTGATCGGGTTACTGGATGTATGAGTGCATAACACTGACGCCTAATTCTCTATGAAGAAAAATTTGTTCCATGTCCTCTTGTCCAATTGTTTCGGTGCAAGGAAAACCAAAGATACTTGCATCCATATCCATTTGACGAATACCACCATTCATCAAATCTGATTTGCCCACTAGTGTTTCAAGGTACTGCCGAAATCTAGGCACAAATTTTCTGACAAGAACCCTTTTCTTGGGTGGTACCCTACCAACTTTCTGGCTCACTTGTTGTGACCCTTGTAAAGGTACCTAAAAATCATATAGACTTAGGTAAACTATAAAGTTATGCAGCTTTTTACATGGTTCATATAATTAACACTTTAAACGTACCTCTTTTTGTGATGCAACAGACTCGTCGTGTTGCAAAATCCCTTTATCCTTAGATGCGGGTTTTGTAGGAGTCTAAAATTACCATGTAAAAAAATGAGGTCAGAACTGTCAGTTGAATACTTACAGATTCATAATGGTTTTCAACATACCTGATCATCTATGAAAATGAGGTCTGATGGTCATGCAACAAAAGATCCTACTGCATCTCGCAGCAATGTGGTCTCAACAACAATGTCAGGTACCAGTAGCAACGCATCCAGATCTAAAGCAACATCAACCAATACTTTCATATGTCCATCCGGGAGCGGTCTATGGTGAAGTGAATCTCCCAAAGTGTTGTGCATTTTTCCCTTTCCAACTAGTCGATAAGTTGGTGACGATAGGTATCGTTGATAAGATGAAATGCCCTAAACCAATAATAACAGTTAGAAGTGACTAAAAAAATTATGTAATAATAAACAGATCTATATTGTTCAGTTCACTTCCTTTATAAATTACAATTAAACTTTCTCCAATGGATTATCATCTTAATTACCTCGAGAAATTTATGTTGACAGTTGATACTAGCCTTGTCACTAGTTTCTTTCAATTGTGAACTGCTCTTTTCCGCCATATATCTTTCTTTATCCTTCTGCAATTCACAGACATGTGCTTGTAATTCTTGCAATGTTTGCATCACTTCTGCATTGCTAGCATTTTTTTCCTTGGATTCTTATACAAAGAGGTTGGAGTCACACCATGACCTTTACCCCTCACCCGACTCGGATACTCAGCAACATTTAGTGCTCGACTGAGTACGCTCCTGGTATCCTGTTCCTCACTTGTGGATACCGATTGCGATAGGGTCTCATGTAACTCATTTACATATCGAAAATTATTAGTGGGGATAAAAAATTAGTTATATATTAATAAACATTTAATATAATTTAATTAAAGACACAATGTTATACTTACACATTCATCATAAACATGTTGAAGATTGGGATTAACAACTCGATCTTTGTCAACACGAGCTTCATTCCACAACACATGTGCGGGTAGTGATGTTTCATCACTTCTCGTCTCTTTTAACTACGCATTGTTACAAATAATAAGATCATCAATTATAACACATTGAGAGAATTAATAAGATCGTAGAATTTATATTTACTTACAATTTTTTCCTGTAAGCGTGCATATCCCAAACGCCTTTTTATATGGATATGTGGGTTTTGACGCTCTCGCGATTCTACACTCACTTTCTTGAAATTCTCGTCTCTTCTTTGGCCTATAAAAGCAACCCATTCTTCAGGTGTAATGAAGCTCTCATATTTCTTTGGACGTTATGGATCCTCTTCAAGAAAATTCCCTTCCTCATCTTTAAGATACTTGTTTGTTAAAAAAGTTCTCCACCCTCTGTGTCTTTTTCCGGAAAAACCCATTATATACTTTTTGCGGGTATCTTCAATGTTAAAAGACCTCTACAAAAAAACATACACATAGAGTGTGTTAGTATAAGTAATTTAAACACATTATCGTCAAGATAAAGCAAATAACAACAACCATATATGGTACCTTTATCTCAGTCCAAATTTTTTCTTTAGCCTCATCCAACTCTCCTCTTTTCCATCTAGGAGTGGTGATCAGAATATGCATACGAACAAGTGTACCGATGTAGATTGTCAACTTTGCAGCATTAGACCCAATTAATTGGTCCTCATTATTCCAATCTACATTATATGTAACTCCTTTATCTCTATCACGGATGATTCCCCTCATAATAGTTATGCCTCGTGTAATATCTTTTTCTGAAGTATCTTCTGGAACATTTGCATCTTGTGAGTTTTCTTGATAACTAGCCATTTGACCTGTAATAAAGAAAAATCAAATCAAATGACAAATATAAAAATCCATAATCATATGACATGCCATTAGACCTTTTATCTTTCCATTGTTTTTCCCTAACGTTTTATGGCATGCCTCTCAATCATATGGCACGGTGTAATATGGCACAAATATGGTATGACAAAATGATGAAATTTCTAGCAACATAATAGAAACTAGCAACAATATTGTACAAGCTCAAATGTCAGTTGTATGGTATGCATGTTATATTAAAAAAATTAATAATTCAAGTTGAACTAAAATTTTATGATAAATACAAGTTAACTTCTAAAATCACAAAAACAAAAATTTAACCAGGTTTCTAACTTCTTTGCAATATTCGAGCAGCAACACACATGAACAAATATGCCTCAAAATACAACAAGGTTTATGCTAACTATAAAAAAGTTTATCGCAGTTTATTCAAATTTTATTCAATGTTTATGCAAACTATAACAAAGTTTATTAAACAAAGTTTATTCAACACAGAATGTCACGTGCCCAATCGATACAATGGTTTATTCAATGGTTCACTACAACATGCATTCTTACCCTTATTTCAAATTTCTTATGAACAAAAAGCAACATTTGAAGCCTAGTACAATGTTGTTCTATCAGAAACTAAACACAGTGTAAGATACTAGCATTTGTTTTTTTAGTTCAACATAGCCTTTTCATAATACTCGAATTACCCAGACAAATCGAAACCACTAATCAAAAGATAACTAACAACACTAAAACTGTTTTTTACATGGATTAATCATAGAGTCAGGAACATATCAGTTATGTTGAAGAAAAAGAAAGACTGAAGATGGAAAACCAATGGACGGACAAGGAAGGAAGCAAGTCGGGAACATGATAATGGTGATGAATCGGAGTTGACAGATGGAGGGATGAGGTGAGAGAGAGAGCGAGAGGTTTCGTGGTGACATGGGATGGTCGAAACGGAGGGTCAGACCAAACGGAGGGGTTTGTGAAGGTGGGGGAGGAGACAAGGATGTAGTGAAACGGTGGCGATGAAGGTGAGAATGGGTTCTGGGACTGAGAGAAGCAGAATACAGCGAGTTTCAGGCCATGAGAGGCTGAGGACGAGACAGAGGTGGAACGGCTTGAGACGAGACGGTGGTGGAACGGCTGGAAACGAGACGGAGGTGGGACAGCTGGAGTTCTAGGATGGAGTGACAGCAAGAACGGAGAGAAGATGATGATGAACAGGCACGGTCAATTTCTGAGAATGAAAGAATGAGTGAGTATAGGGTTTATTAATTTTAATTATAAAACACTATCTATGAAAGCGCTTTTAAAAGCGCTTTCTAAAGCCCAGATATAAGAGCGTTTTTTCCTTTAAAAGCACTTTCGTATCATACGCCTATAGCAATGCTTTTAAAAGCGCTTTCTTAAGGCCAGCTATAAGAGCGCTTTTGAAAAGCGCTTTCTAAGGTTAACCTTTAGCAACGCTTTTCAAAAGCGTTTTCTAAGATGAGATCTTTCTAAGGCCTTTAGCAACGTTTTTTGAAAAGCTCTTTCTTAGGGTACCATATGAAAGCGCTTTTTTTAAGCGAAATTTTTTTTAAGCGAAAATTTTTTTAAACCTATGAAAGTGTTTTCTCTTAAAAGCGTTTTCGTAGAGGTGCTGCCAAAACTTATTTTTGGCGTAGTGTAACAATATCAAACAAATACTTGTAACCTAACTAGAGTGATAAAGTTGATAATACACCACCCATCAAAAATATCACCCGACAAAACACAGACATAGTGAGGAATAACATGAAAAACAAGATTGGGTTGATAGGCATGGGTTTGGCTTGATGCAACGAAGTTGAGGGGCCATAGCTAAAAACTTTAAGTAAAAGAGATAGAGATAGATACTATCATAATATATACTTTTGTGTGTACCAGAATTTCTTTCAAGGATATGTTTGCAGTACAAAAGGGTTTTCCCCAAAGATGACATAAAAACATACCATACGGTACATATTAACTTTTGGGATAAGGTACACAAAACCACTCTAATTCTACTTCACTTTTTTGTGTGATTTCAATTTTCAAAGGGTCCATAACAAATAACCATCATAGCATAGCGTGTACATTTATTTACTCGTATTCATTCAATGCAAAACTAAAAATATTCCATCATAGAGAAAGAGAGAGCACGAAGCGTGATGATGAATATTGAGTGTGTGCTTTGTCCTTTTGGGCCTCACATCACACTACACTTCGTTTTCCATGCAAAGATCTTTTGTCGTCACACGAATGAATTTTACTAGTACTTTCTTTTTTATTTTCATTTGTATTAAAAACAAAGTAAGTCAACTATAATTTTTTTACTACAATGGTTATTCAATTTCATGTTCAAAATCGTCTCAAAAATATAGCTTAAATGATAGCAATAAAGGCCTAAACAAAGATGCCTTAGTTTGAATTTAAAATTCTTCATATCATATTCAAATATCATATTCAAGTATTCTTATTCAATCTTTTTGTTTTGGATTTTAAAAAAATATGAGTTTATTTTATTTCAAATTATATATAGGTTTGTTTGAACAAAAACTAATTTATATTTTCTTATATCACTTTTTAAATCCAAAGCTCCTTAAATTAAGAGTGTTTGTTTCATAGAATTAAATTTTTTTAAGCAATTATTTATCCTGGAAAGTATAAGTAAAAAATTTATTTTAAGAATTTTTTATGGAAAATTGTTTGACAAACATTTTGATATTTTTAAAAAAATTTATGATTTTTAATTAAAGTTTATAAAATGTTATTGGAAGCCATTATGATGCTTCTACATAGAATAATTTCATGAGAATATGAGGAGTTAAAAAAAATCAATTTTTATTTTCAAAAATAATTATTTTCAATCGTGTAACAAACATGAATACTCGTTTCTTATTCATATATTATCAAAAATCTTACTTTTAAGTTGGAACCAAACACTCACTAAGAATAATTTTATTAACAATGTTTAAAATAGAAGACCTAGATGTCATAGTAACAACGGGTGGTGGCTAGAGAGACATTAATTGGTGGCAACATGGTTATATTGATAATTAGGAGGTTATAATGATGATTAGTCATGATCAATATAGTAGTTGATAGTTGTAAAAACGATGATTGGTGGTGGTTAGAGTCGTGATAATGGTGGTGGTTGATAGTATTAGAGTGGTGGTTAACAAAGATTTGTGTGATGGTTGGCAGTGTAAGAGTGGTGGTTAGAGATAGTTAAATTGGTTGGCGATGATAACTAATTTGATGGTTAACACTGTTGAGAGTGATGAGGAATGATGGTCAACCTAATAGTTAAAGTGATGATCGACAATGATTAATTTGATAGTTAACGATGTTTAGTGAGTGGTGGTGGTCAACATGATGGTCAAAGTAATGTGTGACAATGGATATAATGGTTATTAACAACGGTCAAAGTGGAGGTTGAAAATGGTGGTGGAGGCAATAGTCTTCGTATTATTGTTGACAGTGGTTAAAAAGATAGAAAGTGCATATCATAGCTAGGGATTGAGATCCTCTCCCGTGAGGTATTCACCGGACAAAGTCCACTTGTAATCTCTACCAACCATTTCTTTTGAAATTAACTTTAATTTTTTTAGTAAAAAATAAATGAGCAGAAAAATGTCACAACAGATAATCCTTTCCTATATGAGATGGATAAAATATTGATCAAAGATGATTATAATGATGGTCATTTATTATTGAAATACTTAATATATTAAAACACAAAATTAAGCCTCCCATTTAAGCACCTAAAATATTTTATATCCCACCTAAATTTTTTAGTTAGCATTTTCTATGTTCTCTATATTTCTCATTTCTCACATATGTGTTATAATGTTACTATATTAATAATGTTTTTTTTTAAAGGAAAATATCAACTCATCTCATTAATAATAATGTTATGAGTACATGTTGGATAAAACTCGAAATTATGAAAACTAGCATATAATGGAGCCGACCGTGTTAACACATGAGTCACTTCATTTGCTTGTCTTTTAGCGAACTTAACATGACAGTTCGTAAAAAAGAAATTCAGACGGCGATTACATTCACGAGTAACCGCCCCAAACTCTGACTCAATAAGTTTCAGTCTGATAACATTATCTACCACGGTCTTAGCATCCATTCCGAAATCTGTATTATACAGACCAATACTATGAACTCAGTTAATAGCTGCCAAGAACCCTGACGCTTCACCAATATCGATATCAGTTGAAGGAGATACTCATTCAGTTCTAGCAGCAACAAACTGACCCTTAGAGTCTCGAATACACATACATATGCCGACTTTTCCAGAGATAAACGAAGCATCAATATTACATTTATAACGACCAGCCAGAGGTTTTTCCCACCTAGATATAGTGGAACTCCTGTTAGAATTAACAACAGTACCTCAGAAATTTTGAACTTCTTTCCACCCTACTTGCAAATGCATAGCTCTACTACAAACATCACTAACCGTGTCGATACTATTATTTTACACCTGATTATTTTTTCTCTTCCAAATACTCTACAAGATAGTCGCAAAAATAACTTGACAACTCTGATCCAGGTCCTGTAATAAAGAAAGTATAGTACCTGTGAAGTGTCTTCCCGAAGTAATTAATAATAATTGTATACTTCATATATTATTATAATAATAAATAATAATGAGCGTAATAATGAGCATTTCATAACCTTATTTTCCTGTTTTCAATTTCCTATAATAATAATAATAATAATAATAATAATAATAATAATAATAATAATAATAATAATAATAATAATAATAATAACAATAGCGACATTTTTTCTTTGACACTGGATTTTTTTCTCCTCTCCTTCAAAATAAAATATTTTAAAAATAAATAATCAAAAAACTTACATCTAATAATATTATTGAATATTTAATTTATTATAAAATCGTTGCCATAAAATAAATCTCATATTAAATAAGATATTTTTTTTATCTAAAAATAACTTACATCTAATAATATAATTAAATAACATTTGATTATTTTTCACACTCATAATTGCTACACAGTACCAACATTATAATAAGTCTTCAAATTAAATACTATATTAAGAATAAATATTAGGTTAGTAGAAATTGTCGTATAAAATTATTAATGAATTGTATACCAAAATAAATTATATAAATAGAATGATCAATCCATTCACTATCAATAATTTGAATATAACTTATTTCCCTTTTTACTGATCAATCACCTGTCATATTTTTCTTTCCAATAATATATAATTTTATTATAATAATTATTATTTTATTATTATTTGTGTAATTACCCCACCACCTCTTTAGTAAGATGGTTCAATGAACGAAAAAAAATTCAATGTTATTTTACTTTACCTTTTCCTCATTCTTTGAATCTAACTCTTCAGTTTTTCTACAATTTTAATTCGCGTGTCCAGTGCACTTTTCAATTACTCTACTATTATCATAATTTTAGTACAAATAGATTCAACCTCCAATTTTTTCTTATATTCTTCAAACTCTAAACTCACATCAAGGTTACATCAAGGTTATTCAAATCAATGTTCTGGTATAGAAAATGTGTATCAGGAGTTCTTCACCCACATATATTTTCATGTATTGACTTCCTCTATATCAGTTAATTATTTTAATTTATGCGACATTTACTTTTTTATAATAGGTGAATAGTGCCAATTACAAATTCGAAAGGTTTTGATGCACATTACATATTGTGTAAGTTTGTTTAAATTGTTATTTTAATTTACTTTCAACATTTGTATATTGTGTAAGTTTGTTCAAATTTCTATTTTGATTAACTTTCAACTTTTTTATATTTTGTAAGATTGTTCAAATTGCTATTTGTTTTTAAATCTCAAAGAGAAATTTATTTTATTTTTATTCAATTGAAAGAAAAGTCAGAGAAGGCGTTTTATGTTTCATATTCTTATTATATTAGTGGAATGTACTTTTTATTTTATAATTAATATATATATATATATATATATATATATATATATATATAATTTCAAAAATTCATATTTTTATTATAAAAATACAATATTTATTAACAATTTGTCATGTGCATCGCACGGATAAAAATACTAGTAATAGTTTGTGGAAGTCAACAATGATTGGAATATTGGCGCCTACCATTTATAACAGTGTTTTAACTTAAAACCAAAATTAAGAATTTTAAAAACTTGTGTTTGTAAAATTTAATTAAAAAATAAAGGTTAAATATATTTTTAAACCTTATAAATATCTCAATTTTGATTTTTAATCCTTATAAAATAATTTTTCACTCAATTTTAGTCCCAATAAAAGAACTAAAACTACGTGCAAAAATAATTTTATAAAAAAGTAAAATTCAATTTTTTTTAAAGAGATTAAAAACTATTTTAATAATTTTATAGGAATTAAAAATATTTAACCTAAAGAACAACTCTATCTCATTTTTACAGAATAATTTTGAAGTTTGAAATAGAGATATAAAATCAAAAGTCAGAACTCATAACCATCTTGAAAAAACTCTTAAATTCTAGTATTAAAAATGGATTTTGAAAACGCGACTAAAATTAACTTTTCGTTTTAAAATTAAAAATATTTTTTCAGTAAAACAATTTTCTAAAACAAACACTATTAAAATAATTAAAAATAATAATTTTCTATTGTTTAAAAAAATCATAACTTAGTACTCATAATCTAATTCTTTTTAAAAAGGGAAAATGACTAACATTTATGTAATAAAGATTAAGCAAAAATATTTGTTAGTCTAAGTCCATCTTCAGTCATAAGACTCGGTTATTAAACTCACATGTGCCTCATGTTGATATTTGATTGCTCAAAGTTCCTAAAATAAACTATGTGTACTTTATAGATTCCAAGTAGCTTGATGTATACTTTCCAATGTGGGCATTTCCTAGTCTTTAGGCATTTGTTATTAAAGGCTTCAAGTTGTGTGTTCAGATTCTCCAATCACATTTTACCCATAAATATTTCATTGAAATGCTTAAATTAAGGCTTTCTCGAAGAAGGAAATATACCTTAGGGTTTAGAGCAATGATATATGTACTTTTTTTTTCCACCTTGTTAGGATACCTGAGCCGATGGTTAATCTAATTTATATTCAAAATTATGATTAATATATAATAAATTATATTATTCTAATATAAATTTAATTAATTAATTTTTATATATAATTAATCAAATATTCTACATGTATCTATAAAAATAATATACACGTTGGTGCACAAGAATCAAAGATGACAGAAAATAATGAGAGTGGCGGTTATCAAAAGTATGAAAGAAAATAGGGTTGTTATTATTAATGACATCTATGACTAGTCTATTTATATAAAGAGTAAATTGTCACATAGGCCCTAATAAAGGTAAATTTAATGACTAAGATAAAAGGTACAATCTAGGAAATATTAAATTACCCTTCAATACCATCCCTTAATTTATATTTCTTAAACAACACTAACAACACCAATTTCATCCCTTAAGAGAAGAAATTGATCTATCTTGATTTCCCTCATGAGAACATCTGTCATCTGCTTCTGGATGCTACAGCGCACAAATTATAATATTATATTATGGACTTGACTTCTCAAGAAATGATACTTTGTCTCAATATGCTTGATTCTCCCGTGCAACAAAGGGTTCTTGGTAAGATTGATTGCAAACTTGTTATCAATCATCAGTTTCTTTACTTTAATCTTCAGATCCTGCAATAAATTCATAATCCACACAGCTTGACATGCAGCTACAACGCCTGCAATATACTCAACTTCACATGTTGATAGAGCAACAACATACTGCTTATTGGAACTCCAAGAAATAGGACCTCCCATAAACTTAAACAACTATCCATAAGTGCTTCTTCTATCAACTCTATCTCCACACCAATCAGAATCAGAATAGCTCAACAACTCTTAATCTGTATTTCTTCCATAAGGAAATAATATTCCAAACTTCAGAGTTCCCTTGATATACCTTAGAATCTTGACAGCAGCTTGGTAATAGGGCCACTTAGGTTTACTCATGAACCTACTAACCAATCCAACTGCATAGCAAATGTCAAGTCTAGTATTACACAAATATCTCAAAGAACCAACGATTTGTTTGAAGATTGTAGCATCAACATCCTCACTCTTAGATTCAAAATCCAATTTATGATTAGTTTCTGACGCTGTAACAGAAGCCTTACAATTCTCCATTTTAAATTTCTCCATAAGCTCAAGTTCATACTCCAACTGTTGCAAAATGATACCCTTCTCCGAGTACATAATCTCCACCCCTAGAAAATATACCATATTTCCCAAATCCATCATCTCAAATTCATTCATCAACACCTTCTTGAACTTGGCTATACCTTCTGGACAGCTCCCTATAAGCAATATGTCATCAACATAAAGACACACCAGAATCATATTGTCTTCAGAATGTTGTACATAAACTCCATATTCTATCTCACACTTATGAAAACCCTGTTTCTTCAAAGATGAATCAATCTATAGATTCCAAGCTCTGGGAGCTTGCTTCAATCCATGCAAAGCTTTATGTAACTTGTACACTATCCCTTCCTGATTATTTTTCATGAAGCCAGGTGGTTGTGACACATATACCTCTTCTTGTAATGGAACATTCAGAAATGCGGACTTCACATCCAAATAGATCACAGGCCAATTCTTATTCGCAGCTAAAGTAATCACCAATCTGATTATTTCATGTCTAGCTACAGTAGCAAATACTTCAAAGTAACCTAGCCCGTGTTTTTGAAGAAAACCTATAGCCCCTGGCCTTTCTTTGTGTTTGCCAATTGACCCATATGACGCTAATGGTTTTCTTCTTCTTCGGAAGCTTAGTCAACTCCCATGTCTTGTTTCTTTCTGTAGCCTCAAGTTCTTATTTCATAGAATTCAGCCACACTTTCTTCTTGAGTGCTTCTTCTATACCCAATGGTTCAGAGTCTACTAACATGGCACACTAAATGACTTCTTCCTCTGAGTCAACTCTAGTGTCTTGCAACATGTCAAAGTCAGTAAAACTTCTAGGGATGGTTCTGATTCTTTGTGGCCTCTGAACTTGTTCAAAATATTCTCCAGAACCTGGAACAACGTTAGATTATGAACCTTGTTTGGAATTCCCATCTTTCGAATTACCACCTTCGGAAACTTGATAATCTCCAGAAGCTTGCCCTCCAAAACCCACGTCTTCAGAGTTTTCCCTTTTAGAAGCATGATAATCACCAGATTCTTCATCATGAAAATATAGATCAGAATCACATTCACCATCTGAATCATCTTCAGAGTCTCCAGAATCATCTTCTGAATTTGACTCTTCTTTAGAACTTTCAACTTCTGACTCATCTTCAGAAGTTATCTCTACACCAAAAAATGGGTATGACTTACTCCAATCCCAAGTTTCTGACTCTTTTATAATGACGTCTCTGCTCACTTTAACTTTATTAGTTTCTGGACAATAAAGCTTGTACGCACTTGTACTATGGTACCCCACCAGTAACATCACTTTGCTTCTATCATCAATCTTCTGTCTTCTAGCTTTTGGAACCTGATTGTAACATACAAAACCAAACACCTTCACATGACTAACACTTTGCTTATCTTCTATCCAATTCTCTACAGGAACAATTTCCTTCAGCTTCTGCGTTGGACCCCTATTGAGCATATATGATGCAGTAGCAACAGATTCTCCCCAGAAACTTGGAGGAATCTTCTTCTCTTTTAGCATACTTCTCGTCATTTCAGCAAGACCATTATGTTGAAGAGTATAAGGAGCAGTAACTGCATGCTCAATTCCATTCTCATCACAAAACTTCTGGAATTATGTAGAGTTATACTCACCTCCGCCATCCGTTCTGAGAATCTTTAACTGCTGACCACTTTGTTTCTCAGCCTTCACCTTGAACTTCTGGAATTCTGTAAACACCTCATTCTTAAACTTGATGAGTGTTACCTTCGTCATTCTTGAAAACTCATCCACAAAAGACACAAAATACCTATTTCCTCCAAGTGAAGGTTTTGAAAATGGTCCACACACGTCATAATGCAATACTCTCAGTGCATGTTTTGCTCTTGGGGCTACTTCTGACACAAATGGCAATCTGGGTTATTTGCCTTTCATACATATCTCACATGACTTCTCAGGATTCACAATCTGCAGAATTCTACATACGAGCTTCTTAAAACTCAGATTCCCCAAGCTTCTGAAGTTTAGATACCCCAATTTCTTGTGCCACAACTTACTATCACCTTCGGAGCCTTCTACACTAAGACACTCTATTTCAATTGTTTCTAAATTTAACTTGAATGTTCTGTTGCTTCCCTATTCAGATAGCATAATTAACTTCTGTTGCTTCATTGATGTGATAATAAGAAAAATACCCATAAATACGAATCATAATCCACTAATGGGATGTCACATTACTGCATAATCCATAAAGTCAAAAGTCACTTTATTACTTCATTTATTCGAAACATTCAATTTTTGCGGTAGAAATATCAAATTAAGTTTATTTCTAGGGCACTAAGGCCTCATCAACAAAACAAGAAGAACTCCACAACATACCTTGTCCAAAATAGTCATGTGTCAAGATACGTAACAAATAAACAATGAAAGAAATACAGAAAATTCCTAAATCCCGTGTTATGTATCAGAGTGACTCCTAAGACTCGATCAAGTAACATTCACTCCAAGCAAAAATTGTGTACCTGATTATCTGTACTCTCAAAGAAGCACATACACATCAACGCAACAAAAAGGGGTGAGAATTACATTCAATAAATATATGTTGAGATATCACAAGCTAAGGAGAAGTAATTCATACAAGTCATAATACAATCCATCGTCAAGTAAATACATCATCATCTTCCATAATACAATGCAATGAGACTGACACAAACTCAATGCATGTGATACCATCAGGGCATGATCCCTCAACAATATTTTCCTTATAACTCTAGAGCATAAGCCCTCAACATTTGCCAATACAGGCCAGGACATAAGTCCTCAACAACAGGGCATAAGCCCTCACCGATGAAATTCATGCAGCATCGACATCCAATCATGTAAATTATGCTACCCCAAGGTGTAAACCCTCAACAGTTTACCATTCCAGGTCAACAACACATCATTATCATACTGTAATATATTATGCCATTCATTCATACATCATCATAGTCACTTTTCATCATTATGCATATAATGTCGTAACTTATCTCATAAGGTCTTATCTCTACCTTAACTTAAGTACTATAAATAAACATTCTTATACTCTTTTTTATCCCACCGAACTGTAGTTCACTCAATTACCTACCCAACGCTTTGAACGACACATCATTCGAAGTTCCGAAACTAAAGTTATGTCATTTTTAAGAATTATTATTTTTCCCTTTCCAGGCCCTCACTCGACGACACGGTAGCGACACCTGTCATTGCTCGACGCTGCCTCAACTCTCTCGGTGCTGCCCCTCTCGCCTCGCCATTGCCCGATGATGCTCCAGCGAGAGACCTTTTCCCATACAAAATCCAGTGGAACGTGTTTTTTATCCTTCTCATCGTTATTTTCTCACCCGGCGCTGCTAGAGCAAGCTCCATTTCCTGACGCCCCCATTCCACCGCCCGACAGTGCTATGCGTACAGGATTTTCCTATTGCAAAGTTTGCACTACACCAGTCCAATTTTCTGCGATTTCCACTATATTACATGTCTTAAAATATAATATAAACATACAATTTCATCAATTATCAATATATATTACAGTACACTACTACCTATGCTTCGATTACAGATCATAATAAATTACTAACACTCAATTTCTAATCTTCATCATTATAATTTCTAGATTGGGGTTTTACAAAACAATTATTACCACAAGGTGATCATCAACAACAACCACAACACAAACATCACAATATCATGCATAATCACATACCACAACATCAAAATCAATCCAACAATGTAATTTACACATCGAACACATAAAAGCCTAAGAGAAAAAGGAATCATCACTATTCTCTCATGTTATAACCACCATTTAGAGAATTCATTCACCCCCTTACCTTGATTCAAGCTTTGATCTTCCCAAGGTTGTAGAATTCTTTTTCCCTGCCTCTTTCTTCCTCTTCTTCTTTTTTGTTCTACGGTGTTTTTTACTTGATTTCTACTTTTCACGATTGTATATCACAAATACCTAAGTCTCAATATCTCTTAAGTCCTATTTTACCCCTAGGACCCTTAATATCAAAATCCCAACTTCGTTCTTCTATCATTTAACTAATTATTTAGTTATTAATATAATAAAATACTATTTATGTAAATAATAGCAATAAAATAATAATAATAACAATAATTTTAATAATAAATTAATATTATAATTACTAATAATTATGCATTAATCCCCACACCCACATGTCTCTACACATTTAGTCACACACCCCTACCACGTCCTCACTTATAATCTATAAACCATCTAATCATCAACAATGCATCATAAACACATCAATTCATAAAAATCCACTGAATCATCCATTTTTTTTAATAAAATAAATTCCAATTTAAATCGGGGTGTTACAACTCTCCCCCACTTAGAATATTTCCGTCCTCGAAAATTACCTGATGCAAACATCTCCAGATACGATTCTTGCATCTTTCTTTCCAATTCCCAGGTCACATTCTCGCTGGTGATTCCTCTCCAAACCACCTTCACCAGAGCAATCGCTTTGCCTTTCAGCTTCTTGATCTCGCGACTTTTGATCATCTCGCACTTGTACATTGTCCATCAGAATCTTATGCGATGGATCTGGATTATACTTTCAGAGTTGTGACACATGAAACACATCGTGAAAATTGTACATATTAGGTGGCAAGGCCACTCTATATGCAATAGTCCCTACTTTCTTCGAGATCTGATGCGGCCAATAAATTGAGGAGTCAACTTCTTAGATTTCAATGCACGGCCTACACCAGTTATTGGAGATACTCTTAGGAACACATGGTCTCCTTCCTGAAACTCAAGTTCCTTCCTCCTCTTGTCATGATAACTTTTCTAACTACTTTGATAAGTCTTCATCCTTTCTCGAATCAATTTCACTTTCTCAGAAGTTTCCCGCACCATTTCTAATTTGAGTACTACACTTTCACGTGATTCATACCAACATAAGGGCGTTCTGCACCTCTGACCATACAATGCTTGAAGGGTTCCATACTGATACTAGAATGAAACTATTATTGTAAGTGAACTCAATCAATGGAAGATGACTATCTCAAGTCCTCCAAGGATTGAATAGTCCTCTCCGTTTGACCATCTTTTTGGGGATAAATTGCTGAAATCAGTTTCAACTTTGATCCTAACGCATCCTGCAAAATCTTCCAAAAATTGGAAGTAAATCTTGGATCTCTATCGGACACAAATCTTGACGAAACACCGTGGAGCTTCACAATTACTCGAAGGTAAACCTCAGCCAACTTCGGAATAGGAAAATGGATACTAATTGGAATAATATAAGCGAATTTCGTCAGTCTATCCATAATCACCCAAATCGTATCATGTCCTCCCTGAGTAGAGGGGAATCCCGTCACGAAGTCCTTCAATATGTTGTCCCACTTCTATTCCGGAATCTCCAACGGTTCTAACAACCCTGCCGGCTTCTAATGTTCGACCTTCGACTTTTGACAAGTCAAATATGCCTACACAAACTATTCTACATCCCGCTTCAATTCGGGCCACCCGAATATCTTCTTCTAATCATTATACATCTTAGTATCTCCCAGATGAATGCTCAAACGACTTCTATGACTTTCTTCCATAATCATTCTTTTCATCTCCGCATCATCGAGTATGCAAATTTTGTCTCGAAACTTCAACACACCTTGGGCATCTATTTTAAAATCACCATCTACACTTCGCTTCTTCTCAACTATCAAATCTACCAACTTTACATCCAATTTCTGAGTTGCTTTAATATTATCCAAGAAATCATTGTTAATCTTCAACATTCTCAGTATCACACTTTGTGGTGTCTCTTCACATACTAGACTCATATCTCTAAATTGCTCAATTAATTATAACTCTTTAACCATCATAGCAGATATATGCAACATTTTTCTACTAAGGGCGTCAGCTACAACATTAGCTTTACCTGGATGATAGTTTAAGCCAAAATTGTAGTCTTTCAATAGTTCTAACCATCTTCTCTGTCCCATATTCAACTCTTTCTGATCAAATAAGTACTTTAAGCTCTTATGATCACTAAATACTTCGAATCGGAAACCATAGTGATAATGCCTCCATATCATCAGTACAAACACCATTGCCGCTAATTCTAAATCATGAGTAGGATAATTTCTCTCATGAATATTCAAATGCCTTGAAGCATAGGCAACCACTTTATTATTCTGCATAAGCACACCACATAGACTAAACTTAGAAGCATCACAATACACCACAAACGGTCCTTTAGGATTAGGAAATATTAAACATTCTTATACCCCTTCTCATCTCTACTTGCTCGCCCGGTGCTGCTAGAGTGAGCTCTATTGCCCGATGCCCCCATTCCACCGCCCGATGGTGCTGCGCGTACAAGATTTTCCTGTTGCAAACTTTGCACTACACCAATTATTTTCTACGATTTCCACTATATTACGGGTCTTAAAACATAGTTTAAACACACAATTTCAACAATTACCAATGCATTACGGTACACTACTACCTATGCTTCGTTTACAGATCATAATTCATTACTAACACTCAATTTTTAATCTTCATCATTATAATTTCTAGATTGGGGTTTTATGAAACAATTATTACCACAATGCGATCATCAACAACAACCACATCACAATATCATGCATAATCACATTCCATAACATCAAAATCAATCCAACAATGTAATTTACACATCAAACACATAAAACTATAAGAGGAAAAGGAATCCTCACTACCCTCTCATATTATAACCACCATTTAGAGAATTCATTCACCCCTTACCTTGATTCAAGCTTTGATCTTCCCAAGGCTGTGGAATTATCTTTCTCTACCTCTTCCTTCCTCTTCTTCTTTTTCGTTCTACAACGTTTTTTCCTTTATTTCTACTTTTCACGATCGTATATCACAAATACCTAAGTCTCAATATCTCTTAAGTCCTATTTTACCCCTAGGACCCTTAATATCAAAATCTCAACTTTGTCCTTCTATCATTTAACTAATTATTTAGTTATTAATATAATAAAATACTATTTACCTAAATAATAACAATAAAATAATAATAACAATAATTATAATAATAACTTAATAATATCATTACTAATAATTTTGCATTTATCCCCATACCCCCGTGTCTCTACACATTTAGTCACACACCCTTACCACTTCCTGACTTATAATCGATAAATCGTCTAATCATCAACAACGCATCATAAACACATTAATTCATAAAAATCCACCGAATCATTCATTTATTTTAATAAAATAAATTCCAATTTAAATCGGGGTGTTACGTTATTGATAAGTGCCAAAATTAAGTAATTTTGTATATATGTTTAGTGGCACTTATCGGTTCTTTTGTTGATATTCTTCGAATAAATCCCCCGTTTTTTGCATAAATGTGTACATAATAGAATAATTGATTTTTTGTGTAAATATTGTATCATTTGATAGTTTTTCATCTCTTTTATAGGTATTCATTCATAATTGAAGCATTGAGTAATAAAGTGTCAAAGACACGGCTCCAAATGCGCGATTTGGGCAACTCATCAACGAATAAAGCTCAAATTCAAAGAATAAAAATCATCAATTATGTTTATATTTTATCATGGTTAGATAGAGCATTGAATAAGCTTTCCAACACTTCAAACCAGGCGCAATTCCGAGTTACGGTTCTCAAGATATGGCAAAAACAAGATGCTGAACATCACAGACTGCGCTTAGCGCGAATACCGCGTTTAGCGCGCCCTGCGACTTCAGAATTCTTTAAAAGGGGCTAAAAACACATTTTTAGGTTATGGGTTGGGTATTTTTGAGTCCCAACACAATCAACATCATTTTTTTGATAGATTAGCTTAGAAAACAACATTGGAGCTTGCATTTGGATGATCCGGAGTCGAATCCCTCGTCGATTGGTGTTGACAAACCAAGAAATGTTTGGTTCCTCTTCTTCTCTTCTCTTTGTAATCTATTTTGTTGGATTTTGTATGTATATCTACTCTAACTCATGTATATTTGTCGCCCTTGGCGTGGTATAAAGTTTGCTTTACGAATCTGTGTTGGTGATTGTCTTGGGTTTTTACTCTATGTTAGGGATTTGAGTTTTACTAGAGATAGATTGCTTAGATTTTTACCTATGATGATTATCTGTTAGTTTCTGAATGCTATAAATGGGTTTAGAGCTGACATTCACTATAGAGTATCTGATCTTAATGCCTCTGCGTTGGTGAAGTATGCCAAAGATGGGTATGGAGGTGACGCAGTTGACTTCTGTGTTGTTGAGATAGGCCAGAAATGGATATTGAGATGATTTGGCAGGATTCTCAATTTGGGTTAGAAATAGCTTAGGTTGTGAGAGGTATGTGATGACACGGATGAGTACCGTAGGCCGAGTATGACATGGGTGGTAGATTTAAGTCTGTTAAAGGTAGTTTACATTCGTTCCAGACAAGCTGTCTATCCTTTATACTTTTTGTTCATTTACTTTTTGTCTTTTATTTTCATTTCTTTTAATCCCAAACTCATTAACGGTAGAATTGTCGAACGACGAATCAATAACCAATCTCTGTGGACACGATACGATATAACCTAACTGATATGTATCACCCAGTAAAAATAATACCAACTCTTTGCTTGTCGCTTTACCGCAGCAACAGTTATGCATTAAGGTACTTATCACCAGCGCATCTAATCTTTGTCCATCTTTTGGAGTGAAAATCTATCAGCCATTGTTTGTTTCTAGTCAAGTGATTTGAACAACCAGTGTCCATATACCACCAATCTTACAAACATCTTTAATCAGATTCAGAAGTCATCAATAGTAGAGGTTCATCATCTGAATCTCCTCTGCCTATATTTGCTTCTTCTGATTTTCTTACCTTGTTTGACCAACAATTTTTAGCAAAATGGCCAAATTGCTTACAATAGTAACATTGAGCCTTCTTCTTGTCAAAATTCTCCTTTCCTTTCTGATGTTTCTTCTCAAATTAAGTTTAGGTTTAAGGTGTGAATAAAACACAAGAAAGGGGGGGTTGAATTGGGTTTTCACTATTTGATAACTTTTTCGCTTCTTATGCATTTTAGCATTGATTCATGTGTCTGAACTTTGCTTCTCAAAATTGCTTCTTATGATTGTCTCTAACTAATGCTTCTAACAAATTGTAGAAATATAAACTAGAAGACATAAGCAGGAGTAAAGAACATGTGATTTTATCCTGGTTCACTTGATAACCTCAAGCTACTCCAGTCCACCCTTCTTAGGTGATTTCGCCTAGAACTCAAGGTCTTAATCCACTATAACCAAACTGATTACACTTGCACAGGAAACCTTCGGTGACTAACTCCCATTAAAAGACCTTCGTAGTCTTCTCAAAGCTTCTGACCTAACTGGTCCTTTGAGGAACACAATACCTGAAGGAAAATCGTGACAGAAAAATTGCAGCGGAAAACGATTTTCCTTTGTGATCCTTACGAATGTTCATGGTCAGTGATAGAGTATTTTTACCTCTTGTGGCGATTTGGATTTCTAACATTGTTATCACGAACATTGATGAAGAACAACGTCTTTACTCAGTCCACACGAACAGTTTGCTTCCGATCACAGTGCTAGCTGCTCAGCTTTGAGTGAGAGAGTGAACGAAATCTCGGCTGGGATTCAGGACCGAATTTGCATCAAGTGAAAAGCTTCATCATAAGGGTTCTATTTATAAGACCACAAGTATGGGCTGCAAGCTAAAAGCCCAATAAAGACTGTAAACTAAAATCCCAATAAAGCACACGAAAATCATACATTATGATGTATCGTATATCACTTAAGCATTTGGTACCTTACCACATTCCGTATTCCACTTAAGTACACTGTACCCTACGATCTTCCTTATTTACACTATCTCTCATTAATTTGTCCTTATGTGTGTGACCCTGTAGGTTTCTGTGACGTTGGCAATTATATTAAATCACATTTAACATAATAAACAGGGAGCGGTATCTAGCAACACATCACTGCTACCCAAGTCACGAAAATTTCATGTGATCTGACAAAACCTTTCCGTGATAATACTTGTGTGTATAATTACCCTTTTGCCCTTATGTCTATATTGAACACAAGGCATAGACCGTGTCATCCTTATCCAGTTCAATATTGGGCCCTCAGACATTTATCCCGTTATGCAGGATGGGCAAATTCCATCTAGGTCACTCATGTCCCTCAGATGCTTTGTGAAGTACCCATCAACTGTCTTTATGATCATCCAGTTACGGATAACGTTTGATCAGCAATAAAGCACTTGACTCTACATCTAGGATCCATAGTGGTTTCAGGTCGAAGGGTGGTATGCACCACTTATCACCATGAGAATAACTTATGACACTTTGCATAACATTCTATGTAGTATTCTCATAGCGGGTTAATCCAGTATAAATATTACTCCTAATATTTATACCTATGTCAAGACTTGATAACTCCTTATCCATGAGATATGATCATCAGGCTATCTTCATAATAATCTCAATGCTTTAATGTTATCCCACATCACAATAAAGCTCGATTATGGATACTTTAAGAATAGTGTCCTTGTGTTTAATGGATCTCATGATTAAGTCACACTTAACATTGCATTAAACAGACTAACTATTCTAGGGACTTTATTATTTTCAAAAAACAAACATAATAAAGAAAAGCCTTTTATTATTAATAAATAATTCGATACATGTACCAAAAGGTATTGGCCTCTATGGCTTACACCAACAATACCTTCTAAAGCTTCAGACCCAACCGGTCCTTTAGGAGGAACAAACAATTGTTTGTGTTTAATGTTTGCTTACAAGAGAATGCTTATACACAAGTAGGTGTAAACTAAATTAAGTACATCATAAGATTATAATACACATTAAGAATATTAAATTGTACTTTATCTCAAATGTGTGATCTTTTTTTCTTCAAGTTGCTTCTTCATGGACAACAACCCAGAGCACTTGAACGATTGAAGTCTTCTTCTGCATAAGCTTCTGAACACTTGTTGATCTTATCATAATACGGAGAAGAACTTCTTCATCTTGATTCACTTTAGAACATTTCAGGCAACAACCCTTTTTCCATAATATCATTGAGCAACATATCCATGTGTGGATTTTTCAAGTAGAGCTTCCATGATCTTCTTAATTTTCTTCTACATCTTAATAAGCTTCCTTGCAGTGTGTGAAATTAAGAACAATGTGAATCAATGATTTCTTAGTTTGAGATTATCAAATTACATGATTCAAGATTACATGATATTCTTCATGTTTCTCTTGTTATTGATATATTGATTGATAATCTTGTTGCTTTTTTCTACCGATAATTTTCATTATTATTGCATTTTTGGCACATAGCAACAACAATTCAAACTAGTGATGCTTCCCTTTTTATAGCCAGTTAAAATAGATTCGTTGGCCATTTTAAAAAGAGAGTCATTACAAAATAGTACTTCCATGTCCTTTTTCCATTTCAAACGCTTTTTTGTACTATGTACTATTTTTACCTTGTTAACGTTATCTCTAAACCTTTTATACTTCAAAGGCTTCTGCGACCATGAGTAAGAGGAGATAATTTAACATCTTGGTTAATCAAAACTTCAAGTCTTCATAACTTCCTCTTCAGATTCTTTAGAACTTGGTTTTTAAGAACCTTGTATTGTAAAATAAGGTTTAAAGAACTTCAAGTCTTCAGAACCACGTCTTCAGCACTTGGTCTTGTAACCTTTCATCGTAACATAAATTCAGAAGAACTTCAAGTCTTTAGAATCTTCAGAGCCATGTTTTCAGAGTCTTCAAGCACTTGGTCTTCATAACCCTTTGTCTTTTGAAACTTGAGTATTCAGCATCTTGACATAAGTAGCACTTTTGTCTTTAGATCTTTTGACTGGTTTCTTTAGACGGTCGTATCATAGTAACTTAGCTTCAAAGCCTTCTGAATTTTTCCTCGCTACTTGTTCATCAGAACCTTTGTAACTTAGAAGCGGAGCATTTTCTCTTCTAATGTATTGGCCACACCATTCATTAGAAGCAGAACCTGTTTGTTTATTCTTAAAAATACAGCAAACATTAGAGTAACAAAATTGTTCAATCACATATACTCTTTGTTATCATCAAAACTCAAAGACATAATTGCATAACCAAATCTTGTTCTAACAATCTCCCCCTTTTTGATGTTGACAAAACTATGTATTTTGATGACACAATTTTGCATAACATCAAAAGAAAGTAAAAATGAAATAGGTAAGGATTACTTAACCTTTACATGGAAACTCCCCAAGAATCACAAACTTAGTAAAAGATCAAAACTTCTAACTAAGGACCATCCGAGCAACAGCTCCCCCTGGTTCCAATAGATCAGATAGAAGATCTTTGAGAGTCTTGACTCTTGAAGATACAACTTCTCAACTGAGATCTTGAACTTAATGTCACTCAGACAGGTTCCAGATTCTCCAGCTAGAACTTGACTTCAAACTAACTCTTTCAGAGTCTACTGTAAGGAGTCAGATGCATAATTTTCTTCAGATTCCATAATTCTTAAGTTTTATCTTTCAGATAGCTTACATTTACATTTTTACTTTTACTTTTTAACCTTTTTACGATGCCTAGTGAACTTGTTTAAAGTTCCTTGCTTTATTTGCAACGGATAAGCACACGTTAGTGGTAAATGCATGATGTTTATGTATTATCCAGTTATATCAAAATCATTTATACTTCTCCCACTTTTTGACATCATCAAAAGGTTAGAACTTCAAAACAGAGTCATGGAAATAAAGTAAAATAATTCATTAATAAGAGTTAATCATTACATAGAATGGGAACAGAACAAACAAAGAAAAAGAAACTGAAATAAAACACCTAAAATCTATTAAGACCATTAATCATTAATCCCAAGAATTTAATATTCAAATTCCTCAAATGCATCTACCCTGGCACATCTATCTTCAGCAAGCGCCCTTTCCGGTCCATTAACCCTTACAATTTCTAAACCTTGGTATTTAAGACGATCAAGGTTAGGACTTTTTCTTGAATGAGTTCAAGAGATCTTTCATCATCAAAGAAGGTTGGAGCAGCCATTATATAATAGTATAAGGATTTGAGCTAAAGAAATCTAGGTTTAACGGATAACTTGAAAATAATGAGATGAGAAGAAGAATGAAAAAGGTGTTATTTATAAGCGAGAGGTTAAAGGGAATTAAGAGAGACAATTGAGATTCCTAAATAGGTTGTGATTACCTGGAGTCGGATAGAGAAGTAGGTTTATAGGAAAATTAAAATAATGATTATATACATTTATGTGAGAATATTACCAATTTAAGAAGAGAAGTTCAACCAACTATTTTCTTAAATCTTGGAAAAACTTACTGACACACGTTAAATATTTGATCTTAGACTTGTGTTTTTAGAAACATATCTGAGACGACATTAAATGCTTTAATTAATTTATATTGCTTTAACTACCTAGTCATTTCAAGTATCAAATCCATATTAAGTAAGAGTAAACTTATATTGACAACAGTAACAACTTCATTCAATAACATCATACATAGTTTTAAACAACAAGTAGATATAAAAGACACGATAAAACATATAGCCATAATTGGAGAGACAAGAAAATGTTCTTCTAACCACTAAAGACTTCACATTTGGTTTTCAACAAATAGTCTTCAGAGTGATTTTCTGGGCCATCATCAGCCAACATTTCCTTAATTAAATCCACCATTCCATCTTGGGAGATAACTTCAGAAAGAACTCTTCCATAAGGGATATAGGATTTGACCTGATTTCTGGATTCCACAATGGATTTCCACAGATGATTGAAAATGCTCTGAGGAAGGCTGACTCTAGTTTCATTCAGCAGAAGACAAATAAGAGCCTTGTCGTCATACCTGAGAAGGTTTGGATTTTCTCCTCTGGGAAGAAAATTGGACACATAGAGTTTGAACCACGCTTTGGGAACAGGTAAGAGGTTCTCTGGATTCATGGGTTCATAACTAGAAGACAAGTCATAAAGAGATGCAAATCTCTTAGACATGATGAACATACTGCTTGCTAAGGCAACAATGACTCCAATGTCTTCGTAGACAGTAACTAAGGTGCCTGAGAAGGGATTAATTGTGATGTGACAATCATAGATGTAAGACTTAATAGAACCTGTTTCATAATCAAGAAAAACATGCTTCTAGAAATCCTTGACGAGATTAATATACACGGGCTTCTCCAGCATGGTGAAGTACCGAGACCATTCTTGGAAAAAGGAAACATATGTGATGCTGCAACCAATATTGCTCTCAAGAGGAGTGAATTTGATTTGCTTCTCAATAATGATCTCTAGAAGATCTTCATTACCAAGAAAGGTTACTGGAGGCATGATATTTAATGTTCTAAACCGGATGATAAGTGAGAGGAATGGAGAAAAATTGATAAGAGAAGTTATATGTATTCAAGAAGGAAGAAGATAGTACTTGACTGCATGAATGACGTTGATTACTCTAATACCCGAGGTCAAAGAAGGTGGGATGGTAAAACCGCATGTAACACTTGAGTCCGAAGAAGGAAAAGTTGGTCTCCACATCGGAATGTGAGGGATCCCAAAATTATATAGGTATGGGACTATATGGTTTAAGGAGGCTTATAAAAATTAATTGATACTACTTATACCAACAAGATGCATCTTCTTTTTTGGAGCCTCTTCCATAAGAACTCCACAATAAACATGATTGACTTGGAGTAGTATTAGGATGGATGACCTTCTGAAAAGTTTCTCGAAAAGCGTGCGAGCGAGGTCAAAATATGCTAAAAAAACTCGTGTTGATTTGTTGGGTCAGTCGGTAATCATGAAGGCACTAGAAAGTTGGGTAGTTCTCGTATTATTTGGAATCTAAAATATGAAGCTCTTAAAATTGTACAAAATAATTCAAAGGTATGGTTGAAATGCTTTAAATCGTGGACATGTTTATGGTAGTTGATATCTCTCCCACGTATGTTTTGTAATAGAAGTTCAAACGTGTACAATTAAATAAATTTTTTATAGAAAAATGTTGACTAAAAATACAAATATGACTTTATAGTCAATAATTCATCTTCACCAAATAAATAAACTTTTAATTTAAATATATTACATATTTTATTTATTTATTTATTAGTGTCAATGATTAACTTATTTTAAAATATTTATTTACTTATTTACTAAATAATATAAACAATAATCTTATATGTAATTTTAAAAATTGTGATATTTAATTTAAATATAATACAAATTTTATTCAGTCACAATTATGTGTGCACTAAGATCATAAAATAATAATATCATACTTTTATTATATATTCACTAAACACAATATAAAATAAGTCATATATGCGCTAAACACGAGATAAGAAGTCATATTTCTCATTTATTATTTTTTCAGGACATTAAAAATATATGAAAATTCAATGAGTAGTAATTAACTTAATCGGTTTTTTTGAATCTTCCTCTCAGAAGTTGGTTTTTTCAAAATTGGAAAAATCCTAATATCTATATTCACCATGTGTTTTACTTATGAAATTTTTTACTTTAATATCTCTTACGAGTTAGAATATATTTAATTTTTCATCAATTTTATGCACTAATGTTTCTGAAAAAATCAATATTAATTTATTTTATTTTACTACAATACATATTTTGGAACTTATTTTAGAAGTTTTAAAATATTTTTAAAAAAAATAACAATTCATACCATCTTAATCCTTGTTATTATCAAAGTTTTAAGATGATTCTTCTTTGTTAATCTTAATAACTAGTGTTAATATACTTTGGCGATTCATCCTTAATTTTTAATGTCTGGTGCTAATTTCATATAGAAGTTGAACTATGAAAATTAATATAACATTGGTTATTATCCGTTTTATTCTGTCCATATAATCACTTGTTAGAAGAATAATGAACACTTTAACAATGAGAGTATCCACAAAAGTAATTAAATGTATGACATTATAGTTTAGTTTCATATTAAGAAAGGATTAGATATAAAACCCACGTGTTGTGAGATGTATAAAAATAATTTACACTTTTTTATATTAATACATTTGAATTTGAGTTTATCACTCGTGTTGCGATGAGAATGATTTAAATTATGGAAATGATAGTCTTAAATTTATAAACATCTATTTGTATCCAGAAAGTTGGGTAGTTCTTCTCATATTATTTGGAATCTAAAATTCTAAGCTTTTAAAATTTAACATAAAAATAATTCAAAGATTAGTGGTTTATGATTAAAAAACTCTTTGTTGCATCTGAATTATGCATAAATTGCAATAAACATTCAAGCATGCTTAAAATCGTGGACATGTTTATGGTAGTTGATATCTATCCCACATAATGCAGTAAATGTGGAAATGAGATGTTTTGTAATAGAAGGTTAAACCTGTACAATTAAATAAAGTTTTTAAAGAATTTTTTTGACTAAATATATAAATATAGCTTTATAGTCAATTATTCAACTACACCCAAATAAATAAACTTTTAATTTAAATATAATACATATTTTATTTATTTATTTATTAGTGTCAATTATTAAGTTATTTAAAATATTTTATTTAATTATTTATCAAATAATATAAACAATAATTGTATATGTAATTTAAAAATTTTGATATTTAATTTAAATATAATACAAATTTTATTAAGTCACAATTATGTGTGCACTAAGTTCATAAAATAATGATATGATACTTTTTATCATTATATTCACTAAACACTGTATAGAATAAGTCTCTTATGCACTAAACACAAGATAAGAAGTCATATTTATCATTTATTTTTTTCATTAAAATGACATTACAAATATATGAAAATTGAACGTGTAGTAATTAACTTAATTGATTTTTTGAATCTTCCTCTCTAAAGTTGGCTTTTCTGAAATTGGAAAAATCCTAATATCTTTATTCACCATGTGTTTTGCTTTTGGAATTTTTTACTTTAATTTCTCTTATGACTTTGAATATATTTAACTTTTCATCAATTTTATGCACTAATTTTTCTGAAAAAATCAATATTAATTTAGTTTATTTAACAATTACAATGAAGTCGTCACACACTTTTATTTTATTCAAAAGATTTAAAAAAAAAAATCATTAAAGAAAATGAGATCTAGGTACGGAGTTAGTTATATAAAGAGAAGATATTAAGCACCCTAAGCATCTGCAGTACTCCGCATGAACCTCTTTGAAAATTTGCATATGTGCTATAAAAAGGTTTGTACAAAATAGATGGTGGAGTTGAGATAAGAAGTATGTTTTACAATTTTTGATTTGATAGAACTTTCGATGAGTTTTAAGCCTACATACAAACAATGTGAAATGTTGAAATCAAAACCCATGTAGTTCGGGTAAAAAAGACCGAAATTGATGTGTTGGTTAATTTTAAGAAGAATAGACATCATCGTCGTATTCGAGTGGTAAACATGCCTACTATCCACAATAATGAGAAATGAGCGTTTCATCAACTCAAAGCGGAGAACTTAAGCTCGGATTTTCATCAACAAGCATCCTCGACACCAAGTGGAAAACGTCTTACTTCACTACACATTGTAGAAATATAGCGGTTCACATCACTACAAAGAATTAACAAGAGTCTAATCTTTCAAGAAAATAGTTTTAAGAAAAGCCACAAAGGGCTCAAAAACTTTGAATGAGGTTAATTGACTTATAGTCTTAAAAAAATGTCAAAGTATTGTTAAATGGATTAAGAATTTATTAAGAAAAGAAGAATTTTGAAAATGCATGGACCTAAGTCAAAGTTTATTATGAAAGGGGTTCGAGTTTTAGAAAACAAGAATCCTTTGAAAAAAATGGGAAAGATTTTGAAAATTAAAGAATATGAGAGGAGATGAAGAGGCTAAACTATGTACAAAAAGTAAAAGGTGAGAGTAAAGAAAGATCTAACCGGGTGCAAAACCAGTACTTGACATCAAGAAGCCAATACCATATTCACGTCATTTGAATTCACAAGCCAACAAACAATAACCGAACAAAAATACCAAGTCTCAGATGAATCTACGCATCAGATGAAATCATGTCTTCAAAATAACGGGCAGAGGTACAACGATATTTAGAGGAAATCCACTCATATACGAGTACAAACAGAATAACATGCATACAAAAAAATAGCTCAAGCACAAACAAAAAATAACACCAGAATCACAGAGCCCCCGAGCTGAGGTCAAAGTTCTAATCCTAAGTCCAAAGTCAAACTCCGAGCATAGAGAAAAGTAACCAAGTCTAATTGAAAAGAATTAAAAGTTTTTAATGTTTAAGTTGGATTATTAGATGTTTTTCAAAAGTAAAAAAGAAACTCAAGTGAGAAAATTCAAAATAACAAGGAAATAAAATTCTCAAATGAGCAAAGAAAAATGACATGAAAATAAATACTCAAGTGAGCAAAGAAATATAACATGAAATGTAAATGCTAAAATAAAATGCATAAAGTAAAGAGCATAAAAATAAAGGCATAAAATAAAAGTCAATTGTTAGTAATTAGTAAGATCAGCTGAATGATCATCTTGAAGCTTGTGCATGAAGACTTGCCAAAAACTTGATAGAATCATAGCGACCACATAAAAAGTTTCAATTGCTTTTTGTCAAGTATATCATCCATTTTGGAACAAACTAAAGATCATAACACTTTATCAAATATGATTGAGAATTTCAATTGGTCAAAGTTAGTGAAAACTTATCAGAAGCTTGATAGAATCATAGCGACTACACGACAAGTTTCACAAGTGTTGAACCAAAGTCAAAACTCAAGCTGCAACATTCCTATATATATATATATATATATATATATATATATATATATATCCTGTGGATGATAAGTTATTATATATATATATATATAAGCTTGTAAATATTACTTAGTTGGAGGACATTTTGGACATTAGATACTACTTGCATGGAATATAAAGGACATGTTGGTAATTATATTTCACAATTCAGATTTTTAGAGAGAGAGAGAGAGTAGAATCCATCTTCTCCATCTTCAAACTTCATTTTCGTATTCATGGAGCAACCCTCACTTAACAGGTAATAACTTTCTGCTTGTAACTCAGATTTAGTTGATTCAGGAATTTTTGGAAAGCTCACGAAATTCCCTTCTATTTAATATAGTAATTTGTGTCCACGGCTTCTGTATTGAAGAAGAAAAGTGTGATTGAAGTTTGGTGTTGCATTCTGAAAATGAGTATTAACGTGATTTCGGGTTTGATGACGATGAAGGTGAAACTTTGACTAAGGTGGGAGTTCTAGTGCAGCAAATTTATCTCCTTAACCTCAATTTAAACCAAGGTGAGTTCCATTTGTTAGAAACTTGGGGTGGGAATTGGGGTTTTGTGATTTTGTATGAATTTGGGAATAAGGGTTAGTGAGATATCTTGATGCATGCATGTTAAATGTTATAAATATTATGTACATTTTTTATTCTGATATTATAACATTATGGGTATCCTATTTGAGGTGGAAATTTGGGAATTGGGATCCTGTGGTAAAACTCTCCTCAAAATGCTTTTTCTGAAAATCGCAGACCGCGCTTAGTGTGTTGGACCGTGCTCAGCGCACTCCACTGAATCTGGAAAATAAAAAGTCGCAGATGACGCTTAACGTGATCGAGATCGGGCTTAACGCGAAACATTATGTCCAACCACCCACCTCCTCACCTATGGGAAGTAGTTTTGACCCAATACCATTACTAATCATACCATTAGTCTTCAAAAACCCTATAAACATATAATGTGATAAAAATCGGGATTTTATGAATATCATTTATAGACCGATTTTGAGTGATCGATATTTGGGACCTCATGGAAGTTTATCCTTTCCTTGATGATGATTTTCATATAACTATATGTGACGTTCTCAAATTTCTCGTGTATTGAAGATTTATTCATAAAGCCTTGAATAGTTGATTTTGATCAAATTGTCTATGACATGCATGTATGGTTGACATAAGAATGTTATGACATTTAATATGTTGATTTTGGTTCAATGTACATATGATATGCATGTATCATTTGATATACACGATGCTATGTGAACATTATGGTTTTCGTCCGTTCGGGTTGAACGTTGGGATGTGTGTGATATGGTAGAAACAATTTGTGATTTGGGAAGCATCATGTGTTTACCAAGTGATAGTTTTCCCGTCATTTGTTTGGACGTTAGGATGATTTACTTGATGGCATGATGTGTTCGTTGATATGCTTGAATCAGAGTAGAACCATACTACTAAGTGGTTCCTATTTTGACTTGACGTGTTGCACCATTGGTAGCCCATAGGGCGGTTCCATCTTATGTACCCTTGGTTTCCTTTTTGGCTATTATGCCTGATGTTTTTTACTCACCTGAGCTACCAGTGCATTGTGCTTGTGGGGGTATTTTATGGCGCTTCCCCACTTGTCGTAACACACTAGCGTGATTGGTATGGTAAGCGTGTGATGCCATGTAGGCAATATCACCAGGGACTTACCTTTAGCAATGTCAACTAGACAATGTTATTAGGTTTTCACCTGGTGGGCTTGTATATCCATTACGATGTATTTACACTCGCCATAACACACCTGCATTTATGGATGAATACCATACAATGTGCCTATGGGGATCTTTCATGGCGTTTCCCTACTTTTCGTAACACATTGGTGTGCTTGGTGATGGGGTTGTGAAGCCACTTCGGCAGTGTCACAGTTGAACTGATCTCGGATGAAAGTCAATGTAGGAATGATTCGAATTCATTATAGGATTTGCTTGTGCAAGCCTCTTGACGATAAGACACTTGGGGACTCATCGAGGATGTGTGGCAGAGGTAGCCTAGGTAGATAGGTATATATCCTGGATTCCTCACACACGGGTGCGGGTCTGCATATTATTGTGTTTGATACTTTTGTGTTATTACCTCATTGGATAGTTATGGGACTTCCAATGGTGGTGTTACCCCTTTTGTGTACTTGTATCGAGTCGTGAGATATAAACTCGGATTCTAGGTGAATTAGTTTTGATGCATGTGCCCTATAGAACCAAGCGAACCCACAAGATAGGGGAACTGAGATTTAGTAATCTCACCCCAGTCCTTTTATTATTTTTCAGGAACAGGTTATAAGTGGTAGGATAGTTAGATGATCGGTTATCAAGACTGCGGACGAGCAGATGGCAGGAAGACCTTCTTAGATGTTATCATTTCGTTGTGCGATATTGAAGACAACTTAATTGAATGCATTTGGATTATCTGGAGTTTTATTGTATTCAGTTTTAAATTCTGTCTTTTTCATCTATTTGTATGTTTCTTGTACCAAAATTAACATCACTGCATATTATTCTAGACATATATGTATGGGGTGTTACACAAGCAATCTCTTGGGGCTTTGTTTAAACATGAAGTTTATGCCACCAATTGATCTTTTTCCAATTCGGGACAAAATGTAGAGCTATGTTAAGCAATCGCCAAGTAACCTATATAGAGGCCACCCTACAACGAGGCCGGTCAAGCATAATATATGTGTTGAAAAAGCAAACAAAAGGAGTGAGAGATCATCCTCTAGTGTTTGTCAACACATGTAAAAAGGAAAAAAAATAATGGGATAAGATGAAGAGGGAGGGGACAAGTCACAAAATCATCAATGCATCAGATGAATTCCATCAGTCTAACTTCATCAAAATCAATCAACTATCTTGGTGGATTTGGTCATGAGACCTATCAACACTCAAGTTTCATTGATGTTGAGGAAATTTATGACTCCAAATGAATCAAAATCATAAACAAATATTAAACAATTAAAAATAATTAAAAAATGGTTTGAAAATGGATTCTTAAATTGGATTGTATTGATGAAATATATAATGGTATCCATACATCAAAATAAAATTCCAAGAAAATTGTTCAAAGTCAAACAAAGGTCAACAAGTGTTGACAAAAAAATTTCAGAATTTTTAAAAGTCAAAAGCTATTTTTAAACATAAAAGAAAATGATGAAATAAACCAAAAATTGGAAAAAATATTAAAATCAGAAATAAAAATAAAATGAGGTCACCAATATTTGTCGAATGACCATTGGATCCTTCCATAATTTTTTCAGAATTTAAAAATGTCAAAAAGTATTTTTAAACATTTTTATAACTCAAATAAAAGGGAAAATTCATAAAAAATATAAAATCTGAAAATAAAATTTTGAAAAAAATAAAAAACAGAAAGAGAATATTTAAAAATATTTTTGTGAATTTTTTCATAATTTTTGAGTCAGAAATGAATTTATTATGAATTTTCAAAGTTTAAAGCAATTAAATATAAAAATCAAAAAATAAATAAAAGCTAAAAAAATATGGACCATCAGATCACAGTCAAAACACGTGAGTAAGAAGATCCAAAGGATCACACGCGCTGTGCTTGATATGGACCTCATTGATTTTTACACCAGATCAAGTTTAAAAATAAAATATAATCAGAAAATATATGGACTATCAGATAATGTCAAAACGCGTTAAAAAGCACATCCAAGGGACATGACGCGTTGTGCATATCATAGACTCTATTGAATAAACCACATAATCAAAATATTTTTAAAATTCGTTTGAATAAAAGAGATGGCACGATATCATTGTTTGAAGATGACACGCTGGTCGTCTTCAACCTCCGTCCAAGCTTGATTTGTAGGTTTTTCAAATTGTAAAATCAAGAGCTCAAACCAGTGTCATTCTATTCGTCTCTTCAAGACGGTTTCAATGGTAACTTCACGAAAAATTTATTTAAACTGTACAAAGAGAAATTAGGAGAAAACTAGAATAATCGCGAGCACTTATTTTTTGGAATACATATTCAATTCTCAATGAAAATGCAAATGGTGAAGATCATGAGGATCAGGGAGATAAGGAGAACAAGTTAGGCATTCATTTGGGTTGATTTGGTTAAGAATTCTACCAGAACAAAGTACATTTTTAGAGCTCTGAAACTTGACTTGGATAGCACAGTTTAGGACACCTCAAGGGACGATTCTAGCTCTGTTAGCTTTAGTGAAGTTCAAGGAAGCTTAAGGAGTGATCAATTTTGAAATGGAAGTGCTTTAAGTGAGAATTCAAAATTGCAGAAAATTTGGTTATGGAGAGAGTTTGGTAAAGGTTTTTTGGCTATTAAAGCTTGAGGAAATGAGTGGAATGTGTGTCTTATTATTAGGAGAAGCAAATGGAATCAAAATGAGGGGTGAATGATGAAATTTGAGTGGAAATCATGCACACCCGTGTTCATGAAGAATGTGTGACTTCATGTGCTCAAAACTCAACCATTCCTTACGTTTTGCTGTGCTAGTTATTTCTGGGAAGTTTCTAAACATGATTAGACAAAAAAACAAATGGTTTCATCTTGTTTACTATGGGTTGTGTTTCATGGTAAACATGGAATAATTCTATAGATTTCTCTAACTTTTCTGTGGAAATCAGAGGTCCTTTAAAACTTAGGGTTTTTGTAAATAGTGAAATAGGGATGATTACCTGAGAAGCATAGATAGATTTCTGTTCTTGAGTGAACTTAGGAGTTGTAATGAACTCTTGATTTCCAGAAGTAACGAGTTAACTCACAAGTTCTGTTTTGGAAGATGAACATCTTGATTTCCCAGATTTCTTGCTTTTTGATGATGATTGTGGCTCAGTAGACACCATTGTTGAAGAGAAGATTTTTTATGGTAAGTTTCCTTTGCAGAAGAAAAATGGGTTTTTTAGAGTTTGTTGGAAGATTGAGAGATTGAAGAACTTGAAGTGTTTAAAGTGAAATCTGAAGTTGTTTATAAAGTGTTGGCGATTTTAGAAAAGTTTTTTTGACCTTTGAAGTGATGGGACACGTGTAGTTGTATTAGTGAACGAAAAAGAAGGTGGCTTTTTCAATTATTGGGAACTGATGTCTTTTGAATAATAATGATTGAAAGTAACTACTACTTGCACGTTTGAGGAGTCGTGGGAAAAGACGTTTTGAAATAGTTGGTAGCTGCAAATGTCACGTACAGTGAAGTCATCATGAATGTCAAATTCATCAAAATCACACATATGATTCAAAAATAGGTATTTCTCTATGTATCGAAATACACATTTTCGAGGGGCAATTTATTGGCTGGTGATTTCGATGGACAAATTGAATTCGAGATAATGGGCTTTACTGTGTTGGGCTTGTGTTCGAAGGAAGAAAATGAAGTCCAATTGCTATGTTTTCGTTTGAAAAGAAAAGAAGATTCGAATTAGCTATTGTCGTTGAAGTTTCAAATTCGAAATGGAAGTTTTTATATATACTGCAAACAAGATTTCGAATTCAAATATGATACGTTGTTTCGTTAAGGACGCGTGGAAGCCAGGGAATTCAGAAGACATGCAATAATTGAATGTGGCACCATTCTATAACAAGACCGTTAGGGTCGAACTAGTATAAATAGAAGTCTTAATATTAGGATTTCGTGTGTTCGTTTGTACAAAAACTCATTTATACTCAAATTACCATATGTTAGGGAAACGAGTTTGCAAAGCAATGTACGTATAGAAACACCATATTCACTTTCGAATTAATTAAAGTTCTTTATCTTTCAAAGCCATTTAATTTCCAGTTATTCCTTTATCTTCCCAGTCAGAATTTATATCTTTCAAAGTCTTTACTTTTCTTTGTAAGTCCTTTACATTTCGTTTACGAATCATTTATACTGCTTCACAAGTCCTTTACATTTCGATCTAGTTTCTTTATCACTTTCAATTGAAGCCTTTATTGCACTAATCGAATTTACTTCAATTTGTGTTCTTCAACATTCTTAGTATTCTAGACAAAAGACGTTAGGCATAAGTTCTGATGCAAGTTTAAACATCAATACTTAGACACATGTCCTAGAATCAATCTAGTCGACCTTGTAAGTTACCAAAGACATTATTGATTTGGAAGACTAGCGGTTGTTTACTAGAAATCACTGTAAATAGGCATGTAATCCAATGTTCCCGCTTCTGTGACCGGAGTTATGTTTTCGATATCATACTGAAAGTTAATCTTCGATACTATTTTTTACTAATTCTTGAGTGCCACCACATTTTGTCTGATTTGAACAAAATGTGATGCTAATCGAAAATAAACTTTCAATTTTCAGAATGGTATTTTAAAATTTTCGCAAAATGCGTTCCACCCCTATATGATGGATTAAGAAATTCACTAACTGATAAAATCCAAAATTTGATAAAGAAAATCCAGATTAAATATATTTTAATACGACTTTTAAGACTAAAAGATTTTTGCACAATAAGAAAGAAGAGCCTCTAAGAAACAAACAGAGCCACACCCGAGGAATATTCAGGTGGGGTCCACACACACTACAAGTGTCAAGTTCAGCAACACATAACCGTCACAACCCCCAACTTCAAAACCAAAACTATTCTCCTACGCTACCATGCCATTCACCTGCAAGATTAACGATGATGAAAATTTTGAATTTAGATTTTAAAACTTTAACAAATTTTCCACCTAAAGTAACAGTATCAAAAAAATCGATAACAACATGGAGGAGGAAGAAGGTGTGGTTTGATCTTGAAGAGGTGAAGTTGAAAAATAAGCTAGAAGCTGTTACGAAAAGTGCTTTTGGATTTGGGGTTTCGACTGCTCTCTCTTTCTCTATTTTCTTCCACGCGCCAACTGCTCTCGCTCAATCGCTCACCGTTGCTTTTCCCGTTTCACGCGCACCTGAGGTGTTTTTTCTCTTCTCTCTCAATTTCAATAACTAATTTATGTGAACTTTGATTAGTTGAAAAGTGTTTATTGGTAGGTAAATGCAGTTCAGAGAACTCTAGTTGAAGCATGGGGTTTGATTCGAGAAACATTTGTTGATCCTACATTTAATCATCAAGGTATTATCAATTCATAACAATTAAGCTCTTCAATAACCTGGTTTGGTTATAAAATGTAGAGTTTTTACTTGTAGATTGGGATATGAAGTTGCAACAAACAATGGTGGAGATGTTTCCCTTGAACTCGGCTGATGCAGCATACACAAAAATTAGTGGAATGCTTTCTACACTTGGGGATCCTTTCACTAGAATTATTAGTCCAAAGGTTTTCTTACAATTAACACTTCCTTTTCTACAATCTCAATCTTGATTACCAGAGGCCGTCTTTGAGAGAGTGCAAAATGGGCTACAGTACTGAGCCGCCTCACATAAATTTTCCGTAGTTAAATTGTGGCTAAATAAGACCTCATAATAGAAAATGTACAAACTAGTAACTAACTTGAGAATGGTTCATGATTCAATTGTAATTTTGCATGTTCTAAAATGTTCCTTTCATGTGGCAATGTAAAAAGTTTTACTTTGATGGTGTATTGAAATTAGATTCTTTGTTTAACAGTGATTCTTACTTTCAGGAATATCAACGATTTAGAATTGGAAGTGATGGAAACTTACAGGGAGTTGGCCTCTTCATAAATGTTGAACCTACAACAGGACATTTGGTCCGTTACTTGCGAACATCTATTTCAATTATTTTTCAGCAATCGAATATATTCAAATTTTCGTGCTTAGTGTTACAGTGTCATTTGATTATGCTGTTGCCCCTACATTTTTTTTCACAGGTTGTTTTGTCATGCATAGAAAACAGTCCAGCTTCCCGTGCCGGTATTCATCAAGGAGATGAAATAGTTGAGATAAATGGTACTGACCGAGTATCTAGTTCTTTTCTTTTCTCATTTATTTACCTATTTACTTCTATATTGTGTAATTAGTTATTCTAAAATATTTGATTTGAAAACAGTAGTAATGTAGAATTATGATGTAATACAACAAGTAATTTTAGTAGTTGTCTTTGGTTTGAAAATGGATCTGATTCTGCAGGGGAGAGGCTTGATGGCATTGATAGTGAAGGTGCAGCACAGAGGCTTAGAGGGAATGCTGGAACAACTGTTACAGTAAAGGTTCATTGTGAAATTAGTTCACAATTCCATTTTTGAACTATTGAGTTATGCATCACACATGTATTCTTAGTTCACCGTTGAAACTGTCTTCTTTTGTTGGGTAGAGTTCAAATTTCAACTCCCAGTTTCTTTTTCTTGCGGTTACGGGTTATTTCAACCTTGACTACTTCCAAAAACGGGCATAGTGTATGAGACAGGGTGCTTATGAAAATAACTGTTGCTTCAGCATTTCATTCTTTCCGAGCTTTCTGAAGTGTTTGAGCTCGAGATTAACTTGAAAACTTTTCTTTTCTAGGTCAAAGAGTCAAGCAGAAGCTCTTATATCCGAGAGGTAAAGCTTACAATTTAATGATTATGATATTAATGAAAATGTTAATTCATTTCTTATATTTTACCTTAAGTTCTTGTATGTACAAAATCATTTACTCTCCTGAAAAAAAAAGCCTTTTTTGTATGAATTTCAAAATTCACAATGTTCCATTGCTGATATAATATACTTGAAGGTTAATCTTGCAAGAGAGCATATCAAGCTCTCTCCAATATCCAGTGCTATCATCCCTCACAAATCCTCAGAAGGGCAGGTGATAAAAACTGGCTATGTGAAATTGTCAACCTTCTCTCAGGTGAGCAAAAGAGTCAACTATAAAATAAAGTTGGTATTATATATTCAGCTTAAATATAAAAGAAAAATTAAACCAGCTACCATTTTGATCACTAAATGTTTTTCATATAAACTATATAGAGGGAATGTTTAGATTGGCTTATTTGAGTTTATTTACAGACATATGAACTTGTGAGACTGTTTGGCAGAGCTTATAGAAACACATGTCCATAAGCAATTTTCCGCTTATTTCCATAAGTTCTACATGATAGCTTATTAAAACAGCTTATAGCTAAAATTGTTTGATATTTGTTTATCTTTTATTATGAAAAATAGGTAATACATAAACATTTATATGATTAGTGTTTATGTTATAAGTGCTTAATTAAGGTGTTTATTCAAAAGAGGTCATAAACTTTTCTTGTTCCATATTGATTATGGACAGAGTGCTGCTGAAGACATGCAGAATGCTATACAGGAAATGAAAAATCAAGGAGTACACTCATATATACTTGATCTCCGTAACAATCCTGTAAATTAACTTTTCATGTAAAATTTTGTTGTTTTACGTTATCTCTAGATAGTGCAACTGTAGCATAGAAGTGACGTCGTTGTTTCTTTGGCATAATTTTGTTGAAGGGAGGTTTGGTAAAAGCGGGCCTTGATGTTGCTCAGATGTGGTTAGATGGTGATGAGACTCTGGTGAATACAATCGATAGAGATGGAAACATGTCACCGATTAATATGATCAACGGACATGCTATAACACATGATCCACTTGTAGTGATTGTGAGTACTAACAACAGTTGCTTAATATACATCTTTCACATCTTGGTTCTCTATAAACATTAAGGTTACCTTTGCTTAAATTACTACTTTGATGAATGACGGTTTTTTGTATCCTCAACAGGTCAATGAAGGAAGTGCAAGTGCCAGTGAGATCTTAGCCGGGGCATTACATGATAACGGTCGAGCAATTCTCGTAGGGAACAAAACATTTGGAAAAGGAAAGATTCAGGTATTTTTAGTATTTTTTGTTATATAACAGTCATAGAGCGAAGTTTCCAGTATTAAAATCTCGTCTGGCCCTCATTGCAGAGTGTCACACAGCTTCATGATGGTTCGGCCCTCTTTGTTACAGTGGCAAAATATGTATCACCAGCCCTTCATGACATAGATCAGATTGGAATAACACCAGACGTGCAGTGCACAACAGAAATGCTTAATTCAGCAAAAGAACTTTCAACCAAAGATAAAACCTCAATCTCATCTCTTGAAGCTGATTCATGCATTATGGTAGCTGAACATGAGTTGGATATGGAGTCAAAGGGAACTGTTTCTTGAAACAAAAGTTAGATAAGTGCTGCTAAGTTTTACAATGCTATGTTGCGATTACTAGTTATGCATCAGTGGATAAGTAGAGAACCCCTTGTGTATATATCATTCAATAGAACAATAGAAAAGTAATCAATTATAAGGAATTCAACAAATACATACATATATCAGATCACACCAATAGAAGAGTACAAGTTACATACCTACTACAGTACTGCTCATAACAAAGCTAGTTTTCAATACAATACCATTTTCAACAAACAAGCATAAACTTTTAAAGTGTAAAAAATAATTCAAATCCATTACAATTTCACTTGAACATGAATGCCACAAGGGAAACCAAAACAGAAGAACATAAGACCATCTTAGAAACAGGTAAAGCAAACCCATCTCCAGCCTCCAATTGACCTGTTGGTGCAGTCGCTGAATCTTGCGCCACAATGTTTGTCACACAAAACATGCCAATAATCATTGCTGCCATCAAAGTGTTAGCAGTAAAGCTACCAAATGATGCCATTTTCCAAAGAATATGGTTGTTTTAACTCTGCCAAAGAGATTGAAGAAGATTTGTTCAATGAGAGAACCAAGACATGGACTTATATAGGAATGAGGAAAACTTGTTCAAGTTTACTTCAAAAGACCATCGTTTTTAGAGTTGGTGAAATGGTACATTGAACATTAAGAATATTTAATAATGTTACTATTTCTTTTTGGTTAAGGATGTTAACACCCCACAAGACCAATCAATGCTAGTTGGTTCACCATAGTAGATCAAATAAAAAATGAGAAAAAATGAGAGACTTGTCCGCCCCTTATGATATGCAGTCAGACTCTTCAGATTAAAGACATGTTAGATATCTGGAGAGATATGATATCTCTATAAATGATTATATGCAATCACTTTTATTTTTTTAAATTACTAATCATGTTTACATGTCAGTATCTATCAGTTTGACAGTTTTGTATCTAACATCGACGTATGTGCCGATGAATCATAGCTTATTGTGAAATACCATTATACCCTTGATTTTGCCACATCATTGGATGGATTACTTGTACGTTTGGATTCTTGAACTATTTTGCTGAAGTTATTGGTTACTTAGAAAGGAAAAAAAGTGAAAAGAAATTTGAAAGGGATTATTTGGCTGTAAATGATTCTAAAATGATACACATTGGTGGGAACTCTCTTTCAGTCCAGCCATTTGATTGACATAGCAACGGTTCTGATTGGTTTAGAAAGCTTCTAGAAATAGTTTCATTTGGCAATTGAGAAAGACATGTACTTTGACTATTAAGAGAAGTTACAAGAAAGTTAGAATTTTACTTGGACCAATTTAAATTCATTGTTGTTAGTGCGTGAGACACTTTTAGTGACGAGAGAAAGAGAGAAAAATAAAAGAAATAAAAATTTGTATTATTGAATTGTGCAAATGATGATACAACCTATGACTATTTATATACAACCTTAATTGGGTTTGGGTCTACACAACTTGGATTATATTTAAATATTAAATCTAATCAAATCTAATCTAATTTAATATTTTTACCAAATCTAATTTAATATTTCAACACACTCCCATAATCCAAGTTGTCGAACATCCTCAAAAATAGTTGATCTGAACTATTCCTAAATTTTTTTTCAAATTCAAGAATCTGACAATCTTCAATCATTTGGTGAAGATGTCAGTCAACTGTGCTTCACTTGAGCAATGTCTAACTTCAAGTTCACCTCGATTTACCTTTTCCCTCAAGAAGTGAAACCTAGCTTCGATATATTAATTTCTTCCATTAGCTGACTTGTTGTCGATTTGCAACACCAGCGGTTTCGTCACTTCGACAGCCATTTTTTCAAGTACTGATTTGATCCAAATTGCTTTTCAGCTTCACAAGATGACAATGCCACCACAGGTTGCTTCTTCGAACACCATGATATTGGGGCACCAAATACTTGAAAGAAATATTCAGTTGTGCTTCTTCGATCTTCCTTATCTCCGCACCAATCAGCATCTGAAAAATAATTAACTAATGCTTCTTTATCTTCAGAATTTCGTCAATATAGTATTCCACAGTTTATCGAACCTTTCAAATATCTCAGGATTCTTCTTGCAGCCTTCATATGTGACACTCTTGGTTCACTTATAAATCTGCTTACTAATCCGACAACGAAGCCTATATCAGCCCGACTGTTGCATAAATATCTTAGAGATCCCACAATTTGCTTGAACAAAGTTACATCAACTTTTTTTCCTCTACATTCTTCTCCAACTTTACATTTGGTTCGACAGGTGAGGATGCAGGATTCGAATCATCCATTCTGAATCTCTTGAGTATCTCTTTGACATACTTCCTTTGATGTAGCACCATACCTTGCTTCGTCATTTGAAATTTCATGCCTAGGAAATAAGACAATTTTCCCAAATTCGACATTTCAAATTCCTTCGTCATCAGCTCTTTGAACTTCGGCAAGTTCTTCAAGCTATTTCCAATTACTAGAAAGTCATCAACATATAAGCAGATGATTGTTATATTTTGTGTTACAACCTGAACATAGGCACCATACTCTGATTTGTATTTGACAAATCCTAATTCGACTAAGTATGAGTCAATCTTCTTGTTCCATGCCCTATGTGCCTGCTTGAGACCATAGAGCGCTTTGTGCAACCTACATAGTTTACTCGCTTCCTTCTGAATCACAAACCTAGGAGGTTGTGTGACATAAACCTCTTCTTCTAAAGGACCATTCAAAAATGCTGATTTCACATTTAAATGAATGTCGACCAGCCTTGGTTGCATGCCAATGCTACTACTAGTCGAACAATCTCCAATCTTGCTACTAGAGAAAATACTTCAGAGTAGTCAAGTCCTTCTCTTTGAAGAAACCCTCGAGCTACTAATCTTGTTTTATGTCTTGCTATCGAACCATCAGTATTGTATTTCAACTTGAACACCCACTTCACTTCGATAGCTTTTGTATGTGTTGGTAATTCGACTAACTCCCATGTATTGTTTCTTTCGATTGCCTCTAACTCTTCGACCATAGCTAACTTCCACTTGTTACTCTTCAAAGCTTTGCTATAGTTGATTGGTTCAGCACCTGCAAGTAAAGCAAAATGAACTAATTCTCCATCTGGTGTTACTTCATAATCTTGAAGTCTTGTTGGAGGAACTATATTTCGTTGAGGTCTATGGCTTGTTCTAGCCACACCCTCTTCGATTTCGACACTGTCTAGAATATCAGCATTTGCTTCATCTTCGACTGGATTCTCAATAATTCCTTCGACTTAGATCTCATTAATTTCTTCGTCAAAATCAGAGCTCATCAGTGACTTGTTAATTGAATTACTAGAATCCCAATCCCATGAAGAATTTTCATCAATTACTATGATATCCTACCAATTTTATGATATCCTACCAGAATCATAGGTTCACTCTTGACATCAAGCTTCCTTCTTCTTGCATCAGGAATATGCTTATAACACAAAGAGCCAAACACCTTCAAATGACTTATTGATGGTCGCACCCACTCCATACTTCTTCAGAAACCTTGTTCTTCAAAATCTTGGTAGGACACCTGTTCAAAATATAAACTACAGTCGAAACAACTTCTCTCCATAAAGACTTTGGCAAATTCTTCTGCTTTAGCATGCATCTTTCCATATCTAATATAGTTATGTTTCTTCTTTCAGCAATTCCATTATATTGAGGCGTATAAGCAGCAGTTACCTCATGATCAACACCATGTTCTACACAGAATTTCTCAAACATCTTCGAAGTGTATTCGCCACCTCCATCTGTTCGCAGAACTTTGATCCTTTTTTAACTCTGGTTTTCGACAAGTATCTTGAATCTCTTAAAGATTTCAAATACTTCATCCTTTCTCTGGATCACATAGATCCACAACTTTTGACTGAACTCATCAACAAACGAAACAAAATAACTATTTCCACCAATGGTATGTTCTTCGAATGGACTGGACCATATTCATCTAAATGTACCACTTCGAGAATACAAGATGATCTCATTGGCATAGTCGAAATGAAAAAAAATTGGATTGCTTTCCGACTAAAGAACCTTCACAAAGTTTTTCAGGCATCTCAAGACTTGGAATTCCAGTAACCATATCTTGAGTAATCAGTTGATTGAGTGATCGAAAATTCAAATTTCCAAACCTCAAATGCCATAACCAACTATCCTTGTGGTCAACAACAGTTTTCAAACATTGAACTTCTGTCGAACTGATCATAGTCTTAAATGTCCTATTCTTCGACAACAGAGATTTTAAGACCAAATTGTTCTTAGTGTCGAACAATTTCAAAGCTCCATCTTTCATAATAACTGAGAAACCTTTTTCGACCAGTTGTCCAACACTTAGCAAGTTGCACTTCATTCCAGGTACATAGAGCACATCTTTAATCATAGCTTTCAATCCATTACTCATTTGAAAAAATATGTTGCTAGTACCTTCTTCATGCAACAAATTATTATCAGCAAGTTTTACCTTGCTCTTCTTCGACTCGTCGTAGTCTGCCAACCACTTCTTTCGACCAGTCATGTGATTCGAGCAACCTGAGTCGAGGAATCAGAACTTGGATCCGACATGGTTATCTGAAACTGCATCCATAACCACCATACCACCTTCAGAATCATCTGAATCTAGCATGCAAGGTTCGCTTCTTCGTCCTTGCTTTTTGTCGATCCATTGTCTTTTCTCTACCAACAATTTTTGGCTACGTGGCCCAACTTTTCACAATTATAGCACTGCACACCCTTTTTATCTTATTTGTCCTTTTGATAGTTTCCTCCACCCTTTTTCGAGGATTCAGAATTTCTATCTCCAACCTTATTCTTGTGGTAATTCGACCAAGGCTTCTTGCCCTGAGACTTGTAGAACTTACCTTTGAATTTTTTGGAGCCAGCATCCTTTTTCCATGACTGAGCTTGCAGAGCCTATATCGAGTCTTGAACTCTTTTCCTTTCGATAATCCTCATCTCATTGTCATACCCCAAAATTTTCCCTCCATCTACTCAAGAGATTTCATACATCTATGCTCAAGGATTCCTCAAGAGTTGATCAAACAAACTCTCTCCTAGACAATCAACCCAAACTAGGGTTTGGTATCTCTCAAGTCAAGATGAACTTCCAACATCTCCAATGGCCTTCATGCCTCCTCATATGCTTCAAAGATTCTCCATGTCAAGTTTCAAGCCTCACAAGTCAAGTTTCCTCAGACAATTGCTCAGATGGTTGAAAATCAGTTGTATTGGACAAAAAGTCAACTGTGGTCAACATACGGTCAAACTTCATAATTTTTGGTCAACATCCTCATTTTGAAGTTACATTCATCATTTGATCAAGGGATGATCATGATTCATCAAGAAAACTCAAGATTTGCTCAAAAGTCAAACTTTCTAAATTAGGGTTTCTAGGTGAAAAGTCAACTTTGACTGATCATAACTTTCTCATACTTTCTCAAATTTTTCCACCACCTCTTGTTTTGAAGGAAATTCAATTCTCTACAACTTCATGTCTCACAAGAATGTCCAAAAAATGCTTCATTTGAGAGGTATAGCTCAAAACATTCTGTCATTTTAAAGTCAACAAAAGTCAACTTTTTGTTTTGAAGATATATTTATCATGGTAACTCCAATTGAGATGAGACCAAAAGGTTGGTTAGAGGACTCTTAGAGCTTTCCAAAAGTCCAAGAACACTCAAAATGTGGAAAATTGAGCAAGATACACCATTCACAAGTTGGGCAATTTTGAAAGAATGCACAAAGAGAAATACTTCTAAAATCAAAAACTTTGCAAATGGGCCTACTTTTCTTCATCCTAACTTATTCCTCATGCAATTAGGAATATCCAAGCCCAATGCCACGAATTTTTATTTTATTTTCCTATTTAATTTGGAATTTATTCATTTAAATACAAATTAAATTGAAAAATAAAGTATAAAATCCAAATTAATTGCAAATTTGATTTTTATTTCTTCTTTGTGATCCAATCAATTCATTAAAAGCCAGCAAATTCGAAATTGGATCAATATGGGAAGATTAGATTGAAAATTGATCAAAGTTTGAAGATTTGATTTTTTGCAAAAAATCAAATTTGATTATCATTGATTATTGATCAATTCTTTCCCAAAACAATGCCAAATCCTTCCAGTACTTATACTTGATGCATACCAATCAAGAGAGTACGAAAAAATTTCCTTTAGAAACCCTAACCTAGAATAAAAAAACCGTGCCTTTGAAGCAATTTGCAGCCACAGTTCTAGCTCGTTTCAATTGATTCCAAGCACTCATACACGTTCCTTGATACCTCCTGAATCGATCCAGACCCTCACATTGCTCAAAGCCATCCGGAATCGTGAAATTCGAATTTGGTTTGTTCATATGTTTTCAAAAATCGAATTTTGTTTATCATGCATTTTTAACATGTTTTGATGTTTGATTTGTGTTTAGTTTGAAGTTTGCAAGCTATCTGGGCAATCGAATTGCATTTTTATGGCTTGAATCGAGATATGCCATGTTTAGGGTTTCCTGGTTCGAATTAGGGACTCTCTAAATAGGATAAATTGGACAAAAAGAACACCACCATCGTGTTCAGAATGGAATTTCGAATCGACCCATGGCTTTAGATTTCATTTATATTACCTGTGCTGGATTTTAGAATTTGCAGGGGCCTTAGCGTCGAAGAAAGACCGACGCAAAATTCCCAGGATTCAAACGAGAACGATGATGTTCTTGGCGCGGAAACGAGACAATTGGAGAGCGACGCGTATGAAAGCCCACTCACTCCGTTTCCAAACAGTAGAACACGCTAGCACAATTGGTCAAGGCATGTGAACTTGAGATTTCGCTCCAGGGTCATGAGTTCGATCCCTCCAGGGACCGGTTTTGCCATCCTTTTTCACAAGTTCAATTTTCTTCATATTTTCTAATATTTTTAATATTTTGCATCTATTTTAATTAATTTCCACATTTTATTTATGCATTAAAAAATTATCAAAAAAATATTTTCTTTTTACATTTACATTCTGAAAATCTTTATTTAATTTAATAAATTAAAAAATACATTTTGCATGCATATTTATTTTTATTTATAATTTAGCATTTAAATCATTGTAAATTCATTTTAAATTCCGCATTTTAATTTAGGATTTACCTTTCCGCACTTTACATTCCGCATTTTACTTTCCGCACCCTATAAAATTGCTAGTAATTAGGCGTGTATAGCAAGACTAAAATTGAACATAGCCCACTAATTTTCAAGATAACATATTCTGAAATCAACACACTTCTTTCACAAACGCACCCCTTAGGGTAATTCTCTCTCGTTGCCTTTGCGAATTCAAAATGGTCATGTCCCTCGAACGTAGAGGTATTCTAGCACCGTTGCCTTCCGAATAAATCATCATAGTCCCTTCAATACAAAGATCATAAGACCCACGATGTCGCTTTCGAATACATGATCTTGACCCTCGATTGTCGCCTACGAAAAATGATGATAGTCCCTTCGAATGTGCTAGGATACTTCCTACAAGTTGCCTTCAATGACCACCCGATGTCCCTTCGAATGTCCCGCTTACATCCAACAAATGGAGCTACCTATTAACTAATGGTACGGCTAGCGCCATTCTAAAGGAACGTAAAACAACATGAAAACGACCAATTCTGAGTAGGTAATAATACTTTTAGTTGCTTGCTCTAAATCAAATGCTTTTCACACCTCACACTTTTTTCAAAGTTCAAACTCTTTTAAAAAATGAAACATTTCCGAACACTTTGTATACACTCTTACATGAGTCATTACAAAGTCAAAGCGAAATGCCTTTTCAAAACATTTTTGTCAAACACACATAAAGCAATTTTAAAACGTGATCTAGAGCAACTAAGAGCCCGTAGATAACTACGGATGGAAAGGGGTGCTAATACCTCCCCTTTTCATAACCATTCTCCCGAACTCAGAATCTAAACGAAGGTCTTTTTCTGTACTTTTACCTTCCCTTAATTGGATAAAAATAAAAGTCGGTGGCGACTCTTGCTATCCGCACATTTGGATACAAAAATCCTACAAAGTCAGTTCACCGTATTACACTCATGCGCCTCCAACGAACCAACCAAATCTTCCACTTTAGTGGTTTCAAGTTTGTTGGATTCCTGTTACGATAAAGTGATTAAAGTGAGAGGTCAACGTTATCATTACCTTCTCAACTATCATCTTATCAGTTATGGATTCACCACAACCCTTTATGAGATGGACGAGTTTCTAAACCTTCAACACATATTCTACAAATTTTTTATCTTCTCCCATCGACAACAATTCATACTATCAACGCAACGTTTATAACTTGACAACTTTAACTTTCTCACCTCCTTCATAATACTTCACCAGAATATCCCATGCCTCATTCGCCATTTGAGCATGAGAGATTATGTCGAAATTAGCAGCATCAATAGCCGTCTAAATGCAACAAGCAGCCTTGCAATCTTTCTTCTTGACTTCGTTGTGGTATTTTTTCTGTGCTTCGGTTGCATCTGTAGCCAACGCAGGAACGCCGTCGGTAACCATCTCTAGGGTTTCATGGAAGCCAAACAAGGATTGCATCTGTTTTTTCCATCGGATCCAATTCTTTCCAACAAACATTGGAAGAGAATTTGGAATGCCCTTATCACTAGCCATCTTCGCAGCGGTTGATTCACTTGCCCTGGAAATACGATCTCTGACGTAAAATTCTTGAAAACTCGATCAAGAACAATAACTAGGTTCTGATACCAATTTATTAGTGCGTGAGGCACTTTTAGGGAGGAGAGAAAGAAAGAATAATAAAGGAAATAAGGATATGTATTATTGAATTGTACAAATAATGATACAACCTAGGACTATTTATATACAACCTTAATTGGGCTTAGATTTACACAACTTAAATTATATTTAAATATTAAATTTAATCAAATCTAATTTAATCTAATATGTTTACCAAATCTAATTTAATATTTCAACATTTGTCAGAATCATCCAGTATAAAGCAACTTAAATTAGCATGTCACCAAAAATATATGTTATGCTGCGGAGTAAATGACATTCGCACGGTTGCTGATACGCGAGTTGAGTTTATCATATTCTTGATGAAGTAAACATACATTGGGGGCAATTAAAAAATTGAAACATAATTGAATAAAAATTGAGTGAGTTAAAGAAACAACTAGAATATTTGCTTGAGAAGAAATTTGTCAGACCCAGTGTCTCGCCTTGGGTAGCTCCAATATTGTTAATCAAGAAGAAAGATGGCAGTATGAGGTTATGTGTCAATTATTGTCAGCTGAACAAAGTCACAATTAAAAACAAATATCCCCTTCCCAGAATCGACGATCTGATGGACCAGTTGATGGGAGCATGTGTATTTAGTGAAATTGATTTGAGATATGGCTATCATCAAATTCGGGTGAAAGATGAAGACATTTTGAAGACTGCCTTTAGAACTCGGTATGGACACTATGAATATTTGGTAATTCCATTCATGGTTTCTAACGCACCTGGTGTATTTATGGAGTATATGAAGAAAATATTTCATCCTTACTTGGACAAATTTGTGGTAGTTTTCATTAACGACAGTCTGATTTATTCCAAGACAGAAGCAGAGCATATAGAGCATCTTCGTATTGTACTTCAAGTTTTGAAGGAAACACTGTTGTTTGCAAAGTTATCTAAATGTGAGTTTTGGTTGCGTGAAGTTATTTTTCTGGGTCATGTGATTTCTAGTGGTGGCATAGCGGTTGATCCTTCAAAAGTAGATGGTGTGTTACAATGGGAAGCGTCGAAGACAGTTACTGAAATCTGAAATTTTCTTGGTCTAGCTGGTTATTATCGGAGATTTATTGAAGGATTCTCAAAATTGGCGTTACCATTGACTCAACTGACTCGCAAGGGCCAAGAATTTGTATGGGACATGCATTGTGAAGAGAATTTTAGAGAATTGAAGAAAAGGTTGATGATAGCACCAGTATTAATTTTACCAGAATTTCAGGTGGTGGCTTATGCTTCTAGATAATTGAAGATTCATGAAAAGAATTACCCGACTCACGATTTGGAGTTAGCAGCTGTGGTTTTTGTATTGAAGATTTGGAGATATTATTTGTATGGTTCCAGATTTGAAGTATTTATCGATCACAAGAGTTTGAGATATTTATTTGATTAGAAGGAGCTTAATATGAGGAAGAGGAGGTGGCTAGAGTTCTTGAAGGACTATGACTTTGGATTAAATTACCACCCTGGTAAAGCTAATGTTGTAGCCGATGCTCTGAGTCGGAAGGCGTTGCATATGTCCACTTTAATGGTAAGAGAGTTAGATTTGATCGAGCAATTTAGAGATTTGAGTTTGGTATGCGAAGTGACTGCAAATAGTGTAAAACTGGTGTGATACGGTGAACTGACTTTTTTAGTGTTTGTATCGCAAATGTGCGGATAGCAAGAGTCGCCACCGACTTTTATTTTTATCCAATTAAGGGAAGGTAAAAGTACAGAAAAAGACCTTCGTTTAGATTCTGAGTTCGGGAGAATGGTTATGAAAAGGGAAGGTATTAGCACCCCTTTCCATCTGTAGTTATCTACGGGCTCTTAGTTGCTCTAGATCACCTTTTAAAATTGCTTTATGTGTGTTTGACAAAAATGTTTTGAAAAGGCATTTCGCTTTGACTTTGTAATGACTCATGTAAGAGTGTATACAAAGTGTTCGGAAATGTTTCGTTTTTGAAAAGAGTTTGAACTTTGAAAAAAGTGTGAGGTGTGAAAAGCATTTGATTTAGAGCAAGCAACTAAAAGTATTATTACCTACTCAGAATTGGTCGTTTTCATGTTGTTTTACGTTCCTTTAGAATGGCGCTAGCCGTACCATTAGTTAATAGGTAGCTCCATTTGTTGGATGTAAGCGGGACATTCGAAGGGACATCGGGTGGTCATTGAAGGCAACTTGTAGGAAGTATCCTAGCACATTCGAAGGGACTATCATCATTTTTCGTAGGCGACAATTGAGGGTCAAGATCATGTATTCGGAGGCGACATCGTGGGTCTTATGATCTTTGTATCGAAGGGACTATGATGATTTGTTTGGAAGGCAACGGTGCTAGAATACCTCTACGTTCGAGGGACATGACCAATTTGAATTCGCAAAGGCAACGAGAGAGAATTACCCTAAGGGGTGCGTGTGTGAAAAGAGTGTGTCAAATTCAGATATATTATCTTGGAGATTAGTGAGCTATGTTGATTATTATCTTGCCATACACGCCTAGTTACTAGCAGTTGATAGGGTGCGGAAAGTAAAATGCGGAATGTAAAGGTGCGGAAAGGTAAATCCTACGCTATTACAAGGCTTTGGGGCAGATACATAATTTAAAAATGCGGAAAAATAAAGGCCTAATTTAAACTATTACATCCCATAGACAGTTACATTATTGAAAAATAAAATGCGAAAACGGTAAAGAAACGTCTGAAGCGGAATAACCTGTGAAACGATAAGAGAAATTGAAAAAATATGATGAAATCGAAATAAGAGAAAATGTTAGAAAAATGCAAGTTTTTATATGAGAAAATTGTTACATGCTGGAAATAATATAAATATGCTAAAATAAATTTTTGGGATTTTTTGGATGCAATTTAATAATTAAAAACTAATTAAATGTGATTTAAATGCAAAATTATGAATAAAAATAAATATGCATGCAAAATTGTATTTTTTAATTTTATAAATTAAATAAAGATTTTCAGAAAACAAATGCAAAAAGAAAATTAATTTTTGATAATTTTTTAAAGCAGAATAAAAATGTGAAAAGAATTAAAATAAATGCAAAATATTAAAAATATGAAAAATATGAAAAAAGTTTGAAGTTTTGTAAAGGAAAAGAAAGAACCGGTCCTGGGGAGATTCGAACTCGTGTCCCTGGAAGGCATCTTTGCACAGGAAGCGTCTTAACCACTGGGACAAGTGGCGTTTGATGTTTAGAAAGCTGAAAACAATAACATAAGAATGATGACGCGTCCTGGATATTTGAAAATCAAGGCGCAGTCAGCATGTGGGCCCCGTCACTTGTGAACGAACGAATCAACGCAACCCATTGCGCCACGCAAGCTGTCAACCGGTCAGAACCAGTCAACGACGCCGGAGCCCTAGCTCCGGTCGTCTTCTCCGGCGAGGAGATTCCTGGAACCTGCAAAATAACGCGAATACAAAGAAAAAGAAGACCTTGTCCACCTAAATCGGACCTCCTGAATCCATTAGTGGTATTAGTTTTGACTAAATCGGCCTGTACAGGCCGGTTCGAAGCTTCTCCGTTTAGGAACCCTAAAAATAGCAAATCGTATTTCTAACGTGCAAGCACCAAAACGATGACCCAGATCAATCCAGTGGAACCTCATGAACACATTCAAACCATTAAAAACGATTAACACAAGCAGGACAATCAAATGCAAAAATCAAAAGAAATTGAATATGTAGGGATGTATATGCATCGATTCTGGATGATTTGATCAATGGTGATGATGCATTCTTACTCAAACCTACCCTCTGAGCACGATGGAATGGCTGGAAAAGGCTGAGAGTGGCTGCTTTTTGAAATTCGATTTTTCAAGAATCTTGAAAAAATTTGCAAGAACTAGGGTTTGGCTTGAGCTAGGGTTTCGTCCTTGTGGCTGGCTGCATTGCTTGGTATTTATAGAAGAGATTTGGATGTCAAAAGGAGTGAAAAAAGATTGCTCCATCAATGTGCAAATATTTTCCATTTAAAACAAATCAAATATTTGAAAAATTGATTTTCTCATGAATGCCATGGCTAGCACGAATTTGGTATGAATATTGGGCTTTCTTGGACTTCAAGGAAAATATAAATCCAATCATTTTCAAAACATATCTTATTTTCATATTTTATATAATTTATTTTTGAATTAAATGTCATAAAATTCAAATATAAATCATAAAAATAGAAAATTACCATGGCCAAACATTTATGGGTCAAGAATAATGTCATGAACAAGTTTGGATCAAAAGATTTTAGGCCCATTTGGAAAATTTTGCATTTTGACGAAAATGTCCTTTTGTGCAATTGTCCAAAATTGCCCAACTTCTGAATAGTGTATCTTGCTCAATTTTCCACATTTTTGAGTGTTCTTGGACTTTTTGGAAAGCTCTAAGAGTCCTCTAACCAACCGTTTTGGTCTCATCTCAATTGGAGTTACCATGCTCAATATATCTTCAAAACAAAAAGTTGACTTTTTGTTGACTTTGAAAATGACCTGTAATGTTTTGAGCTATACCTCTCAAATGAAGCATTTTTTGGACATTCTTGTGAGACATGAAGTTGTAGAGAATTGAATTTCCTTCAAAACAAGAGGTGGTGGAAAAATTGCTGAGAAAGTATGAGAAAGTTATGATCATCAAAGTTCATTGACTTTTCACCTAGAAACCCTAATTTAGAAAGTTTGACTTTTGAGCAAATCTTGAGTTTTCTTGATGAATCATGATCAACCCTTGATCAAATGATGAATGTAACTTCAAAATGAGGATGTTGACCAAAAATTATGAAGTTTGACTGTATGTTGACCACAGTTGACTTTTTGTCCAATACAACTGATTTTCAACCATCTGAGCAATTGTCTGAGGAAACTTGATCTGTGAAGCTTGAAACTTGACATGGAGAATCTTTGAAGCATATGAGGAGGCATGAAGACCATTGGAGATGTTGGAAATTCATCTTGACTTGAGAGATACCAAACCCTAGTTTGGGTTGATTGTCTAGGAGAGAGTTTGTCTGATCAACTCTTGAGGAATCCTTGAGTATAGATGTATGAAATCTCTTGAGTAGATGGAGGGAAAATTTTGGGGTATGACAGCTGCCCCTGTTCAATCTTCTTGTACTGGAAGGGTTAGATTGACACGCTTGTCTTTCGTGACCTGGAGGTAGAAGATGATTGAACACTCGAGTACACCTAAAAATTTGCACTCGCTGTTGACTGATGATGCGGGAATGGGCTTACAGATGCCATTTGGAGAAGCTGGATACTTCGCTGGGGGATGAGTCGTACGCTAGACTCGAGGTTGTTGATAGGAGAACTGACGGAGATGGGCTTAAGATGCCATCTCGAAAGATCGATCTGGGAGTGCGCGCTAGGCTCTAGACGCTTCGGAAGGAGCATGGAGATGGGCTTAAGATGCCATCCGAGGAGTCGACGTTAGACTTTGTGTCCATTTTTTTGAATGAAGTTACTTGGTTTGCATTGATTTTTAACCATATATGCAGCATTCTGAAAGTGAAGCATTGTTGATAAGTAGTCGGAGATGGGCTTAAGATGTCATCCAAAGCAATCGAGTCGTCAGTAGTGAAAATCAAGAATCGAATAAATCTTCGTCTTGATTACTCTGAGGGAGGTTGTAGTTGGCCAAATGTGGATAGCTTCCCTGTTGTGCATCGGGTGTTGATCCATTGCCTGTTATCGGAGGATAACCAGAGGCGGTCTTTCGGATAGTTTTCCGTCGATTCGGGCTTAATCTTGGACCATCGTCGGAGGACAACCAAGGCGGTCTTCGGATAGTTTTCCGTCGATTCGGGCTTAATCTGGACCACCGTCGGAGGACAACCAAGGCGGTCTTTCGATAGTTTTCCGTCGATTCGGGCTTAATCTGGACCATCGTCGGGGACAACCAATGGCGGTCTTTCGATAGTTTTCCGTCGATTCGGGCTTAATCTGAACGGTTTGCGTCAGAAGTGATTTCCACCTTTTTTGGAGAAAACAAGAGAAACTTTGATAGAATATTTGTTAGTTTTATGCAAAGTATGATGCATGACAGTGTATATGAATGACATATGCATGAATTATGACTTTATGAGTAATGTATGAATGATAGATGTTGTGGTGTTTCAAAACATATCCATCTTGAAGAAGATGGATGTTCTTTGAGGATTCGACTCGCTTGGGGAATTGAGTAGGTGTGATCCCTGCTTTGGAAGGAGAAGAAAGATACCCTGGATTCCTCCGATGCACTATTTGATCAAGTCTTGGGCCTATATATTGTTGAGGAAGGTAGAGATTTGAGAGGCTCGTTGTTGGAGATCTCATATATAGACCCTGCTGAGGAGAATCTGGGAGGCGATCCGTTGGGGACCTTGTATGTAGATCCTCGAGGAAATTTAGGAGGCGCTCTACTGGGGATTCTGAGTGTAGATCTCTGGAGAGCATTTGATAGTTGCCGGGAGAAGAACCCGTCGTAATCTTTGGGCTGGTGAATGAAGATGTAAGTTCCTCCGATGCACTATCGACCAAGTTTCGTCCTGATCGGGAGAAAGGGAAAAGACCGAGAGATATCCGTATAAATACCTTGGGGTGGGGTGTTATTGCTTGGACTGATGTAACTTTACTTAGTTGAGTGGAATTGCTCATGGATTCCCTTTTGCTCTGTGGGAAGTTGTGTTGTGAGTGATACCTTTGTAGGGATCATGCTCTACGGGGGAATGTATTTGGTGACTTTCGTCGTCGTCCCAATTCCTGGAGCCTGTAGTAAGCACTTTTGTATGTTCACTTTTTGTATGTTTGCGATTAGATTCTTATTGTCAAATGCATATAATCATTCAAAACAAACGTTGGACTTATTGCAAATAACAACAAAAATTGTAAAGAGAAAGAAGCTATGCTTATTTGAAAGGTGGCGTAGTTTATACACAAGAAAGGTAAAAAGCTATGCGGAAACAATCTCGTTAAGTTCCAACTATGCTAGTACTCATATATTTCAACTATCTCATCTCCTTGCTCGTAGAAAGTGAGTAGGTGATCTTCGCCATTTGAATCTTGAATGCGATAGTAGTCCAGCGTATGATCCGGAAGAGACATAGTCGACGCTTGAATCCCTAACTTTTGCCTAGACCGCCTTTCGGTTTTATCTACCGATACCCTTTTTGCCCAAGCCTTTTCGGTTTTCGACTTGTCGGTGTACATGTTTTGTATATATCCTTAACTTTTGCCCGAACCTTTTTGTTCGCCAGATGCCCTTATTTTTGCCTAGGTCGACGACCTAGCGGGTCTATTCATGCGTAGTATTTTTGACTATGTCTGCGTTCACGTGGTGTGGGAAGTCTTCACCATCCATGGTGCTAAGCATCATAGCTCCGAAAACACTTGTCTTGACTACAAACGGTCCCTCATGGTGGGAGTCCATTTGCCCGGATAACCTTGTGGACGAATGATGCGCTTGACTACTAGATCACCGACTTGGTAGACTCGGTGCTTGACCTTCTTGTTAAATGCTCGATCATTCACTTATAAATCATCCATGGACGAGTCGCCTCATCAATCAAATCGGTCAAGGCGAGTCGGACCCAATCGTCTTCGCCTAACTCGCCTCCTGAGGACTCGGTTGAGGTATCCGAACCTCGATGGGTAAGATGGCTTCCATTCCGTATAGAGAGAAGGTTGTGTTCGAGCCGTGCAACCATGAAGAGAAAATGGTAACATCTCATGCCAATCTTGTTGGCCACCGATTTCAGATAATCTTCAATGATCTTGTTGGCCTGAGCCATCCATAATGGAGAAGGATATTATGTTTGATGAATCGAGCTGTCCGATCAGGTTTATCCACAACATGAACGAATTCAGGTGATGTCAAACATTGCCAAGGAGTCATAATTCTGTGAACATGAGGCATAGATCCATTTGTGACAAGATCGATGGTGACAATCCTTCCATGGTGGACCAATAGTAACTGTTCTCAAAATCTTCTTAGCCATGGTGTGTCCTTTGGAATGGGTACCAAATGCGCCTTCGTCTCTTCCATGATATGTATTGTTCTACACAAGGAGTAAGTCGCTTGTATAAGATGTCGTTCTTGAGGAAGAATTTGGATGCAAATCTTCTCATGAACTTCTTATCATTGATGATGCCCTGGATATTCCGAGTCTCAAGGTACCTCTTCACGTAGTACCAAGGTTTCTCTTCTATCAAGCTCATAACAATACGGGTTCGTCAAACTTCTCAATGATGATTTGGGGAGCCTCGTTGTCCCATCGACCTTGAACATAGATGACAATGCGTCTTCCAACCGATTCTCTTCTCGTGGAATATGATCAAAAGTAATTTCTTCAAAGTAAGGGATCAAGCTCAGAACATGCTCTCGATACGGAATGAGATTCGGATGCTTCGTATCCCACTCGCCCTTAATCTGGCTGATCACTAAAGCTGAGTCTCCATATACTTGCAAGAACTTGATTCTTAAGTCAATAGCGACTTTAATGCCCATGATACACGGCCATGTTGTTAGTGCAAGTGCAAAACATAATCTGGCGGTGAAAGGCGTGTGTCCGCCTGTAGGGGATGTAATGATGGCGCCAATGCCATTGCCAAGTGCGTTTGAGGCTCCATCAAAGACCATGGTCCATCGGGATCCTTGCTCAGGTCCTTCGTTTGGGCCTGGTTCTTCACAATCTGTAACTAGTAAAACATCTTCGTCGGAAATTGAACCGCATAGGATAGTCATCTACGGCTTGTGAGCCAAATGATCGGCCACCACACTTCCTTTGATCGCTTTCGAAGTGTCTGGATGTCGATTCGGTCGGGATCATTTGCCATCTTGCTATTCTTCCGAGAGAGCTGGTTTCTCAAATATGTATTTTATTGGATCCATCTTAGAAATCAACAAGGTAGTGTGAGTCAACATATCTTGTCTTAGTCGTGAGCAGCCAAAGCGTTGCAAGTTTTCTCAAGTGTGAGTATCTTGTTTCACGATCGGTAAACTTTTGCTAAGGTAGTATATTGCATGCTCTTTTCGACCACTCGTCATGTTGCCCCAACACCCCCATTGAATTCTCTAACACTGTCAAGTACATGATAAGAGGTCTTCCTTTGGCATGTGGCATCAGGATAGGAGGATTCTGAAGGTACTCCTTGATTTTGTCAAAAGCGATCTGGCAATCGTCATTCCACTTCACTAATTGATCTTTCTTTAGTAACTTGAAGATCGGCTCACAGGTAGCAGTTAGATGTGCAATGAATCTGGCAATGTAATTCAATCGGCCCAAGAAACCTCTGACTTCCTTCTCGGTGCGGGGAGCTGGCATCTCTTGAATAGCTTTAACCTTGGCGGGGTCAACCTCAATACCTTTACTACTGACAACAAACCCCAAGAGTTTTCCGGATTTGACTCCAAAAGTGCACTTGTTAGGATTAAGTCTTAGTCTGTACTTCTTCAACCTGTCAAACAGTTTCTGCAAGTGATCATGATGTTCTTCTTCAGTTTGTGACCGAGCTATCATGTCGTCAACATAGACCTCTATCTCGTGATGAATCATGTCATGAAACAACGTCACCATAGCACGCTGATAAGTGGCGCCTGCGTTCTTCAGTCCGAACGGCATAACCTTGTAGCAGAAAGTCCCCACTGTGTAACAAAAGTAGTCTTTTCCATGTCTTGGGGCCATTTAATCTGATTGTAGGAGAAACCATCCATGAAGGAGAAACCTTATCTTTGCGGTGTTGTCAACGAACATCAATATGAGGAAGTGGGAAATCGTCTTTCGGACTTGCTTTGTTCGATCTCTGTAATCCACACACATACCTTGCCATCCTTCTTAGGTACGGGTACCACATTAGCAACCCATGGGATAAGAGGTGACAGCTAAGAAACCAGCGTTGAGCGCTTCATAACCGGCTTTGATTTTCTCGACATCTCGGGACGCATGACGAACCTTCCTTTCTTGGAGAAAACCTTCTTTGTTGGCAATCGGTGCACTACAATATCAATGTCCAACCACGCATGTCTTCGTATGACCAAGCAAAACCTCAATGTAGTCTCGTAGCATCGAATCAACCTTTCTTTGACACTTTCTCAAGACCCGCTCTATCTTGATCTCTTTTCATCTTCGTCGACCCAAATTCACAACCTCAACTTGCTCTTCATGTGGGTGTATAACTCGCTTCTTCTTGTAGGGCAAGTTCTCCACTTCACAATCTTCCTCACTTTCATCTTCTTGGTAGATCGGATTATCGAAGTCATATTTAGCAATAGCATAATGTATTAACGAGATTTGGAGTGATTCTGGTGTACCACGTGGGTGTGTAAGAAACACATAGCTTTTGAAGGGTGATAAAGTAAAGAAAGAGAACAAACAATTGAATGCAAAAGTCCAACGAATTTATTGAATGAAAACGCAAACAATGGATAATAACCCTCGAAGCGAGCCATGATGCCGGGTAAGGCACTAGGCTTTCAAAGTTTATTGTTCAAACATAAAGAAATACGAAAAGCAAAACAAAACAAGAGAAATTACTCGACTAAAGGAGATTGGTATACGTCTTGGTCTTCCAATTGTTGAGCCCATTATGCGGAGTTGGAAGATCCACTTGCGATGTTGAAGCCGTTGTCGTCGTCTTCTATAGCATGGATTCCACTCTGACTGATGCGGAAAGGAAGTTGGCCGGCACATTCGCGGCGTGTCATCTTCTGACCCTTGATGGTGAAGCCTAAACCAGTCTTGTCAAATTTGAAAGGAAGATCGGGAGTGACCCCAAATAGTACTACCTTCAACAGCGAGCATCTTTCGGTGAGGCCATCCTAGGAGGAGCTTGCGTAACTTCAGGAGTGACAAGAGAGTCAACAGGTATGACTCTGGGTATTGTTTCAAAAGCTTGATAGGGAGTCTCAAAGAATTCACCCTCCACCTCGAGGTATCGGAATGACTGTAGATGAGTGACCATATATTCCTCTTCACCACATCTGTAACAACTTTCCCTTTCACGGTACTTGACTGATGCGGTGGTAGAAGTATTGCCCCATGTATCCAAGGCCAAGTAGGCAAGAATAAGTTGGACGGATGTCCATGACAAAGAAAGTAGAGTCAAAAGTCTGGAACCGACTTTAACAGTGAGTGAGCTCTCCAAGCACTCGCTTAGAACCATCAAAAGCTCTCACAATAATGTCCTTTGGGTCTCAGAGCCAACCCTTCGACATCAAGTCGATCAAAAGCAGTCTTCGGTAAGATATTTAGAGCAGAACCGGTATCCACTAAAACATGAGACAATGTAGTGCCCTTGCATTCAACAGAGATGTGCAAGGATTTGTTGTGTTTCTTTCCGGAGTCAAATCAAGATCAGAGAAGCCTAGGCCGTTGTTGGCAGCCAGGCTAGCAATACAAACTTCAAATTGGTCAGTGGTAGTGTCTTGCGGTACATGATCATTCTTCAGAAACTTCACCAAGGCATTAGCATGAGCCTCAGAGCACAAGAGCAGAGCAAGCATGGAGATCTTGGACGGAGTCTGTCCCAACTGCTCCACAACATTGTAGTCACTCTTTTGATAATCTTGAATTTCCTCCATTTCTTGTTTGGAGGTATCTTGATAACTTCCTTTGGTACTTGGCCGAGGGATGAGTCACGTTCTTTCCCTAGCTTGGGAATGGATTGAATAAATTTGGAATGCGAGTGGAGTCATGTGTCTTTGGAGGAGAGATTTCTGGAGAGAAAACCCTTCCGGTTCTGGTCACCTTACTTGATCCGGTGATGCTGTCAATGTTAGGAATGGTAGCTTCGATGGTTAGATCTTCAATGGTCAGAGAGTCTTGCTTAACTCCATGATAGTAAACATCAGCTCCATAATTCCAAGGAATAGCTTTATCTGAGGAATACGGAACTGGTCTTGGAGAAGTGATGATGAGAGGTGCCACTCTAGGCACAGGATTAGCAGAGGAAATCCTTATTGTGTTAACATCAGCATAATCTTCTGGGAAATCGTCACCCCATCCGGTCGCCTTAACGTCTTCAATAGGAATCTTGTAACTCTCAGGAACAGTGTACTTCACCATGTAATCATACTTTCCGCTTGGCTGCCCCAAGGTATCCCATACAGATGGTACTGTTTCATTTGCATTATCGATCTTCAGCTTAGACATTTCTTCACACAGCTTTTGCACAGGTGGCTTTAGAAATAGTATCTCACGGTTATCCATCATGCACTGAACACGTCTTCTCAACCAAGCACAACCATCAGTAGCGGATGGGCACCAACGATTCTCGGGCATCCTGGGTTGACACCGGCTTGTAGCAAATTCTTCTTAACAGTCATCAGAGGAATGGTCAAGTCATCTATGTTGAAAACATAAGTATCGTCTCCCACAGCATTGGAATCCTTCTCATGATTAGGCATAGGCGCGTTGATCACATTCAGAGTCTCAACAGAAGGATCAAATTCAATCTGCTTAGATTCAATCATATCTTGAATTTTGTTCTTGAGCCCAACATTCATCGACTATGTCCCGGCTATTGGAATGGTAAGCACACTTGGCATTAGGATTGTACTTCGGAGAGGAGGTGTTGACATTCTGAGGAGGATCCCTCAAAGCAATCAGCTCTGCTTTCAACATGTGTTGCAAGGCTTGCGACAAATGCATGTTGATCTTAGAACTGCCTCGCGTGGCTGCTACGCGTTGTCTCGCCGAGGTTGTGCTGATGTAGGATTGGAGATCACGACGCCCACGATTGAGCGCGGTCGGTCTTGGCTCGGCTTTTCTGACCATACACAGCATTAGCTTCTTTCTTAGCACCAAAATATCTCTTCGCAGCATTTGAAGATGTCTCTACATGAATCTTTCCACTCTTGATACCAGCTTCAATACGCTCGCCTGTAAGTATCAACTCGGTGAATCCGGCTGAAGAGTTTCCAATCAGATGATTGAAGAATGGGCCCGTCAGTGTTCCCATGAACATATCAACCAACTCCCTATTGGACAAGGGTGGTTGAACTCTGCCTGCTAGATCTCTCCATTTCTGAGCATACTCCTTGAACTTCTCATCACGACCCATGGACATGCTTTGTAGTTGCATGCGAGTGGATGTCAATTCAGCATTGTACTCATACTGTCTGTAGAAAGCATCAGCTAAGTCACTCCAAGTACGGATACGGTCATTCTCTAGCTGATAGTACCACTCTAACTGAGTTCCGGACAAACTCTCTTGAAAATAGTGCATCCACAACTTTCTGTCATCAGTGTGGGGATTGATTTTCTGAACATAGGACTTCAAATGCAGCTTAGGGCAAGACATGCCATCATACTTAGCAAAAGTTGGAACTTTGAACTTGGGAGGAATCACAACACCAGGGACAAGACTCAGATCATCAAAATTCAGTCCGGACATTTTCAGGTTTTCCACAGCATTCAGACGGTCTTCAAGCTTCTTGTACTTGTCATCTTCATCAGAGTATTGGCCATCATCATAGTTCTTCTCAAGCTCAGGCTGACTGCCTTCACCATTACCTTTGTTACTTTGCTCATCCTCCTTCTTGACACTTCCTTCAGAGAGCTCAATTCGACTAACCACTCTATGACCTCCTTTGTAGCGTCTGCCCATGTTGAGGAGACCAACAACCTTCTTCTTTCTGTTGATGAGCTTCTTCAGATCTTCTTGGCCTTGGACCAAGCTGGTCAACATCTGAGCATTCTGAGCTTGAAGATCTTTGACAGACTGTTCAAGAGCCATTTCTGCAAAAATAAATAGCGAGCAAATGAGAAAACCAATCTTCAATGTACCTGTGATGCAATGTTATGTTATGATATGCAATGTTTATGCGAATGCAATGCAATGTTTTCAAGGACCTTAGAGATTTAAATTTGTTAGACAAGCAATGAACAAACATTTATTAGTACTCTTTTTATTATTCTTTTTTTTTCTTTTTAAGCACCAAGGATAGTTCAAAACAATAAAAGAAAACATAAACATCCTAAAGCCCTAAGTCTCCCATGGGCGCTTCCTCTTGGTGCCGATGTAGGCGTTGATGTTTCGCTCCTCGTGAAGTAGCTTGGTCAACTCTAGCACTTTCTTCTCACTTGCATAGCACTGAGCTTCAAAGGTATCCCTCTCTTCTTTAAGCTGAATCCAGGATCTCTTCAAGTCTTCAAAATTAGTAGGCATGTCAGGATGGAGAACAGTATAGGGTACGTCACCTATAGCAACAGGTTCCATAATTACTGGTAGAACAGGCGTGAATGGCATCATGAGGTTTTGAGCTCGAGCTCGCACCCATTTGAGGTAAGGTTCCCAAGGAATGGAGTTTTGGTGCCCCAAAGTCTTGGTATCAGTCTTCTTTACCATGCCCCAAGCGTGTATGAACCTTCGTCGGTAATTCTGGAGATCGTGGTTGTAGTCGAACACAACATCTTGGAGAAGCATATCATGTGGACCATCTTTTCGAGCAAAACCAAACTGACGTAGAGCTAAAGAGGGGTTGTAAGTAATACCTCCCCTTATGCCAAGGAGTGGTACATTAGGGAATTCTCCACAACGCTCAATGAATGTGAAATCCTTTTGAGAGAAAAGATTCCAACGGATATCTGAATGAGAGAGTGACATTAGCCTTTGAGACCATCTCAACCTTTGTTCGTTCTTCAAAACTGATGGAGGAAGGTGCGAAATAAACCACCTGGAAAGTAACGGGATACAACACATGAGAGTTCCTTGTTGTGATTGCAAGCTTCTTAAAGCCTTGGTTTTGATGAAGACAACAATGGATTTCAAAGTGCAAAGGATGTGCAAAAAGTATTTCATCGTCATGAAGCCTTGGTACAAAGTCTTGAGGATTAGAAGAAGAGTTTATGAAGATTCAACAATGTAAATAGGTATACATAATTCCTCAAACTTAAATATAGATGTTCACATAATTTGAAAATGAATTTGAAATGTTTTGAAAAATATTTTGAAAATAAACTTTCAGAACCGTTCCGTCCCTGTGGGAACCGGTTCCAAGCTTTCAAAAACGCCTTCGGTTTTGTACCGGAACCGGTTGGTCCTACATGGGAACCGGTTCCTGCGTGAATTTTTTAAATATTTTGCCATAACGTTCACTAGGAACCGGGTTCTGCCTGGTACGGAACCGGTTCCCAGCGAAACTATGCAGATTTTATTTTAGTTTTTGAACCTTTTCAAAATGGCTTTCATTCATGGTTGAGTTGCACCCTTTCATACAAAATGGCATGAATGAAAATGCATTTGGGGCATTATAAATATTGCAGAATTTCAAAATTCAAACAACTTTCTTCAATCAATAATCTTTCATAATTCTCCAAATTTTCAAATGTTTTCTTTGTGAACATTTATATTATTGCTGAGAATTATTGTATGTCTTGAAGAAAAAGATCAATCAAGAATTGATATTGCTCTCATCTCTTTCAAATCTATTATTGTACTACAAATGAAATTATTGTGTTCTTACTTTCCAGGATTGTTGGAAGTAAGGTTTGTGATTTGAAGAGGATTGTTCTTCATTCACATGAGTGTTGGTTTTGATCTTAAAGGTGTTAAGAACCTTTGATCATTCTATAGGTTTAGATAAGTAAGCATTGGCTGTACAATTATTCTAAACTATAGTGAAAATCTCTTCGTGTTGGAAAGGGACCTGAGTACTCTCGGATTGTGAGGGAACCAGGATATATCGTTGTGTTCTTTACCTTTCTGCTTTTACCGCTTTCATAAAACTTTACCAACAAAAGAAAAGCAATCATCAAAATCCTTCAGATACTTAACCAGAAAAATACTCCAAGTATTCTCATAAATCAGAATAAAATTTTTATCTACCTAATTCACCCCCCCTCTTAGGCACTCTCAGACTTACATTTGGCATCAGAGCAAGTTATAGGTAACTTGTTCCTAAAGATCCAGAATGGCTTCCGCAAATTCAAATCCGGTTTTCAAAGATGGTGGTAGTAACAACAAGCCGCCATTGTTTTGTGGTGAATATTTTGATTTTTGGAAAATCCGCATGAAGGCTCATCTTGAAGCGCAAGGAGAAGAGATATGGAATGCTGTTGAGAATGGTCCATTCACTCCGGTGTGTGTTGTCAATGGGGTTGGGTCATCTAAGCCTAAAGCATCATGGGATGACGATGACAAGAAAAAGGTTCTTTTTGACAAAAAGGCGATCAACATTCTCCAAAGTGCTCTTAGTATGGATGAATTTTTCCGAATATCGGCATGTACAACGGCAAAGGAAATTTGGGATACTCTTGTAGAAACTCATGAAGGAACCGCCGAAGTCAAAAGGTCTAGATTGAACACTTTGAGTCAAGAATATGAATTATTAGAATGTTGCCCGGAGAATCCATCCTTGACTTGCAAAAGAGATTCGTTCACTTGACAAATCACTTGAAGGCACTTGGTAAGACGTTAACTAACGATGAATTAAATCTTAAAGTGCTTAGGTCTTTAACTAGGGAATGGCAACCAAAAGTGACGGCAATATCCGAAAAGAAAAGCCTAGCAACTATGACTTCCGCAACATTATTCGAAAGCTTCAAGAATATGAAACGGAACTAGGAAGGCTTGAAAACATGAGAATCATGAGAAGAAATCCAAAGGCATTGCTTTGAAAATTGATTCAAAAGAAAGTCAAGATAAAGATGCATCGGAGGAAGATGAAAACTTCTTGCTTCTTGTAAAAAGGTTAGGTAAATATTTTGGTCATAAGAATAATATTCATAATGCTAACTTTGTCAAAAGAAAGAAATTTTATAAGCATAAAGATAAAGAAGCCTCCACATCAACACAAGATGTCACATGCTATGAATGTGGAAAGCAAGGTCACATAAAGCGGATTGTCCAAAACTCTCCAAGAAAAATGGATTCAAAGGCAAAAGGAGTTCAAGAACAAAAGGGCTTATGTTGCATGGGAAGATAATGAGATAAGTTCTTCATCCGATTCGGATAGTGACGAAAGTGCAAATCTAGCATTGATGGCTTCACACCACTCCGATGATGAAGAAGGCGAGGTTATTTATAACTCTCTTTATGATAATGGTGCACAAGGTGCTATAGATGAACTATTAAATGAATGCAAAATTCTATACAAAACTATTTCATCTCAAAAGAAATTAATTTCATCTTTAGAAGAAAAAGTTAAAACTATTGAAAAGAACATAAAGGTGAAAAAGAAGAGATGATTAGTAATCAAAAGAATTTTGTATGCAATACTTGTGAATCACTTTCCTTCCAAATTGTTCAATTAAAAGAGTCTTAGAAAGGTATGAAAAGGACAAGTTGGATTGGAAAATGTTCTTAGCACTCAAAGATATCCTAAAGATAAAAGTGGACTTGGTTTTCAAAACTTTCTCAACCAAGTCCTAACAAAACTATCTTTGTTAAGGCTAATAACCAACCAATTCAAGAGAAAGTGAATAAGCCTAAAGTAGTTCATCATTATCCTAAAAATAAAAGAGTTATTAAGAATAAATCTTATCCTCCTAGATATATAAGTAATTTTGAACCTACTTGTTTCTATTGTGGTATTAAAGGACACACACCTAATGCTTGCTACATAAGAAACTTTAGTGTTCCAAGTGGGCATTATGTGTGGGTTAAGAAAGGTACTAATTATGAAGGACCCAAAGCAATTTGGGTACCTAACAAAACTTAATGTTTTGTAGAATGCTTGAAAACCACTTCAAATTTATGGTATCTTGATAGTGGTTGTTCAAAGCATATGACAGTGACATAAACCATTTTCAAATCTTGTTTTAAAGGCCAAGGGTTATGTCACTTATGGAGATAACAACAAAGGGAGAATTCTTGGCAAAGGCAAAGTTGGTGCACCACCTTTCACATCCATTGAAGATGTTCTTTATGTTGAAGGACTAAAGCACAATCTTCTAAGCATTAGCCAACTTTGTGACAAAGGCTTCAAGATCAAATTTACAAAAGATGAATGCTTAATCATTGATGAAGTCACCAATGAGGTAAAACTCAAAGGTAAAAGAGTTAATAATATATTTATGATTTCTCTTAATGATCCATCTTTGAGGGTAAAATGTCTCATGGCAAACAATGACGATTCATGGCTTTGGCACAAAAGGATTGCCCATATTCATATGGAACATTTGAATAAACTAATCAAGCATGATCTTGTCATTGGTTTGCCTAAGAGAAATTTTGTCAAAGATAGACTTTGTGATGCTTGTCAAAAAGGGAAACAAACAAAATCATCTTTCAAATCCAAGAATGTGGTGTCTACTACAAGGCCACTACAATTGTTACACATGGATCTCTTTGGTCCATCAAGAACAAAAAGCTTCGGAGGTAATGTATATGCTTTGGTTATTGTTGATGACTTTTCTAGATATTCTTGGACTTTGTTTCTTGTGCAGAAAAGTGATGCTTTTAAAGCCTTTAAGAAATATGCAAAGCAAATCCAAAATGAAAAATCACTAAAGATTGTATCCATAAGAAGTGATCATGGTGGAGAATTCCAAAATGCTCAATTTGAAGAATTTTGTGAAGAACATGGTATCTCTCATAATTTTTCAGCACCTAGAACTCCACAACAAAATGGAGTAGTTGAAAGAAAGAATAGGTTTCTAGTGGAACTTGCAAGAACAATGCTTAGTGATGCAAATCTTCCTAAATATTTTTGGGCGGATGCGGTCAGTACGGCATGTTATGTTGGAAATCGAGTTATCATTAGACCTATAATAAAGAAGACTCCATATGAACTCTTCAAAGGAAGAAAGCCAAATATTGCTCACTTCCACATTTTGGATGCAAGTGTTTTGTTCTCAACAATGACAAAGACAATCTCGGTAAGTTTGACGAGAAATCCGACGAAGGTATTTTTCTTGGCTATTCTCTCTCTAGTAAAGCATATAGGATTTATAATAAAAGAACTTTAACTATAGAAGAATCTATGCATGTATCTTTTGATGAAACTAACACCTCTAAAGAGGAAGTAGTTGTATGTGATGATGATGATCCTATAGATTTACCCTCAGAAGAACTTTCAAATGATCAAGTTGCGAAATCACCGGAAAATCAAGAAGACATTGTACAACAAGATTCAAACATCAATGATCTACCAAAAGAATGGAGAACTCATAAAGACCATCCTATTGACAAAATTATTGGTGAAATTAGCCAAGGAGTATCAACAAGATTAAATCTAAAAGATGCTTGCTTAAACATGGCATTTGTTTCTCAAATCGAACCTACCAAAGTTGATGAAGCTTTAGGAGATGATCAATGGATTGTTGCTATGCAAGAAGAATTAAATCAATTCGAGAGAAATCAAGTTTGGGAACTTGTTCCTAGGCCAAGTGGTAAACACATCATAGGTACCAGATGGGTGTTTAAGAACAAACTTGATGAGAATGGTCTAATTGTTCAAACAAAGCAAGGTTGGTTGCCCAAGGCTACAATCAAGAGGAAGGAATCGACTTGAAGAAACATTTGCTCGGTTGCAAGGTTAGAAGCTATCGTCTTTTACTTGCTTATGCTTGTTCATTAAACTTTCACTTTTTCAAATGGACGTCAAAAGCGCATTCTTGAATGGATACATCAATGAAGAAGTCTATGTCAAACAACCCCGGATTTGAAGACTTCAAACACCCACATGTCTTTAAGTTGAGAAAGGCTCTTTATGGCTTAAAGCAAGCACCAAGAGCATGGTATGATAGACTTAGCAATTTTTGTGTGAAAAGGTTTGAAAAGGGTAAGGTTGATAAAACTTTGTTCATTAAGAAAATCAAAAGTAACACTTTATTGGTTCAAGTCTATGTTGATGATATCATTTTTGGATCAACTAACAAAGAAATGTGTGAGGAATTTTCATTGATGATGCAAGGAGAATTCGAGATGTCTATGATGGGAAAGATGAACTACTTTCTTGGACTACAAATCAAGCAACTAAAAGATGGAATCTTCATCAACCAATCTAAGTATTGCAAAGAACTCTTGAAAAAGTTTGATATGGAAAATTGTAAAACAATGAATACTCCAATGGGCTCCGGTACATATGTTGATCAAGATGAATCCGGTACTCCAATTGATATTACAAAATATCGAGGTATGATTGGTTCCTTATTATATTTGACGGCAAGTCGTCCTGACATAATGTTTAGTGTGTGTCTGTGTGCTCGCTTTCAAGCAAATCCAAAGGAATCACACCTCATGGCAGTTAAAAGGATCATGAAGTATCTCAAAGGAACAACCAATGTCGGCTTATGGTATCCCAAAGGTAGTATTTGCACTTTAATTGGTTATTCTGACGCGGATTATGCAGGATGTAAAACTGATCGTAAAAGCACAAGTGGTACTTGTCACATCATTGGAAATGCATTAGTATCATGGGCTTGTAAAAAGCAAGCATGTGTTGCTCTTAGTACGGCCGAAGCAGAATACATAGCAGCAGGTAGTTGTTGTGCTCAAATTCTTTGGCTCAAGCAACAACTCCGTGACTACGGACTTGATCTCGGATGCATTCCTCTTCGATGCGACAATACAAGTGCTATCAATATCACAAAGAATCCGGTCATGCATTCAAGAACCAAACATATAGATATTCGACATCATTTTCTCCGTGATCATGTACTACAAGGGGATGTCGAAGTAACTTTTGTGGATACTCATAACCAACTCGCAGATATCTTCACAAAACCGCTTGCTCGAGAACCTTTCTTCAAAATCCGAAGGGAACTTGGTATTTTGGATGAAGGTGATCTCTAAATGTTTCTCATAAGGTGCACGTCATAATTTTTCTTCAAAAATTTATGTTTGAGTACACTCTGCTTCTACTCCTTCTTTTATATGTTTTTTGTTTGTTAAAATATGTGTGTGTATATTGTGTGTACAAAACTCTTCCTTTTCTAGCAAATTTTTCATGTTTTTGGCATTTTTGCACGCGGAACCCGGTTCCCATAAGGGTCGGAACCGGTTCCTGGTACATTTTCCAGAAACGCTACTTTTTACAAAATCCAGGAACCGGGTTCCCTCTGATGCAAAACCGGTTCCCAGCGCAAAAACTGCCACACACGTTATTTTTCCAGGCTGAACGCATTTTGTGTTTAAATAAGTTATTATTTGTTTTTATGTGTTGTGTGTAAAATTATAAGTGTTTTTCTCAAGGGTTTATATCACTAGTCAACATTCATCTCACTTTCCAACTTCATCTTCTACCCCTCAAAACCCTTCCTCCTCCATTAACACCTCACATAAAAGCTCCACTATCTCATTCTCTTCACCTAAACTTTAATACCCACTACTCAAAACCACTATATAATCATCTCTCCTTCCATTCTTCACACTCAAATCTCACTATCTCTCACTATTCCAAAAAATTCCCAATCCAAACCCTAACTTTCAGATTCCTCCATGGGTCCTAAAAGAGCTACGAGATCAAGCAAAGGAAAGGCACCAGTTGAAGAAGAAACCTCTCACATTCATCCTCAATCCATCAAATCAAGAAGGCTCACATTCAAATCACGAACCCGGAAGCTCCTCAAAGCTAAGTACTGTAAGATTCATACTTTTCCGCTCACGACTTCTTATTTCCGCACAATTGGCTGGTGTTATGGGATTTGTAAGTGATCATGGTAACGTGTTTGACTTGGTTCGAGAATTCTATCACAACTTCAAATTGGTACCGGATGAGTTTGGTGATGTTACTCTTACTTCTCAAGTATTGACAACAAGTATTGCTTTATCGGTTGAAGAATTTGGAAACTTGCTAGGTGTTCCTCATGAAGGTCTTGCTCTGGTCAGTGGTGTTATCCCACACGATTGGTTACCGTTCAATAAGGTGGAGATTTTTATCGACATGTGCGACCAAATCAACGAACGCACGCCAACAACTTCTGTCTTCATCGAATCTGTTTGGATCAAACCTCTCGGTTAGTGATCGCATGCTTCATCTTGTTATTGCTTATGTCTTATTTCCTAAGAATTCTAACCACTCACGCATCAACGAGTTTGAATTGATGGTACTGCATGCTTTGAAACAACGGTGCTCCGTTAATTGGGCACTTTCAATTATGTACCACATGCAATTGATGCAATCTCTCGATGGCGGTTTACCCTATGCTCGAGCCATTTCTCACATATTGGAAAATGCTGGAGTTAATCTTCAAAGGGAGGTTACAAAGATTCAAGGGGATAAGGAGGCTATATCAGACACAACGGCGCTCAAGAACACCGGTATCATTCTCGATGCAAGAGGCCATTTTCACTATAAAGAGGATTTTGAACCTACCGTCCAATATGTTGCTCAACCTCCTCAAGGCGGCTATACTTTAGACATGCTGTTTAACCAGATGACTATATTCCAGAGGCATGTGGATGATCGTCTTGATGTGCTTCAACATGAAAATGCTTCCTCTCGTAGACTTCTTCGAACTGTTCAACGGACTCAGCAACGTATCCTTAATCACCTTGAAGTTGGGAGTGGAAGTGAGCAAGAAAGTGAAGAGGACGGAGATGAGATGAATGAAGACGAAGATTAAACTTTTATTTTTACAAATGCTTATGCTTATCTTTTAATCCCGTATTTCAGTTCGTTTTATGTTTAGACAATGTTTCCTATCATGTTTGTCATGTTTAGGATTTTAATGTTTTGTTGTAACGTACAATGTGCTATGTTCGTATCTTGTGCTGTGTTTACATGTTTGTTTTCAAATGTATGTGTGTTTTTAAGTTTCTTTTACTTCTTTTTCCCCATCCTTTTTGATGTTAACAAAGGGGGAGAAGAATATGCATTTGTGTTGTTTTGTCTCAATGAAATCGCAGGCCAAAAGATCTTCCAAAACTCTCTCCAGAATTCAAAGATTCATGGACTTAGGGGGAGCATTCGTCTTAGGGGGAGCCTCGCGTTTTTTGCTTAACTTTCGCGCTACACAAAACAACATCAACTCTTCAAGAATCGTTTTTTCAAGACTTGGTTGTCATCATCAAAAAGGGGGAGAATGTGATTGCAAGCTTCTTAAAGCCTTGGTTTTGATGAAGACAACAATGGATTTCAAAGTGCAAAGGATGTGCAAAAAGTATTTCATCGTCATGAAGCCTTGGTACAAAGTCTTGAGGATTAGAAGAAGAGTTTATGAAGATTCAACAATGTAAATAGGTATACATAATTCCTCAAACATAAATATAGATGTTCACATAATTTGAAAATGAATTTGAAATGTTTTTGAAAAAATATTTTTGAAAATAAACTTTCAGGAACCGGTTCCGTCCCCTGTGGGAACCGGGTTCCAAGCTTTTCAAAAAACGCCCCTTCTGGTTTTTGTACCAGGAACCGGGTTGGTCCTACATGGGAACCGGTTCCTGCGTGAATTTTTTAAATATTTTGCCATAACGTTCACTAGGAACCGGGTTCTGCCTGGTACGGAACCGGTTCCCAGCGAAACTATGCAGATTTTATTTTAGTTTTTGAACCTTTTCAAAATGGCTTTCATTCATGGTTGAGTTGCACCCTTTCATACAAAATGGCATGAATGAAAAGGCATTTGGGGCATTATAAATATTGCAGAATTTCAAAATTCAAACAACTTTCTTCAATCAATAATCTTTCATAATTCTCCAAATTTTCAAATGTTTTCTTTGTGAACATTTATATTATTGCTGAGAATTATTGTATGTCTTGAAGAAAAAGATCAATCAAGAATTGATATTGCTCTCATCTCTTTCAAATCTATTATTGTACTACAAACAGAAATTATTGTGTTCTTACTTTCCAGGATTGTTGGAAGTAAGGTTTGTGATTTGAAGAGGATTGTTCTTCATTCACATGAGTGTTGGTTTTGATCTTAAAGGTGTTAAGAACCTTTGATCATTCTATAGGTTTAGATAAGTAAGCATTGGCTGTACAATTATTCTAAACTATAGTGAAAATCTCTTTCGTGTTGGAAAGGGGACTGGAGTACTCTCGGATTGTGAGGGGAACCAGGATATATCGTTGTGTTCTTTACCTTTCTGCTTTTACCGCTTTCATAAAACTTTACCAACAAAAGAAAAGCAATCATCAAAATCCTTCAGATACTTAACCAGAAAAATACTCCAAGTATTCTCATAAATCAGAATAAAATTTTTATCTACCTAATTCACCCCCCCTCTTAGGCACTCTCAGACTTACACTTGTCTCTTAGTAGTACGAGTGTGGAGAGAATGTAGGATGTCTCCAAGTAAAGTAGGCACTGGATTGCGGGTAAGGAACAACTTGATGGCATTGATATCTATGAATTGATCCGAGTTAGGAAATAGAACCAAACCATAAATTAATAAGGCCACAATGTTTTCAAATGCATGGAAACTCATAACTTTGAGGAATTCTCGGGCTTTCTTAATTAGGAACTTGGAAAGTAAACCCTTAACTCCGCTTCTGGTTTCCCAATTGGCTTCAATGTCTGAGCGCTTAAGATGTAAAGCTGATGCAATGTCTTCGTACTTAGGGACCTTTTCTAGACCGGTGAATGGCATTTGGTCAAGAATAGGTATCCCAAGTAGCTTAGAGAAGTCTTCCAAGGTAGGAACCAACTGATAATCTGGGAATGTAAAGCAATGGTGTTTCGGATCAAAGAACTGGAATAGGACATGCATCATATCTTCTTCAAAACCGGAGATAACCAAGTCAAGTAGATAACCATGTCTTTTGATGAACTGAGCATGGTCGGGAATTTCAGAAACCAATTCTTTGAGTTGAGAAGGTATACCCATGAAGTTGATTCGGATAGTCTTTCTAGAAGCCATAATACCCTACAAAACAGAGCAAAGATAAATCCCTAGGTCCTTGAAATAGTTAGAAATGATATGCAATGCAAATGATGTCATGATGTCATGTTTAGCACACACAAACAATTCACACAATGAGCCTAGGTTTAAGGCTTGCATGAGGTATAGGTGATTACCCTACCAAAAGTTTGAGTTGGTTCATCCTGTCCTATAATAGTAACCGGGTTCTAGGAATCTCACATCATAGATCTTTCTCGTAGGCGTTTATTTCAATACGACGGCCAAGTGGTCGATCGAAAATATCCCAAAAGTCTGATCTCAATGAGCGTAGCATCGAGTATCAACCAACCTCGGTCTACACCAAAGCCGGCCATCTCACTACCTTCTAATGGCCAAGATGGGTCAATTAAGGTTCTAAAAGTTTAGTTAGCGCTTGACGACACCACGCAGAAGCCAAATACTATCTTCAACTTGGGAATGAAGAGTATCGGGACAACCAAAGTGTCACGCTAACGTAGCCATCATGTTGACCGTTTAGTTATACGTCTAACGGTCGCGATGATCTAATGCTACTTACCTAAAAGGAAACCCGGATCCGGGTGTAGGATCCCCCAACAATATAATACCCAAGCAACCCTTAAAGATAAAGCATACAAGTCAAACAAAAAGCAATAAAAGTTATCTAGAAATCCCTAAGGCAATTCTCTCTTTTAGGGTCACTCCCCAGCAGAGTCGCCAGTTCTGTGATACGGTGAACTGACTTTTTTAGTGTTTGTATCACAAATGTGCGGATAGCAAGAGTCGCCACCGACTTTTATTTTTATCCAATTAAGGGAAGGTAAAAGTACAGAAAAAGACCTTCGTTTAGATTCTGAGTTCGGGAGAATGGTTATGAAAAGGGGAGGTATTAGCACCCCTTTCCATCCGTAGTTATCTACGGGCTCTTAGTTGCTCTAGATCACGTTTTAAAATTGCTTTATGTGTGTTTGACAAAAATGTTTTGAAAAGGCATTTCGCTTTGACTTTGTAATGACTCATGTAAGAGTGTATACAAAGTGTTCGGAAATGTTTCGTTTTTGAAAAGAGTTTGAACTTTGAAAAAAGTGTGAGGTGTGAAAAGCATTTGATTTAGAGCAAGCAACTAAAAGTCTTATTACCTACTCAGAATTGGTCGTTTTCATGTTGTTTTACGTTCCTTTAGAATGGCGCTAGCCGTACCATTAGTTAATAGGTAGCTCCATTTGTTGGATGTAAGCGGGACATTCGAAGGGACATCGAGTGGTCATTGAAGGCAACTTGTAGGAAGTATCCTAGCACATTCGAAGGGACTATCATCATTTTTCGTAGGCGACAATCGAGGGTCAAGATCATGTATTCGGAGGCGACATCGTGGGTCTTATGATCTTTGTATCGAAGGGACTATGATGATTTGTTTGGAAGGCAACGGTGCTAGAATACCTCTACGTTCGAGGGACATGACCAATTTGAATTCGCAAAGGCAACGAGAGAGAATTACCCTAAGGGGTGCGTGTGTGAAAAGAGTGTGTCAAATTCAGATATATTATCTTGGAGATTAGTGAGCTATGTTGATTATTATCTTGCCATACACGCCTAGTTACTAGCAGTTGATAGGGTGCGGAAAGTAAAATGCGGAATGTAAAGGTGCGGAAAGGTAAATCCTACGCTATTACAAGGCTTTGGGGCAAATACATAATTTAAAAATGCGGAAAAATAAAGGCCTAATTTAAACTATTACATCCCATAGACAGTTACATTATTGAAAAATAAAATGCGAAAACGGTAAAGAAACGTCTGAAGCGGAATAACCTGTGAAACGATAAGAGAAATTGAAAAAATATGATGAAATCGAAATAAGAGAAAATGTTAGAAAAATGCAAGTTTTTATATGATAAAATTGTTACATGCTGGAAATAATATAAATATGCTAAAATAAATTTTTGGGATTTTTTGGATGCAATTTAATAATTAAAAACTAATTAAATGTGATTTAAATGCAAAATTATGAATAAAAATAAATATGCATGCAAAATTGTATTTTTTAATTTTATAAATTAAATAAAGATTTTCGAAAACAAATGCAAAAGAAAATTAATTTTGATAATTTTTAAAGCGAATAAAAATGTGAAAAGAATTAAAATAAATGCAAAATATTAAAAATATGAAAAATATGAAAAAGTTTGAAGTTTTGTAAAGGAAAAGAAAGAACCGGTCCTTGGGAGATTCGAACTCGTGTCCCTGGAAGGCATCTTTGCACAGGAAGCGTCTTAACCACTGGGACAAGTGGCGTTTGATGTTTAGAAAGTTGAAAACAATAACATAAGAATGATGACGCGTCCTGGATATTTGAAAATCAACGCGCAATCAGCATGTGGGCCCCGTCACTTGTGAACGAACGAATCAACGCAACTCATTGCGCCACGGTCAACCGGTCGCCAACGGCGGAGCTCGGTCGTCTTCTCCGGGAGATTCACGGAACCGCAAAATAACGCGAATACAAAGAAAAGAAGACCTTGTCCACCTAAATCGGACCTCCTGAATCCATTAGCGGTATTAGTTTTGATCGAATCGGCTGTAGGGCGGTTCGAAGCTTCTCCGTTTAGGAACCCTAAAAATGGCAAATCGTATTTCTAACGTGCAAGCACCAAAACGATGACCCAGATCAATCTAGTGGAACCTCATGAACACATTCAAACCATTAAAAACGATTAACACAAGCAGGACAATCAAATGCAAAAATCAAAAGAAATTGAATATGTAGGGATGTATATGCATCGATTCTGGATGATTTGATCAATGGTGATGATGCATTCTTACTCAAACCTACCCTCTGAGCACGATGGAATGGCTGGAAAAGGCTGAGAGTGGCTGCTTTTTGAAATTCGATTTTTCAAGAATCTTGAAAAAATTTGCAAGAACTAGGGTTTGGCTTGAGCTAGGGTTTCGTCCTTGTGGCTGGCTGCATTGCTTGGTATTTATAGAAGAGATTTGGATGGCAAAAGGAGTGAAAAAAGATTGCTCCATTAATGTGCAAATATTTTCCATTTAAAACAAATCAAATATTTGAAAATTTTATTTTCTCATGAATGTCATGGCTAGCACGAATTTGGTATGAATATTGGGCTTTCTTGGACTTCAAGGAAAATATAAATCCAATCATTTTCAAAACATATCTTATTTTCATATTTTATATAATTTATTTTTGAATTAAATGTCATAAAATTCAAATATAAATCATAAAAATAGAAAATTACCATGGCCAAACATTTATGGGTCAAGAATAATGTCATGAACAAGTTTGGATCAAAAGATTTTAGGCCCATTTGGAAAATTTTGCATTTTGACGAAAATGTCCTTTTGTGCAATTGTCCAAAATTGCCCAACTTCTGAATAGTTTATCTTGCTCAATTTTCCACATTTTTGAGTGTTCTTGGACTTTTTGGAAAGCTCTAAGAGTCCTCTAACCAACCTTTTTGGTCTCATCTCAATTGGAGTTTCCATGCTCAATATATCTTCAAAACAAAAAGTTGACTTTTTGTTGACTTTGAAAATGACCTGTAATGTTTTGAGCTATACCTCTCAAATGAAGCATTTTTTGGACATTCTTGTGAGACATGAAGTTGTAGAGAATTGAATTTCATTCAAAACAAGAGGTGGTGGAAAAATTTCTGAGAAAGTATGAGAAAGTTATGATCAAAGTTTTGACTTTTCACCTAGAAACCCTAATTTAGAAAGTTTGACTTTTGAGCAAATCTTGAGTTTTCTTGATGAATCATGATCAACCCTTGATCAAATGATGAATGTAACTTCAAAATGAGGATGTTGACCAAAATTATGAAGTTTGACTGTATGTTGACCACAGTTGACTTTTTGTCAATCGATTTTCAACCATCGAGCAATTGTTCGAGGAAACTTGATCCGTGAAGCTTGAAACTTGACATGGAGAATCTTTGAAGCATATGAGGAGGCATGAAGACCATTGGAGATGTTGGAAATTCATCTTGACTTGAGAGATACCAAACCCTAGTTTGGGTTGATTGTCTAGAGAGAGTTTGTCGATCAACTCTTGAGGAATCCTTGAGTATAGATGTATGAAATCTCTTGAGTAGATGGAGGGCAAATTTTGGGGTATGACAGCTGCAATCTTCTTGTCTTGGAAGGGTTAGATTGACACGCTTGTCTTTCGTGACTGGAGGTAGAAGATGATTGAACACTCGAGTACACCTAAAAATTTGCACTCGCTGTTGACTGATGATGCGGGAATGGGCTTACAGATGCCATTTGGAGAAGCTGGATACTTCGCTGGGGGATGAGTCGTACGCTAGACTCGAGGTTGTTGATAGGAGAACTGACGGAGATGGGCTTAAGATGCCGGATCGGGGAGCGTGCTTCAGAGCGTTGGTGAGAAAGACCAAGGGCGAGTCTTAGATTCATTGGTGGGGATCGTCGGTTTGGTGGAAAAATCGGAGACTGTCGGATTATGTATCCATACAAAAACATTGTACCACATGCATTTAGGTGATGGTGTTGGACTGCATTGCATAATCATTATATCAATATGTTTTTTTTATGTGTGGCTTGTTGTCATGTATTTAAACTATCATCTTGTATCCCTAATTTCACCGTTATTACATGTAAATGTATTCTGACCCCTTTTCTCTTTCGTTGTTGTTGTTACCCTTTGGTAATACAGGTGATCAACAGGAGTGATATCATCGTGAGTACGGCATGATGACGCTTTTCTTTTTCGATTTATTTTAGAAGAATAAAATGCTCTGGACTGTAACACTATGGGTTTTGGGGCGCTTGTGTTTATTTTTCTGTATTGGATCACAATCCTCATATCGATTTGTTTTATTTTTTTATGTTATAATTTTATCTTCATCTTTAATTCTGTTGCGTTTTTATTAATTAATTTGTATGTAAATGATGTATTGTGACGAGTAACATCCTAAGTACAAGTTTATTGTATAAATATTTTATTTTGGGGTTTAGGGTGTTACACATTACGCTAAAAAACTGCACCACTAGCCAACATGTATATATAATCTGAAGCGAATCTTTTGCTATCTTGGTATCCAACAAAATCTGAGTCAAAGTATCCAATAATCTATAATTGGTCTGACCTTCTATATGTGAGCATATAATCTTTTGTTCTCTTTAAGTACCTTATAACCTTTTGGCTGCTTTCCATTGATCCATTCCTGGATTGCTCAAATATCTGCCTAACATCCATTGAAGAATGTCGTCTTGACATCCATTTAATGAATTTCTATATCATAAGGTGCAACAAGAGCAATGATTTTGCTAAAAGAGTCTTTCAATAAAACTAGAGAGAAAGTATCTTTAAAGTTGATCTCTTCCTTTTAGTATATAGAGTATTATAGATACATAGAGTGTTAATATCTTCCCTTTGTATAACCTAACCCCCGTATCCAAGAATCTCGCTCCCCGCGCTTTGCATTTAGTTTCATTACTTCTCACATTGCATACTTTTTTAGGGTTGTGCAACTTTTACCTTTTCCTTTTTTATGGAAATAATAAATTTTGGTGGTGTTACCTTTTAAATAAATTGTTTTTGAGCCAAAGAGCCGAATTCCAATTTGGTTCCCTCGTTCTCTGATTTTCACTGCGGCGGTATGTTCACATTTTGTGCTAAAGACCTAAAAAAGAGGCTCTCTTTCCACATTTCCCCCATGATAAGCCCTCAAAAAGAGGCAAGCATAAAGGGTTCGCAATTGACCCCCACACTTTCGTTCGTGTCATCCTTAGCTCATGCGCATCGTGAAAGCTTCCTTGTTATCGAGTTCGTCCAGTGGCAAGGATTCCCTACTCTGACCCTTCACGTTTTGTCTGGAGTTTGTGTCGCCATGCGCTGATACTGACATTCATATACTCTCCCACTTGGTAATTCAATACCAAGGTGTGGCCATTATTTCCTACAGCGAGAAAGCTCCTGGTTGACTCGGGTGATTCGCTCCCCTTGGCTATGGTCTTTATCACCATAAGGCAGCTCCCGGTTGACTCGAGTGATTCGCTCCCCTTGGCTATGGTCTCTCTTCCCCATTCTCCATGTAGCATTTGTTTGTGCATTGCATTATTTGTGTGCTTTTACCAAAGCACTTGTTTGTTTTCTCCCCTTATATCACTTGGTTCTTCAACCAAGGTAGACATTGAGATAGTTTTCCCTAGGACCGCTCGGTTAGGGTAACTTTCGAGCTTAGACATTAGTATAGTCATCCATGTATGATAACATATGTATAGATTCCCTTTTCATATTTGACTTATGGCCACCTTTGTATGACAACATTAGGGATAAAGTTAGATAGCTTCCTTTAGATGTTTTTTTGTTCCCCTTTTACATGTTAAGACTAAAACTTTTTCTTTATCAAATCTCAAAACATGTTAATAAACTTAAATCCTTTCGCCAAGGTAAAATCAATCCACCAACATCAAACCATTTTGTCTTCAGACCTTTTTCCATGAAAACCTTTTCGATAAGGGTGTTCCTTTCAAATCCAAGTAAGTTGCTATGTGTGTGAGCGGTCGAGTATGAGTCTTTATATAAACTACAATGCCAAGCACGAATTACAATCCTAATCGCAAGCATGCGAAAGGGAATTTCTCATAAAAAACATTGCAACCCCCCAAAAAAATTAGGAGAACTACGTAGTGCTTTGACCCCTAATTGCACAAATGGGGTATGTAGGCACTAAAGATTCACAATCGCGGCAAGCACGACTAAAAAAACCATTCTTTTTGTATATAATACTTTACATTCATTCATTTTTCCTTAGACATTGGTTGTAAATAGATACCCACACCCATTAGATAGAAAGTAGACGTGGATACCGTAGAGTACTACGGGCGTGTGGGGTGCTAATATCTTCCTCTCGCATAACTGACTCCCTTACCTGGTCTCTTGGCCGAAAGACCGTGATTTATTCCTCTCAGGTTTACTCGATGTTTACCTTTCCTCTCGCGTGATAAAAGACGTTAGATGACGACTTCATTGATATTTTATCTGATGATTTCATCAGTAGTTTCACACATAGATTTGTGTTAGATCTAAAATAGATAAGATTTGATTTAGGTCTAAGATATAGATAGATTTGATTTAGTTTCAAAATAAGTATTTTGGAATTTTATAGTTTTGGGTTTTGACTTAGATAGCAAGCTAACCTAAATCTATAAATAGAGGAAGTAACCCCTATTTTTGCAATCAATCAAGTTGTATTCAAGAGTTTGCAGTTGCAAGTGAATAAGAAAATTTTCCACTATTTGTGGGCAGACAGAAACTCTGCAGAAAACCATTGTCTTCTTTTCTTCTTTAAATTTTCTTTTCATTGTCATTACTATTGTGTGGTGGTAACAATCTTGTTTATCAAGATTGATAGAAATTCATCATAAATTTTGGTGGATTTCCAACATGTGTGTGCGCGCTCGCGCGCTTCCTTAAGTTGTATGTCATGCTAGAACTCTTCAGTTAAGTTAGTCGATCTATATCCTAATTTGATTATCCTAGACCAATATTATCTGATTGTTAGACCGGATAACCTATTGAACTAGTGGAAATCGGTTAGAATCAGTCAAAATATGTACAAACTGATTGGTTGAATGCTTACTTTTTTCTTTGACAAAACAACGTTGTTTTAATAATTTTTATTAAAAAAACAAAATTAAAACATAAGTAAATGTTGTTTAAAATTTATTTGGAACAATTTTTTCTTGTTAGAATTAAATTTATTAGAAATTGTAATAATTTTGTTATGTTGTAATTAGACTTTGTTCAAAATTTATTTGAAATTCTACTTTGTTGTATTCTACTTTGTTGTATGTGATGACTCTGTTTAGAATTTGAACTTAAAAAATAAATTTGTGAAGTTACGATAGTTTAGAGTTTTCTAAGTGTCGTGATTTTTTAGAGACTATATCATTTAATTCAATCGATTTAATTATATAATTTTATTATAGGGATTGATTTATTCCAACCAATTTATCTTATTTTAATTCGATTTAGTCATGTAGATCGACCAATAATCCGATAATTTAACCAATAAATCAGTGATCAATACTCTCACCGATTTGACGACCGGTCCAATTTTTAAAATGTTGATAGAGATAAAAGGTACATTTTAGACTATGGTGTAGATTTGGGTTAAAAGGTGCATTTTCAAATTTTAGTTTTCATAATTAATTTTAGATTTTCGTGTTTGAATTTCTACTATTAAAGTTGCTAAATGAGTGATTATTATTAACCTGTACAAGCTCACCAAGTTGTTATCAATTATTTTATACCTCAAATACATTTTGAGGCAAACACATGTATCAAAAATCTATTAAACAACAAATTAAAATAGAAAACTATTAAAAAGCCCTGAAAGCTTGGAGAACCATACATACCTAACCCTTTAATAACCAACCAAGCTAACATTTTTCCTAAAACAACTCCAAACCATGTCTTTTAACATCCTCATTCTACATAAATACCCTGCAACCAAACACAACATCACCAAAACAACACAGGTATCTTTCTCTATACCAAATTCAAACACATTTCATTAACATCATGGACATGAAGAAGGTTACCTGCGCCGTTCTCGTTGTCGCTGCATCCATGAGTGCAGCAATGGCTGCCACTGTTGAGGTTCCAACATCTGCTCCTGCCCCTGGCCCTGCCAACGGCGCATCAACCACTGTTGTTGGTTCCTTGATCGGTGCCTCGTTGTTGTCCTTCATTGCCTTGTTCCATTAAAGCTCAGGAAATATGTGAAGGACAGTATCAAGAGAGAAGTTTATACAATATATGTAATCTATATGGAATAAAGAGTGTGATTTACCATAATTATGTATATTGATATGTTTCACTCTATTTGTAACTATTGAAAATATAAAATGAATTTGTTTTCATAGTTATGTTAAAGTATAAATCTGTGCCATTGTTCTTATGTAGAGTTAAAGAGTTTCAGGCCATATCCAAAAAAGTGTATTTTAATACAATCAAAGCCATATAACTTACACAAAAACACCAATGAACATATCAACCTTTCTCAAATATAATTCAAACCATTTACAATAAAACAATCACCAAGAAAGAGTCTAAAAAGGAACAAACTCGTTTGATTTTTCTGAGGTACACATTTTTTTGACAATAATCGATGATTCATAAGGAGAAACCCTCACCAAACTAGGTTTCCGGATTAAATTTTTGCGATGACATGAGACTTTTTGTCAACCATATAGCTGTTTCTCTGGATGAAACTGTGTCTCCTCCGAATGGTCTTAGCACCGCAGCAAGCTCTTCGAGCTTTCCTTGCTTAAGTAAATGAGCACATAACTCGAGTAGAGATTCCAAAGCATCGGCTCTTTGTTGGCCGGAATTTTTCAACACCCTCTTTGTTTTATCACCGACTACTGGAATGTTTGCATTAAAGGAAATTTCATTTTGGATTTTATCAATCACAGAGCCATTTCTATCGTCTTTATATGTGGAATGACTGATTATGTGTGTGTTTTCTCTGCCTTCATGCTTAGCTGAAAGTGTGCCATTGCTCTGAGAATTCAGAATGTTGTTGCGTGAGTCTTCTGTGAATGATTGTGATTTTTCGCTTTCCTTCAAGCAGCTTACAGTATCAGGGTGTCGTTCAACCCTGACAGAATGCACATTGGTTGATGCCATCTTCTCATCGATACAACTGATTTTATCATTGTCACTGCATTCTTCAAATTTATCAAAACCTTCATTGGAAAAAGTACCATCATTTTTAGCAGTCACTGCATTTATGTCATTAGTATCTGGCTTCTCAAATTGTTCAACAGAGAGCCGTGGCTCGAGTGTGCTCGTTGATGTGACGTCATCAGTAGACCCCTCTTTGTCATTGCCGTTGTTGTAAATGATTGATTTACCTGAATCCTCAGATTTGGCATCTTCCCTTTGTGGTTCAGCTTTATCAAACTCTTTAATGGAAAGAGTATTGTCCACATTTGAAGTCACTGGATCTACGTCATTTGTATCTGGCTTCTGAAAGTGTTCAACAGAAAGTCGTCGCTCTTCATGCACAGAACCGAGCGTGCTCGTTGATGTGACTTCATCACAACACCCCTCTTTGTCATTATCATTGTCATTGTTGCAAATGATTGATTTACTTGAATCCTCAGGTTTGGCATCTTCTCTTCGTGGTTCAGCTTTATCAAACTCTTCACTGGAAAGAGTATCATCAGCTTTTGAAGTCACTGGATTTATATCATTTGCATCTGGCTTCTGAAAGTGTTCAACAGATAGTCGCCGCTCTTCATGCATAGAATCAGGTGTGCTCGTTGATGTCACCTCATCAGTAGACCCCTCATTGTCATTGTCATTGTGGGAAGTGATTGATTTACTTGAGACCTCGGGTTTGGTGTCTTCTCTTTGTGGTTCACCTATATCAGATTCTTTATTGGAAAGAGTATCATCAACTTCTGAGGTCACTGGATTTATATCAATTATATTTAACTTCTGAAAATGTTCAGCGGGAAATTCTTGTTCTTCGTATAAAGAATCCAATGTTCTCTTTGAATTGATATCATCGGTGGACCGTTCTTTATCATTTCCATTGCTGTCTTTGCTACAAATGATTGATTTCCTTGAGTCCTCCTCAGCTAGGGCATCTTCTCTCTGTGCTTCATCTTTATCAAAACATTGGCTGGAAAGTGTGCCATCAGTCTTTGTAGTCACCGATGTATTCGATTTTGGAAAATTCTCAGCAACAACTTCTTGTTCTTCATTCACCGAATCCAGTGTGTTTTTCAAAGTGATATCATCAATAGACTGTTCTTTATCATTTTGATTGCAGTCTTTGCTGTAAATGATTGATTTACTAGATTCCTCGGGTTTGGCATCTTCTGTAAGTGCTTCGGAAAAAGTATTAAAGCCACCGTCGGAAAGAGTATCAAAATAACCTTCAGAAAAACTACCTTCAACTTCTGTTGTTACTGCATTTATGTCAAATGCATCAGGATTCTGAAAATGTTCAGTGATAAATTGTTCGACAAGCAAAAACTCTAGCGTACTTTCCGAAGTGACCTCATCAATACACCCATCTATATCATTCCGAGTTCGATATTCACTGGACATTATCGATTTGATGAAGTCCTCGGGTTTTGCTTTTTCTTTCAGTACTTCTGCCTCATCAAAACCTTTACTGGAAAATTTGTATTTATCTGGAGTACATCGTGATGTGACCGCATCTTCGTCATTTTCATTGCCGTCTTCACAGGAGATTATTGTTTTACTAGAGTCCCCAGGTTTTGCAGTTTCATATGACTTCGGAAAATGTTCAGTAGCAAATACATGTTTTTCATGCACAGAATCTGGTGTACTCTTTGAAGTGACCTCTGTATCAGCCATGTCTCTTACAGCTCTACTTTTGAAATCTGCTTCCTTGCAGACACTGCAAACGGTTGATTCCGATGTTGTCGACTCATCCTTTGAGCCACTAATACTAGTAGAAAATTCCAACGTGTAGCTGGTAGGGTCAACCATTTTAGTCTCAAGGTTGTCTTCTGTGCTTGATGACACTGCTAATTTGCAGTTTCTTGTCTGTACATCTCCATCTCCCTCAATCGGATAAACTCGCTCCAAACGGTTTGCAGACCCTTCATCTTTGTCCCTATTGTCCTTGCCACCGCTAGATTTGTAAGATTTTTTCGGTGAGTTACAACTTATGAGATGCACCGGAAGAAAAACAGATGGCGTGTTACGAGAGCGGAGAACAAAAGGTTGTAAATGAGGATGTCTCAACAAATCAGCCGCCTGTCAACAAAGAGAAAGCAGCATAAGAACGAAACAGATTCATCAAAATGCATCAAACATGAAAGGCTCGCTTGAACTCACTGTTGGTCTGTGTTCAGGGTTTTTCCTCAGCATGCTCTTGATAATCTGTTTCCTGTTGCATTTTATACCATTTAAATGAAATTTAAAACAGATAAATCGGGATTCACCGTAAGATATATTCTCACGTGAAGAAGTGACTTACAGTGTGGAAGAGTAAACAATTGGCAATGGCGAAATAGTGGATCGATTTATTTTATTGATAAGTCCAGCCCTGTCCTGTTTAAACAAATTATTTCACTTTATAACACTGTTAAAATGAAAGACTTCATTGTAGAAGGGTTAAGTTTGTTCTTACCGGAGCACGAAATGCTGGTTGATGTGCAACAATTTCAAACATGCAGCAACCTTACAAACAAAACGATGTCATCTTACATAAAAACATAAATCATACGGCTACGTCAATAAGAGTCAGGAGTATGTAACTCTTACCAAGCGACCATATGTCAGATTTATAACCATACGGCATATCAGCAAAAATCTCAGGACACATGTAATTTAGAGTTCCAACAGCCTAGAGAGAAAATACGAGGGCACAAGAATTAAACAGACTTCATTTATGTGCTGTAAGTTTAAAATCTTCAATTACTTGACATGACAATCCACAACCGAACAATGACAAATATGTTTCTTGAATAAGGTGATAAACGCAAGGATATTAACAATGAAAACAATACCGAAGAAGCAAGATCGTCTGTGTCAAGTAGCTTTGCAAGACCAAAGTCACCTGCAGGATCCATATGCAATACATATATTGCTTTAGATAACAGAATATGTGGAAACCAAAAGTAACACATTCAAAGAATAACGATTTCATACCTAGACGAATGTTGTTTTCTTTGGTGAGGAATATGTTGGAACACTGAAATTAAATGAACTTGCTTTAATGTAAACACCTTAAACGGATTTATTTGCTCGGATAAGGAAATAGGTAATACTTGATACCTTAAGATCTCTATGGAGCACACGGTTAGAGTGCAGGTAGTCCACAGCTAGCAACAACTGAGTCATCCATTTGCAGACTTTCTACAGAAAAACAGCATGTAGGTTGAGTTAACAATACTTATATAAGAAAAACATTATAGAAGGACCTGTTTGAAATTGCTTATTTCAGCTTATCTACTAACATAAGCCCTTGTTAGACTGTTTGGACGAGCTTTAGTTAACACCTCCCTCCTTTTTTTCCATTCACCTCCATCAAAACATAAAGAAGAAGAATTGGTACATTAAATAATTACCTCCTCCGGAAAATAAGATCCTCGAGATTTCTTTATATTCTCAGCCCTGTCCCACAAAAGTCATTGATATGAACAGATTATTAATATGTCACAGTTTTTATAAAACTCATTAGGTCTAATAACTTAAACTTTAAGGTCAGTAGTTTATGCAACAGACCCTAAAAGTCATTGATATATTAATGTAAACTTTACAATAATATTTGCATTCATATTGTAAAACACGGTATAATGTTCAGTGCGATTCCGATACATGATAGAGGTGTTTATCAACATTTTAAGCATGTTTTCACCTGTAAGTAGATGTGTTGAGAGTCAAGAAAACCATTCTTCGAACCTTTACCTTACCTAGTAGCTTAAACTTTTAGGTAAATCGTGTATTCACCAATTACTAATACAAAATGTTGCCTCTTAAATACGACATTCTCTGTAATTAACAAATTAAGGTCCTTAATTTATACTATAAATAATCATTGGCACTATTACTACACTCACATGTCACCTCCTTCGCAAAAGCCGCTTATAATGTATATATAGTCCTCCTACAAATCATGAAAATAGCATAAATATTTAGTCTTAAATATTGAAAAAAGTCTATAAATCTAAAGAAATACGAAGTTAATTTTAATTTGTATAAAAGTAAAAAAGGAAAACTGAAAGAGGGGGGAGGAAGCTAATGTCCTTACCTTCTCCACCCAAGCATCTTTGTACTCCACAATATAAGGATAATTTAGGTTTGCTATCAGGTCCATCTTCATCACAAAAAGAGACAATATGATCATTTTTTATGTAAGAACTAAGAGCGTAAATAAACCATGAAGGGGGGTGTCTTAACAATTAGGTTAGTAAAACCGTTGTTAAGAATATTATCATATATATTTTTATAGAAATGCTAGTGACCTGATATTTTATTAGAAAGAATATGGAAAATCTCTACACTCCAAAACTTTGAAAATCTACACACTCCCTATTGTAAGGCCAAAATTCACTTGCTACCTCTCCATAGTCCTTACCAATGTATGCAAAATCAAGAGTTTACGTAGAAACGGTTGAGGATTGAAAAATCATAACTCGAGGATCGTAGGTTGGTAAGGAGTCCTACCAACCTATCTTCTTATAGTTATAGAAAACATGCCTTATTGCTCTAATTATCCAAAACCCTAACTAACCAATTAACTAAGGGGGTTTAAGCATTCACTTTATCCTTGTATTCAACATCTTTTACATCAAAGACTCGATATTCTTGAGCATTGCATCTATATGTAGACTTTTCTAGCCACTCCTCTACCTGTTGCATCTATCACTCGCTACTTCTCCGTCTCAATCCCTCACCTTATTTAGGGGCAACATGTGTTATTTCTCTATCTATTTACAGTGATTATCTATTGTGCTCAAAGCATTTGATAAGCATAATAAAATTTACAAAACAAATATCCAGTAATAGAAGTTTTTTTAATTTCAATTGAGTGCATAGGCATCATTATGGATTACTGACATCCCAACTATGTTGGGCAAGTAGAAGTTAGATCAACACCTCAGAAGACATGAAACTAATGCATAGTAGAACACCTAAAAGATTCCATTAAAAGAAATGAAATTCAATTATAGAGTCTTTATTTTGGTACACAAGTAGTGAAACATAGCCATAAATTGCATGTCTATAGTTCATCAAGGAAGAAAAACAAATATACTAATATGTACAAGCTAATCATATTTAGTAGAATCAATCCATTATGACTTAAAACACAACAACAACAACATCAACCAAGTCTTACATACTAAGTGGGGTCGGCTACTTGGATCAACTTCTGCCATAATATTTTATCCAAGACCATGCTTCTATCCAAATCATTAATCTCGAGACATTTCTTAATAACTTCTCTTATAATTTTTCTATGCCTCTAATTATTTGACTCCTCTCCATCTGATCTACCCTCCTTACCACAAAGTCTACAAATCTTCTCTCTACATGCTCAAACCACGTAAGTCTATTTTCCATCATCTGTTCTACTATAGGTGCTACCCGAACACTCTCTCTAATATTGTCATTTCTAATCTCATCTTATCTAGTCTTACCGCACATCCAACACAACTTCCTCAACATTCTGCTACACTTTACTCAAAACACAATAGAAAACAAATCAATTGTTACTACTTATCATCAATAATGAGACAAAATAATGTTTAACAATAACAACAAAAATATGCAAATGAGTGGAAGAATTTGTTACACCAACCTCTTGGTACGCTGTCAATTTGGACTTCTCTGTATGCTTGGACAACCGAATCTTCTTCAATACATACCTACCGTAGATGAAATCATCATGAAGAAAAAATATCAACAAAAAAAAAAACTCAGACACAATTAGCAAGGTTTTCAATCCCAAAAACAAATAAATTTATTAGCCTAATTTCAGTTAAACTCACACCCAAATACATTTGAACACCAAAATCTATATAAAAAAACAAACTTTCCATGTGGGGTTGACCAATTTTGAAAAAAAAACGATCTTTACACAAAAAAGGAAAGATTTACCACTAGTGTTAATTAAATTACCTCTTTCTATCAGTTTTATGAACAACAAGAAAAGTTGCACCCAAAGCTCCTCTTCCAAGCTTCTCAATAACCTCATAATCTTCCATCTTCTTCTGAAGAAGAAGCAAGAAGACAAAAACAGTGAAGAAAACAGATCCTGATTTGTTATGATATGATATGAAACCTAAAAGAATGTGAGTATTTATGTTATACACCAAAGTTTAACAACATAGTAGTAAATGTGAAAATGTGAATGAATTCATGTTATGCTATGGTTTTTGATAGATGGAGTTTATAAGAGAATTAATTATGAGAGAGTGACTTTGGTGAACAATGAATGAGACTTAGGGGGTTTCACGTTTGACATGAGGAATGAGTAAAGCCACATTTAAAATTGGATTATATGAAAAAGAGAGAGATGAGGGGTAAGAAAGTCAAGTAAAGGAAATGTAGAGGGGACATCATGTTGCTTTCTATTGGCCACCACTAACAATCACCCTAAATCATAATGCTAAAATCACTCTTCAAATAAATGGATGAGCATGTAATCTCTTTCTAAACATAGGAATATTCTTCTTTTTTTCCTTAATATATGACTTTATTCAAAACATTTTTCTAATTATCTTATATAATGTATAAGAAAAATATCTATATGTAGATATTCATCAAATTTTTCTTGTACATACAAACTTGTACAAATATAAAAATTGTCAACTAAATCTAAATTGAGATTTTGACTCTCAATGTTTCGTCTTCTAAATTATATAAGTTTTTTATTACCAATTTTTAAAGTATAGACGATTCTAACCTTACTAAAACTAATTTTTAAAGTATAGACGATTCTAACCTTAGTAAAATTACTATTAATACTAATGTATTTGTTAGATTGTTTGTAGGTATTGGAATGTTTCCTCTATCAATATTTAACGAACATTGTAATCACTTATAATCTTTAATATTATTGTGAGTTTGAATTTTAAATCAAAATACTGACATCATATGTAAAAATGGTCGTTCTTTTTTTTCCTATTAAGAATCTTTGGTGGATCGATGAAAAACCGTTCTCGATCCCAAGCCTCCAAAAACTTAATTGAATTTCATTAAATGGAGAAGTATGAGATCGTTTTCTATTTTAAATCTTTTTTTTTTCTCGTGCTCTCCCATCTCAAAAAAAATTATGAACTTCTCATCCTTATTATGCTACTAAACCAACAAAAACTAGGTTACTCGTTAGTTTTAATTACATAAGTGACTTTAAATATAATAGGCATAAATCGTGATAAAAAGATTTCTCGAAACTTAAATACATTAAATTGAATTTAAGAAATGAGTATAATAATATAAAGATAACATAAAGATAAAAGAGAATCAAATAAATATAAAGAAAAAAGAATGAGCACAATAGAATTGCATGAGTTCGGTGCAAAACTATGAGGCATACAAAGTCCCTAAATACTAGTTCTTAAGATTTTTACTATCGTAGAGCTTTTAACACATGATTGGTCTTCAATTTTCTTACACCAAACTTTTATCTCAACTTAAACTTGCAACTTTTATATCTTATTAGAGTTCAAAAGAACAGTTCTCTCTTTGTTTACAATTATAAATTTAAATAATGTAGCAGCGGTTATACAAGAAATCTCTACAAAGTAGTTATTTCTTAGTACTAAAATTATGTTTTAAGATGGTATGAAAATTGGGAGCAAGTTGAGAGTAGATGTGGGAGTTTTTTTTTTTTTGAAATCTTGTCTGTTTTCGAATGAACACGGGATTTCCTTTTATAATAAATAATTTAGAAAAATTAAGAATTTTGGAAGGCACTCATCTGAACCATAATCGATTAGGCTATCGTCATAAGAGATTATGACCTAGCAAATGCAAAAAGAATTGTTAAATCAGAAGCACAATTGATTGTTAAATATAAATAAACAATTATTAACCAAACTATATTAAAATTATTAACTAAACTACATTAAATCGGTTATTCAAGTGTCATAATCAATTATAGACTAAGTTTACTACATAATCGATTATATAGTTTTTCTAATCAACTATGATTTGATTTAAAATGATTTGGCACAACTAAAAATAATTTTATTATGACATTTTAAGAACTGATGAAATAGAGACAAATACATGTTTATGCACGTTGTGGTAATAACCATATATATATATATATATATATATATATACTTCCTCTGACCTTATTTCTGAATTTTTTTACCTTAAATTTAAGCAGTTTTAAAAATCAAACTGGTAATCAGATTGATAAGGGTATTGGATCACTAATTTATTAGTCTGACCACTAGGTTATTGGTCGAATTGCATGTCTTAATTCGATTAAATCTGGTAACTCTTTTGAATAAACTGATCATTATAACAAAACTACGTAATTATTAAAATGGTCGAACCGGATGAATCAATCTCTACAACAAATTTCAAATTTTAAAATTTTAAAATTTCAAAATATAATAATTTTACAACTTCGTTCGTTAAATTTATATTATAAACATAATCAACACACACGACAAAGTAGTATAAAATACAAATTTAAATAAATTTTGTGCAGAAGGAAAGTTGTTCCAAATAAGTTTGGAACAAAGTCCACTTATGTTTTAATTTTATTTTTTAAAAATTATCAAAATTATGTCGTTTTGTATGAAAAAATAAAGCAAGCATTTAACCCGTCGATTTTCTAAAATCGCTAGTTCGCCAATTTTACCGATTTTGGTTGACTATGGGTGGTTTAATAGCTTACCTGATCCAGCAATCAAACCAGATCGATGTATTGCATTAAATAATATTATTGCTTATTTTCAATATAATTTAATTCATCATATCTTTCATGTTTAGTCACACTAATATGTAATGTCTGGATTCGCCCATGTGATGAAATTTTATGAGTTTATGTATGTTGAATATTTTATAAGTGAGAAGACTCATAGACCCGATACCTTAAAATTTTGAATTAATATGTGATGTCTAACTCATTTAAAATGAGTGCTGAAAGTCTGATGTGATAATCCCCCGACCCTCTCATGACTCAAGAGTGTACTTCCTCCGTAACGATTCATAAGCACATTTAATTTTTTTATACATTTGATAATTAATGTATGTAGTTCATATATAGACTACATACATCAGTTCTGAAATATATAAAAAAAAATATTAAAAAAAAAAATCATCTGAAATATAAAAAAAAAAAAAAGTCAAATTTATTAATAATTCGTCAGGGATGTTGACCAAGTAACATCAAACAAAAATAGAGGATGTTGAATTGTGAAGAGATTTTTGAAAAAAAAAATTAAAAAGGATGATTTTCTTTGGTAAATTTTAAAAGATTGATAAAGTAGAGGTTTAAGCGTGGAAGATAAATCACCGATTTGTGATAATCACACATACCTAAATTATAGGGGCAAAAACGAAAATACACCGATGTATTCATTTATTCTTTTTTTTCTTCATATTCTTGATGGAAATTCGTCCGAAGTCACGGCACCAATCATATGTAACAACGTAGTTGTTTGTAGTTATAGTACTTTGCAAAAGAATTTGACTACACTTTGCAACAAAAAAGTGTGCCTTTGTGCTGACCGCCCCTGCTTAGTGCTTCTACATGTATGAGGAAAACGAATTTAATCCACCCCAGTCACCTTTTCATACAATCACACAGTTAAACATTTTTTAGCCATATGATTTTGATCTAATGGATTAGAAAAGTCTGTTTTGATTTTTATTTTATAACTTAAAATACTTTGCTAAAAGGAAGACCGTGTGATTTTAATTAATGAGCTAAATTTACATAAATGCATTCAATCCCTGAATGTTGGGAATAGTGGTCTAAGGAAATCACTAATAAATAGGTAGGATAACAACGGATTGGGTGCGGGTTTCATATTACCTAAATCCGCATTCAAAATTACCACCCAAACTCGAATCCAAATCCAAAGTTATTCGAGTGGCAAAATAGCACTCACGTCCACACATGTTGGGTTCGGATTTTTACACAACAAAAATACATAAATTACAACAACATTAAAATCAAAACACAATAATTTCATCAAAAGTCTCTCAAAGAAAGAATTAAGTTACAATTTTTTATCAAATTCAATAACATTACAATTAAAATTAAGATCTTAAATTTTTACACTTATATATATTTAGTTGTACTTGTATAATTTAATGTTTAAGCAGTGTGGTTTCAGGTTTCAAGTGTGGATTTAAATGAACTCAAATCCGCACCCAAAATATCAAGTAGCACCCAAACCCGAATCCAGTCAACTCAAATTTTCACCACTCGAGTTTAGGTGCAGGTGAACCCCATGGGTTTAGGTCTCTCTGCCATTCCTAATAAATAGTAATGTTTCAAATATAAATACATAAAAGAGAGAAGATTTACACTTTTTTTAGTTGTCTTTTAAGCGCCAGATTGTATTCGAAGTTACTATTGGAAGGCTAGTCAGGCTTTTTGGCATAGTCCCTTCGAAGTTATGAAATAAATAATGACCACGTTTGACAATTCGTGGTCCCTTAAACAGAAGCAGTCATGAGAAGTTGTGGGTTTGCGTTTATGGTAGCTTCGTTATTGTGGTACCACCATAAAATAGTTCGGCTGCTTTAAAGCATAAATTCACCAAGAACATTGAAGACTTTAAAAGTGCTACAAAAACAAGTCAGACCTCAAATTTTTAGGAATGTTCATGTTCTACTCGGACATTAACTAACTAACCAGTTATATAAACTCACATGAAAATAACCATGTTGTTCCTACCAGCAATGCTGAGGTGACAGTCTCAATGAGAGAAACAGACTATTCACAAAGGTGAGTTGGTTATTTTCGCTTTGCCTTTTTTGAGGATCTTCCGCTTTCTGTCTTTCTTCGGCTTTCCATCTTTCTTCGTGTAGCCTCAAATTCCTCTTCAGTTGGTTCTGGTGCATGGTCTCCACCATATTTTGAAATTAAAGACGAGAACATAGAGTCAAGTTGGCCTTTCCTCTCAGTTTGTCGTTTTGATATGACAGCATACAAATCCGTTTTTGGATCCTTATTTGATCTATAGATGATTTAAACATAAAGATGTGATCATTCCTAATTACATGAAAGTGTAAATAACGTGACCAAAATGCTGCTTGATAAACTTACTTTTCCCTCCTTAAAGGACTAGTTGGTGGCTTGGTTTCCGATATTTTCTTTGCCCATTTCTTGTATGCTTTCTTTTCCTTTAGTTCTCCTGCAGATATTGAAAAACAGGTAACAAGGACAAGAAAATCAGTATCTCTTTGCATTACAAAAATCAGTATCTCTTTTCCGATAGTGAAAGCTAGATCTAGAAAAAATGCCTAATTCAAATTTGCATCAACAAAAGCTAGTAATATTCTCACCAGAAGCTATGGCCTCGTCAATGATATCCTTGAATCGGTGTGAGTCGAGTTTAGGATCTGAACAAAGCATTGAGCAGAATAACCTGCAAAGAGAATATCAAATTCAAAACTGAAATCACTTACACAAAATAAAGCCAGGCATTGCTCATCAAAACGCATTATTACCTGTTCATACTACCCTTGCATTCCTTGTAGAGATTAATCAAATCACTTTTCTCAGAATCAGATCCCCTGTAGTTTGCTTCAAACTCTTCAATATCAGCTTCTGTGACCTAATAGAACAATTTAGAGAGCTAAAGAAACTGAAAACAATCATAATGCAAGGTATTGGGAACAAAATAAGATAGATACAGAAACAAGTACCTTCTTGTACATTGTTCTGAAATATTCTTGAAGATTCTGAACAACATCTCCAGCAAGGTCCTGAATATAAGAAATAAATAAATAAAAAATGAGATGTCAATTCTGGGACACTGTTAAAATACCATAAACTGGCTTCTCAACATTAGTTGGCAGAAAAAAAAAAGGATCTAAACATTGCATATAATAAATCTACTATACTTCAAGCATAATACTCAGTGTAAATAAGTTTAAATTTACAATAATATTTCAGCACAGGGACAGAACTAGACAGGATTTATGAGGATGCAATTTGGACAAAGTTTTCTTTTAAAGTTAAGAATAATACTAAGCAATAAAAGTAAGAAAGAAAGTGAAATTTTTAATATAAGCTATATTTTAATCAATTTCTTCTAGTCTATTAGAGGCAGTTTATTTTTTACTTGGATAATAATTGTAAGTTCACATTGCAAAAATGTATCTTTGAAAAGTGCTAAGCTACAGCTATCATTGAAACTTATCAACCAAGGTGTTCATGATTTACTCATAGAGATGTCAGATACAAGGGATGGCCACATTAACATATTCATTCATCAATTTCTATACCAGAAATAGATTTCTCAATCTCACTCACCGGCCTGCATTTTTTCAAATACTGTTTGAAAGTTACTGTCATAAAATATCTAGTAAACTGAATTATTATTAAAATCTGCATTGATATATTATATTTAACAAAGGTTATAACACTGCCCTAAATCTCTCACATGAAGAAGGCTCATTCTTCATATGTCCTTGGAGAGTCATCAAACTTGTGTTATTATCGAGCCAAGTGCTTTCATAGAGTATACTCTAACCATCTCATAAAAAGTGTTTCACTGTCTCAAAATAATTGTCTTTTTACAATATCAATGCAGCATTTATTATTATTTTTCACTACTATACCCCTATTTATTAACTTTTATAGTTTATTCAACTACTCATTAGTTTTATCATTGAAATCAACACATCTAATAATTTTCTTAAGAACTGCACATTGTTCACATAGAACCCATTTTATGAGAAAGAGGGAGTGACAAAAAAAAAAAAAGAGTCGGAAGGTAATCCCCTTGAGTGTCAGCATCATAACAACTTGGAAATGATAGACTAACTTGGTAGCATCGGAATAATTTAGGGACTATCTATCATATTTCTATAATTCATGCAGTAAATTGAAGATCTACCAAGTTAAATTATCAGGCGGAAACATTGAAATACTTACCGCGTGTTCAACAGAACCAGTCTGATCATACACTGCCCGTTTTTGTTCATCTCCAAGTATTGAGATAACACTTTGCAATTGCTGAAACTTAGCTTTCGCTTCCTGCAAATGAAACAAGGAGCAAACATGTTACAATTACAACCACACCAAATCTTAGCCCAAATGGAAACCGGAAACACAACTCACACCGACATTGACACGTCTGACACCAGTAATAATTGCAAAAGGCAGGTAAATTAAACATAATCACAAGTGTCTGTGTGGGTTTCAACTAACATAGATAGATGCAAAATAGAGAGAACCTCATCACCGGGGTTCTTGTCAGGATGAAGCCTCAACGCCAACTTATGATACGCCTTCTTTATCTCCTGTTGCGTGGCTGTACTCTCAACACCAAGAACCTAATTCACATCAACAACAAAATCATCATTTCTACGCAAACTAAACAAATTCATACAGTGATAATTATAAACGTTGATTTGAATGGTACCTGATAGAGTGAGTTTTCGTTCTGATCGGAACCGTTGTTGATTTCGGTTTCGATTTCTTCGTCGTCGTCGGAAACGGAAACCCTAGCTCTCTTCTTCTTGTTCTTCCCCATTTTTTTCTTTCCTCACTCTAATCAAAAAATGGGAACGAGAATGTGTACAAGTTAATTTATATTTAATTTAAATTAATTAATAAATTAATGGAAATGAAATAAATGCAAAACCAATTTGTTCCCGCCATTCGATTCTGCTGCCAGTTTTTTCCCGCCGACACCTTCTGCTCTGGTCTGCTTTTTATAGTGGTTTCGTTTGTTTTTTTTATGATATTTATTTATTATGTTTGCATTTCAATCTTAAGAAAAATTATTAATAATTATCTATAGAATAAATAAATTTAACTTGAGATTATTGATTTTTAAGTGCTCAACATGTCTACAAATTTTTATTGATAAAGGTTTAATTCACATCATTAATAATGAATTGTGAATATATTTTGATACGTAGACAAAATTGTGAAAATCGTGAGAAATTTCATTAATTTTTTTTCTTATGAATTTAAAATAAGAGTTCATAAAAAAAAAGAGTTAATAAATGTTTACACTCATCAATAAAATCACTGAACTCTAAAACTATGGTGGTTGATTATCTATTTTATTTGTTAGAGTTTTAAAATATACATTTTTCGGACACATTTATAACCAACAATAAAATTTTAATTTTGTTGAATTATTAATTTATCTATTATAATTTATTATAAAACTATAACAATCTAATATAAAACTATAAAAATCTAAGTACTTAAAAAATCATATTATGTCCCTTAATCAAAATAACATTTTAACTAATCACAAGGGCAAATTAGATATTTCTTCAAAATACTCTTATTATATTGATTTGATATTTATTGCAGTTGAGGTGTCATCACCTTATTTTTTTTGTATATTTTTCTTTTATTTTATTCTACGTCATTAACACAACTAACCCTACATTTCAAATTTGAAATTCAAATTAAAACAATAATTATGTTATGTGTACGTTCATGCGCTGGGTTGAAATACGAGAAGTATATTATCAATTAATTATATTCTACAACTTCCCATAACTCCACATTTTTTCAACCAACCAATGTAGGCCGCCTCATGCTTTCCACCCATGAACAAATATAAACACTTTATTCTATCTCTTCTGACATACTTTGAGAATTTTCTAATAGCAAAAGTTTGAAAACCAACAAAACTATAAAAATCTATTATAAAACTATAAAAATCTAAGTACCTAGAAAACCATATTATGCCCCTTAATCAAAATAAGATTTTAACTAATCACAAGGGCAAATTAGACATTTCTTCAAAATACTCTCATCATATTGATTTGGTATTTATTGCAGTTGAGGTGTCATCACCTTCTTTTTTTTGTATATTTATATTTTATTTTATTCTACATCATTAACACAACTAACCCTACATTTCAAATTTGAAATTCAAATTAAAACAATAATTATGTTATGTGTAGGTTTATGTTATGTGTAGGTTCATGCACTGGGTTGGAGCACGAGAAATCTATTATCAATTAATTTTATTCTACAACTTCTCATAACTCTATTTTTTTTCAACCAACCAATATGGGCCGCCTCATGCTTTCCACCCATGAACAAATATTAATACTTTATTATATCTCTCATAACATACTTTGAGAATTTTCTAATAGCAAAAGTTTGAAAACTAGCAAAACTATAAAAATCTATTATAAAGCTATAAAAATCTAAGTACCTGAAAAACCATATTATGTCCCTTAATCAAAATAACATTTTAACTAATCACAAGGGCAAATTAGACATTTCTTCAAAATACTCTCACCATATTGAGTTGGTATTTATTGCAGCTGAGGTGTGATCACCTTATTTTTTTGTATATTTTTATTTTATTTTATTTTATGTCATTAACACAACTAACCCTACATTTCAAATTTGAAATTCAAAATAAAACAATAATTATGTTATGTATAGGTTCATTGGTAGGTTCATGCACTAGGTTGGAATACGAGAAGTCTATTATCAATTAATTCTATTCTACAACTTTCCATAACTCCATATTTTTTCAACCAACCAATGTAGGTCGCCTCATGCTTTCCACCCATGAACAAATATAAATATTTTGTCACACCCTAAATTTCACTCTGAATTTTTCATCTAATTCATTTGCATCACTTTACATTGTCTTATTCGCATCCCGCATTAGTAATCAATTTTTACATTTGGCTTCACATCTTTAGTTAATACTTATGTTAATCTCTTGTATTTTAGTAGCATTTGCATTTTTATAATGTCTTTGAATTTTAGTTAGCATTTTCACTTTGCATTGTTAATTTGTAATTGAATATATTTTGCATCAAAGTAGTCTTAGTCATACTTGCATCATTTTGAATTTTGCACATTTGACTTTGCATTGTTTATTTATTTTTATTTTTTTCAACTTCTGCTAATAACGGCCAGAACTTCTGCTCCTAACGGCCAGAACTTTTGTTCCTAACGGCAAGAACTTCTTTAATGTCAAATAATTATTTTATATATAGAATAATGTTTATTATTTTTATAACTTTCAATTGTTTTTTATATATATATTTTTGTTAATATTTTTGTCCAATTTAATTATTGATTGAAATTCATATTTTGATTAGTAATTAATTTTCCTTAATTAGTGTTTTTATTATTAATAATTAGATGTTTCAAATAATGTTGTTTTCTTTATATCTCTTTTAGAATTTAGAATTTAGTTAGTACTCTCTTAATTAATTCCTTGTCATGCTTCACCACCACAAACCTGCAATACAAAACTCAAAAGCATCAGTACAATTTGCACCACAATTTCACTCTCCTCCACCACTCTGCAATTTCTTCTACATTCATCCACTACTCTACTCCACTTCTATTACAACTCACAATTTGTCCTTGATCCTTATCCAAAATCCCCACTAATTTCTCTATTGCCCTCCACCTCTTGCTTTATAACATACAATTTCTTTTCTAATTTGGACAACAAAAAAACACCTCTGAACCATTAATATGCCAAAACCTTCAACATACCTCATTAACCAAACCTTAGTCAGTTAGCCTCAAATCTCAACAACCTCCTCATAACACCATCCTCAACTCCCTCAGTCACCTCCATTAGTTCATCACCTACAACAACAACATTCACAAACTTCACAACCTCACTACTAACCTTCATTCATTCAAACTCACTCACAAAAGTCACTCGTTCCCAGAACCGCACACAATAAAACGCCCAGAAACAAGAGTATAAGCAACAAATTTTGCAGAACCAGGTAGATCGAGTAGAAGAAGAGTTGAAGGAGCCTTACCTGATTTCCTTTTGTTCATATTTTTTTTATTTTCTTTTAGCCGTTTCCATTTTGATCGTTCTTTTTTTTAGTGTTGTTATTTGTGTTGCTGTAAATCTTGTTTTGGCCATGTCCGTGAGATAGGGACCGACAGAGCATATCCACCATGAAATCAGAAACGCAGAAACGCATGAGAACATAGGTAGAGAGACACACACACGCTTTTTTTTTTCTTTTATTGACATTATGTTTTTTTGGAATTTATTTTAATATTACTAATTAATATGTAGTTAATTTTGGAAGCTAGGCGTTTGCACATAGTAGAATTTTAGGGTTTTCTCCCCACTTTCAATTTGTTTCGTTGGGCCTCCATGGACCCAATTTCCAGCGCCTCACTTCTATTCACACCCCATTTTCCTCATTTCTTTTTATTATTACTCTTTTATTGTCTCGTATAGTATGTTTTGTTTGTTTAAATTTATTTTCTTACTTATATTTTATTCTTTTATTAAATATTTTTATTTAAAAAATGTCAAATAATAGCTTAGAGTTAAACTTCTTTTTATTGCTAAGTAATTTTTAGAATAAATTTTGCTTTTTATTTTATTGTTGAATCATTACTTATTTCACTTGTACATTTTTATTGGACTTGTAATAATTTATCCCCATTTGTAAACTTGTATCCCCATTCCCATGTGATGTAATAGTTTAGTAAATAATCTATTGTTTTATTCTATTATTATTCATCACAATGCATAAACCAAATATTTTCAAACTAATACTCGTGCGAGACATTTTTTAACCTTGAATTGACAAAGCTTTGAACCGTTACAACGACCACACATTTGTGCACACACCACGCTTGCTCTTGGGCTTACAATGAGACTTTAATTGATTAGTTAAATATTATTTAATTATCTAATTAGGTTATTTAAAATTGATTAGTCAATCTAATTAATTTTACTAAACTAATTACTTGATTAAATTCTGTTTAATTAGTCGATTAAATTTATTCTGCACATGCACCTACACAATATAAAATTGTCTTATCATTTATACAATTCACGTTGTATGGACTTTTAATTCATTTACTCTCTTTATTTCATGCTTGTATATAATTATTCGCAATCGCTCATCTCCATTATTGCATCTTGGTCCATATGTCAAGTTCTCATTCAAAGGGCCTCATGGTAGGGAGTAGACACTTGTCTATTCTCTCGAGATTAATCAAGCTTTCTTGGTTAATCATAGCTCAAATTAAACCTCCTCTTCTCATCATTCAAGACCTTTCATAATAAAAATCTTCAAACCTCGATCCAACGTCGAGTTTCTTTTCAAATAATTTTCATAAATAAATATTCTACTTCCATCTTCCCAAGCGTAAGATAGTCGGTCCTGTTTCGACCCTCGATCGTACGTTTGGTTTCTTTAAATGAATCTTAATAACGTGAACCTTGTTTCACCTCACCTTTTCTTAATAAAACGTTTTGGGTAGAAAAAGATGATTAGGATGGATCTGTCCACTCATTCAAGTACTTGGGGCGTTAGCCGTTGAACTCTTATGGTCTGATGCTCGTCTCCCACATAAAATCAATTCAACTCATAAAACCTTGCTCATGTGCAAGGCCTTTTTTTCAAATTCACATCGCTCACACGCGATCTTCTTTCGCTCACACGCGAATTGCACTAGTGATGTCTTATCGTCCACATACGATTAAGCTCCTATTTTCATAAATAAAATCAACCAACCAACAAATGTTCTCGCAGCCGAGAACTACGTAAGCTCTGACATTCCCATTGCACTTGGAGAATACGTAGGCACGAGATTCTAACATCTTGGCGAGCACACTTTCAAAAAATCAAAACATGTTTCCTTTCTTTTCTCTTTTATCGCATAATAAGTAGAAGATTGTAAATTTACTTTTTAAACACACAAACACACTTAGAACTAAATGGGTACCATCGAATACGATAAATGTGAGGGGTGTTAATACCTTCCCCTTGCATAATCGACTCTCGAACATGCATCTCTTGGTCTCGAAGACCATTTCATTTCTTTGGGTTTTATCTATATTTTCCCTTTCCTCATTAGGGATAAATAAAGTTATATGACGACTTTATTGTTTCGAAATCGAATTAAAGTAAATTTTTTCGATTAGCGTTGGCACACTTTATTCTATCTCTCATGACATTCTTTGAGAATTTTCTAATAGCAAAAGTTTGAAAACCAACAAAACTATAAAATTCAATTATAAAAATATAAAAATCTAACTACCTGGAAAACCATATTATGCCCCTTAATCAAAATAATATTTTAACCAATCACAAGAGCAAATTAGATATTTCTTCAAAATACCCTCACCATATTGATTTGGTATTTATTGCAGCTGAGGTGTCATCACCTTATTATTTTGTATATTTATCTTCTTTTTTTTATTCTATTCCATTAACACAACTAACCCTACATTTCAAATTTGAAATTCAAATTAAAACAATAATTATGTTATGTGTAGGTTCATGCACTGGGTTGGAATACGAGAAGTCTATTATCAATTAATTCTATTCTACAATTTTCCATAACTCCACATTTTTTCGACCAACCAATGTGGGCCGCCCCATGCTTTCCACCCATGAACAAATATAAACACTTTATTCTATCTCTCATGACATACTTTGAGAATTTTCTAATAGCAAAAGTTTGAAAACCAGCAAAATTATAAAAATCTATTATAAAATTATAAAAATCTAAGTACTTGGAAAAACATATTATGCCCCTTAATCAAAATAACATTTTAACTAATCACAAGGGTAAATTAGACATTTCTTCAAAATACTCTCACCATATTGATTTGATATTATTGCAGCTGAGGTGTGATCACCTTATTTTTTTGTATATTTTTCTTTTATTTTATTATATGCCATTAACACAACTAACCATACATTTCAAATTTGAAATTCAAATTAAAACAATAATTATGTTATGTGTAGGTTCATGCACGGGGTTGGAATACGAGAAGTCTATTATCAATTAATTATATTCTACAACTTCCCATAACTCCACATTTTTTCAACCAACCAATGTGGGCCGCCCCATGCTTTCCACCCATGAACAAATATAAACACTTTATTCTATTTGTCATAACATACTTTGAGAATTTTCTAATTGCAAAAGTTTGAAAACCAACAAGAAACTGAAAAAATATGTGTGTTAGAATATCTTCTTCTTCATCAAAACACCAACACTTATAATACTCCCTCTATACCAGGTCCAAACCTGACGTTGTCATCTTCCTCAGCTTCAACCAAAATGTTGTGTCGAAACAACACAAAATTCCGATCCGAATAACTCAAAACTTTCGTCTCATTTTAAGTTTTGGCCTCAGTAGATTGATTCACTAAGAAAAGTTGTTGTTATAAATCGTGATGGAACGCAGTGGTTGTGCATGTAACAATTACGTTCCTATTTCTCCGAATCTGCTGCTAATATTTGTTCTTCTTCCGATTCATGGCTCAAATTGAATCTATTTTAATGATGTTTATGTTTTTTTTTTATATTTTACTTCTATTGAACCTTGCAGATATGATAGTTAGTGAAAGACACTTTTCACTGTCGAAATAACCGATTCAGATCTAACCACCGTCAGATCCAGGTAATAAAGCAGAGAAATTCTCAACAATGTACTACCTTTTCAATATTTTTTGTTTCAAATATTGATTTTATTTGAATTTCGATGATGCAGAGTTACAAAGCTGGCGTTTTGTGATTATATAGGGAATTGTATAAAGGTATGTGATTGTGTGTTTGTGTTTATATTTATTGAAACTGTTGAACATGTATTATTTTTGTTGCTGTAATTTTTTTCATGTTACTCTGATTTTGATGAGATTTTGGTGGCAATTTAGAGCTAAAGCTCAAATATTACTATTGTCTCTTTAGGTAACTAAATATCCTCATTTTATAACAAATATCATTTCTTATAGTTGATTTTGATTTGTTATTTTTAAATAGGATACATTATTTTTATAAAAATTGTAATAAACAATTCCTTCTGTTTTTAATTTAATAATAAATATATCAATTTTGATGGAAAAACTTTTGGACGCATTCAAATTTGGAACGTTCATAGCCGACAACTTTGTACGAAGTCGAAAAATTCATGGCTCGCAACACAAAAGGGTTTTGGAACTTCTTCATGGTAAGTGTTTTGTGAATTGAATTTCTTTGCATTTGTTGTGATGCTCTACTAAATTTCTCAATCGGTTTTGATCTTTAATGATTTGGTTTTGTTAAAGATTTCTTCTTTTTTTATGGGTGTATTTGGGTGTTTTATATTGTTTTATATCAAGGCAAGAAATTTGTTAAAGAAATTTATATCATTTTAATGTTTATTGTTTAACTATTTGTTATATTCTCTTGTTGTTGCTTTGCATAATTAAAGTTATAAAAATGATTGAACGATTTATTATACATGCAAAATTATCCTTAAAAGTTGCTATTGTACGATTTATTATAAATACAAATCAATACTTAAAAGTTGGTATATATTATTAGTATATAATTAAAACTACGTGAATATTTATGAACTGATTACGACGTAGTCGTTGAAACGTGTAATGTGAATTCAAACGGTCGCACGAGTTTCTTACTAGTCTAGTATAAAATAATAACTAGATACATCAATGATTCAATGTCTAGAGAGTGTAACTCATAGCCCCATCAAGGTCAAGCCCATGCTCACATTTAATAGCTCATAAAAAAAGGCTTAAAGCCCCCTATATATCGACATCGAAAATACGAGAAAATCATTATGTTTGGCCTATCATTAATTACTCCCCTTTTCATCTGAGACACAAGTACTTATCTTTACTTTATTATGAGTATTTTTTAAGAAAGATGAGTCAATATTGCAGTTGAGACGTCCTACTGCATATTCCCCCCCAAGTATTATGTGTAGTACTTTGATCTTGGTTGATATTCATCAATGAGTTGTTGAGCATTTATCCATCACACTAGTGGGTGAGAGGTGCAACCACGAATCATCTCTATTGAATCTTATGTGTGGTTTCGTATATGTTTGTTCATGTTAAATGGAAAATGCGATATAAACTCAGCGGAAAACAAAAACAAAAATTTTAAGTTGATCCTTATGAATGATCATGATAGTGATTGAACTAGTTACCTCTTGTGGCGATTAACATGTTTTATACAAAATTGAATGAACAATCACAAGCGGTGAACGTATAACAATACCTTTACTTAATTCACATGAACATAGTACCTTAAATCCAGGGGCGGATCTAGAGGGGTATAGGGTATTCCTTGGAATACCCTAAACATAGAGAAGTTTGTCCCAATGATATTAGCTTTGGACTCTTATGTCATGAGATCAAAACCTGTAGTAGGTCGATTTTGCACATTTTAATTCTTTTTTCTTACTGCATTCTTTTCATTCTTTTTTCTTACTGCAATACTTTACATTTTATTACACTTATAATAACTTGAGTTTAAAATCAGTCTGCCTCATAGAAATATTTTCTGTTATTAAAGTCTTATAATCAAAAAATTATAAAAAAAACTATGATATTATCACTTAGAGTAATTGATTGGGGTGGAGTATTGTCATTTTTATCTTGTTGATGGTGAAGTTATGTTGTCTGAGTTCCCTAACCAATCCCCTTATATGTCTTTAAACTTGGGCATCTGTTGGTTTTTTGATTTTTGAATTATCCTCTTCTATAGGTCATGTGTAATGCAGTGAAATTGCAACCAATACCTATTATTGATAACTTTAACATGCAATTTTTATTTTTATTAGATATGTTGACTGATAAAATCAACTGGTATATTATACTCAAAATAGGAAAGATCCATTTTAATTACAACAATGGTAGCACTTCAAGAATTTGTCTATCTTCCAATGCCATAAGGCCCTATTGCTCTCAAATTAAAAGATGTTGTCCTCTCTAATCCTCATATCTATGGATAGGCAACATGTCTTATTTGGCCTAAATAACTTTCAACAAAACTACTAACTAACCATTAAATAATTAACTAACAAACTAACTAACTAACTACTTACCTAACAAGTAAAAACTTCTTAACTAGCAATAGTAGACCTACCATTGACTTTCCAATTTGTTAAGCTAATTCTTGTATATTATCAGCATCAAGATATGTGTCAAATTAAGCACTAACTCTTTCATTTTAAGAATGCATATAAAAGAAGATTATTGGTCTTGCTTTAGTGGTGATAGAAAGAATTTGGTAGTTCATTAAAAGTTATATGGATTCAGACAGTTAAAAACTAAATATATAACGATTTCTTGGTAGAATAGTATTATTGTATCTTTATTAATAAGATGCATTTTTTGTACAAAGAAGTGTCAGATGAATATAAAGACTAATGAAGATGTTGAATTCCTTGGTTTCATATAAAATTACACATCATTGTAATGCATCAGTTATGTGAATATACTAAAGGAGAGAGATTTTCCGAGGGCTTTGACGATTAGACTAGTATGTTTTTTATTTTTGAGTTGTAATTGAAATTCTAGTATATTTTTATTAAGTAATATTATCATATTTTTTGTACATTTTTTATATATTTTACTTTCACTACGGGAATACCCTGAATTTTGATTCTGGCTCCGCCCCTGCTTAAATCTTTGTGCTAAATGATACCAATGAAGACCTTGTGTGTGTGTGTCAGTGAGAGAATGAGAAAGAGGGAGAGGGAAATGGGGGGAGGCATAAAGAGAGTGCAATTAGGGTTCAAATTCAAACTTCATTAATTGTAAAAACTTTTTCGCGAGAGTTTTATTTATATAACTATTTGTGTGGATGGCATGCTAAAAAAATCTCACTCAAGCGCATCATACCTTACAATGTACTGTGAAATTCCTTTTGGATTGACTGCATTATGTAAAACAACTTGGATTTTGTTCAAGCCAGTTCTAGTGCAAAAGGGACACATGTTGAACCCGATGTTCCAACATGTGTGTTGCAACATCTGGTCTCTTACAATAGACAAATGCTATTTTTGTTTTGGTTTTGAGCTATTCTATCCAAGATTCACTCTACAAAGCAGATCTACATACTCAAGCTAAAAAGTTAATTTGGATGTACTGGTGCAACATGTTGAACAAGATGCTTCAACATGTGTGAAGTTCAACATCTGGCCTTGATAGCATGTCATATGAATGTTGCTTGGTGCGCAAATTCTGGTTGGGATTGAATCAGATTTGTTGTAGTTATTTTACCAATATTTTGTTTGATATGTTTGACAACTGGAGATGTTCAAATTAAATTTAAATGGAGGTTTAAATTTAAACTTAAAGTATAACAAATCATATCTAATTATTCAAGACAATCGTGGAGAAGATCTTATCCAACTCAATCAACTATTTTCTAGACTAAATCAAATCGGATATCCAAGGAAGAAACACTTAGAAGACATTGTTATATGAGGCACAGTCTCACGTTTTAGACATGGATTTTATGTGCAAGGTTTAAAATCTTTGTGCAAGAGTTTTGAGTCTTTGTAACTTGTATTTTATGCTAATGTCATAATGAGGGTTAGGGTAAAATCTTTGTGTACATCACTATGTGTTTCAGTAATTTGACATAGTTGTTGGTTTGCCTCAGTTTAGTTATTATTATATTTGATCACTTGGGATAAGTGATTAAAAGAAAGTCAAATGGGTTTTCATATTTAGGGGGAGACCTGAATGAAAAATTATTAGGATTAGAAAGAGCCATTGGACATCATGGGGTTGGTGTTCATAGAAGACTAAGTGTACTAATTTGAAGTAGTGAATTTATTTTCTTTGGTAGAGTGCCCTCCTAAAGCATGTATTGTTTGCACTGAACCGAACTACCAATATCTGGTGTTATTTATTGCTTTTATATTGACTATGTATTACTATCAATCAGTGTGTTTAATCTGGTTTAAATTGTTTGACTTGTTGTTGCAATATCGTGTCCAACATGTCCTATCAAAAATATAATTTCAATTGACATTAGAGCACACACACTTTTATGTTTGGGTGAGCTCCGAAGAAAATATTTTATGTTCAAATAAACCAGACTAAATATAGAGATTCAGTAGTCAACATGCCATCTATTTTGGATAGCACAAATTATGACTATAGAAAAATCATAATGATTGCTTTCTTAAAATTCATAGGCTACAATGCTTAGAAGACTGTCGTTATTGGTTGGAAACATCTTGCGATCATTTCTCAAGATGGTTTTATAAGCGCAGAATTGCATGTCAACAAGTTAAAAATTACTCCACGAAATACAAAAGCCATTAAGTTAAACAGATTTCCTTAACGCGAATTGATCAATTTACAAACGCAAACAAACAAATGCTCCACTTAAGGTAAAATTATCAATTCCTCTTTAATTACCAAAAACAGAAAATGAATTGGTTCGCAATCGCAGAAGCATAAGGTTCTTCTAAAGAAAGGGAAGGAAAAAAGTAAATATCAGAAAAGTTTAAAAAACTCGATCTAACTGAACTTTACGCGCTGGATTTTGAAATAGCACCATGAAAATTGATAACAGTAAGAGATGGCAAAAAAACGCGGTAACTAAAGAAAATACGAAAGTAACTTTGACCTTATCGTCGGAGGCATCGGCAACAGAATTCTCCGAAAGTGATCGATTGGAGTTGCGTTCACCGGTCCTAAACGCGAAGAATCAATAAATTAGAATGAGTTGAGGGCTTCTTCAAATTTAGAGTTTTGTATTTGATGGCGGCATTTATTGCTGAGGTTAGGGATTTTCATTAATCCGAAATCGATAATTGCATAGCAAGTACAAACTAAAAAGAAGAAGAAAAAGGAAGCACAGTTCTAGCACCCCAACAAGAGATAGGTTAAGAACCTGATTCACTCTAAATCTGATTAGCTATAAGCATCAATATCTAGACAACGGGAGTTATAACTAGTAGGACATCCCAAAGCATTTGAGTTGAAACATATAAGGTTCTGGAAAAACATCCAAACAGATCACTGTGTCCTATTTTAATAAAACAGCAAATATAATGATTTAGCATCTGCAAGGTGCAGCAGGCATAACAAAATCCTCCGGAGGTTGAAACTTGATTACATTCTAATTGCTTTTATGTTTTAAGTGAACTGCATAAGCAACCTTTGAGTACTAATTTTAAGCTGGAAATCCATAAAAATAAGCAAGAAGAGTGGAAGAAAATCCTAATCACGTTATCAAGAATTGTCATTGATAGCTATCAATCATCATGGATGTCATTAAAAACATGGCAAACATCATGATACTGGACAAACCAACATTGCATTGTATCTATACACATAGATTTACTAGAAATGCTACCGTAACCCACAAATAATATACTGCACAGCACAATTCTCCATACGAAAAAGCCAATATGACAATGTCATTTCTCTAGATTTCTTACTATTTAAATGCTTGTTCGCCACCTAGAGTGGGTATTGGAACATCTTGAATAAAAACCAGCCACTTTAGCCAGCTTTTATGCATACCAATCACATCATCCTCTTTGGTTTATCATACTCAAAACTGGACTCTACAAGAACTCCATCACATTATGCTCCTGCTTATTTATTATACATTTACAAGCACGCACCTATAACTTGCAAGTCTTAGGTTGATATCCAACTGCAGCCAGGATGTTTTGTCGTTCCAAATTGCTTCATCATATCTCTCAGTTTAGCTGCTTCTTCCCACTGGCCTGCTTCTGCACATATATTTGATAAAAGCACGTAAACTGAGGGGTTGTTATGCTCCCTTTCTAAGAGAAGTCTAGCAACCTTTCTTCCTAAAATTAAATTACCATGAACTGCACAAGCACTGAACAATGACCAGCACATATTGGAGTGAGCTCCAAAATATCCATCTGTAATTACTCTTTCTGCCTCATCAAGGTAACCACTGCGACCCAGCATATCAACTATGCAAGAAAAATGATCCACACTTGGAACAAATCCATAAACGTTCACCATGATATCAAAAATATGGGTAGCATCATCAACTAAACCTGAATGGCTGCAAGCTGAAAGTACTGCGGTAAATGTAGCCTGGTCTGGTTTGTTTTCGGGGGAGATTTGCATTGCCTCAAAACAGTGCACAGCTTCTTTGCCTTGTCCATGTTGTGAATAAGCAGATATGATAGCATTCCAAGTGATTGTATCTCTTTCGACCATTGCATTAAATACACTCAGTGAGCCATCTAGAGATCCACATTTGGAATACATTGTTACCAGGGCGTTACCTAGAGAGATTTCTGAATCAAAACCGTGCCGTAGTATGTAACCATGAACCTGTTTCCCATTATCCATGGCTGAAATGCAAGAACAGATGCTCAAAACAAGACTGAGGGAGTAGGCATTTGGCTTGAGATTTGTATTAAGTAATGCAGAGAATTGCTCTAACCCTTGCATCGGGCGTCCATTCATCAAGAACCCAGATATGATACCATTCCAGGATATCAAACTTTTACAGGGGAGATTGGAGAAGATTTGAAAGGCATGATTTATCTTCCCGTTTCTAGAGTAAGAAGAAATCAATGCATTCCAAACTTCAACTTTCATAAGTCCATTTTTGCAAAGGAGGGAATGGAACATCTCAACCATTTGTAGAGAGTCCAATGCAGCCAGCAAGCTTCCATAAGTAAACTCATCTGGTTCAATTCCTTCTCTCCTCATTTTCATATAGGTCAATATTGCTTCCTCATTAAAATTCTCTTGAAAAAACATCGAAATCATTACATTCCATGAAACAAGATCCCTACTTCCTTCCATTCTTTCAAAAACTTTTTGAGCCTCATTCACCTCCCCAAAGCACGAATACATTGTTATCGTCGCATTGTCGACAGCAGTATAGCCACAATCAAACCCCATCTTAATAGCCAAAGCTTGTGCTTGACACCCATCTCTCAAAGAACAGCAAGAGCTCAACACAGTCACAAAAGTAACTTCAGTTAAACCAATACAATCCCTATGCATATCCCTAAACATCACAAACGCATCTTCAAATCTCTCCATACTCACAAAACCATCTATCATTGCATTATATGTAACATGATCACGAACCCCACATTCCGTTTCCTCAAACACGTCATAAGCATTTTCAACACATCCACAGTTAGAATACATAGTAATAAGAGAATTAACCACAGAAGTCCTAACCAAAAACCCAGTTTTTAAAACAACAGAATGAACATGCCTTCCATAATCCAAAGCCTCCAAAGAACACAAACTCAAGATAGTCGCAAACGTGTAATTATCAGGCCTAACATTCATCCTAAACATATCTTTAAACAAGTTAAAAACAACATGTTCACGTCCATTATCACTGCACCCAGTAATAATAGCATTCCAAACAGCAACATAACACTTGGGCATTTGATCAAACACATGAAGTGCATAATCAACATGGCTCAATCTAGTGACAGCAGACAAAAGGGTGGTCCATGAATACACATCTGGGTGTAAAACATCTTGAAAAACGAGGTTCACTGAAGTAAGGTCGTGGGCTTTGGAGTAAAGAGAGAGGAGTGAATTGGCGACGTGGGAATGGGATTTGAGGCCGGTTTGAATCGCGAAGGAGTGAAGCTGGTTGCCGAAGGTGGTGATATGGCGGGTGTTGGCGGTGGCGGTTATGACGGTGGAAAGAGTGTAGTGGTCTGGTTTGGGGAAGTGGGAGGAGTGGATTTTGGTGAAGAGTTTGAGGGTTTGGGAGAATTGGTGTGTTCTTGTGAGGTGGGAGAGTTTGTGGTTGAGTTTAAGGATTTGTTGGTCTGAAAACCAAGGTTTCATCTGTCTGTCTGTTTTGTTATTGCATGCATTGATCCAACATTTTTATATTCACCTTAATGTCGAGGTCGTTGTTGAAATCTTGCATCCTTTGACTCACAAATTCAGGTGTGTTGTCTATGATGATAAAATATCGAAGATCATGTATGTAGACAATACTATTTCAAACATAGTTCCACATTTTTTTCCACAACGATGATGGAGAAGGGCTCACCCTATATACACTTAGGAAAGTAATCGATGTTAGAAAAAATAATTTAAATTAAATGAAAAGATGCTAAAATCGGGAACGAAATCACTATTTTTATAAGTATTTCAATCACTCTGATTAATTATCCATTTCAAATAAATCGGACATAAATAAATAAATAGACAATTAAATAAACTTAAAAATAATATTAATTAAATAAACCTGAAAATAAAAGGTTGAATATTTGACAGGTTCCAGGTGTCTTCTACAGGTTGGTGAGATCGCCTTTAATTGCTCAATAATCCAAATACGATGAAGAAAAGGTAAAAAAGGCGCAATCCTAATGTAAGATTAGAATTGGCAAAAGTTCGAGCAATCTCCGATGTGAAGATTGCTATGAGAAAAGAAACTGAATACGAAAAATAAAATTGAAATTAAATGCGAAATCAGAATTAAAATTGGCAGAGTAACGGTACTGGAACAAAGGAAAAAACGTGTGTTGAGAGTGAACTGAAGCAGCCTATATATAGGCGTGTGAAAACTAGGGTTACGTAGAAGTTGAGAGAATCTCGCCTTCTAAATCTCCTCCGTAGAGATCGCTACGGATCTGGCTTGGACCCATGACAGTCGTTATGCTTGCTTGCTAAGGAAGCGTTGTTGTGTGGCCCGTGACGGTCGCTACAAGCCTAGGGCTTGCGTGTAACGGTCGTTACGCGTTGTAGAGCGTTGGGCTTAGTTTGCTCCTTTTGAGTGGGTTGGACCTTCTTTGTTGAATCTCTTCTTATTCTTGCTTACTTCACACCCCCATTTCATGCTATGCATACATACTTCAATAAATATTCTTTTTTTTGTGGATTTTTAGTGTGATTTATCTGGCTTTTCTCGACTTTCCTCGCATACGCCTTATAATTAGTAAAAACCTGAAAACATAAGAAATATTGGCATAATACAAATAAAGAATAATTTATTTAATTAAAATGCGGATAAAAAGCATATAAATTGACTTAAATAATCGATACATTTTTGTGTTATTAGTAGTTCCAACACCGTGTTTGACATTTGTCCCCTGAGGAATAAAATTTCAAGTTATGTGTGTGCATACATGTTTATGCGTGTGAGTGAGTGAAATATCTTAGTATATTGAGAGTTGCTTTTACTTATTACAAATTAATGATCCCAAATAAATAAAAACAATTAAAGCACACGAACATAGACGAACTTGCATAAATTTTAGTTCTTTTGATGTTGTTCTTAGCATTTGTTTCTCTTGCACCAAACATCTTAATCTTCTCGGTTTTCTATTTAATTCAATCACATTTCTTTACTTGATAATGTTAATGATATATTACATTATTCATTTGTTGTCATCAAAACCTGTTAAATATGTTAAGTACATGAAATCACACAATCGGCCAAAACAATGATAAGAACCATGTGGACTCCTTAGGGAGACTTTCCCTGCACGCTAGAAATTGTCATGTACCATTCCCTTTAGAAGTTATATTTTCACTCAGGGCATTGGAAAATATTAAATGTGCCTCAAAGATAAAGTTGCTAGGTGTAGCCAACTACAACACACAATTGTGTGAAAGGACACCAAGGGTCGAGAATGAAATGACTAAAGTTTCCATTATAAAATTAAAGATTTAAAGACAAGACAAAATAAAATTTTAAATATCAAAAGACGACACCAACTCATACGACCCTAGAGTGGCCAATGGAATTAATTTTACAAAGATCAAAGACACTTATACGAAAATACACCTAGAAGATAAACCCCAATGTCAGAGTGATTCAAATGTGACACAAACCACAACTCTGATTCACTCAACTTAAGTTGAGGGATTAGTGTTCTGATCTGGTCACAAGGTTCAATTAGGTTAGATTAAACCCAACACATAGTATTCTAAGAGCGATGATATAAAATTTATTTATGAACCACTGAATATGACAATCACAGTAATGTCATTAAAGTGTCGTCAAACTTATGACATCACCTATTTTTTGTTATAAATTGAGATATCCTATGCAAACAATTGCATAGACTTATCTCTAGAGTCGTGTAGGACGATATAGGCAGTCAAACTCTTCCTAAAAACCTTTAACATTGTTGTGTGTCCATGACATGAAAGAATCAATGGTCTCTAGTTAAACTGAAAGAGACACCACCACCTCTTCCAATACTCGTGGATATGTCATCACATATTTAGATATTCATATAAAAATTCTAGCACCGTAAAATTTAAGTTAAACTTATTCTTTAAAAACACGTGGTTAGAGCAAATCGTGAAACAAGATTAAAAACAATTTAATACAAACTTATTTCATTATTTATAATATTTATTCTTATAAAATATACTTTAAAATATAATAGAAACATGATATTTACATATGTTATCTCATCTTTATCAGACTTTTCTTTCCTTTTAATTTTTATATCATTATTTTATTAGCCATAATTTCATAAATATATGATACATATAGAATGTGATAAAGAGAAGATACGATAAATTATTGATAAGTAATTTTCTTATATCATGTATTTAATGTGTACATGATTTCAAATAAGATATTTATATATTTATATTTACATGATTTTCAGATACATACATACATACATATATATATATATATATATATATATATATATATATATATATATATATATATATATATATATATATATATATATATATATAGGATCAAATTACACTCGAAGAGTTAAAAATGTCACTTCCGATTAATATTTTTTAAAATCAACCGTTGGATTGAAACATACCATCATATAGATCATACGTATAAAGTTTGAGATTAATCTATAAAGTTTTACTATACAATCAAGATATCCAAAAATTAACGTCAAAATGGACTTTCATATAACGTTAATTTTGATATAGTTCAATAATATAGTAAATCATTATAGATTAATCTCAAACTTTATAGGTATGATCTATATGATGATATGTTTCAATCCAACGGTTGATTTTAAAATATATTAATCCGATGTGACATTTTTGAGCGAGTGTAACTCATTGTGTAACTCTTCAAGTGTAATTTAATTACACCCGAAGAGTTACACCATTTTCGTCATTCGGATTAATATTTTTAAAATCAACCGTTGGATTGAAACATACCATCATATAGATCATACCTATAAAGTTTGAGATTAATCTATAAAGATTTACTATGTCATTGAACTACATCAAAATTAACGTTATATGAAAGTCCATTTTGACGTTAATCTTTGGATATCTTGATCGTATAGTAAATCATTATAGATTAATCTCAAACTTTATAGGTATGATCTATATGATGGTATGTTTCAATCCAACGGTTGATTTTAAAAAATATTAATCCGAAGTGACGTTTTTGAGCGAGTGTAACTCATGGTGTAACTCTTCGGGTGTAATTTGATCCCTCTCTCTATATATATATATAGATAGATCGATAGCGAGAGAGAGCGCTATAGATTTACTATGTCATTGAATTACATCAAAATTAACGTTATATGAAAGTCTATTTTGAAGTTAATCTTTGGATATCTTGATCGTATAGTAAATTATTATAAATTAATCTCAAATTTTATAGATATGATCTATGTATATTTCAATCTAACAGTTGATTTAAAAAAATATTAATCTGAAATGACATTTTTGAGCGATGTATCTCATAGTATAACTCTTCGAATATAATTTGATTTATCTCTCTCTTTCTTTCTCAATATATATATATATATATATATATATATATATATATATATATATATATTGTGTTTTAACAATTATTTTAAAATCACACAAATACATCAACAATTTTGTTTTTATTTTAAAATATTTTTATATAAAAATTTAAAATATTTAAGTGATATGATACATATCCATTAAATTCAAAAACATAAACAAATTTTCTGTTTTTATTGATATTTAATTCAGTCCTCATTCTTCATCCTAAAATAATATCCTCCATACTAGATAATAAAAACAATAAAGAAACAAAATCAATTCTCCATTCCTGACTCACCAAATCATATATATGATCGTTTACATTAATGCTCTCCTTTTTTTCCGCCACTAATATTACTTTCCTCTTTTTTCTTTAATTAGGTATACAAGAACAATATCATTTCAATATCTTTTTAAAGTTCAATTTTAAATAAAATAAAGTTTTGTATCTTATAACAACATAAAAAAAAAAAATCAAATATTTAATTTAATTAGGTAAACCATAAAATAAATAATAAAATTAAAGGATAATAAAATAAAATCCAATATATTTCCTTATATATATGAGAAAGGGGGGTGATACAGTGTAAATAGAATGAATTGATTGGATGACAGTATAAACAGCCGGTGCATATCCATTAAATCCATATTATATATAGGTTTATAAATTATTGTGATTTGCAAATTGTTCTTTCTTCCATTATAAAAAGGTCACAATTATTATTTTTTGTTTCATTATCTTCGAGATTTCTCAAAACTCAAAATCCCTATTTTTTCTGTGATTAACCTGATCACTCTATCACCACCGGTCAAACTGAAATCAGCCACACAGGTCACAAATTTCCTAAGTGAGTTATCGTTTTTGATCCTTTTTTCTCTAAAACAATCAGCGGAGTTTTTTTAAATATTTTTTGTTGTTAAATTTTGATTTCTTGTTTTTTTTTTTTATGGGGTTGTCGATTCAGATGATGGGGTTTTTCAAAGTTTGATTTTTTTTTCACTTTTGTGTTTAGGTGGTTTATGGGTTTGATGTGTTTTTTGTTGGGGTTGTTAGGTTTGAATTTGTGAGTATGGATTTGATGATTGTTAGTTAATGTTTTGGTTGGAGTCTGGATTTTTGTTTCCCATGTTGATATTCTTTGTTTCAAGTTTTGAAATTTTTATGAAAAATCAAATTTTAGTTTGCCAACAAGATTTTTGAAGAGTGATCACAAGAGGAGAGTGAATATTTGCTGATTCCTTTTCAGTCATGATTAACAATCTGATCTGATATTTACACTCTAAATGATTTTGTGTTGGGTATTGTTCTGGTAGTAATCCTTGTATGTATTTGCTATCTGGCTTTTTATGTATTGGCACAGGCTAGCTATGTGGTACTCACTTTGTGTTGAAGGCATGCTTGAAAGTGTTTGATTGTGCCGGTTTGTGTGCAATGACTTGTTTGATTATATTCAATCACTTCAATTGTTTTTTTTTGTGTGTGTATGTGTTAGTGTCGTGTCTGGCGTCATGGCTAATGTTTTGAAAATAACATTGAATCTTGGAATTCTTAGGGTCATGGTTTGAACTGTGATTGAACTGCTTCTCAAGTAATAACGGTAGACAATGTCGGTTCAACTTGTTGTACAGTCTGGTTCAGTTTTAAGACATTTGTCATGGCACAGGCTAGTGCATTGGTTATTATTCAACATGAAGCACGGACACTAGACACACTTGTCCGACATTGGACATGCCTTTGTTTTGAAGTGTCGGTGCTACCGACTCATTGACTATGTTGGTTTTCAATGTTCTAGTAGCTGTTTTTTTGTAAAGAAATATGTTTTTCGTCGGTGTTTGTATTGTTTGTGAGGCTGAGGTGTTCTGTGCTTGTAGGTGATTCTCAAATAATGGAGTCTCATGATGAAACAGGACGCCCCATACTTTGCATTAACAATTGCGGATTCTTCGGAAGGGCTGAAACCATGAATATGTGTTCCAAATGTTACAAAGACACCTTGTTGCATAAGGAACAGGACAAACTAGCTGCTGCATCGGTTGAAAGCTTAGTGAGTGGCGGTTCAACGAAAGAGGCTGTGAATGCCAGTGCTAGTGCTATTGATGTACATGTTGGAAATGTGGAGGTCAACACCAAGACAGTCTGCACTGAGATTTCTGGAGACTCATCTACAAGTGAGATTCCGGTGACCAAAGTCAAAACAGGACCAAGCAGATGTGAAACTTGCCGGAAGCGTGTAGGATTAACTGGTTTCACTTGCAAATGCGGAAACCTATTTTGTGGAGAGCACCGATACTCTGAAAAACATGATTGCCCGTATGATTACCGAGCTGTTGGTCGGGACACTATTGCTAAATCCAACCCCGTAATTAAGGCAGATAAGCTCGACAAGTTCTAGTGTTGCACTAGACTGATCTGGGTCTTGCTAGTAGTTAGAAAAAAACCTGTATTGCTTGTTGATGGGTGATGATAACTCACTTGTTTGCTACATTAGGGGTTTTTATTCTGGTTGGAATTCTTTGGATTGTTTGTTGGTTAATCTGCATTTTTTTCTCTCATTCTATTAATGATATTTACTGCTTAGTTTGTGTGTACATGTGAGTTTTTACATGCTAAATATAATTTTTCTCTCTTTAAAACAAGTTACTTCTTTTACACAAGAGGTTGTTCCGTAGGACAGGTAACATGAACTCCAAGTCTAATTCTACGATTTTCACTATTTTTTCGTGACAATTCTTTATTAAAGTGAGTGTACCTTCATCCTTTCTATTATCTTAATTTAATGAAAATGTTATATAAATATTCTAATAAAATACTACAACAACAACAAAACCTTAAAATACAACAACAAAATAAATCTTATCCCACTGAGTGAAATTCATTATATGAATCAACTTTGGTAGAAATATTATATATATTTAGAAATATGTTTGTATTCAAAGTGTTAATATCGAGATTTTGTAATATAAATTATGTTAGTCTTTTTAGGTTTTCATCTAATTTGATTTTTCTCCATCTGATTTCACTTTCTTTACCACAAAACTTAAAATCTTCTTTCTACATTTTCAAATTACAAATCTTCTTTCTACATTTTTAAATTATGAAGTTTATTTTTCACCCTCTTCTCTAATATAGGTGTTACTCCAACATTCTAATATTTTTATTTCTAATCCTATATTGTCAAGTTTTACCATACATTCAACGCAACATTGTCATATTTTCTACACTTGTTTGATTCTTAATCATCCAATATTATGTCATGTACAACATTGCGGGTCTTACTGCAATTTGATTAAAAAAAAAACTAATTAAATATGTACAACATTGCAGGTCTTATTGTAATTTGATAAATAAAAACCTGTTCAACTTGAGTGGTACGTCTGCATCACTTAAAACCCATGCCCTTCTCCTTTTAAGCCATTCAACTTGAATTTCATGATTTACTCTCCCTTCTATTTCTCCATATTTTATTATTGCGGACTTAATATATTTAAACGGTGTGACTTGAGGAATGATATGGTCTTCAATTTTTACTTATAGGTTAGAAACACTTATTCTTTTCTTAAACGTAAATTTCATATACTCCGTCTTAGTCTCGTTAAACAAAAAACCATGTGTTTTTAAAACCCGTCTCCAAATCTCTAACCTCTCATTTAAATCATCCTTATAACTCTTGAATGTGTTTCACAAGTACATCTAAAATTAAGATAAAAAGATGAAGGAATCATGTGTCTTTCCACCATCTTTCCACCATTTGTCAGCACAAAAGTCCATATTCATTATCTATAAAAAAATTAGATGTAAAAAAGATTTTGCTTAGAGGTGACAAATAAATCTATTAAATCAAAATTCATCTAATCTATCCAACAAATAATTTATGTAATCCATCAACGACATATAAAACTAGTTAAGAAATTAAATTCAACCAATCCAATTAAAATAAGGATGAGAGAGAGAGAGATCAAATTACACCCGAAGAGTTACACCATGAGTTACACTCGCCAAAAACGTCACTTCGGATTAATATTTTTTAAAATCAACCGTTGGATTGAAACATACCATTATATATATCATAACTATAAAGTTTGAGATTAATCTATAATTATTTATTATGTCATTGAACTATATCAAAATTAACGTTATATGAAAGTCTATTTTGACGTTAATCTTTGGATATCTTGTTCGTATAGTAAATCATAGAATCCTAATGCCATACCCACTTGCCCACGCCTCATCATCACCACCCGTGGCTATAAAGAATGAAAGAATCAGTGTGAGGCACCCACCCCAGGGCCTGAGGCGCCCGCCTCCTGTGGCTGGTGGGGCCACACTAATTTTTCCTCCAATTCTTCTTCCTGTTAGACGACGTCCCATAATTCCTCACCGTCTCCCTGCGTTTGTTCCGAACACTCTTTATTCTTACATAGTAATCCCAATGTCACTTATTTTCCAGAAACAATCCCTAGATAGCATTATAATACACACATGAACTATCAACACATTGCTAGAAGTAGAAAATCAACACCAGAATGCTCACAACAACGGAAAAAACCATCGCAAAGCACAATTTTACAGCAAAATCAGATAATCCTAAACCCCACATAAAACTATCATACAATTGATTATAGTAATCGAACCCCACCCCTTACCTTTGGATCGAAGGGAGCTCGAAAAATCAACCGGAAAAACGCAATTCTCGGACAGCAAATTGACACTGCTAGCAACCATATTCCCTTTTTTCTCTTTTCCTCTTCTCAGCTACGTGACTTTTTCCTTCTTTTTTCTATTCTACTTGTTTTTATTTTCCTTTTTATAATGCTACTACAAGTTACTAATAATAATAATAATACTAGTAATGGGCCACTACCTGTATGAGATTTTACTAAATAATACACCCCTCGATGTTATTTCACCCCTAATCTCTATATTTAATTAGTAACTCTAAATATAAAATAAATTCTAATATTATTTTTCTTCGGACTAATTTTTATCCGACCATTAACTTAACGATTCCACCTAGAAATTCGACTTAATCACGAATTAATCGAAAATACTCAATAATATTAAATTAAATTATTTAATTAACTACGAGTGTTACAACTCTCTCCCACTTAGGATATTTTCGTCCTCGAAAATTTACCTGATTCAAACAACTCGGGATAGGAGTCTCGCATCTTGCTCTCCAACTCCCATGTCATGTTTTCTCTAGCAGCTCCTAACCAGACAACCTTCACCAATGCAATCTCCTTCCCGCACAAAATCTTCATCTCGCGATCCACAATCCGTACTGGCATTGTCTCTACGGTCAAGTTATCTCGCACTTGCACATCATCCATACGAATCTCATGAGATTAGTCTGGAATATACTTCCGGAGTTGCGACACATGGAACACATCATGCAAATTCGAAAGATTTGGCGGCAATGCCACCCTATAAGCAACCTTTCTAACTATGTCCGATATCTGATATGGACCAATAAAGCGAGGAGTAAGTTTCTTCGATTTCAATGCTCGTCCGACACCGGTCACTAGTGTAACTCTCAAGAATACATGTTCACCCTCCTGAAATTCTAAACTTTTCCCGCGCTTGTCGTGATAACTCTTCTGTATACTATGGGAAACCTTCATCTTTTCACGGATAAGTTTCACCTTCTCGGTGGTTTCTCGAACCAGTTCAGGTCCAAGTACTACACTTTCTCCTGTCTCATGCCAACACAACGAAGTCCTACACCTCCGACCATACAATGCTTCAAAAGGTGCCATTCCGATACTAGAATGGTAACTATTGTTATATGTGAATTCTATCAATGGAAGGCAAGTGTCCCACGAACCCCTCTCTTCAAGAACACATGCTCGCAGTAAATCTTCCAATGAATGATTCGTCCTTTCTGCCTGACCATCAGTTTGAGGATGATATGCCGAACTCAACCTTAACTTAGAGCCCAACGCATTCTGCAAACTCTGCCAAAAATCGGATGTGAACCTCGGATCTCTATTTGACACAATACTCAACCGAACACCGTGCAGCTTAACAATCACATTGGCATAAATTTTCGCCAGCTTTGGTACAGGAAAACTGATGTCAATAGGTATAAAATGAGCCGACTTCGTAAGCATATCAACAATCACCCAAATTGAATTATGTCCTCGTACAGTATTAGGTAATCCGGTTATGAAATCCATTGAAATACTATCCCACTTCCACTCTGGAATGTCCAATGGTTGCATCAACCCTGCATGCTTCTGATTCTCAACTTTCGACTTTTGACAAGTTAAACATGCATACACAAACTGCGCAATATCACGCTTCATTCCAGGCCACCAAAATAATTTCTTCAAATCTTGATACAGTTTAGTAGTTGTCGGATGAATGCTTAACTTACTTCTATGTCCTTCTTCCAGAATTAATCTTCTCAACTCTGCATCATCAGGAACACAAATATGATCACAGAATCTCAACACACCTTGCGCATTTAAATTAAAATCACTAGTTTCAGACTAATCAAGTCCAACCATCGAACCTACCAGTTTCACATCCAACTTCTGAGCTTCTTTGATCTTATCCAGAAAATCATTGTTAATCTTCAACATTCCTAGCATAACACTCTGCGGTGTCGTCTCACAAACAAGACTCATATCTATAAACTGCTCAATTAATTCCAACTCTCTAACCATCATTGCTGACATATGTAAAGTCTTTCGACTCAACGCATCAACCACCACATTAGCTTTACCTGGATGATAATTCAAACCAAAATCATAATCCTTCAATAACTCCAACCATCTTCGCTGTCTCATATTTAATTCTTTCTGGTCGAACAAATACTTTAAACTCTTATGGTCGCTAAATACTTCAAATCTAGAACCATACAGATAATGTCTCCAAATTTTCAATACAAACACGACTGCAACAAGTTCCAAATCATGCGTAGGATAATTCTTCTCATGAATTCTCAACTGTCTTGACGCATAAGCAACAACTTTTCCATCCTGCATCAACACTTCACCTTATCCCATCTTAGAAGCATCACAATACACTATAAAAGGTTCCTCAGGTTTCGGTAACGTCAAAATTGGAGCCGACGTCAATCTCTTCTTCAGCTCGGTAAAACTCTCTTCACATTGCACATCCCACACAAAAGCTTTACCTTTACAAGTTAACTTTGTTAATGGAAGTGCCAACTTAGAAAATCCTTCGATAAACCTTCTGTAATAACCGGCCAAAATCACATTGCACATCTCAAAATTTATTGTCACTGTCAATTTTAAAACATATGACAATTTTAAGTAAGCATGTGCACACCACACCATTGAATTGTTCATAATGTTATAATTAAATGATTAATAATCAAGTCAATACATTGTCAATATTGTGCGGAACCAAATAGTCATAAGTACATAAAAATTAACTGTTACATCCAATGCATCCATCGTAATCAGGAGTCAACCTTACATGTGTCTTCTTGGTGTCATGAAGTGTGCAACATAACCATAATTCATGCTTAGAGTTTACATAATACATTCATAGATTTTTTAGGTCACATTACAATGTTCATCAAATGACTAATCATCTATTTCTAAATAATCCAATAATCCAATAAACCAATAACAACTCGGTTCATTCTCTTAATCGAATAGAATCCAATATGAGTAGTGAATTGTCAACAAGCACTTAGATCAAAAGACTAATCATTTATTTCTAAATAATCCAGTATGTTATGTAGGAAACTAGCTCAAGAATGGAAGGAAAATTCATATATAAAACTTTAGAATTCTTTACCGTTAAGTCATCTTCGAATGCAACAGAGTTTGAACAACTAGCACCATCTTCCGTATAAAGTAATTCTACAAAATATATAAATACATTTCATTATGCCTCAAGTATAATAAATAATAATACATTAGCGAATATACTTAGTTATCATACCTTGCTCAAATATCTCAAGAATATTAAAATCTTCATTTGTAATCAATGATGAAGATGTTCCTTTGAGCCAATCTTGATTGCATATCAGTGCTTCGACAATTGTCGGTGTTAACGAGTTGCGATATGGATCAAGCACCCTTTCTCCTGTACTAAATGTAGATTCAGACGCCACTGTGCTTATTGGTATAGCAAGCATGTCTCTTGCAATGTTTGCAAGGATGGGACAACAGCCAGAATTTACTTTCCACCACTCTAAGACATTTATCTCCATGTTACGCTCTAAACTCTCTCCAAGATAAGTAGTTAATTCGTTATCTGCATTGTCACACCCTTTTGAAAGATAAAACTCAGCAGTTCCATACGGATGGCTAACACTACCAAAAACTTGTGACTCATTTGAATTACGTTGAGAAGGCATAAAACCAACACAATATTCCTCATATATAGATTTCAAACAAGACTCTAAGGTTTCTTTCAAGGCATCAACATCAAACTTATTATAATATCGTCGCACCATCCAATCAACCAATTTAACCTTGCGTCTACGATCGAAAGCTAGAGCAATCAACAACATCATATTAAGCTTCTCGTGAGATCCCCAATACTTATCATACTTCTTCTTCATCTTTTGAGCTGCTGAACGTAGATGTGCATCTTCAGACGCACACATATCCACAATGCTCTTTCCAATACCCAAGACTTCAAACATATAAATATTTCTTATCAAGTAAGAAGACCCTGATATATGTACATTAGCATCATAAAACAACTTCAAGAATGGAATGATTAAGTTGATATGATTCCAATTGTCTTTCGTCGGGGCACCTTTTCCCTTTTTTGTCAACTCATTCACATACCTAGCACAACATAAAATGTTCAACATCAATTCAAGAAAAAACATGCATCCATAAACCAAAAATGCTACATCAACAAATGAATTGGGAATAAACCAAAACATTAACTACAACCACCAACGATAAACATGACATAGAATATGATTTCTTATCGGCTAGGCTATAGTAGTGAGTTCTCTACTGTAGGATTTCCTACTCCTTTTACTTCACATTCCTCACTTTGTTTTGTATCAAAACAGCAGTGGGGCTACAACACAATATTCCTCATATATGATTTCATTTAGAACACTTCCTTCCACATACAAAGAAGCCTATAATGAGTTATTGCAAACTTAACCATGAATTTGAGATGGAAATGATTTACAATCTACAAAATAAAAAGGAGCAACTATATCATAGTGTGCAATGATTAAATTCCACTAAAAGAAAACATTTCTATAAAGTTACACAGTAGCAATAGCAAAACAATATTCTATTAATGAAACAAAATGAATTTGCATACCTTTTATTTCAAAAACCTAATTCTTCAAAGGTTCTTTCATGTTTTGATGCAGATACTAACATCAAGTAAGTCGAATTCCAACGAGTCTCAACATCTAGAGAAACTAAACCGTTATAGTCCATGTTCTCCTCATCAATACATCCCTTGAATTTAGCAAGCCTCGTGGGAGAAGATCTAGCATACCAAACTGCATGACGAACTCTACAAACTGAATCATCAATGTCTTTCAAACCTTCTTTCACGATTAAATTCAATACGTGTGCGCAACACCTCATATGAAAATGGTTTCCGCTCATAACTAAACTATTCTTAGACAAAAGCCTTCTCCTGAGACGTTCAACCCCAACATCATTAGATGAAGCATTATCAACCATCAAACTAAGCATGTAGTTTAAACCCCAACTGTTTAAACACATCTCCATCGTTTCACAAATAGCATCCCCTGTATGGCTTGTGACTTGACAAAAATTTAAGATCTTCTTCTGTAAGTGCCAATTATTGTCAATGAAATGAGCTGTCACACACATATAGCTCAACTTTTGACAAGAAGTCCACATATCAGTGGTGAGACAAACTCTTTGACAATTCAGAGATATAAAGTTTCAAATTTCCTGTATATACCGGAAATTTCAAATACACTACCGAAATGTTTTAATACACAATATCAAAAAAAAGATTTTTTGAAAAAATTCTATTTTTTTAGCGGAAAATACAGTTAAATCTTTCTCACCTATTCACAAATGAATATCAAGATTCACCTCTAATAATAGCGAACCAATAATATAAAAAAAAAGTAGAAACTCACTTTGAATTAAAATCTGCTTAATATTTTGGTTGATATCAAAATTAACTTATTTTGTAAATAAATATGAAAAACATAGTTAATACGAAAGATAATGTTTAGTAAATCGTGCAATTACAAGACTAAGTACACGGATTTTTTAAAAAAAATATTTTACCAACTATAAAATAATCACACAATATGTTCTATTTGATGTGCATAAACATGTTATCACCCTAAATCTAACGCTAGAAAATAACTATCTTGATACAAAAGAATGATATTCTTACTCACGAAAGGTTACAAAAGTAATTAAAAATTATGAGTTTTAAAAAAAAATGTAAAAAAGTTCTCCTTTTACTATCATGAAAGGTTAAAAATAATCATTTACTATTTTGTAACCTTTTTACTAGGATTGTTAAAGAGACTAAAAAGACCCCATTATATACTTTAAGATATATTTTATAATATTTTTAATTTTATAAAAAGCTTTTACGACTTCATAAAAGCTAAATACTATTCAATTATTTATAGGAGAACATAGACTTTATATACTATAAATAGATAAAATCATATTCTATTTTTTACATTCAAGAGAAAATAATAGGGCAGATATTATGAAGATTGTGTATGCTATTTTATTTCTTTCCATAGTTCTTGCTGCAGCAACAATGGATGATGGTAAGCACTTTTCATCTTTCTTACTTTCTAAAAAAGATTATTAATTTTAATAAGCAAAGATATATATTCAGAGTTTAAGGAATATTCAAAACCCATTGGCAACATTTAAGTTTATTTATGTTTAATGCACAATCATATATATTTTGAACTTTTTTGGATTCTGTATTAATTTTTTTTAAAAATTTTATTGAATAAAAGTATCTGATTTACTTATGTATAAATAGATCAGATCATGTAAATTAACTATGTAATAATTTTAAAAAATATATATTTATTTAGAATAGTGACTAGAGTTGTCATTTTTATTTATTGTATTTATTAATATTATTTTACTATATTTTTATAATACAGATTACTTTGAACCACCTTGTCAATCTGAGGATGATTGTCAACCAGCTTGGAACATTTATTTTGTTGTTAAGTGCGTTAATAATTTATGCAAATGGATTAAACTCCAGGGTATATATGATGAACCTAGAAGGCATTTTCCAATGGAAAAAGTTATTTGATCAGACTTTGGAGACTATAAAGAAACTCTACAAAAGAGAATAAGTTATTGTCCTAACAAAATAAATGTTCAATATACATTGTGATCAAATGTTTCATGAGATATTATTTAAAATTAGCACCCAATAAATTTATTTTTAATTTCATAAACCTTGCCTTTATGATTTTGTGCTGATGGTAGACTTTATTATACAGAGTTTTATTTAAAATGTCTATTTCTCTTAATTTTAGAGATCCATGTGATTCTAGATATATCACACCATCTTATTTTCAACACCACCACTTATAAGAATAGTTTTAATAGTTAGTTTTATTTTAGTTGTATTTTTCATCTCATATTGGTAACATGAGAGTTTCTTTTTGTAACCAGTTTGTCCATTGGATGAATATATCTTATTAATTAAAATTGTTAAGTTATTGAAATAAATTTTAGAAGTAAAACCATTCATTTTATTTTATTTATTATTGTAAGTACAAATTTTAAATAATCAAAAAGAATTTCTTTTTATTTTCTTTATTTTTTAATTTATATTTTTTTGTTATATTTTTTTTGATAGCTACAAACTTTGAAGCATAGAAAAATGTATTTAATATTATTTTAGATACATATTGAAAAATGCATTTAATTTTTATGTTTTCCCATCATTCATATATTTTTTTTTAATTATTATTGTTATAAAATTGAACCAATCTCTCGTTACGTGATTTTCCATTATTCAATACTTCATTTTTTAATTTTTTAATTAATTTTTTATATATTTATTTTTATAGATACAAATTTTAGTTAATCAAAAAATATATATTTTTTTTAATTTATATTTTTTTCTTCTAATTTTTTGTTATACTTATAATAAGTCAATAACCATTTCTTTTGCCATTTGACTCCTTAACTCCTTTGGTAAATTTTTGTTTAATATTAAAAAAGTTTGTTAGTTTACATTTTACAAATACAAACTACATGCTAAATCGTGAACAAAACTATTTAATGATCAAATTGGAAATAAATTAACACAACTATTGTTCAAAAGCAAATAAACATCATATCTACTATCCAATATATATTAAAAAATTACTCAAACTACTCAAACTACTATTTTCTAAATAAAAAAATGGGTTAAATGTCATTTCCCCCCTGCCAAATAAGCGAGATTCGGTTTTCCCCCCTATTAAAAAAAAACTTAGCCTTGCCCCCTTAACAAATAAAGATTCTCCAAGGGGAAACCTTCGAGGAGATTCCTTGATTTTGCCTACGTGTCTTGAATCTTTTGGCTTATGTGGCAATGGACACGCTGGCACTTGTGTGTTAAAATTTCTGCATCCTTATATAGGTATCCCCCCTTGCAATGTTAGGGTTTAACATTGTTAGAAACTTGAAATGGGGAGGAAGAAGCGTGCCTGTAAGAACAATGATAAGTTCAATGCTGTACTCCAATATGGTGGGGAGTTTGTGCTTCTAAACGACGGTGCTATGATTTATAGAGGTGGTATGTCTTCGTTGGTTTCGGAACTGCGTTTAGATGATTTTTCAATGGGTAGTATACATAGCTTATTAACGGGTTGGGGTTACAAGGAAGGGACTTATAGAGTGTGGACTCTTAATCGTGAAATAGATGATAATTATTTTCAGATTAGAATGGATGAGGATTGTTATGACTTTCTTTGCATATTCTTGTGCAACTCAAACTGATGGGGTACTTTTCATAGAGCATAATGTTGCAGTTATGGGAGCAAGAGTAAGACTTCCTAGGTGTGTCAATGAGGTTAGTCAGATGGAAGGAAGTGATGAAGATGATGTTGAGGGGTTAGGTGATAGTGAAGATGACAGGGCCACTGCTCTTGTTGATGGGTTTGAAGGGGTGGATATAGGTTTACCAAAGAACGAGAACCCAAAAGTGGATGCACATGTTAGTGTTAGTAAAGACAAAGCATGTGAGGAAGATGAGTATGAGTATGCTAGTGATGAGTTGGAAAGTTCTGATCCTGATTTGTCGGATAGTGAGAAACCTAAAGTCCAAAAGTTTGAGAAGTTTAGAAAGGAGTATTTAAATAAGGAATTTAAGTTTCAGTGGGGTATGGAATTCAACTCCTAGACAATTTAGGTTTGCCATACGTGAATGGTCTGTATTAAATGGGAGAGAAATTACATTTATCAAAAATGAAAGTGATAGGGTGAGGGTTGTGTGTAGGGGCAATTGTGGGTTTTTAATGCTATGCTCCAAAGTGGGCCACAAGAGGACATTTGCTATAAAAACCATTGAAGACAAACACACTTGTGCTAGGGTTTTAGACAATAGATCTGCAAATTCAAGGTGGGTGGCTAAGATTGTTTTGAAGAAGATGCAAACCTCAGAAAATGTTAGAATCACTGATATTATACAAGATCCGAGGCAAAATTACTCATTGGTATAATGTGTAGGGCTTGGAAAGCAAAACTCATAGCCAAGAAGATGTTGGAGGGAGATGCAGGCAAGATGCAATTTTGAGGAGGTATCTGCGAATTACATAGGGCCACCGAAACACTATGGCAATCATCATTGAAAGGCCTAACCCAACAATTCCACCATTTGGTAGCTTTTATTTACGCTTTGAGGGATGTAAAGGGCTTCATTAATGGATGTAGGCCCTTTGTGGGAGTGGATGGCGCCATCTAAAACCAAGTATGGTGGACAATTGCTAATTGCTGTAGGGAGGGACCCTAATGATCAATATTTTCCTCTTGCTTTTGGGTTAGTAGAGACTGAAACAAAGGAAAGCTGGAAGTGGTTCATGGAGCTGTTGATGAATGATGTGGGCGAAGATATGTTTTCATATCGACCAACAAAAGGTATTTTTCATGCTTTCTTTGTCATTAGAAATGGTTATTGTTATGTCATACTAATGTTGAAATGTTGCAGGGTCTTGTAGCAGTCTTTGAAGAGATGTTTGAAAGAATTGAGCATAGACTTTGTTTAAGGCATTTATATGCCAATTTCAAGAAAAAATTTGGAGGGGGTGCACTCATTAGAGATATAATGATGGAGGCTGCAAAAGCCACTTACTACCAAGGTTGGCTCAAAAAGATGGATGAATTAAAGGTGATAGATCCCGATGCACGAAATGGTTAATGGTCGTTCCTACAAAATCATGGTGTAAGCATGCTTTTCCTTTTATCCTAAATGTGATGTTCTCATGAACAACATCTACGAATCTTTTAATGCTACCATTTTAAGTGTAAGAGACAAACCTTTATTGACCATGTGTGAGTGGATTAGGCTTTATTTGATGAATAGAATGTCTGCCAATTCAACCAAGCTAAAAAAATGGCCTCATAAAGTAATGCCAATACCTAGGAAGAGGCTTGATAAAGAGGTCATGCTTAGTGGGCATTGGCTGCCCACTTGGGCAATGGATGAGACTTTTGAAGTGAATCATTCATTTAATACTCAAAAGTTTGTAGTTGATATTGCTAAGAGAACTTGTACTTGTAATTTCTGGGAACTAGTTGGCATCCCTTGTAGACATGCCATTGCAGCTCTAGGTTTTAGACAAAAAATCTCAAGAATTCGTAGACAAGTGTTACCATAGGGACAAGTATGCCATTTGTTATAGTTTTGCTATAAGTCCAATAAATGGTGAAGAAATGTGGCACTGAAGTAGAATCTGAAACACTACTGCCCCCTATGTACAAGAGAGGTCCTGGCAGGCCTAAGAAATTGAGAATTAGAGAGTGTGGAGAAGAAGGTGCTAGAAGAAGGAGATTACCAAGTGTGTCCTATAGGTGTACAATTTGTGACAAATTTGGTCACAATGCCCAAACTTGCAAAAGCACAACTCAAAATCCCAAGAGAAAGGTATGCATAGTACTTAATAAACTGTGTTTGTTTGATTGTTATGTATTCAATTAACAATTGCTATTCTCCATTCATGTAGAGGAAAGTTAGATTGAATGTTCAAACCGATGCAAGTGTTGAAGTTCGAGCTAGTGCAAGTAATGAAGGTGTTGAAGGTCAAGTGGCGGTGTTGAAAAGTCGTGCAGTGTTGAAGGTCAAGTTGGTGCAGTGTTGAAGGTCAAACGGTGCGATGTTGAAGTCCAGATATAGTGGGGCAAGTAATCGCTACAACAAGTGCGTTCAAATCGAGCCAATCGGCAAGCAAGTGCGTCAAACTGCAGGCAAGAACCTTTACAAGCACAACAGACTGAAATAACCAATGATTATTTTGGAGACATCACTGATGATGTGTTCTCAAGCCTTCCAGACATTAATTCTACCCAAGGTTCTGCTGTGGATGGCAACTCAAAAAGGAAGGGTAAGAAAAAGATGTCACCATCCAAGCCAATCAAGAGGAGGGTAAGTGAAAGACAGAAGTTATTCTGGTTTAAAAAACCATTCACTGGAAAAGGTTCTAATCCTGATGATCCTTTTTCACTGACTGATGAAGAAAACAATGTGAATGCAACAAGAGGGAAGAAGAAATTGAAGAAGAAGTCTTAAATACTGCTTTGAAGATATTTTATGTATTTTGTTGGCATATTTCTTAGTTAAGTCCTAGTTTATGGTACAATGATTATGTATTTTGGTACAATGTTTTGTATTTCTTAGTTAAGTCCTTGGTTTATGGTACAATGATTCTGTATTTTGGTACAATGTTTGTTTAATGTTATGCAATGGTTATGTCAATGATTATGTATGTTAAGTAATGTTGTGGTACAATGGTTATGTCAATGCTATAAAATGTTTACATTACAATGGTAATATGCTGCTAAACTTTTATGATCCATTATCATTGCTTAAAATTTGACATTACATGATGCATACAAAGTCTCATAATTACATTGCATATGTTTACATACACAAACACATTACATTGCATAAGAAGTTTACATTATACATTATATATTATGTACATTACACCAAACACAAACCAAGACATCAACAATGCAAGTTTCATTTGCCAATTGCTTCTCTTCAATACACTGCTTCATCTTGATTTTTCGAATTCCTTCCATCATCTTAACCTTCATATTTGCCAATTCACATTCCTTGCATAATCGTTCGAATTGTTGATCTCATCATCCCAAATGAAAATTCACTATTCTCCATCCGAAATTTTAATACATCAACCTTAAACCCATATCATTAAACAAAGTTAACAAAAATTTGAAACAACTTCAAACTTACCACTCCTGCACTTCCGAATTTGCGTCCGCGATTTTGAACGTCTTAGCTACCCACATCTTCATAGGACGATCGCATCCACATGTAGGGACCTTGAATTCACGTTAGAGACATAGGAATTACACTACCCATACTTTGGTGGATTCCATTTCCATCCGGTTATACTAGAAGAAGAAGAAATTTGAAGATGACGAAGTGGAAACACAAGGAAGAAGAAGAAATTTGAAGATGATAAAAACACAAGGAAGAAGAAGAAGTAAAGGGAGAATCAATGGTGAATTCCGCAACCCTAAATCCCAAATTATATTAACACACAAGTGCCAGCGTGTCCACTTACATAAGCCAAAAGATTCAAGACACGTAGGCAAAATCAAGGAATCTCCCTCAGTAAGGTTTCCCCTTGGAGAATCTTTATTTGTTAAGGGGGCAAGGCTAAGTTTTTTTTTAATAGGGGGGAAAACCGAATCTCGCTTATTTGGCAGGGGGGAAAATGATATTTAACCCTAAAAAAATTACATTACATTTTAGATATTTTAGTAACTAACAAAATAAACCTTAATTTTTTTAATTTTTCTCATTTTATGTACCAATTGTCAATTTCTCATTGGTCCAAATTAAAAAACTTTTTTCCATCTTACACTACTTTCTCTTTTCTCTCTCTCTTCTTTTTTTATTTTATATGATTATTTAATACATTTGAATTTTAATATAATTGATTTTTTTATAATTAAATATCTCATTTTAAACTTACATTTTAGGACATATTTTATCTTTTCTATTTGTTTATTATCACTGAAAATACTAATTAATATATTATTTAACTTTAATAAAATTAAAAATATATTTTATAAAATTGAATAACACTATGTATCATTCACACAACTAATTTTTTCTCTTACGAGTCACTATCAAATTATTACCATTATTTTCAAATGTAAATTCTTTTTCTTTCACCATGTCACAAGTTTTTTAAAAAATTACTTAATACATTCAGTTTATTTTAACATTATGTAATTCAATTTGAATTCACATGTGTATTTAAATCATTTATCAAGTTTACCATTATATTTTGTATAATCATATTATTTGTTGTAATATTTTGATTTCATAATTTTTAATTGTAGTTTCCCATTAAGTACCAATTAATCTATTATTTAATTTTAATAAATTTAAAAATATATTTAATAAAATTGAATAATACTATATACCATTCATACAACTAACTTTTTATCTTACGACTCACTATCAAATTATTATCATTATTTTTAAATGTTAATTTTTTTCTTCTCCATATCACAAGTGTTTTTTAAAATTATTTAATACATTCGGTTTATTTTAACATTACATAATTCAGTTTAAATTCACATGTGTATCTAAATACATCATTTGTCAAATTTACCATTATATTTTGTATAATCATATTATTTGTTGTAACATTTTTATTTTATAATTTTTCATTGTACTTTCTCATTAAATACTAATTAAGCTATTATTTAAATTTAATAAAATTTAAAATATATTTTATAAAATTGAATAATATTACATATCATTCACACAACTAACTTTTTATCTTACGGACTACTATTTTACCATTATTTTTAAATGTTAATTTTTTCTTTCTCCATGTCACCAATTTTTTTTTTAAATTACTTAATACATTAAGTTTATTTTAACATTACGTAATTCAATTTAAATTTACATGTGTATCTAAATACATCATTTGTCAAATTTATTATTATAATTTGTATAATTATATTATTTATTGTAATATTTCGATTTTATAATTTTTTATTATACTTTTCTAATAAATATAAATATTTTATATATATATATATATATATCAAACAAATTATTTTATCAATATTAAAATAAATTCACTTTCATGCGGGTCTCTACGATACAAAACAAACCTAATAAATAGAGCAAAGAAGTAAATGCAAGCAAATAAACATTACTTCATTGCATTCTATAATACAAAATAAACCAAACAAATAGTGAAAAAGAACAGAGGAAATGAAGAGAGAGTAAAGTATTCGAAGAAAATAAAGATGACAGAGTTCACTAAGCGTCTTTTTACACGACATTATTAAATATATCTTCTCTCCCACTCACACATTAATCAAATAAATAATAATAATAATAATAATAATAATAATAATAATAATAATAATAATAATAATAATAATAATAATAATAATAATAATAATAATAATTAGTTATTTAAATAACCCTCCACTTACCCCACTACATATTTTCCATTTTTTCACTAATAAATTTAATTTATCAATTAAATTAAAATAAATTAATCAAAATTTTATTTACCATAAGAACACATGCTTATTGGAAAGTTTAGAAATAGAAAGATCTTTAATTATCAGAAAATACATTTAATCTTATTTTAGGTACATATTGAAAAACACATTTAATTTTTTTGTTGCCTCCTCATTCATATTTTCTTTTATTATTCGTTGTTATGAAATCGAATCAATCTCATTAAGTGTTTTTTCACTATTCTATTCTTATTTTCTTCATTTTTTAATTTCTGTTTTTTTAGATTAATTTTATATATTTGTTTTTGTAAGTACAAATTTTAAATAATAAAAAATAAAATTTCTTATTTTCTTCATTTTTTAATTTATATATATTTATTTTGATAGATACAAATCTTGAATAATAATAAAATATATTTTATTGATAATTAAATTGTTAGTGGTCACGTTAAAAATTTAATTGAGGTTATTATGTGTAAATTCATCTTATGTATGTTATTGTTTTTATCCTATTATTGTATTTCATACTTCTCATTTTCATTCTAATAATCACAACCACTAATAAATCATGTATATATAATTTTAATTTCTTATCTAACTTTTTCTGAATTTTTAAATATTTTTTCATATTAAATTAGATCTCATAAGTTATATATTTTTGTAAGTAAAAAGTTTAAATAATTACAAATGTTTCTTATTTTCTTTTGGAAATAAAAGTGTATGGTTTCTTCCTCTCTATTTTTACCGGTCACCACCAACCAACCTGTGTAATATATAGAAGAAGAAAAATAGAGATAACAAAACTATAAAAAAATTATTTATATAGTGATCATCCTTAATTCTATGTCGGAATCCATCTTTATATAGTGCTTTCTTCCGTTTTCATTGTTGCCTCAATTTATATAAAGGGGTGACGTAAAATAAATAAAAACCGTCAAGATTATTGTGTCCATATATTTATATTTGTGAAGTCGCCAGCTAAAAAAATTATTTGGCTAAAATCATCTAATAAAATATTAATAAAGTCGTCATCGAACGTTTTTTATCTCGCGAGAGAAAAAAAATATCGAGTAAACATGAAGGGAAGAAATCATAGTCTTACGACCAAGATATCGGATAAGGGAATCTGTTACGCAAAGGAAATGTATTAGCACCCCACACGCTCGTAGTTAGAGTTGGCAAAACGGACTATCCGGTCCGCTTCGGGCCGACTCGTGACGGGTTCGAGCCTTTGGCGGGGCGGGCCTAAAAGTCCGGAATTTAAACGGGCTACAATTTTGTTGTCCAAGTCCGACCCTCCATGGACTTTAGTTATTCGAACCGACCCGAATAATATTTAATATTAATTTTTTATTAAAAAAATATAATTTTTAAATTAATTAATTAATTAATAGACTACAAAATAAAAAACTAAAATATATATGACTATTGATCACAAAAAAGTATAAATCAATTAAAATATCATAAAATTAAATTATTTTAATTAAATAATCAAGTTCAAGTTAAGATATTAATAGTATAATGTATTATAAAATGAACATTAATTGTATAATGTATTATAGATTTTTTTTAATTAAAATAGACATTAGTAGTAACATGTATTATAAAATGAACATTTGTATTTTTATTAAAAAATAATATGGATATTAATTGTATAATGTATTATAATTTTTATAAAAAATAAAAAAAAGTTAAATAAGCGGGCTACCCGCAACCCGGTCGGGCTAGCTCGGTTAACATCGGGCTTTTATCGGGCCGGGCTTATAAGCCCTGGTGATAAACGGGCTCTAACTTTTTTGTTCAAACTCAGATTTTTTTACTGGCTTTCGAGCCGGCCCGATTAATCCGGCCCGGTTTGCCAGCTCTACCCGTAGTACTCTACGGTATCCACTTCTACTTTTTATCTAAAGAGTGTGTTATATCTATTTATCGCTTAATCGCTATAATGCATGTGAGTGAAAGAAAATAAAGAGAACACGGGGAAAAGAAGGAAGTATTTACAAAGTTTTGCTCGGTCAAGCCCCGTGACCAGATGTCTACGTATTCCCTCGTGCAATGAGAAAGTAAGAGTGTCGTAGTTCGGCTCACATTTTTGGTGGGTTGCAATTGTTTTTATGGGAAGCTCGATTCCGCATCCTCACAATTGCAACTCGTGCTTGGCGTTGCAGCTATAAGAAGTCTTATGCTCGTCCGCTTGCACACTTAGCAATCTGCTTAGATTTTAAAGAAAAGAAGTCTGAGGACAAAAATATTTGATGTGAGGTTGGTTGCTTTTACCTTGAAAAAGGAGTTTGAATCATTATTAAGTGTTTTAATTTTCAAAAGAAAAGAAAACATGTTTTAGTTTTATTACATACAAGGATGCAAAAGGGAAAAAAAACTATCAAGGGAAACTAGGTAGTTCTACCCCTAACGTTATCATGCAAAGATGGACCTATGGTGAAGGATTGCATGAATAATGTTAAAGCTATTCCGGAAGAATAGCAAAACAAAATAATAGCTATTTTAGAAGAATAGCAAAATACAATAATATTTATATAGGTTCATGAAGAACTTATATATCCTCGAAGGATAGCAAGAAAAATAATAAGTTTATATTGTTTTAAAGAACATACGAAGCATCCCTACAGGATCGGAAAATATTGAATCTCTTATATAGTTCCCGTAGAACATATGAAGAATCCCCGAAGGATTGGGAAAAAAAATTCAATCAATGATGATTTTTATGCATCCTACAATAAGTGCATCAATCATGTTAAACAATTCCAAAAAGATTATATCTATAATATTAACTAATCTCAGAAGGAATCAATCATATTAAACAATCCCAAAAAGATCCCAGAAGGATTTGATTATAACGCATCCCAGAAGGATTTGATTATAACGCATCACAGAAGGTTGCATCTTTAATATTAATGAATCCTAAAAGGATTTGATCTAAATAATATTAATGAATCCTAGAAGGAAAAAATTAGCAAAATGATTGCATCAATAATATTACCCAATTTCAAAAGGATTGCATCATAATGTTTTGATAACAACAAAATTTCAATTATATCTTCACTATATATTGTAAACAAGCATAATCGATTTACAAATCATAATTGTAAACCAGAAGTTTACAAATCAAATTTGACAAATTAAGCAAGCATAATTGTAAATCAGAAGTTTACAAATCAAATATAAGAATGTTGGCAAAATCGGTTGGGTCATCCCGAATGTATTATGATATAGGAATTAGTTTTGAAGACCCAGAAGTTTCTTCAATCCAATAAAATTTGTGTGTTTCTAAAGGAAATTTTGAGAAATTGAGTTTTTATGACATTAATTGTTGCATCGACTAAAAATCATGTATATGTCTATTCACAACCAGAAGTTTTTGAAATTATTTTCTCAACTAATTAGACTAAGATCTTGTTTTCTGGATTTTTTTGAAATGCCTAAATTAGTATCACATATATTATAAAAATTGATATTGAACATCGTGTAATATATGTTCATACAAAAAAAATGGACTTGAAGACCCATTCTTTATGCAAATATTTATTGTCTACTCACTACAATCAGAAGTTTGTGAAGTTGTCTTCTCAGACTAAGATCTCAGATTCTAAATTTTTTAGAACTTTCTTGATAAGTATCACATATATTATTAAAATTAATATTGAATATCATGTAGCATATGCTCATAAAAAACAATTGACCTAAAGATCCATTCTTTAGACGTCTAAAGTTAATTGTATGGTTGATACTTGTAAAATCATAAGTTCTAAATTAGATATTTGAAACACAAAATATGAATATTAACATATTCATTCGCATTAAGCTAACAAGATAGTATATGTTAATTCTCATCTTAACTTACAAATTATTTTAGGATAATAACCTAGTACGTCTCATCTAAGTAAAATTTTGGATGTGTTATGATTATTCAATTGCTTCAATAGTACGCTAAGATGAGTTTTGAAAGAACATAGAGAAAATACTTTTTTATATGAATCCCGCGTTTGAGGATATATCTTGATCCAATAATTGAATACTTGTTTGAAGCCTAATAGGCTGACTATCAATTGATAAATTAATTTTCTCAATGTTAGGGGGAGAGAATAAGCAGCTGAAAGTGTGAATCAGAAGTTCAAATGTGAACCAAAAGTTCAATTGATAAAATAAATTGTTATCTTGATCCTCGTACAAACCAATATGAACCAAAAATTCAAAATATTATTCATTTGCAAAGTTTATGAAATAAATTATCAACTGTTAATATTCCACTCAAAGTGGATTCTCCTATTGGATAAGCTAATTTTGCAAATAAGTTGTAGTCGTGCCTGAAGCGTGGTATGAAAGTTGGTTCCAATGGTAAAAGTCATCTACTAAGATAAGAAACTAAAGTTAAAAATTACTCAAGTGAGGACATTAATATTCTAAGAGTATTTGGACATAATTTATTTTTCAGTTCCAGAAAAACTATCAAGTACTTGAAATATGAAATAAAGAGATCTCGATAAATTATGTCTTTGATGAAATAGAATGAAACTGAAATTAAGATAACCAAATAAAGTCGACATTGACAATGTATTTGTATACAATATAGCTCTAAAGAAGATAAACGATAACGAGAATCATGAAACAAAGTCTACCAAAGATTGTAGGCAAAGTGAGAATTGGTCAAAATGAACAGATCATGAATCAACGTCTACCAATGATTATAAGACAAAGTGATAATTGACCAAAATGAACAGATCATGAATCAAAGTCTATCTAAGATTATAGACAACGTGATAATTGAGAAAAATAAATAGATTCAATTGAAGAATAATTAAAGTCGCTTTAAAAGCGAATCTTTTTTGGACTTGTAGTTCGATACCTCGAGGTGTGAAACTAATGAGATATAAATGAGTTTTTATGAAAAAGTAAAATAAGAATGGTATGAAGTTTGATTTGTTGTTCAATGATTTTCACAAAGACCTAAGATTGGGTTTGATGAAACATATCCACCTGTAGTGGATTCAATTAATTGTTTTGATATTTGATTAGCCTTGTAGTACATGAAGGGCTTAATATGAACATGATGGATGTTGTGACATCTTATTTATACGAATCACTTTATAGTGACATTTACATAAAACTTCCTAAAGGATTTAATATATTAGAGACACTAATTTTGAATCTGGAGAAAGCTACTCCATAAAATTGAACAAGTCTCTTTATGAGCTAATATGGACACATGTGGTATAATCGTCTTAGTGAATATTTGCTAAGAAAGAGATATGCAAATCAATCCAACTCTCCTTGTTTTATTATATCTGGAAAAGAATTCGATATAATAGATATTCATGTGGATGACATAAATATTATTGGAGCTTCTGAAGAGTTACCAAAAGCCATAAATTGTTTAAAAGAAATGGTTTGATGTGAAGGACTTGGAAAATACAAAGTTCTTACAACGTGAAAATTTAGATAATAGAATTTGCGTACACCAAGAAGGTTATATAGAAAAGTGTTACAACGTTTCTATATGGAAAAATATCATATATATATATATATATATATATATATATATATATATATATATATATATTAAAAATGTCAAAATGTTCATATGTGGACAAATCTCGTATATTGTCTACCTCTATTATGGTAGATAATTGAATGTGTAAGAGATTGTTAAGAAGACTTTTAAGCCTACAAGAGAAAGAAGACAATCGGTGTTACTAAAAGATTTTATTTTACAATAGAGGGGGTGTAATTTATATTATTCCTTTTATCTTAGATATTTCACTTGTAAGTGGCCCAGGGCCCATTTAGCCAAACCCTAGTCCTATTTATATGTTACTGTTGCCTCCTTATGAAATAGAGAGAAAAGTTGTTTTTTTATTATTTCGTATCTTCTTACGCAACTCAAATCTAATTATAGCTTAGCATAGTCTATCATTGGTGCTTTCATTTCTTTGCACTCATGGCTCCACCTAAACCTCCCAATCCTTCTTCTAAAGATATTGTGGAAGAAGCTGTTCAAGTGGCACAGCTACATATCAACAATGCTTTTCAAGAAAACCAGCAATTGCTAGATGAGAGATTTGATACAATAGTTTCAGATTTTACACAGCAGTTTGGGGAACTAAAATCACGGATTGACAATGACAAACAAATTACAGATTCTCGCCATGACTCTTTTATGTCCATTCTCCACAAGATTTCAACCCAACAAGAAAAATCACACACACAACAGACCCCATCTTCGGCCAGCAACTCAGGTACCACACGTATTTTTCCCTCTTCTCCATTATTAACCACAACTTTTGTTTCCAGCCCCATTTATACTCCTTTACGTCAAACGACCCATCCCACTCCGCCATCCCGTGTCACAACCGTACCACCTCAAACGTTTCCCCCTCACCCACCTCAATTTCACGCTATCCCAACTTATACCCAAACCCCCACCTTTGAGCCACCTTTCAACCCACACCTACAGTACCCGCAGCTACATCATATCCCTCCTCTCCCTGCTTTCCGGTCTCCTAAACTGGAACTTGCTCTATTTGATGGATCAAACCCCTTGGAGTGGTTGTTTCAACCAGAACAATTTTTCCGTTTTTATAATCTCCCACCTGAGAACCGTTTATCATTAGTTTCTTTTTATATGAAGGGTGATGCCTTGTGTTGGTTCAAATGGTTGCATCAAAATAATTTGTTAAGTGATTGGATTTCTTTTACTAAGGCTTTGGAACTCCGATTTGGTCCATCCACCTATGACAACCATCAGGCAGAATTGTTCAAGTTAAAACAGACTGGTTCAGTAGTTGAATACCAAACCCAATTTGAGAAATTAGGAAACCAAGTTTTCGGTTTACCCCCTGATGCAATTTTAAATTGTTTTATTTCTGGTCTGAATACGGACATTCGCAATGAAATTGCTATTTTACACCCCACCACAATTTCCCAAGCTATTGGTTTGGCCAAACTAATTGAGTCTAAATTGGCGGATAAACACAAAATTCCCAAATCATACCCCACGAACACCCAAAAACAATACCCCCTACAGCTTCTCAAGTTCAACCCAAAACGATCCCAACCAGTAACTCCTACAACACTGTTTCCCAAAAAAATCAACACCCTTCATCCTCAAAATTACCGGTCCGCCGTTTGACTCAAGCCCAACTGAAGGAGCGTAGAGCTCAAGGGCTCTGTTTTAATTGTGATGAAAAATTTATCCCCGATCATCGTTGTTCTACTAGAAAATTTTTGTTATTAGTTTCAGCTGATGAAATTCTGGATGATCCACCAGAATTAGAAGACACAGAAGACTCGCAAACTGATGATCCACACAACACTTATTTTCAACTATCACCCCAAGCATTAACGGGTCAGTTTGCTCCTCAAACATTGAAATTTAAAGGTCTAATTGGAGGTATGTCAGTCATGGTGTTAGTGGATACTGGCAGCACCCATAATATTATGCAACCTCACATTGCCCATCACCTTCATCTCAAGTCAACCCCAATCCCTCAATTCTCGGTGATGGTAGGGAATGGATCCCATTTAGAGTGTGTTGGCATTTGCAATAATGTTCAATTAAAGTTACAAAACAGATCTTTTACTTTACCATTCTACCTTTTGCCTATTGAGGGTGCTGATATTGTTTTAGGAATGACATGGTTACGTACTTTAGGCCCAATACAGGCGGATTTCTCAATACCATCCATCACTTTTACTCACACAGGGAACTCTATCACCCTGAAAGGTGACCCAACATCCCAACCAAAACACACTACATATCACCAATTCTGCCACCTTCTTCATACTGATCCAGTTGCTTCCTTACATTTAATGCTTTTGACACCCTTGGAACCAAGTTCCCACACACCGAGACCCACTACCCCTACCGATCAGAGCATAACATCAGCAATGCACCCAGACCTTGCCAACCTTATCACTAGCTACCAATCCATTTTCCAACAACCACAAGGTCTCCCTCCTCCACGTTCACATGATCACCATATTAACCTTTTTCCAAATACCTCACCTGTTAACGTTAAACCATACCGTTATTCGCATGCAAAAAAGGATGCCATGACCACCCTCATTAATGAAATGCTCTCAGATGGTACTATTAAACCTAGTACTAGCCCTTTTTCTTCCCCAGTCCTTTTAGTTAAAAAAAAAAGATGGATCCTGGAGGTTTTGTGTGGATTACCGCGCTTTAAATGCAGGAACTATTAAAGACCGTTTTCCTATTCCTACCATTGACGAACTTCTAGATGAGTTGGGTTCAGCGAATGTTTTTACCAAGATAGATTTACGCTCTGGCTATCACCAGATTCGGGTTGCATCGAAAGACACGCATAAGACAGCTTTTCGTACTTTTGATGGACATTATGAGTTTCTTGTAATGCCATTTGGGCTTACAAATGGCCCGTCCACTTTTCAATCTGCTATGAATGACTTATGGCGTCCTTATTTACGTAAATTTGTCTTAGTTTTTTTTGATGATATCCTGATTTTCAGCCCTAACCATAGTGATCATTTAATTCATTTACAGGTGGTGTTTGAGTTATTAGTGAGTCATTCTTTTTACGCCAAACTTTCTAAGTGTGTTTTTGCAGTGAGTACTATTGCTTATTTGGGACATGTGATCTCGGCTGATGATGTTTCCCCAGACCCGGATAAAGTCAGGGCCATATTGGATTGGCCTATCCCATGCTCTCTCACGACACTCAGAGGATTCTTAGGCCTCACCGGTTTTTATCGCCGTTTTGTTAAGCATTACGCCACACTCGCGTCCCCACTCACCGATTTGTTGCGCTCTACTATGTTCAGATGGAGTACAGTGGCTGAGCAGGCCTTTACAAAGCTCAAAGAAACAATGACCGACATGCCGGTCTTAGTACTACCTAATTTTACAAAACCATTTACACTTGAAACAGATGCATCTGGTGTTGCCATAGGCGCAGTGTTATCCCAAGATGGACACCCCATTGCATTTTTGAGTAAGAAGATGTGCCCCCGACTTCGGTCTTCATCCGTCTACGTCAGGGAGATGTTTGCAATCACCGAATCTATCAAGAAGTGGCGTCAATATTTAATTGGTCAGAAATTTCAAATATTCACCGATCAGAAGAGTTTGCGAAGCTTATTACTACAACGTATTCAGACACCGGAGCAACAGAAATGGACATCCAAGTTACAAGGTTTTGATTTTGAGATTTTCTACAAACCTGGAAAATCTAATGTGGTCGCGGATGCCTTAAGCAGAAAATTCCAATCTGAGCAGCCAATACTCCTTGCTTTGTCCTCCCCAATTCCGAAGCTGGTGTCCACCCTCCGAATTTTTTTTTGCACATGACAGTATGGGAAAGGGTTTAGTTCAGCAGCAATTACAACATCCAGCTTTCACTTTTACACAAGGCATTTTATATTACAAATCAAGACTATTCATACCTGACATCTCCAATCTTCGGTCCCAGCTGCTTCAGGAATTTCATAGCACGACTACTGCGGGTCATTCGGGCGTCAGGGCAACACTGGCTCGCGTCCGTTCTTCTTTCTGTTGGCCTGGGATTTACAGCGATGTACAGAAAATGGTTAAAACATGCACCATTTGCCAACAAAACAAATATGATACACACAAAAAGAAAGGGTTGCTCCAACCACTGCCTATTCCTAGTCAAGCTTGGGAAGAAATTACAATGGATTTTATAACCCACTTACCCAATTCTTATGGTCACACAGTTATCTGGGTGTTGTGTGATCGCCTCATAAAGTTTGTCCATTTCATTGCTTTGCCCACCAATTTCACTGCCAAGGCCCTGGCTTCTCGTTTCGCTTTTGATATTTTCCGTCTCCATGGGTTACCAAAGTCCATCATCTCCGACCGCGACCCCGTATTCCTCAGCAACTTCTGGCAAGAATTTTTTCACATACAGGGCACAAAGTTACACTATAGTACAGCATACCACCCAGAAACAGATGGCCAAACTGAAGTTGTTAACAGATCTTTCAAAACTTACCTTCGTTGCGTCGTGGGTGATCATCCACGCCAATGGTTCGAGGTCTTGCACCTTGTAGAATATTGGTACAATACAAGTTTCCACACTGCCATCAACATGTCTCCTTTCAAGGCTCTGTATGGACGTGAACCTCCGAAGCTTTTGGATTATTTCGCTGGCTCTGTGAAGACGGAATCCTTGGATGCTTCTCTGCAACAACAACAGGAAGTCATTTCACAATTGAAAACCCATCTGAAACGTAGCAAAATCACTATGGAAAAACAAGCTAACATCAAGCGGGGTGATTTTACCTTTACTGAAGGGGATATGGTCTGGTTGAAACTTCAACCTTACCGTCAGCACACAGTGGTCGCACGGTCCTCCCAGAAACTCTCCGAACGCTTTTTCGGTCCATTCAAGATCATCAAGCGTGTGGGCCTCGTGGATTATCACCTGGATCTTCCTTCTTCTTCTCGCATCCACCCGGTTTTCCATGTATCCCTGTTAAAGCCATACTACAACAGCTCCGATTCACCATCGTCTTCTTCGGATGATCCCAAGCTCCAACGTCCAGCAACACTTTTGGGAACACAGGGAGATGACGCAAACTACAACAAGAACAGGGTCACCGGACATGCAAAGGATTCTCGGAGGGAGGGCTTGAGCGATGAGGTTTTTCAAAAATGGGGAGTGAAGCAGCTTTCAACAAGTGAAGCGTTGAATGTTTAAACAGATAGTAAATATAAGTCTGACACACCTAACATGCAATGTACTTGGGAACCAGCTGTTTCCACCACCCAAGAGTCACTCTTTCCAAGCCCCACGTGTCCCATTTCCCAAAGTCCATCTACTCATGTTCCCAAGCACGTGCATCAGTTTCCAACACCTCATGTTTCCAACGGTACTTGCACGGATGTCATGGGCCCGGTACCTAAGCCACTACCAACCCATATTCTTAAGCCCAATACTCTTAAATCCATGAACCTTGAGGACAAGGTTCTTTTTGGGCCCCCAAGTATTGTTAAGAAGACTTTTAAGCCTACAAGAGAAAGAAGACAATCGGTGTTACTAAAAGATTTTATTTTACAATAAAGGGGGTGTAATTTATATTATTCCTTTTATCTTAGATATTTAACTTGTAAGTGGCCTAGGGCCCATTTAGCCAAACCCTAGTCCTATTTATATGTTACTGTTGCCTCCTTATGAAATAGAGAGAAAAGTTGTTTTTTTATTATTTCGTATCTTCTTACGCAACTCAAATCTAATTATAGCTTAGCATAGTCTATCATTGGTGCTTTCATTTCTTTGCACTCATGGCTCCACCTAAACCTCCCAATCCTTCTTCTAAAGATATTGTGGAAGAAGCTGTTCAAGTGGCACAGCTACATATCAACAATGCTTTTCAAGAAAACCAGCAATTGCTAGATGAGAGATTTGATACAATAGTTTCAGATTTTACACAGCAGTTTGGGGAACTAAAATCACGGATTGACAATGACAAACAAATTACAGATTCTCGCCATGACTCTTTTATGTCCATTCTCCACAAGATTTCAACCCAACAAGAAAAATCACACACACAACAGACCCCATCTTCGGCCAGCAGCTCAGGTACCACACGTATTTTTCCCTCTTCTCCATTATTAACCACAACTTTTGTTTCCAGCCCCATTTATACTCCTTTACGTCAAACGACCCATCCCACTCCGCCATCCCGTGTCACAACCGTACCACCTCAAACGTTTCCCCCTCACCCACCTCAATTTCACGCTATCCCAACTTATACCCAAACCCCCACCTTTGAGCCACCTTTCAACCCACACCTACAGTACCCGCAGCTACATCATATCCCTCCTCTCCCTGCTTTCCGGTCTCCTAAACTGGAACTTGCTCTATTTGATGGATCAAACCCCTTGGAGTGGTTGTTTCAACCAGAACAATTTTTCAGTTTTTATAATCTCCCACCTGAGAACCGTTTATCATTAGTTTCTTTTTATATGAAGGGTGATGCCTTGTGTTGGTTCAAATGGTTGCATCAAAATAATTTGTTAAGTGATTGGATTTCTTTTACTAAGGCTTTGGAACTCCGATTTGGTCCATCCACCTATGACAACCATCAGGCAGAATTGTTCAAGTTAAAACAGACTGGTTCAGTAGTTGAATACCAAACCCAATTTGAGAAATTAGGAAACCAAGTTTTCGGTTTACCCCCTGATGCAATTTTAAATTGTTTTATTTCTGGTCTGAATACGGACATTCGCAATGAAATTGCTATTTTACACCCCACCACAATTTCCCAAGCTATTGGTTTGGCCAAACTAATTGAGTCTAAATTGGCGGATAAACACAAAATTCCCAAATCATACCCCACGAACACCCAAAAACAATACCCCCTACAGCTTCTCAAGTTCAACCCAAAACGATCCCAACCAGTAACTCCTACAACACTGTTTCCCAAAAAAATCAACACCCTTCATCCTCAAAATTACCGGTCCGCCGTTTGACTCAAGCCCAACTGCAGGAGCGTAGAGCTCAAGGGCTCTGTTTTAATTGTGATGAAAAATTTATCCCCGATCATCGTTGTTCTACTAGAAAATTTTTGTTATTAGTTTCAGCTGATGAAATTCTGGATGATCCACCAGAATTAGAAGACACAGAAGACTCGCAAACTGATGATCCACACAACACTTATTTTCAACTATCACCCCAAGCATTAACGGGTCAGTTTGCTCCTCAAACATTGAAATTTAAAGGTCTAATTGGAGGTATGTCAGTCATGGTGTTAGTGGATACTGGCAGCACCCATAATATTATGCAACCTCACATTGCCCATCACCTTCATCTCAAGTCAACCCCAATCCCTCAATTCTCGGTGATGGTAGGGAATGGATCCCATTTAGAGTGTGTTGGCATTTGCAATAATGTTCAATTAAAGTTACAAAACAGATCTTTTACTTTACCATTCTACCTTTTGCCTATTGAGGGTGCTGATATTGTTTTAGGAATGACATGGTTACGTACTTTAGGCCCAATACAGGCGGATTTCTCAATACCATCCATCACTTTTACTCACACAGGGAACTCTATCACCCTGAAAGGTGACCCAACATCCCAACCAAAACACACTACATATCACCAATTCTGCCACCTTCTTCATACTGATCCAGTTGCTTCCTTACATTTAATGCTTTTGACACCCTTGGAACCAAGTTCCCACACACCGAGACCCACTACCCCTACTGATCAGAGCATAACATCAGCAATGCACCCAGACCTTGCCAACCTTATCACTAGCTACCAATCCATTTTCCAACAACCACAAGGTCTCCCTCCTCCACGTTCACATGATCACCATATTAACCTTTTTCCAAATACCTCACCTGTTAACGTTAAACCATACCGTTATTCGCATGCAAAAAAGGATGCCATGACCACCCTCATTAATGAAATGCTCTCAGATGGTACTATTAAACCTAGTACTAGCCCTTTTTCTTCCCCAGTCCTTTTAGTTAAAAAAAAAAGATGGATCCTGGAGGTTTTGTGTGGATTACCGCGCTTTAAATGCAGTAACTATTAAAGACCGTTTTCCTATTCCTACCATTGACGAACTTCTAGATGAGTTGGGTTCAGCGAATGTTTTTACCAAGATAGATTTACGCTCTGGCTATCACCAGATTCGGGTTGCATCGAAAGACACGCATAAGACAGCTTTTCGTACTTTTGATGGACATTATGAGTTTCTTGTAATGCCATTTGGGCTTACAAATGGCCCGTCCACTTTTCAATCTGCTATGAATGACTTATGGCGTCCTTATTTACGTAAATTTGTCTTAGTTTTTTTTGATGATATCCTGATTTTCAGCCCTAACCATAGTGATCATTTAATTCATTTACAGGTGGTGTTTGAGTTATTAGTGAGTCATTCTTTTTACGCCAAACTTTCTAAGTGTGTTTTTGCAGTGAGTACTATTGCTTATTTGGGACATGTGATCTCGGCTGATGGTGTTTCCCCAGACCCGGATAAAGTCAGGGCCATATTGGATTGGCCTACCCCATGCTCTCTCACGACACTCAGAGGATTCTTAGGCCTCACCGGATTTTATCGCCGTTTTGTTAAGCATTACGCCACACTCGCGTCCCCACTCACTGATTTATTGCGCTCTACTATGTTCAGGTGGAGTACAATGGCTGAGCAGGCCTTTACAAAGCTCAAAGAAATAATGACCGACATGCCGGTCTTAGTACTACCTAATTTTACAAAACCATTTACACTTGAAACAGATGTATCTGGTGTTGCCATAGGCGCAGTGTTATCCCAAGATGGACACCCCATTGCATTTTTGAGTAAGAAGATGTGCCCCCGACTTCAGTCTTCATCCGTCTACGTCAGGGAGATGTTTGCAATCACCGAATCTGTCAAGAAGTGGCGTCAATATTTAATTGGTCAGAAATTTCAAATATTCACCGATCAGAAGAGTTTGCGAAGCTTATTACTACAACGTATTCAGACACCGGAGCAACAGAAATGGACATCCAAGTTACAAGGTTTTGATTTTGAGATTTTCTACAAACCTGGAAAATCTAATGTGGTCGCGGATGCCTTAAGCAGAAAATTCCAATCTGAGCAGCCAATACTCCTTGCTTTGTCCTCCCCAATTCCGAAGCTGGTGTCCACCCTCCGAATTTTTTTTTGCACATGACAGTATGGGAAAGGGTTTAGTTCAGCAGCAATTACAACATCCAGCTTTCACTTTTACACAAGGCATTTTATATTACAAATCAAGACTATTCATACCTGACATCTCCAATCTTCGGTCCCAGCTGCTTCAGGAATTTCATAGCACGACTACTGCGGGTCATTCGGGCGTCAGGGCAACACTGGCTCGCGTCCGTTCTTCTTTCTGTTGGCCTGGGATTTACAGCGATGTACAGAAAATGGTTAACACATGCACCATTTGCCAACAGAACAAATATGATACACACAAAAAGAAAGGTTTACTCCAACCACTACCTATTCCTAGTCAAGCTTGGGAAGAGATTACAATGGACTTTATAACCCACTTACCCAATTCTTATGGCCACACAGTTATCTGGGTGTTGTGTGATCGCCTCACAAAGTTTGTCCATTTCATTGCCTTGCCCACCAATTTCACTGCCAAGGCCCTGGCCTCTCGTTTCGCTGTTGATATTTTCCGTCTCCATGGGTTACCAAAGTCCATCGTCTCCGACCGCGACCCCGTATTCCTCAGCAACTTCTGGCAAGAATTTTTTCACATACAACGCACAAAGTTACACTATAGTACAGCATACCACCCAGAAACAGATGGCCAAACTGAAGTTGTTAACAGATCTTTCAAAACTTACCTTCGTTGCGTCGTGGGTGATCATCCACGCCAATGGTTCGAGGTCTTGCACCTTGTAGAATATTGGTACAATACAAGTTTCCACACTTGCCATCAACATGTCTCCTTTCAAGGCTCTGTATGGACGTGAACCTCCGAAGCTTTTGGATTATTTCGCTGGCTCTGTGAAGACGGAATCCTTGGATGCTTCTCTGCAACAACAACAGGAAGTCATTTCACAATTGAAAACCCATCTCAAACGTAGCAAAATCACTATGGAAAAACAAGCTAACATCAAGCGGGGTGATTTTACCTTTACTGAAGGGGATATGGTCTGGTTGAAACTTCAACCTTACCGTCAGCACACAGTGGTCGCACGGTCCTCCCAGAAACTCTCCGAACGCTTTTTCGGTCCATTCAAGATCATCAAGCGTGTGGGCCTCGTGGATTATCACCTGGATCTTCCTTCTTCTTCTCGCATCCACCCGGTTTTCCATGTATCCCTGTTAAAGCCATACTACAACAGCTCCGATTCACCATCGTCTTCTTCGGATGATCCCAAGCTCCAACGTCCAGCAACACTTTTGGGAACACAGGGAGATGACGCAAACTACAACAAGAACAGGGTCACCGGACATGCAAAGGATTCTCGGAGGGAGGGCTTGAGCGATGAGGTTTTTCAAAAATGGGGAGTGAAGCAGCTTTCAACAAGTGAAGCGTTGAATGTTTAAACAGATAGTAAATATAAGTCTGACACACCTAACATGCAATGTACTTGGGAACCAGTTGTTTCCACCACCCAAGAGTCACTCTTTCCAAGCCCCACGTGTCCCATTTCCCAAAGTCCATCTACTCATGTTCCCAAGCACGTGCATCAGTTTCCAACACCTCATGTTTCCAACGGTACTTGCACGGATGTCATGGGCCCGGTACCTAAGCCACTACCAACCCATATTCTTAAGCCCAATACTCTTAAATCCATGAACCTTGAGGACAAGGTTCTTTTTGGGCCCCCAAGTATTGTTAAGAAGACTTTTAAGCCTACAAGAGAAAGAAGACAATCGGTGTTACTAAAAGATTTTATTTTACAATAAAGGGGGTGTAATTTATATTATTCCTTTTATCTTAGATATTTAACTTGTAAGTGGCCTAGGGCCCATTTAGCCAAACCCTAGTCCTATTTATATGTTACTGTTGCCTCCTTATGAAATAGAGAGAAAAGTTGTTTTTTTTTATTATTTCGTATCTTCTTATGCAACTCAAATCTAATTATAGCTTAGCATAGTCTATCAGAGATCCTTTTAAACCTCGAGAAGGGGATGAAAAACTAATTGGTCCTAAAGTACTATATCTCAGTGTAATTCAAGCACTGACCTATCTTGCTAATTATACATACCATGATGTATCAAGTACTATTACCTATTAACAAGATACCTACACGAAGACATTGGAACAAAATCAAAATATACTTCATTATTTTGGAGGTAAATGGACATGAGTTTGCTTTATTCATATCCAAATTTGAATTATCATATTATGCATAAACATACTACTTTTCAAATCCTCATAATGGTAGATCACACAAATTATTTGTTTACTTATGTTGGTAACACTATTTCATGGAGACCTGTGAAACTAATCATGACAAAAGACTTGTTGGTTGACTTATGAAAAAAAAATACAACAACCATATATGAAAACAGTATTGTATGCATTACTCAATTGAAAGATGATTACATTAAAGGAGATCGAAGAAAACATGTTTCTCCAAAGTTCTTTTTCACTTACGATCTTCAGAAAAGTGGTAATATAAGCTCCAACAAATTTATTCATCGGGTAATGCTAAGGGGGAGAACCAAATTCGTTCAGCTAAGGTTTTTCTAAAAAGGATATGTACTTTTTTTCCTTTATTGAATAGTAACGATAAATGAAATGATTATGAATGTCCATCAATTAGGAGATTTCAATTGATTTTCTATTTATTATATCTTATAAATATGACTCATATTGTAATTGATATCTACATAGATAATGAGAATAATACGATCTTATTTCCTCTCTTCTCTTTCTCTCCTCCTTCTCTAGTCTTCTATTACATTGCTTTCTCATTAATTTCATGACAATACATTAATTGTAATTATTATAATTTTATCTAGGTGAAAAATAATGAGCAGGAACAATGGTTTAAATTTCCATTACAAATTTTTTGTCTTTTTATAAAAATATAAAAAATAATATACATTAATTTTAATTATTATAATTTTATCTATTTGATAGGTGGAAAATTATGGTTTAAATTTCCATTATAAAATCATAAACATGTAATTTTATATTTCAATTATGATAATAAGATAATTATTAAAATAACACTACGCGACAACACGGTAGATGACTACTTAACAATTTTATTTTATTTTTATTCTAATCTTCAATATTATTTGATTCACAAAAATAATTTCAAATTAATTTTAATCTCTGCAATTTACATGAGCATATTTACATAATTTATTAAATTTTGATATTTACGGATTAAAATTTCATTGGCGAGTCTACAAAGAAATAATGAACATATTCGTAGTACATTGGTAAAAAATGGCTATAACAAAGTTTCAATTGTAAAATTTGTAAATTTGAAATTTAAAGGGGAGCTGTCATATATTTTTAGTTATAGTTTAAAAAAATAGGCTAATATCTAAAATAGGTTTAGTAAATTTTTAAAATTGACTTATTTGGATTATCTAAAATAGGTTTAGAAATTTTTTAAAATTAATTCATTTAAATTATCCAAAATAGATATTATGTTTGATATTTCAAAAATATGAATTATAAGTTATATAACTATATTCATTATACAAGTGAAAACATAATGTTATACTTAATATACATGTAATGTAAATGTTGAAGAATTTAATTTAAAAATAATAAATTTATTTTATATACATGTAAGAATAACTAAACATAAAATTATATTGTGGTCTGTATGTATTGGTTCAATGAATTGCTTATATAATTTGTAATAAAAAATAATTCTGCATGGATAAAACACATAAACATAACAGCAGACACATGAACCTTGATTAAACAATTAAATAATGGTAAGATGGGTCAGATTATTTGGCTTGATTTCTGTAAAGAGAAACAAAATCGCACAGTATGTTCAACTTCGATCATCTGGGGAAATAATCATCATACCCATCAACCACATTGCAATGTAAATAGAGAGTGTATATATTCATGTTATTCAATTATAATTTAATAAGAAAATTGGGACATTTTCAAATTGTAAATTTGGATCAGATTATTTGGCTTGATTTCTCAAAAGAGAAACAAATTCGCACAATATCTTCACATTCGATCGCATGGGGAAATAATCATCATATCCACCTATCAATGAAACACATTAATCATTCAACTGCGCAAAGCATAAAATCCGAATAACATAATTCCTAACAACATACAAAAATTATATGAAACAAGAAAATTAAAACCAAAGTAAAAGAAATCATTCATAACTAAATCGAGAATAGAAAGAAAAAAAGTATTGAAGAAAGAAACATTGAGAGAGTAGAAGAGATGGTGAGAGGGATGAGAGAGGCGATGGGGTTTATAAAGGGGCAAACGAAAGATTCGCTGCAGCTACAAAACCCTAACTTTTGGATGGAGTCCAATTGTGTAGTTTTTTTACTTCTTTTAAATATATCATTTTCATTCTATTATTCTTCTACCAATTATTTAATTTAAATTCAAATTCAAATTCAAATTGAGCAAATAATAAATTAAGAAAATAAACATTATCATTTGCATTTTGTTGAAGGGTGCTTCAAAAATTTTGTTGTGAACTTTAGAGATTACATAAACCTTAAAAATTGGAAATTTTAGAAAATATGTTAAAAAGTAAAAAATTAGAAATTATAAATCAGGTCAGGAGGTGCCAAAGCAGCGGCGTCTGGCCGACGAATCTCAGATGAGTAGCGACAACAAAGGGCAGACGGAACCGCGGTGGCCGGTCGGAGTACGGTGGCAGAGAACGACCGGGTATGACGGTGATTTCTGTTGGGCGGCAGATGAAGCGTGACGGTGCGGGCGACCCACACGACGACAATCCTGAAAGTTCGTAAGGTAGTAGGTGCGGGTCTATACGGCCGTTTGCGGGTCGGGTCGTCCAATTTCAGGATTTTTTTTATAATTTCTGTTAGTTTTTCAATTTGCATGTTTTGGACTTTTTTTTTGTTCATGTCATGGATCCTTTTGTTAATGGGCTGTGTTTTTTGGGCTTTGTTTAGTGAGTTTTAACTATTATAATATGTATCGCTTCATTGTTTTACATTGTGGTATATGAAACCTTGTTTTACAGGTAATTAAGATGATGTGGTTGTTTTGATGGTGACAACTATAGAAAACAAAACAAACATTTAACATGATAAAGATGCAACATGATAACAACTATAAAGAACAAAACATATATTCAACATGATAAAGATGCAACGTGATGACAACTAAAAGAACAAAACAGATATTCAGCATGATAAAGATGCAACATGATGACAATTGTAAAAGATCAGAATAGATGATATTCAGCATAATGAAGATGCAACCATTGAGAAAGTCAAACAATGTACTTAAGCAATTAAAGATGTAAGTCAAGGGGTTGGGTAAAGGATTGAAAAAAAATCATATAAAGACAAACATGGATTATATCAAAAGCCTTAGAAGATCTCAAGTAAGGTCAACACACTGAATACATCAGACAAAGCATCAAAAGCCTCAAAAGAAATCTCAAGTAAGTGTCAACATAAAAGAATCTATCAGACAAGACTTAGAGAAGTTAATTTTCTAGTTTAGTAAGTGAGTGAGTGAAACTTTGTAAAATCAAAAGTTCTTAATTTATAGAGGTATATGACTATAAACACACACACATACACACTTAAGACCTTTTTATAAAATGTTTTTGAAAAAAAAAAAGTGTTGAGAAGTATATAGAAGTTGGATAGAAAAATATGAGAGCATTTAAAAAGACGAAAAATATGTTTTGACTGAATCTAATCAATTAGAACATTATGTTAATCTATTATATTAGAGCACTTTTGAGGAAAAATTCATTTTGAACGCACTCAGGTCCTATGCAACGGCTATATATCACTTGTATCCTTTTTGGGAACTTATAGTCGTTGGGTTTTAAAGAGTTAATCGATTGATCTAATCAATTAACAACAATCATATTTTCTTTAATGTAGTTTCCTCTTTGGGGGAATCTCAAGACTATAAGTAGAGATCTCTTTCCTTAGTTTATGGCATCTAGAATACGAGTTGTGTATTGACACTCACTTTCTCTCTCTAAAGTTTGGTTTTTTCACTTTCTCTCACTGGTTCTTATAGCCAAATACTTTTGTGAAGAAATTATCATTTTTGGAGAGGAATTCCAATGTAATTTTTGGAAGGGTAGTCATGTATAACATTATCCAAGGAAATGTTTATAACCTTGGATGAATATCTTTCACTTAGGGATAAAAAATATGGTTATAAGCTAAACCCTTAAAAGCTTTGGTTGGAGATTGTGTGATCAGTTCCTTATTGAAGAATGTCAACATTGGTGAACTTACCTTGATCTTAGTTAGCCTTATTTGTTTATAGGTTAAATATTATAAATATTGATGAACTTACCATTGGTTCATGGTTAGCCTATTTAAAACCATAGGTTAGAAGATCAACCTACTAAAATCTCAAGAGATTGTTGGTTATCATGTTAAACCAATTGAGCTCAGTTATTTTTGTGGAACTTGAACACTAACCGCTACAAGGCCCATGTCGTGAAGAGAATATTAATTGCTTCAATCCTCAGTCTTTTATTTCATGGTTGTAATTCAACTATCATTTCCTTTTATAAGGGTGTTATTTAATTTTTCCTACTAAAAGCTCACAAGTATATTGATAGAAACTATCAAGATGAATTCTTGGGTTGATGGATATGTATTTCATTTGTGTCTAAACCTCTATAACTCTTAGTGTTCTTCTTCTTCCCTAAACTCTTTAATTTCTTCACTTTATTTTATTATTTACTTTCCGTTTCTTAGTTCTTAGAAAACCTTTTAAAATCTATATATCTTAGAAAAAAGTTTTCAAAACTATGTTTTTTTAAACCACACAACTCATCCCCCGTCTTGTGTGTGTGAAGTCTCAATTCCAACATGACAATATTAGAGTTTATAATAAAAGGGTTTAGAGTTTTCTAAAGTGAAAACTTAGAAAGACAAGGGTTTTGGGAAACTTTTGGAGTTATCTAAGGGGATTGAAAAATACTTGTTTACATCTTGGATTTGTGTCCTCTCATTATTCAGATTTGTAGAGGTTGGGAAATATTTCGTAGAAAATAGGGTTTGTTCTTAGGCGTCTTCAGATTTGGTCTTGGTAACTAAGAAGGCGAAGTCTATTTTCTTATAACTCAATTGGAATCTCTTGTAACAACTTTTTTGACTATAGTGAATTAGATAATTGCTCTCTCCCTAGATTAGATCATTTGTTTGAACAGAATAAACAAACCTTTCGTATTTTCTCTCTTTTTTATGTTATTATTGTTGAAGACCATTTATTTTGGGAATAAATTTCTAAGAGAAGTCTCCAAAGAGAAAATTGTGATTGATATGTGGGCATAACTTGAATCAATGTATATGACGAAGTCTTTGGCTCACATGTTGTATCTGAAACAATAACTCTATTCTTTCTGAATGGTGAAAAACAAATCCATAGTTGAGCCGCTTACATAAATTAACAGGATTATTGACGATCTTGAGAATATTGAAGTGAAGATTGATGATGAGGATGAGACTTTAATCTTGTTGAGTTCCCTACCCATATCCTTTAAGCACTTAAAGGATACCTTTCTTTAGAGAATTTCTTTTGACTGGGTTACACCTGCGAATTCACCTTATTTTGTATATTTTATTATTTTAAACTTTGGATTTTAAAAAATTGAGGTGAATTCGCAAGTGTACTTGCGAAACATGCTGAAAGGTGAATTCGCAAGTGCACTTACGAAACTTCCCTTTCTATATTAGAATGTTGCATTGTCACCTATTCATACTATTTCACTAATTTTCTTTTCCTCTAACTTCACTCAATCTCATTGAAATTTTTGTCTCCAAATCAAGTTTCAAGTGTTTGAGATTAGAAAAGTGAGCATTGTGAGCTGCAATTTGAGGTAAACTTTCATCTCTTCAATCTATATTTGCTGCATTGAAGTTATTTTGCTAATGAACAAAACAACGTCACTTCGCAAATGCACTTGCGAAGACCACCTGCAAAAATTCACAAGTGCACTTGCAAAATAAAGTATGTTATAGAAACAAACTTATGTTTTAACAGAATTCCGATGATGGGACTAATAATCGGCAACCATTTGTTTTTATGACATGCTAGAGAAGTGGAGCATACGTTCCAAAAATTCGCAAGATAAAACACGATGATACGGGATCTAGGAAATATGGGTGTCCGTTCAAATTGTGCGGTTATTGTAGGATGGATAATTTATGGCGGTTTAGTGTCATGTTTGGAATGCATAATCATGTATTGGACACCAAGTTACACGGGTATCCAATTGTATGTCGGCTTAAGACGGAAGAGAAGGAATATATTTTCGAATTGTCGTTTATCAAAGTTGCACCGAGAAACATACTTTCCAGTTTGAAATGGAGTAGAGTGGAATGTGTTTCAAATATTAAATCGGTTTACAATTATCGATATAAAACACATATTGCTCAAAGAGGTTCAAATGCAACATTTATTAAAATGTTTGAATGATAACCACTATGTTTCCAGGCACATAGTTTGTGAGGACAACGTAAGTATTCGTGATATTTTTTTGATGCATTCAGAAAGTATCAAGTTGTTCAACACACTTCTAACCATTCTAATGATTTATTCGACGTACAAGACCAACAAGTATAGGCTTCTGCTTCTGGAAATTGTTGGTGTTACCTTTACGGCAAGACATTATTGGTTGGTTTTGGTTTTTTAGAAAGTGAGAAGGAAGACAACGTCACTTGGGCATTGGATATTTGCAACACTTTGTTGAAAGATAAAAAATATGCATATAGTTATCGTCACCGACTGAGATAACGCCCTTATGAATGTGCTTGACACCATGTTTCCTTTTCCAACCACAATATTTTTTTGGTATCACAAAACATTTGAGAGCACGGCTAAAACCCGCAGTTGGCACCAAAGAGAAGAAAGACGAATAAAGACAAGTGGTCAAATCCGGTGTTGTAACGCTCGGGAATTCATTTAATTATTTAAATGAATTATTAAGGATTTATTTGTTGGAATTAGTCAAAGTCGAGAATTATCGAAATTATTATAAGAAGCGTTATTGGATTAATATGTTAGTTGAGCAGTTAAGTGGATAATCAAATGATTAGTCGATTTAGCTGGGAGAAATTAATATTAGAAAATAATATTAATTTTATTAGAATATTAAATAATGTAGTTGGGCTAAGTTATGGGTGTGGCAAGTAGCAAAATTGGGATGTTAGTTTTAGGCCCATTAGGATGTTGAACGAGATTGTTAGGGATTAAAACAAACAAGTAGTATTTATAAGTAGCTTTACTAAGTGGCTAGGGTTTGAAAGTAGAAGTTCCAACTGCCTGCTATGTGAGAGAAGGAACAAAGCTGCTAGCGGAGAGGAAAAAAGGAAGAACCAGTCTCAATTATACTAGGTAGTAGTGAATTAATGTCGATTAATTTTAGTAAAAACCAAAAAATTTATATTTGTTTATCTGCTGCAGAATTAGGGTTCGGTTAGATTCGCGAAATTCGATTGAGTAATTTGAGTTGCCTTTAATCCAAGGTAAGGGTGGGGTTCAAATTTTATAATCGGGAGTATGAGGATTAATATGTGGGATTATATAGTTTTTCTACTGTTTGCGTTGAAATTGTGATTATTTGGTTTATGATAAATTGGAATTTGGATCAATTGTGTTGAATTTTTGTGTGTTGTTGTGCTATGATGCTGGTTTGATATAGACAATAAGCATGTTTAATTGTTTTGTATTGTATTTTTGAAATAAGAACTGAAAACTAGAATAGGAGCAGGTTAAGAAATATGAAGGAGAAGAAGAAGCATTGGGACGGGGGCCCACAAGTGAGGGCGGGCACCCTACGTTAAGAGACAAAGAATTAAAGAAAATATATGCCTGCATTAGGCTAGGGGCAGATGCCCCGGGGGTGTGGTGGGTGCCCCCCATCATTTGTGTGCCTTGTTTGGATTTGTTTTGTTTTAGTTGGCAGTTTTGTTTGGAAATTGGCTAGGTACTATGCATATTGTGCTTATTAGAATAAGGAAAGGAGTAGAAAAAATGATACATACATGTTCAAGGGTGGACGCCCTATAAGAGGGGTGGGCGTCCCACCTTTCTTCTAGTTACCTTCATATTTGTGTGTGTACGTCAAGGTGCTACCTGTCTGATTTAACCAAATTTTAGTCTTGTAACTTTAACTATTTTAGATATTGCAGCTAAAATTAAGAGAAAATTAAAAGAACAACATCCTTAATTGATTAGAAATAAATATGCTACATGTGTATGATTGGTGCAGTAATGTTAGTGCATTTGATAAAAAATCAGAAGACTTAGCAGAGAACATAAATTAGTTTATGGCAGGTTTTGTTAGATGCAGGAAGATTGTAGCAGAAATTAATTTTGACAACAGGGAATTTGGTAGCCGTAGTTGATGACATCAGTATAATTTAAATAGCAGTAAGTAGTTTATGATTAATAGTAATAACAGGAAACGAAAATAATGTCGGAATTAGCCGAATTAGTAAAATAGGCGTAAATTTAGTTGCTCAAAATTGATTGAAAATTGTCGAGGTAGTTTGTATACGTTGATAGGTAATTGTGGTTGTTTCGTTTTGTCAAAACAGTGTTGAATAAGTTGCTTTGCAGGTACATCTAGATGAGTTGAATTGTCCTGATTCGTGGGTATGTTTAAGTTGTAGGTCGAATGACCATTATTGATTAAGTTGATACAATTGACGCATGTCTAAGTTGTTAGAACATAGTTTGGTTCTAATCATATCTTAGAGTTTTGATGATAACAAGTGAAATAAATTTTGTATAATAGGTATGATACTCTGATGTATACTATTTTCATTTCAAATAATGTTCTGACTCAAGCACTCAAGAATATAAACATATCAAATTATGCTAAGCAAACAAGTAGTAGAAGTTCTAATGAAGAATAGAACTTCTGGTCATGCACGCTGAAAAGAAACTTCTGAAAGAAGCATGCTAGCGCAACCTCTGATAGAAGCACCAAAGAATGTTCTGATTAGAAGATGTTTGATCAAGGCTTATAGAAGATCATGAAGTATCAGTACATCATGTTCTAAGACAAAGTCTGCTACAGTAACGTTACCCTACTAAGCTAAGACGGCTGAAGTACTTGAGTGGTTCAACTTTCAAGGTTCATTGAGTAAACAAAACACGTGAAGCTAAACAAATCTTAATTACACTTTCCAGTACCCAAGACACGCAAACGTTGCAACGGACAAAATCTAGAAGTTCTATATAAAGTGCAACATTCAAAGAAGAATAACAACAATTCATTCATAGAGAACTTACGCTGCCAAAATTGAAATCATTATTCTGTGAAGTTCTATTTCTAAGTTTTGAGCTTAACCATCTTGTGTAAAAATCACTTTTGTGATAAAGCTTTTTAAGAAGAAATTGTAAACACTTGGTCTAGAAGTTCTTGTGTAATTGTTCCTTGAGAGACCAGTTGGATCAGATTTCTCAAGAAGGCTAGGACTAGTTGAGTCTTAGAGGTGTTAGTCACTTGCAGTTGGCTTGTGCATTGTTGTTAGTCACAACAGTTAGTTGTGCAATTGTAATCTTTTGATTATAATGGATTAAGTCCTCGTTGAGAGAGGCGAAATCACCCTGACGGGTGGACTGGAGTAGTTTGAGTTTCAAACGAACCAAGATAAAAATCCTTGTGTGTTTAGTCTTGTTGTTAAGTAAAAGAATAATTTAAAAGGGAAAAACTTATTCAACCCCCCTTCTAAGTATTTTCTAAGCCTTCATAAAATATTGTCGAAGTTGTTGTTATTATGATTAAAGTTATTGTTGATATTGTTAAGTGTATGTCATTCATAATATCGCATACATTGCATTGATTAAGTTGGACTTGATGACACCATGTTGAAGTTGAAGGCTTATGTCTTGCTGAAATGCCTCGATAACCTGGAATATGTTTAAGTTGAGAGTTCTGCTCCAAATGGTACCACATGTATTTGCATAAGTTGAGTCGCATTTGAGTTGTATTTCTGGAATTATCGTTGTGTTGTGTACTGACTGATTGTTATTTGGTTATTATTTTGAAGCGTTGAATTATTATATGACTCTTATCTAATATATTAATCATCATATTTTGCTTATATTATTCGATATCTCACCCCTTCTGCTGTAATGTTGCCTCTATGTGGGTAACATGCAGGTAATCAAGGAGAATAGTTGTTTTCGTCAATAGTTTGAGTTTGGTGTCATTTTCTCTGATACGTAGCACTCGAGGAGAAATGAACGCTTGTTTTGTTTTGTTGTTTTAAGTTAAATTGTTTAAGTTGTTGTTGATGAAGTTTAATTTTGATTGTTTCAAGTTAGACAAAGATGCTATAAGTTAAAGTTTAAAGTTGTGAATTTTCCGCTGCTTGGTTTATTAAAGTTTAATTGTTTTAAAGACTAATTACTGGTCATGAGTATCTCTCTATTTGTATGTGTTATGTATTTGTTATAATAAGTTTTGCGGTTAGTTTAAAGTTGAAAGTGTAATATCCCATATTCGTTTGAAATTTTTATACTCTGATTTTATTTACAATTACCAGGTAGAAATGGGGTGTTACAGGTGTTGTGGTAGAGAAGATAATGTGTGCATGGGCTGAAATTCTTAATTCTGCTACATTAATGAGATGCTAGTTTTTATGCACAAACACATTGATGAGATGCCACTTTTTATACACAAACACATTGAAAAAATTATGGATGTGGGGAGTGATGGTAATTGCGGGTATCAGGCCGTATCCAGTTTTCTTGGTCAAGGAGAGAAGAAAAACACACTCTTGTGCGCCAAACACTTTTTTTTCTGAGTTGACCTCGCATGGGGAACGTTACACGTGCCTATATGTGACGACAGACAAGTTTAATAAAGTTCACCAAGCCCTTGCTCCAGGTGTTACCGTTCACGCACCTGTTGAAAAATGGACGAGCTTCCCCGAAATAGGCATACTATAGCAAGTGCATATGATGTGGTGTATATCGACTTGATGAGGTATGGTTTTTCGGAAACCTTTTTTCCTCTTCGGGCTCCCCTGCCAAAAGATCCATCCGGGCGCATCATGTGTATTGTCTATCTTAGGTCATGTCATTTTGTACATGTTTATTTAAAATTAGGTCGTCCTATTCTGGCCACATCCGTGGAATGGATGGAACATCATGCAAAAGAGGCGAAAACTTTTCTGGATCATTTTTTGGATAGAATGATGAAGTTCACCAATTCGAAGGAGTTTGAGAGAGAGTCAAATAGGGATAAATCGAAGAAAGATCTGGTTTTACATTTAAGCGGGGACAATTTTTCGGTGTATTTTAGAATTTAATCGAATCATTTTTTGAATGTATTGTCGATCATATTGTAAAAGCTATACGTTTCAATACATATTTAACATTTTATCTATATTCTATTTCAATACATATATAACATTTTGAGTGTATTTGTATTTTCCATGTAATTACAATTAATTGTGCAAAAAATGATTTTGTTTTCTGTTTCTGCATTATTCGCAAGTACACTTGCGAATTATGCTTGAATTATTAAAAAAAACCAACATAGGGAACAATTGTCAAGTTCATATGCGAATTCACCTCATATTTGTGGTGAATTCACAAGTGCACATATAAATTCCTCTTATTTGTGTAATTCGTAAGTGTACTTGCGAAATTTGTCCTGATAAGATTTCTTTGGTCCATATTACTCCAAATTGGCTATAAATTGAGTCTCCAAACCATTTCATTCTCCACCACAAACCAAAACCAGAAATGACACAAATCTATCCACTCCTTACTTTTGTCTACTTCGTTGGTGTATAGTCGCCACTCCAATTCAAGCTCTCGCAGGACACCCTGTATTCCGAGCTCATTATGATATTGCATTCTCTGTTGTAGTATCCAGAGAATCGAAAGGTGTTCAAGCTTAAGTATCGTTCACATTCACTTGACATCGAAAGGTGTTTCAGCTAAAGAACGACGAGGACTTAAAGGTTATGTGGGATACCTTTCAACAATACTCTACAAAGAGTCCGATTGAGATGGATGCAATGCTTCGTAGATCGACAGAAGATGTTATCAAGATGTTGCGCCGTCCTCAACTTCCCGTTTATAATAATATATAACTTTAATTTTCTGCATAACTATTTATGTAATTTCTTTGAATTAAGTTGAATGAATGTTATGAATTGTGTTGAATGTTGATGATTTCTGCCTAGAATTAAATTTGCAAGTGCACTTACGAAATCTCCTAACAGGTGAATTTGCAAGTGCACTTGCAAAGTAAATCAGATAATTTATGTTTGTGGTGCATTCGCAAGTGCACTTGCGAATTCCGAGGACATTTTGGGTTTTTCACCAGGGGTCTAGAAGAAGACCATTGGGTGGGGAAGAAAACTCCCTTTTATTTATGGTAAGGAATGTACTATCACTTTGGATGAAGTTCATATAGCGGTAAAATCCAAAGAATTTTCAAAAGCAGAAGATTTGAAGAATGAAGGTAGTGGTGAAGGATTGAATGTCTCAAAAGGAGGAAATAAGCGTAAAAGGATGTCTAAATCAAAGTTTGACAAACCAAAGGTAAAGTGTTTTAATTGTTAGAAAACCAACCACTTCAAGAAAGATTGTCTTGAAAGAAAGGTTAATGGTGATTCTATTCAAGTTGTGGTTGGCTTAGATGAGGATGGTTATGAGGATGTTGATGCACTGGTGGTATCTAGTTTGGAAACTTAAGATAGTTAGTGTGAGTGCAACTTCACCATTGGATGTTTTGCATGAAGTCAAAACTAGGAAAATTTATCATTTCTGTATATTAGACGATATTTATGTCATGTGGCACTCCCTTGCATTAGAGGTCTTGGGAATCATTAAAAACCACTTTGAAATTGACCAAAACCTTTAAAATCAGTTTTCTGCATAAAAACAACTTCCATGTGCCGACACATACCTGTTTCATGTTGGCACATGTAACTCAATAATGAAGTCTGCAGCTAGAGCTGACAAAACGGGCTACCCGACCCGCTTCGGGCCGATCTGTTACAGGTTCGGGCCTTTGACGGACCGGGCCTAAAAGTCCAGAATTTAAACGGGCTACAATTTGGTTGTCCAAGTCCGACCCTTCACGGGCTACAGTTATTCGGGTCGGCCCGAATAATATTTAATATTAATTTTTTATTAAAAAATAATTTTTTAAATAAATTAATTAATTACTTAATAGACTATAAACTAAAAAACTAAAATATATATGACTATCGATCACAAAAAATATAAATCAATTACATTCATAACATCTACAATAAAATATCATAAAAATAAATTATTTTAATTAAATAATCAAGATTCAAGTTGAGATATTAGTAGTATAATGTATTATAAAATGGACATTAATTATATAATGTATTATAGTTTTTTATTAAAATGGACATTACTAGTAAAATATATTATAAAATGGACATTTCTATTTTTATTAAAAAATAATATGGACATTAATTGTATAATGTATTATGGTTTTTATAAAAATAAAGAAAAAAGTTAAATAAGCGGGCTACCCGCAATCCGGTCGAGCTAGCCCGGATGATAAACGAATTCAATTTTTTCTCAAGTCTGGATTTTTTGACGGACTTTTAGACCGGTCCGGTTAATCCGACCCGTTTTGTCAGCTTTACCTGTCGCTTCTGTTTGCTACATACTGACACATGCATCTCATAATTTGTACTAATGTCTGCATAAATTCCGAATATACATCTTCGACCACGTTATGAATATAATCTTCAAAAACAAACTAACGTTAAAAAAAAAAAAAAGTGCGTTCGGAAATACAACTCCAAAAACTAAGGGGCTTTTTGAGAATCGGGTAGATAGGGAGCCCTAAACCTATATTTTTCATGAATCAAAGTTGATTGCAAATTTAAATAATACTAGTAAAACAATTGTTCACCCTTATATCAACAAATAAAAAGGTGTATGACACAAGATTGAGCAACAAAAAAGGCTAGGGTAAAACAAAGTGAGTTAAATATTTTGCTAATTAAGGCTAAGATAGAAGTGATGCACACATGTAGATTCTGCTGAGAAGGAAATGCATTAGCTTAAGTCAATCCATCTAATTTTCTCTACCTACAACAATCTTACAGAGTCAACACCACCAAATTGATAATGGTTAGCCACATGAACAAAATTTACAACGATTTCTATCCTTTTTTTACTGAATTTTAATGTCATCAAGGCTCTCAGACACAGTTCTCATTTTCGGTCGCAATTCTGGGTCAAGTTCTGTGCAGTTCAGTGCAACATGAAACGCTGCAACAACCTGTTTTTTAGCATTAACTTCAGGGAGAAGTACTGGATCGATAATCTCTGACAAGGGTTGTTCCTCTCTAAATGCTTTCCTCACAAAACTCTCAAGCTCCTTCTGATCATTTTCTGGTCCCAAATCCGGCAACCGACCTGTCAAAAGTTCTAACAACACTATACCAAACGAATACACATCACATTTCTGAGTAAACTTTGCTCCTGTCATACGCAACTCGGGTGCCATGTAGTTCTTCGAGGAAGCAGCGACTTTTGAACTCATTGCCGAGGCTACAATAGACTGGTTAGAATTTTGCCGCCTATGCGTGAAAGTGGTGGTAGACTTTGACATACATAAACCAAGACGGGTAAGTCCGAAACCGGATATATAAGGATGGAGATCATCATCCAATAGTATTTTAGTCGATTTTATGTTGCCGTGGACATACTTCCTACCACTAAACTCGTGTATGTACATCAATCCCCTAGCAGTTCCTTGAGCAATTTTTAATCTTGCTGCCCATGATAATGGTGGAAGTGAATCGGATGGCCCACCTGCAACCAAATACAACGCGGGAAAAAAGCTTATGGATACAACACTGGATCTACTCATGGATTTTCAGTCACTCAAATAGGGTCAATGAAATCCAGTTAAAATTTTGAATTTAACACTAAAAGATCTTCACAAAGCATGACCATAAAAGTTATTTAGGAAGAACGTGCATTAGGAATACTGTAAACAAAAAGCAAAGATAATACCAAAAAAATGTACTGCATAAAGCTGTTTTTATGATCACGGACAGAAGCAATTATAACAAGGGATTTCAGTTCTCATGTGCAGAAACACAATTCACTAACGGACATGAAAACCAGTGGTCCCCAAAAACATATAGTGCAAATGCCAAATAGACACCCACACACACACTTATCAGTTATCAGCTGCTGTAGAGTACATCATCACCATGGACACAATCACATGGCAACATCATTAACTCTCAAAAGCATAAAACAAGAATTTGAATTCAACCACACCTTGAGAATATGCACTCACAATGAATAGTACTTTGTCACCTACCCATAAGACACTGTACAAAGTCTGTGATATACAATTGATTTGGTTGCAGTTGAGTTTAAACTTTAAAGTATTGTTTTTTTTTGGATTTGAGGTAAAGTGATATACATGTTTTGATGATTTCTACTTAAAATCTAAATAAAAAGTTAGAATGTAGTAAGTTAGTGAAGAGTTCTTCAATTCAAACCTAAAGTCAACCTAAGGTTTGTGAATAGCATCAACTTTGTCTAAGGAAGACCAAACACATAGGTTTTCAGTTTCACTATAGTTAAGTTTAATGAGAAGAGACAATAGATTCTCAATCTTATACCATGGATCCGAACACTTCCTAAGAAGAAAACTCAATCTAGCAAATACAAGCAACTAAATTCATTTCTAAATATATAACAAACATTTGAAAAGAGGATTCACTAACTACATGACTTTGCAATGAATAATCATACATTGACACAAAAATTAAGCATTTAAGGTCTACTCAACCATATGGTGCAACATTGAATTCAAAATGCAGATCGATTTAACTAAGAACCAAAAAGTGAGAAGAAATACCATGCAAAACAGTGTGCAAGCTTCCATTGCGAATGAAATCGGTGATAAGAAGTTTCTCATCACTTGCATAGTAATAAGCTCTCAAAGGCACAACATTAGGGTGTCTCAGCCTCCCAATACCTTCTACCTCATACTCAAATTCCTTAAACCTTAAACCTCCATCATCACCCTCACTCAGCCGCCGAACAGCCACCGCCGTCCCCGCCGGAACCAACCCTTTCCCAACACCAACAACCTTATACACAATCCCACTCCTACTCTTCCCCACCACATAAGCAGAAGCCCTCAACAAATCCTCCAATTCCAACCCAAACCCTTCATCCAACACCACAAATCTCCCCTTCTGCTCTTCCCCAGAACCCAAAACCTCACTCTCCACCTTCCTCTTTTCAAACTCACCTCCACCTCCACCTTCTCCTTCATTCAACCTCTTCCCTCTCCGTCGCCGGAGTACTAACACCGACATCAAAACCACCACACCCCCAAGAGAAACCAAAACCACAACAACAACCAACAACCCACCTCTCTGCCTCTGACCCTCAACCGGGCCCGTTTGAATTGCAATCGGGTTCGGATTCGGGTCTTCCGGTAAACGATCCGGGACATTATCCCCATCCGGACAAAGTTCCCGTAAAGGAAACCCGCAAAGTCCGGGATTCCCGGAAAAAGCGGTTGGTCCTTGATTTAACAAGGACCCAACCTGAGGTATTTCCCCAGTGAGATTATTATCACGGAGATCCAAACTAACTTCCACCGGAAGATTACCTAAAGAAACCGGTATCTCACCGGAGAAGCTATTAAAAGAGAGATTCAAAGTACCGGTTAAAGCGGTGAGTTCGGTTAACGAGTCAGGAATAGAGCCGTTGAGAAAGTTGGAAGAGAGATCACAATGGATGAGAGATTTGAGTGAAGTAAAGGATGAAGGAAGAGGACCGGAGAGAGAGTTGTGAGAAAGATCTAAGATGATGAGTTTGTTGGTGGTGTTGAAGAGTGAGGAAGGAATGGTTTTGGTGAAGTTGTTGTTGTGGAGGATAAGGGAGGTGAGTTCAGTGAGTTGGCCTAACTCGGAGGGGAGGTAGCCTGAGAGGGATTTTGAAGGGAGGGTGAGTTGAGTAACTCGGTCTGTGGTGGTGGTGCATGAGACTCCTTCCCAGTTGCAGGGTGTGGGAACTGAGTCAGACCACGAGTTGAGGATTCCGGTGGGGTCGAGGTCGATTGCGGCTTTTAAGGCGAGTAATGAGAGACCGTCTGAGTTGAGAGAAGAAGTGAAGGGAATGGGGAGATAGAGACAGAGAAAGAGGAGAGTGATGATGTTGGAAATGCGAACATTGTTGTTATGAGGGAACATGTTTGGTTTGGTTTTTTTGTTTAGTAACGAGGTGTTACATGGGTGGTGTTTGTTTGGTGATGCGAGGTTTGAGTGAAGTGCAGATGAATGGAAGCACTGGTAGAAGGCAGGGACAGCAGCAGATTCAAATTCTCAGATCACAATGTTGTAGAAGGTGGCTGTGGTTGTGTTTTGAATTTATGTTGGGGTGTGTTTTCGAGGTTTGTCGCTTGCTCGAATTAATTTGAATTTTTGTCTTAGTATTTAAGAGCCTAAGCTACCGTCTCTTCTCTTCTATTAGGCAGAGGAAATATGCTCAGATTAGCAACAACAGTGTTTGGTTTGAAAAAGAAATTATAAAAAGATAAATAGATAAAAGAGAGTGTAAAAAGAAGAAAAAATAGTTGTAAAAAAAAAGAAAGCAAAAGTGACAATTTTGTAGGATGTGATGATTAAACATTGGATTTTTAAACGAAGAATCTTTGTTACTCAAGTGGTAATGAATTATATTCCCGTCGAAGGGTTTAAAGAAGAATCTTTGTTACTCAAGTGGTAATGAATTATATTCCCGTCGAAGAATCCTTGTCGCCTGAACGATAATGAATTATGTTAGATTTTCATGGAGAATCTTCATCGCCCACAAAACTATTACATGCTAGATCATCATAGAAGAATTATTGTCGCTCAAATGAAAATGAATTTCGTTAGATCATCATTGGAGGAAACCTTGATGATCAAGTGATAGTGAATTGCACAAAATTCTTAGCGAGAAATCATTTATGTCCACAAGGTTATTACATGCTCGATTCTCATGGTGGAATTAATGTCACCCAAAAGCCCTTTTTTAAGAGGCACCCTCGTCTTATAGACTTCTCTCAAATAATACACTTAAAAAAATGAGTGATCAAACATAAAAGGAAGCAAAACACTTCATTAATAAAACACATAAGGGTGTGAATTACAAAATTCCTAAGGACAAAAGTGACTAAAAAAAATCTAGAGTGCTAAGTACTTAAGTTATTGGGGCATGATCGCAAAATCCAAAAAGAAATAACTATTGGTAATCCTCCTAAGGTTGTTTTCTTCTAAGTTGATCTCCAGGCGAACGATTTCCTCTGTAGGAATCTTATCCGCCCCAACATTGGCGCCGTATGATTCAACCTGAACGCCCCATTAGAAGATGAATCAGATGCTTGGAAGGTGACCCTTCCTTTTTATCTATGAGCTAGCCATCTTGGACTGCCTTAAATAAGTTCATTAACTTAAGTCCAAGTCAATATAAAGAAAGGCTACTTGTTTCTTGGCCCGCTCAAAGCATTGGTAAAAAGTACCAGGCATTCATATATGTTTAGAAAGAATGGTAGGTTTAAGAGACTCCTTTAAGATGTTCACAAAAAGGGATAGTGATTTGGTTTATGTCTCTATCACGGCGTGAAAAATACTCCATTAAGCAAATGCTCAAATGACAATGAAGTCCTCACTGAAGTTTATTTTTTAAAAGAAAAAACATCGATAAAACCCTTAAAGAACAAAAATATGTTCCTCTCAACCAAATTTAAGTTTGGGAGTCGGTTATGTGTGGGGGAGGATATTAGTTTTTTTTTTAAAATTCTTTAAAGGCATTAAAATAGAATTTGCAATAAAAATAAACACAATAATCAATATTTTTTTGAAATAATTTTAAGTGTCCAGACAAAATTGGGGTCCTACAGTCTCTGCCTTCTTTAGGGCCTCTTTTAGCATCGCCTTCGACTGCATCAACTCATCTCGCTCCCTAGTTAATTTTTTTTTACTGATTCTTGCTCTAAGTCATTGCTTCCTTCGCGAAAATAAGATTATCTTTAAATTGCGCACTGATATTTCTGACTGAGCATGAGTCTCAAAGAGCACTCGCTCCATCATCATCAACTCCCTCAATAGGTCGTTCTCCATCATGTTGAACAATTTTTTAGTTCACATCTGACTGATAGCTCGAAAGTCGGTGGAAAAGTCTTCATGGAAATAAGATTATCTTTAAATTGCGCACTGATATTTTTGACTGAGCATGCGTCTCAAAGAGCACTCGCTCCATCATCATCAACTCCCTCAGTAGGTCGTTCTCCATCACGTTGAACAATTTTTTAGTTCACATCTGACTGATAGCTCAAAAGTCGGTGGAAAAGTCTTCATGGAAGAAGATTAGGGCACTAACGTATTTCCTTGCATCAAACGCTACATCATTCTAAAACAAAGAAGGAAAATTATTAGGCGGATCATGTAACACCCCAAATTCTAGATTAATTATTTATTTAATTATTTTAGCGTGAATATATGATTCGTTGTAAAGTATTTGATATATTTGATGTTTTCATGTTTTTATGTGAGTCCTTGTGATGATCTATAATGTTGAGATGAATATGATGTTTAATATGATAATTTGTGTGGTGTATGATGGGATAGAGGTGAGTGATGGGATAATAACATGTGTTTAGAATTTAAATAATTAGTTTGGAATTATTAGAGTTGATAATAATTATTTGGATTACTTAGATTAAATAAATTGAGTAATATTCGTGTAGTGGAAATAATGGCAAGGTGGTAATTAGTGAAGAGTAAGTGAGGGTGTGATGGGAAGTTCATTATAAGGGGGTCTAAGGGTTAAACAAGGAAGATAATGAGAAAAATGATTCATTGTACGATCGTGAAAAGAACGGACGTTGTGGAGAAAGAGAGCTAGGGCACAAGAACTCAAAAAGGGATTTTCGGTAGGACGCGAAGTGAGAGATTTGTTGGTAGAAATTTATGGTAATGGTTGTTTATCATTGTTATTATGATTTATCTAAGGTCTAGATAATTGTAGGTTGTGTGGGTTTTGGTGATTTGATAAATATGATGCATTGTGATAAAATTGTGTTGCAATTGGGGTAAGTTGGTGTTATAATGATGAGGAATGATGTATATGACGTTTACTAAGATGAATTATTGTGATGTTGAGAAACCATGATGATTTAGATGAGTTTTGATCAATATTGGTGTGAAATCGCACACAAATTTGGGGCTGAATAGTGCAGAAATACAGAAGAGGAATTGCGAATTGGTGTGCGTCGTAAGGCGATGAGATGCATCGTCGGGCGATGATGCGAATGCTTGGCCGCCACTGAGCGAGCCAAGGTGGGATGAAGGGGGAAGGAATGTGACTTTATTGGAGTTCGTCTTCGGGCGAGGCTAGATGCGATGGAAGCGTCGCCAAGCGATGAAAGTGGTGTCGTGGAGCGAAGGTGTCCAAAATTGAATGGTTGTGTTGGATTTTCTTAAAAGGGACATAACTTGAGTTTGAGAACTAGGTTTGAGGTGTCGTTCGAATTGTTTGATAGCTAACACCATGAAATTTAGTTAGATGGAATAAAATGAGAAATAAAGAGAATATTCACAATGCCTAATTAGGATAAAGTTAGGTTTCCCTGTGACACCCCGATTTAATTCGAATATTAAATAAATGAGAATTTAATTATTTATTTAATTAAAGTCTTAAGTATTTATATTTTTTGATTTAATTGGATTAATTGAAGAAAGAAGGGTTGCTGGTGTGAGGAATAAGTAGAGGTGTGAGGAGTAAAGTACTCTACTTTACTAATTATTAATTATTTATTTTATTGGAATAAATAAAGGAATAAAACAAGGAATATAAAAAGGAAAAGAAGAAAAGAAGGTTATTTTGGAAAAGTTATTTCACGTAGAATTGGAGAAGAGAAGAGAAGAGAGGAAAAAGCCAACGTCGGGGAAATCGAAGATCATCGCGAGGTAAGGGGTGATTTCATTCGGTTTTAATGCCTTATGGGTTTTGGGAATCAACCGGGTGATTGGGTATGTTAGGAAATTTGATTTAGGTGAATATAGGTTTATAGGATTAAACCCTATTTTGTGTCAGAATATAGAATTTAAGACTGTTAATGTGTCGAACAATCAATAAGAAGGAAGAAACAATGATGTATGATGTTATACTGGTGTATAATGGTTGTAATTTAGTGTTTCTAATGTCATAACTCGTATGGAAATGTTTGGAATTGAATTGGAATGCATAAGTGCTGTCAAAATAGCAGAAAATGGTTCTGCAGGTCGTGGGAACCGGTTCCCTGTGGGGAGGAACCGGGTTCCCAGTGTTCAAATTTCAAAACTGGGAAATTTTGTACTCAGGAACCGGTTCCTGTATATGTAGGAACCGGGTTCCCATACAAATTCCATGAAGCATGATTTTCAGACTTCACAGGAACCGGTTCCTGTATATGTAGGAACCGGGTTCCATGTGTAATTTTTCAAAAATACTTAAACTTCAAAAATTCATATTTTCCAAACCGTAACTCCGATTCGAGTGCCGTTTTCGAAATTATTTCTTAAATTTAAAATACTATCTTTTAAAAAGGAAAAATAATATTTTGCTAAAATTATTTTAAAAAAAGTCGAGCTTCCGATTTTGAAAAGTGTGGATAGTTAAGGATGATGGGAAATGATTATAATGGCCTGAGTTATCGGATGAGAACTAATGCGTACAATGTTGTATTTTGATATTCATTATGATTGAATGTGATACATTGGTGATTGGCATTAAGTGAATTATGTTGAGATCATCATCTGTGAATTGGTTTAGATTGTTCTGACAGGGTGAACGAAGATTGACGCTTATGTGTTGGTTTCCTTGTTGTCTATTCATGATTGTATTGATATCATGTGTTGTTGTCGATGTTGTGTATTCATGATGGTTGTTGATCCCAGTTGTTATTGTTGTATATACTGGTGTTAGTCTTACTAATTGAAGAGTAATCGTTTGGCATATTTATGCTTTGTGATAATTATTTCATGATTATGTTGTTATCATGCGATATTCGTTGATGTTGGCATTATGTGGAATTATGTTGTGATCATAATCCGTTGAATTGATGTTGCATGCTTTTATGGTGCATGCATAAGCATTTGTTATTGGTTCATTTCCATTGTGTGGAGGTGAACTGGCAGAGCCAATAGACTTACCTGGTTCAGAGGTAGTAAGGCTAGATTCTTGACCCAGTGTTATAGGCGAATCATGGATTCTTGACTCGATTCGGGCGAATCATGGATTTCCTTTCCACATGTAAACGGAGCAGTGGGTGAACTCGGTTCACGTTTTGGTACCACATGCATAGAGTATGCATTGCATATGAGATTGTAACATGCTAGGATGGTTTCCAGTGTTGCAATTTCCATTGTTTGTTATATTACATGTTCATTGTGTGAGATGCCTTGTGAATTGACTACGATTGTGTGTTTGGATAATGGATTAATGTATTCGATTATTCTGTTGTATTTAAAAACGTATAATGCATTTTATATTGGATAGAAATCTCACCCTTACTTTGATGATTTCAGATTCGAAGTGATTAGCTGCTTGGAATTGGTGAGGATAGCCCTAGAGTCGAGTCAGTTAGTTAATCCGCGTGTCAGTGTCGTGCTCTGGTAGATGTAACACTGGGGAAACGGTTGTTTTGAAATCCTTTAATGGATATCCTTAATGGTTTTGAATTATGTTTTGATTTATTATCCTGGAATAACTGTGAATGATGTATTCGGGATTTGTTATGTTTCATTTCCGCTGTTAAACATAACTTTAAGTCTGTTTTATTTAATGATTTATTCTTCAGTGAAAGCATAACAACTGTGTTGATTGATTTGAATTATTTAAATTGTGACGCCTCTTGAATTGTGATTAAAAACTCTGATTATTATTTATAAAAACGCGGGTAATTAGAAGGGGTGTTACATTCCCCATGTTGGATCGTGATGATTCTTTGTTTATAATGATGTTATCATGATGCTTTGTTTATATGATGATGCTTTGTTTATATGATGATGTATGATGTTGATTTGTTTATTATGATGATATAATGATGTTGTAAAGAATTCAATGAATGATGATGTGTTTTGATTGGCAGTGGCCATGTTGTTATTGAGGTGTTTCATATCAAACATTCATGGCATATGATAGAACATTGGTCCAATGACGTTTTGTAGGATATTGAATCCAGTGATGTGTATAGGATGATATAGTCCAGTGAAGGCATTAATCCCATAGTGTGGATTGAGTTCAATATTGTGATGTGTTCTGGTTCTAAGCAGGAATCAATCCTTTTGATGGGGATCTTTGGAGATAACGATGGTTGAGTCATCAGTGAAGTTTTGGTACCACATGCATGAGTCCATGACGTTGAATTACATTCTATGTGACATTGCATAATGATTTGATGATACTTGATGGTAAATGATGTGTAATGATATGATGTTATGTATTGATGAAGTTGTGAAGGTGTGAGTATAACATGAGATTTTGATGATGTGTGATACCTTGCCTATGTGCATATCTACTATGTTTACTCCTTATGTATTTTATAATGATTATGATTTAATCACCCTTCTGCTTGGAAATGTTGCCTCAAAACATTAGTAACTTGCAGGTGATCACCCGCACTTCCTTAAAACATGTTTCCAAAATAATGCCGCCCTCGTCTCCAGTGCCAGATAGACTAATATGTCTCTAAAACAAGGTGACCTTATCATCACAAGTAAGATGGATCTCGAAGTTCTAAATGCCTATACACTTAGGTTTGTCGGTTTTCGTTGGTTTCTTGGGATTTCCTTGGAAATAACGGGAATAAAGAGAGTCACTATGCAAAATATTAGTGCTATAGTAACTCCTAAACATGCTTATTTCTAAAAGTCTATAGTCGATTGATTTGTCTGCTAGCTTAGTGTCTTTCATGCAGTACAAATGTATTTATACCCACAACCTACATTTTGATTGCTTTATCACCTTGTCCTTCTCGTCTAAATCCTTAATAACTGTCATGCTTGGAAAGGAAAAGTGTGCATAAAAGAGAGAATGTGAATAGATGTGGGCGAGTAAAATGAAGAACTCTAGGTTTTAGAGATGTTGAACGGCTTGCTTGTAAGATGTTTGAAATGAGATCAATTGTCCCTTTTATAGCCCCATAATCTATGAGAAGTAGACAATGATTTCCCTCACTAGGCATGCCAACAGACTTCTCATGTCTCTAGCATGAATGGCCCCTTTAACCATTTTGTATTATTGAGAAAATACATCATTAGTAACATTTAATATTGAACGTGCTACTGTATATGATGCTTGTAACGCCCCGATTTAATTGAGATTATTTTATTTAAATAAATCAAAGATATGATGTGTTTATTTGTGATATAACATCTTAAGAATGTATTTTTATGCAAATAGTGGAAATTATAAGCTGGCGTGTTATGAGAATACTAGTAATATAGTATTATTAATCTCATCGTTATTATTATTGCTATTGTATTTCATAAATAAAAATAGTATTTTATAATATTAGTGGTTAATTAATTAAATAGATAAGGGAGGTATGATAAAGTTGTATGGCATTAGTGAGGTTATGATAAGAATAACCATATTAGGGGTATTAGGGGATAAAATTGGACTTAAGAGAAAATTGAGACTTAGGTATTATCATAATACGATCGTGAGAATAGAAAAGAAGGAGGAAACACCGTAGAACGAGAGAAAGGAAAATTTGGAGCAAGGGAAATTTCACAACCTTGGGAGATCAAAGCTTCGAATCAAGGTAAGGGGGGCGAATGGATTCCTTAATTGGTGATTATATCATGAGGGGGTAGTGAGGGTTCCTTTCCCTCTTAGGTTTTATGTGGTTGTATGATTTATCTTGTTGAATTGATGTATGAAACTGTAATCATATATGCAATTGTGATGTTATGTTGTTGTTATTGCGATGTTTCTATTGTTATGGTGATTTTGTATGAAACCCTCAATCTGGAAATTATAGGCGTTGAAGGTTGAGAATTCAAGGACTTGGTGGTTGATTATGACCTATAATTGGTGTATAGGTAGTAGTGTATTAAATGCATTGCTAGATGATGAAATTGTGTGTTTAGAGCATGTTTTAGGACCTGTAATATGAAGCAAATCGCAGAAAATTGGACTGGTGTAGTGCATAAATCGCAGGAGGGAAATCTTGATCGCGCAGGATCGTCGGGCGATGTAGGGAGCATCATCAGGCGACGATAGTTTCTCCAGGAGAGTCAAGGGGCGAAAGAAGGAGCAAAATTTGGTTAGCCGCTGGAGGGTCTCACCTCTGGGTCGCTGGGCTAGAGGTGACGCAAGAGAAGCATCGCCAGGTGATGCTAAGGGTCCGTCGGGCGAAGGAGGGCAGAGCCAATGGGTTATTTTGGACTTTTGTACAATGATCGTAACTTTAGTTTTAGGGATCCGATTTGTGTACCGTTCGAAATACTAGGTAACTATTACTAAGAACTCTGTATTGAAGTAGGGAAATGTAAGAATAGAGATTATAATCCTAAGGTCTAGAATAAGAATAGGATTAATTACTCTTAATAGAATATAATGGATGCATTCTTAATAACAATTTTTTTGTTGTGGTGTACATGGCGTCGATGAATATGATGATGATGAAGTGAATTTCCTAAAATTGGCATGGTGACGAAAGCTTATGCTTTGTGTGTGTGTTATATAGTCACGTTGTTGCATGATCATACCGCATGCATTTTGGTGAGAGCTTTAGCTCTGGATTTTGGTGAGATCTTTAGCTCTGGATTTGGTGAGAGCTTTAGCTCTAGAATGCCTAAATGGCTTTATGGTGAAGGCTTTAGCATTGATGGTACCACATGAATTGCATTGCACTGAATTTCATGATGTTGCATAATTGTTGAATTGTTGTTGTGAAATGTGGGTGATTGGTGTGCCTTGATGTGTAATGATGTGTGGTGTGAGATAACTACTCCTTAGCATGTATCTTTCACCATGTAATTATTGAATGAAGTTCTCACCCTTTTTGTGTTTTTGTGTTTATGCTTCCTCGGGAGTACAAATAATCAGGTACAAGAGTAGTGCTTGGAAAGAGTGTTACCTGACCGAGTCTTAGGAGTCGCTCTGATACGTAACATGGGATTTTGGAACTTGTCATGTCCTTTTATTTGTTTTATCGTTATGTTCTTTATTTTATGAATTGTGCTGAACCACATGTTCGTGGAGTTTGAATTGATGTTTGAATTGAATTGAGTTTGAATTGATGTTCGTGGAGTTTGAATTGATGTTCTTTATTTTATGGTTGACATCAATATAGTATGATGTTGAGTTGCATAGTTATGTCGCATGCATTCATCTTGAGTTGTCGTTGTTGGCTCTAATCCTAGATGGAGTGGATATGAGCGAGGTGAATACAATCATTTACGTTATTGTTGACTATGATCCTAGATGGAGTGGATTAGTAACGAGGTGAAGCAATTTGTTTACAAAAATAGTGACTCCGATCTTAGATGGAGTGGATTCAGTAGTGATCTTGATACCGCATGCATAGAGTCAGTGTTGTGTCTCATTGCATGTTTTGTTGTTGACATAATGTTGTTGTGATGTGTGATTGTTTATGGTTATTAATTCTGATTATGATCCAATGATGTGATAAATAAATTTAGTAACTATGCATGATTATTTATGTATATTTATGATTATACTGTTCTTTATATTGTTGTGATATTTCGCCCCTTCTGTTTGATGTTACCTCTACGTAGGTAACATGTAGATAATCAGGAGTAGTCCGAGTTGCGGGGTTTGAAGAGGTTGCTCTTCAGATTTATTTAAAGTCGACATTATGCTCTGATACGTATCATTGGGTTGAGAGATGAACATTTTATTTACTTTATTTTGTTTTGGTGATTCCCAGTGAAGTTTTTAAACTCTGGAATATTTGATTTATAATTCATATTTGGTTTAAAATTAATTTGATAAACTTCAACTATATTCCGCTACGTAATGAAGTTGATTTTTGAGACTATGATATCCATGTTTATTCTAAAAGGTGTCATGTATCCAATTATTTTAAGCAAATTGTGATTGATTGAGATTATGTGGCATCCTAAATGCATTAAAAAAAAATACTCTAAGTTTTATTATTATTATTTTTCACCAGAGAATTTGAGGTGTTACATGACTTATACATGATGATTATACATTGTTACTCTCTTCAGATTTATTTGAAGTTGATCATTCCACAAAGAATAAAAAATATGATAAATGAAAGAGAAATAATATTATTACCAAATTATAATTATTTATTATTGATTTATTTGAATTATCATAAATGCAAATAGAGTGAATAATAAATTGAGTTTTATCTAGAGGGTTAAAAGATTAAAATTAGAATTGTATTAAAATCTATAAATGACAATTATTTTGAAACAAATAATTTTATCATATATATGACATTTATTTCAAATAATTTTTTCATGACATTTATAATTTTATCATATATATGACATTTATTTCAAATAATTTTTTCATGACATTTATTTTATGACGGAGGGAGTAGGAAAATAAAATCAATACATCCTTCTAAATTCTAATCTCTTCAACATTTGAAAGGTGAAATTCTAGAGTCGTGACTTGGGACCCTTTCTTCTAGGAATATCTAATGCATCATAATGACCAAACCCATGGTAGAGAACTCTAATTGGATTCTCTTTGCCGTATTCTTCCCCATACTCAGCTATTGATATCAACCCACCAGCATCCTTATCATACATATATACAGTGATTGGCATCCTGCATAATAGGCCTCCTCATATCAAAATCCAAATGTCTTACATAATAATTAGAGCAGGTCAGTTCGGTTCAATATAATTATGTGGTTCGGTTCGGTTCACAGCGGTTTGTTCAGTTTTGTGGTTTGGTTTGGTTTTTCATTTTTTTTTCTTACTGTCATATAAATATCAGCATACAGCAAAGTAAATCTACTTGCCTAAAAGGAAGAAAAGTAAACTTACTGCAAAACATGTGAAGCAATGAACAATTCAGGTTCACCTCCCCACACATGAGGCTTCCTTATTTGTGAAATATATGAATCAAAATCGCCTTCGATAAACCTGAAGATATCATGAGAAAACCACAGATGAAGGTTTTGTTTGGGAATTTAGAGGCAATGTGAAGAAAAAAGTTATCTAAAAAATATTCTATTTTATTTAAGAACTCAAATTACATTTAGAATTTCATGTTTTATCAATGCAAATTCAAAAAAAAAATTCAGTGTATGTGTTATGACTTATGAGTGGGGAAACTCGCCATTCTGTTTCTGCCTTTCTTTTGACAAACTCATCAGCAACCTGACAAATAGTACAGAAACAAATCAAGAACATGGACCTAGGCAGAAGATGACTACAAATAGTTTGGTTTATAAGTTATTGAAAGAATAATAAACGTCGAGTTGTAGCTAACACTGTCTTCAATTCTTCTGCTTTGAGATTTTCTATTTAGTTTTGTTCATGCCTACCGAGGAAGGGGTTTCTACACCAGAACGAGTGATATATAAAGATATTTAAAACATACCTTGGCCCGTAATTCATCGGCTAGCTCTTTCTGAAAGCTTTCATTAGGCGGGGGTTTTCCTGATCTCAAACAAGCCCCATGAGCAACTGACCGGAACATGCATCTTCCATCTCCAGGTATTCCTGCTCAGTACGGTAAACTTTTTTAACAATGCAAGCAGCAACTTTCTTATGTCAATTTGTACAAGTTAATGCATAAGTAAAAATGTACATAGACTATATATGTAGTGTCTTTGTTCTTGTGGTGTTATGAACATAGCCGTGCGTTGAGTCTGAAGCTTGAATTTCAAGTTTTGTAAAATCGCAGTATAAACAACATTGCGATATTTACAAACTGGACATAGAACCAAAAAAGTGTGTTTGTATCAAAAGACTATTAGCAGAATGTGCAGTTTACCAATTACAGAATAGTCGGTGTGAACTTTCTTCCCGTGTGCTAGTTTAAAATTTGACTCGTTGTAGTTATCATTCCTATTCACGTTTCCATTACCCGTCTCAGCATGTGCAGGCTCAGAACTTAAATTACAAACAAACAACCCGAAAATGAAGCCAACTGACGCACAACCTCGTGGCCAAGTTATTCGTCCCACGTTGCACTTAACTTTGGAAAGCATTTTTTGCTTAGGAACGGAAAGCCTCATACTCATACTTTGACACGACAGTGAAACATCGCTATGTCTCTTCCCAGATACTACAGAACTAAAGACTCGAGTATTTCCCCTTTGCTCCTTGGAGCAGCAGGATCCAAGGTAGCCTCCTCGGATAGTTTGGCCCATAATCGTTGAACAAGACGGTTTTCTGCAAATAGAAAGAGCAACATAATTTGTCTCCGATTTCCCGGGGTAAAAAGTGGAAGAAAATGAACAGGATGTTCCTCTGGTCTGAAGACTGCAGATGTTACTGCTCATCAGCAGCCGAGTACGACCTTTCACGATAACAGCATTTATGGAAGATTGACTAACAGGAAAACAGACACTCATGTTTACATCACCTGAATCAAATCCAAAGGTTAATTGTTAGAAAAATGTCCAAACAATATTCCTAAAATATGCATAATGACATTAATCTTCCGACATACAAATATCATATATTGTCATTTTTAATATTATATTATCACAGACCCAACACTACATTGTTTTAAGGTTTTCACTCAAACCTTAATTAAAATATATTAAGAAAAAAAAAAGACATTTCGGAGATTACAACATTGTATAATTGTAAACATTAACACATCAAACATGTAGCAAGTTTCTGTCGTGAATTAAAGAAAGGAATTTGAAGAAAAATAATAATAATTGAAATTGTGAATGATTCCTCTAGCAATAATAAACTAGTTTGAAATGTAGAAAAATTAAGTAAATAAAAACGAGGGAGAGGAACCAAACCTGTAGATTCGAGGGAAGGGGAGGGTAGAGGGAATTGAAGACGAGGAGCAGAGTTGTAGGTAAAAGCAATACTGTGGGGTTGAAGAAAAGAATAGTTTATTGCTTGGAAATGGAAGAAGATGAATAAGTTGAGCAAGTGAACGAATTTTTCAAATAAATGTTTCAGAGAAGCTTCTACACCCTTCCTGCTTCTTCAATTCATATGAAATTTGGGAATACTCTTTTCAATAGGGGTGTCCATGGTTGGATCAACCTCAACCCACAAAATCCGGTCAAACCCACCTAAAAAAGTTCATAAAGTGGATTGGGTTGGGTCATTGGGTGAATATAGGCTTAAAAATTAAAAAACTCATTAAAAACATCGGTTTTCGGATAAAATCATACCCAAACCCAAAAAATCCAGTGACTCACATAATCAGACATTTTTTTTAAAACAATTTTATTGATTTTGATGAATAATAACTTGTTGAAAATTTATTTTCTTGAACATGTACTATTTTAGTGAACCATGATTTTAACTACTTTTCAATATATCATATTTAGTTATTTTGATTTTAATACGATTTTATGTTCACGGTGCGGTTTGGGCGATTTTGACGCAAAAAATCATCCGAACCGCGAGAGAAAAAGGCATGCGGTTTGGTTTGGTTCGGTTGACTTTTAGGAAAAAAAAACAAACCAAACCAAACCAAACCAATGCGGTTTGGTTCGGTGCGGTTGGTTCAATTTTTTACAAATAATTTGTTGAGTCATACATTCACATATATATGACAACATAACTTTGTATTTGGTCATTCATACATGATACACTACTAAATTATAACCAAAAAACTAATCATATTTGGACAATAACTTCTCATTTAATATGCAAAAGTTAGATTAGACAAAAGTGAAATAATAAACATAAAATAATAGTATAAAACAATATAAAAAATATTATAATAAAACAAAAAAAAAAATAGAAGAGATGAGATGAGAAATTAGTGAAGATGAAAAAGAAAGAACATAAGAGAGGAGAGATTAGAGATAAAGATGTGCGATGAAATTGAAAGAGAGAAAAATTGCATAAAAAATAAGAACGTGCAAAGGAATAAATATAAGAGAGTAGATATTAGATAAGAAGAGGCAAGATATAAGTGGTGAAGATGAAGTGATAATGTTAGGAGATATTTAAGAAGATTGAAAATGAAATCATAACTGTAAAGATGAGAAAATTGTCTGTAATCATAAGGCTAATGTATAATAGATTTAGGTTTGGGTTAGATGTGAGTTAAGTAAAATTTAAGTTATAACATAATGCGGTTTAGTTCGGTTTGGTTCGGTTTGTAAAATACAAATCGCAAACCGAACCAAACCATGCGGTTTTGTTAAAAAATGACCCAAACTAATCCGAATCAAATGCGGTTTTTTGCGGTTTCGGTTTGGTTTGGTTTGGTTTTGCGGTTTTCTATTGGATTGGTTTGATTTTGAACACCCCTAGAATATAGGCTTAAAAATTAAAAAACTCATTAAAAACATCGGTTTTCGGATAAAATCATACCCAAACCCAAAAAATCCACTGACTCACATAATCAAACATTTTTTTTAAAACAATTTTATTGATTTTGATGAATAATAACTTGTTGAAAATTTATTTTCTTGAACATGTACTATTTTAGTAAACCATGATTTTAACTACTTTTCAATATATCATATTTAGTTATTTTGATTTTAATACGATTTTATGTCGTGTAAATTTAATTTGTTGTTAGTGTTTTATGATAATTTTTAGTAGTTGATGTTATCATTTATTATTTTATGATGGTAAGAAATAATAAAAATAGTTTTTTTAAAATTTTTTAAGAAGAGAAAAATGTTGAATAGTTTTTTTGAAAAAATATGATGACTCGTCATTTAGTCATTTAATATTAATAAAATAGAAAAAATTATTTGGACAACCCACTATCCAACCCAACCCGAAAATTAGTGGGTTTATCCAAACCGGCTCATTAATGTAGCGGGTGGTTATTTTACCTCATCCAAACCGGAGTGTCCTACATGAATTGGATATTGGGGTTGGCCAAACCCAACCCAAACCGGTCATGTACACCCATACTTTCCAACCTAACCTAATGGTTATCCCCCACTTCAAAAAGTCTAAATATTTAATATATATATATATATATATATATATATATATATGTGTGTGTGTGTGTGTGTGTGTGTGTGTGTGTAGAGAGAGAGAGAATTTTTTTGGCAAAATATTTACGCTTAGGCGCCATCTGAGATGGTTCCTACACTAAGCAGATACACCTAGGCGCCATCCCAGTTGGCGCCTCCTCTTAGGTTAAGTCATCCCAGATGGCGCCTCCACTTGTTTGTTACACGTAGGAGCCATCTCAGATGGATCCTACGTGTATTCGTGTTTCTAATAAATACAACGCCCATTTCTCCTTCATTCTTCACATTTTCTCAACTTCTATTCTCATTTTCTCTTTTTTTTTGTGTCATGAGATCACCATACATCCATACCAGAGATGGATACATTATTTTCTCGGTCAACAAACCTCCGATGAAAATGAAATCTTGGCACATTTTTACCATGGCCAAACTGAAGAAAGAGTTGATGCGATGGTTAGAGCGAGAAATCGAAGTTGGCGAAGAAATTAGAAGGATCCAGAGGAAAAGAACGACCATGAACTTCACAAATGGACAACCTCGATTTTGGTTGGAGGAAGTTAAAACAGACGTAGAGGTTATTGCGATGATGTATGGATCCGATGAAATTGTTCTGACGGTTGTAGTATCTTAAATATTTGTTTGTGTTGTTGATGTTTTATTTTCATGTTATTTTAGTTGTTGTTTTAATCATGATGTGTTTTATGTTGTTGTCTGCGTATTAATGGTTTTAAGAAATGCTGTTAATCAAAAAAGTTCCGTTATAATATTAAAAAGTTCAAATACTTCCATACAAATTTCACGCTGTCGAGCATGTAGCACGTGTGGGAAAATTTTCCCGATTGTGTCTGACTTGACGGTATAGACCACACTTTGTTTCTATTTTGTCAAGGTCGTCTATTTCAGTTGTGATATGTTTGCTTTTGGGACGACCCTTTTTATTTCTTCGCATTGACTATTATGCCAAATTACTTCCCCTTCGTATGAAGGCCAATAATCAGGTTTTGCTACCGATTTGAAGGCATGTGTTGTATACGTTGAGCAAGGTCTCGTACTTGTAAATGGGAGAAAGAAGTAGTAGTGCATCTTGATGAACATGTCCACACGCCGTAGTGACATGAAATCAAGGCATTCGAAAGGCCTGAAACTTTCTATAATCACACGAACGTGATGATAATTTAACCCTGTACTCTTGTATAGCTAACCCCTCGTTGTGGTCGAGTGTCTCTTTGACAATGAAGTTATGGTTATGTTGTTCGAATCTTGTAACATTATGAGGGCTAGCTTTGGCACTTTCGGCCTTAATAAATTTCATGCAGCTTTCACTCCATAGTTGTCCCGATTGTACCACCGCGTTCCACATTTCACCTTTTTATGCAAACAACGAGGTCATCCTAAAATATGTTGAACTCACCAACGCGGTTATTGGGAGTGCTCTTATGCCTTTAAAGACGTCGTTCATTGATTCTATTAGATCTGTTGTCATCTTACCCCAATGCACTCCTTTGTCGTATGACCTTGTCCACCTTTCCACTAACAGATTATCAACCCACGCACCTGCATCTGGATTTGCCATTCTAATTTGGTTGCGATGATATTTAAATCGCAGTTGTGTTAGTGCGTACGCTGCGTTCATAATTGTTCTCCGAAGACTCTTATCTTTGATCTCGCGCATGAAATTTTGAACGATATGTCTTGCGCAATAAACATGTGTAGAAGGGGGGTCATGCCAACCATTAGCGGGATTGTTGTACGCACTCTCAATAGAAGCATGTTTGTCAGAAATCAGACAGAGATCATATTGTGGAGCTACGTGTGTTCGAAGATTCTTTAGAAAGAAACTCCAAGCACCTCTAGTTTTTGCCTCGACAAGAGCATAGGCGATTGGGAATACGTTATTGTTGTCATCTTGTGCGACGACCATCAGTAGGGTGCCTTTGTATTTCCCATACAACCATGTTCCATTTATCTGTATAATAGGTTTGCAGTGTGCAAACCCTGTGATGCAAGGTCAAAAAGCCCAAAAAAGTCTACTAAATATTCCATGCCCACTGGCACAAGTGTCGTTTAGGGCATACGCCGACAATGTTTCCATAACATAAATTGTTCCAGGAGAATACGTTTGCACTGCATTCATGTAGAGAGGTAACTCTTTGTATGAATCCTCCCAGTTACCGTAGATTTGCTCAATAGCCTTGGTTTTTGCTAACCAGACCTTTCTATACGAGGGGTATAGTTATATGATGTAGTGATGTGCGAGATTATTGTTTTCACCTTTAGTGACGGATCACAGCTGACAAGAGGTAAGATTTCTTGACAAATGAGATCATAACTCAATTTCCGGTGATCTTGTGATTGCGTGAAATTAACACAAGTGTGTTCGGTCATAGAACCTATCACTCAGGAATCACTCCTGATCCTCTATGATGCAGTTAGATTGAACCTAAACTCAAGGTGGTTACAGATGATTTTGTATCTGTCTGCATTTGTTCGATCCACCTGAAAGTCATAGTTGTTTATCATGTGGTACTTTTTTATTGCTCGCACACAATCTTCTTTTGAATGAAATTTTTCTTTCACTTTTAAATTTACATCTGACTGCACACGAGGGTTGTAGAATATATCAGATAATAGGTCATTTCTGCCAATATCGAGGGTAGTTATGTACAAATGTGGCGTGTAGATTTCATGTGGAGGCAGTTCACGTTCTTCATTGGCCTCTGAATCTTCGTTTACCATGTTGTTGAACTCCATATCATTACCTTCCTCCTCTTCGTCAACAATATCCACCTCAGTTTGTTCCTCCTCCATGGGATCAATCATTTTTGTCTCCTGAAACACAATGTACAACTCAATCGAGTCGTACCCAAAATATTCATTATTACAAAATATGTTATGCAAGTCTTTGTCGTCTTCAACAGCTACCTTGTAAAATGTTACTTGGTTTTCACCAGTAAAAACAGGATGTTGGTAGAAAGTGTGTGACGTCGAACCTCGCCGAAGTTTGGTCTCGAGTCTTTGTTTGAAATACGAAAATTTCGCGTTACTATTTAGACAAAATTGGATATTTTTGGTGTTTTTGAATAAAAAAACTGCTACCTCACTATTGTACGTCTCACCATTGAAATGTACAGTGATAACATATTGTGGTACATATGAAATTTAATCTGTGTTTGAGTGTTTGAAATATTTGATTTTATGAAAATATATATAGAGGTGGAAGATGATTGTATGAGAATGAATGAGACAAAGTTCAAATTTCAAAAATACACTTAGAAGCTAAGTCAGATGGAGCCTATGTGTTAAAATAAAGAGGAGGCGCCATCTTGGATGGATTTTTGCAGGCCTAGTCATGCTACACGCTGCCACATAGCCTGCCAACATAGCCCTGCCACCTAGCCTTCCACCTAGCCTAGGTGAAGCCATCTTGAATGGCGCCTATGTGTTAAAATAGAGATGAGGTGCCATTTCACATGGCTTCTCTCTGACACGTGGCCTGCATACATGGATGCCCCAACCACCTCATTTATTTCTTTGTTGACTGAGTCGCCTATAAATATGGCGCCTCAAATGAGTTTTTTACATCACCACTCTTCACTCTACCTCTACCTTTGATACAACTCTCACATAATCAGAAAAGTTCTAATCATGAGTCTTCTGACTTTAGGAGATTCTCACCTAGGGACAAGGACAAACATTGCTACGTTTGTAAGTTTTATCCTTTATATTCTTATTCAAATATTCATTGTTTAATATGTTATTATTTTTTATACTTTCGTATACACCATATTTTTTCACATTTTATTTAGGACACAAAATTACGTTGCTCCCGATCCATTTATCATTCCATACCTTGAACGTGCCGGTTTTGGGGATGTTATTAAAATCTCCATTATACGATAGATTCAAAGTTTATTCTTGCATTATGCGAAAGATGGAGACTCGAGACACACACCTTTCATCTGCCCGTAGGTGAATGTACAGTCACACTTGAGGAGGTTTACATGTTGATGGATCTTCCGATTAATGGTCTGGTCCAACAAGCCAACACTTTATGCGAGGAGATGTTGGGTAGAGATATGGTGGAAGGTTCTAGTGCAAGAGGCCAAGGTATTTATTTATCCACAGTTAGAGTGCATTATGATCCCCTTGGTTTGAACAGAAATTCCACCGAGGAAGAAAAAATAATTAAGACACAAAATTATATTATGTTATTGTTTGGGAGGCTATTATTCCCCGAGAGTACAGGAAATAACGTAAATTTTATGTACTTAAGTTTGCTTGGGGACATTGATAGAATAGGAAAATATAGTTGGGGATCCGCTGTTCTAGCCCAACTATACGGTTCCTTATGTAAGAACTGTAAGAAAGATACGGTTACTTTTAATGGATGTGCTTTCTTGCTTCAAGCACGGGTTTGATGGAGAATGCAATCCCTTAATCCCGCCAACGACCTACCGTTCAGTTTTCCATATGTAACAAAGTAAGTACATTGCTTAATTATTAAATTATTTATGTCTTTCTTATTTATAAAATCTTAATATATTAAATGCTCATTTAATTAGGTATAGTGTAACGGGTATGGATTACGGAAGGAATCTGAGATTCAATATTGTCCTTTATCGTAATCTATTAAACCACCTTGGCTCAGATGATGTACGTAGTTTATATTAACTCCAACTATTTTTAACGTATATTATTTTAAAATATATCATTAATCTGCATTTTTTTTATCAATAATTTATATGGAGACCATACATGGGTTTGGATCATGTACCCAATGAAGATGATGCACAGGTTTGGACTATGAAGACTGTTATATATGGTTTAACATTGTGAAAATACACCACAACAACCGTGTGAAGATGCAGTTTGGTATGTTTCAAGACATACTGCACGATCCGATATGTTTGGATCCTTGGCATCTCAAAAGGGTTGATGCGTAACGGGGATATAAAAATTGGAAAACTTTTTCCAGGGAGTTTTGTACGATGTGGTAAAAACGTCGAGACCATGTCTTACAATTTCCTGTTTACGAGGATGACGAAATTATGCAACACTCTGCTCAATACATTGCTTGGTACCGATCCTCAACGAACCTAGAAATGCATGTCTCTCACCCCCGCCATTTGGCCAACCCCTGCTATTTGAATATTATTTGGAGACCTCCTTATGAGTATGCTCTTCCCCGCGTCCGCCACAAAGATCTTTGTGTGATAAGTGATGATTTTAAGAGTTACTTGATACCAAAGGAGTATAGTCGGGAGCCAGATCATGTACATTAGGCTTATGTTGAAGACTACATGACATGGTTCTATATGGTGTCACACCCTATGATGACACGAGACGCTCTTGGAAGACCATCTAGGCTAGCTAACCAGAAGGCACTTTAGGTTCTGGATGACTAGGCCGAGAGCGTGACGATGGTCTATCAATGTGTTGCAGAGATGGGTAGATAAGCCATAAAGGCTAGTATATTTGAGGATGTCACCCCCATGTTTGCCATCATGGAGCGCATGGTTATCGAGTTAAGGAATGTCATGCAATATAGATGGTGGAAGAGGCAAAGAATGGACATACCTAGTAGTTAGATTATATTTGGATGTATTGCTTTTTTATATTTTTTGGACAAATGTTATGCATGGTGTTGACTTTTTGGATTAATGTATGACTTTTTTTCTTTAATTTTACTTTAATATACTTTCATTTTAATTTGATTTTACTTTAATATAAGTTGGCCTAAATAAAGTATGATGTTGGGACAATGGTGCTTCTCTGAAATGATTTAGGGGTTTTTTGGAAATACATCTCCAAAATAATTCACCCTTGTAATTAACACACTTGAATTCAGGTAACATTTCAAAGATGTATCTTCAGATACACCCAAATAAGATACGAAGATGCATCTCCATACCATATTTTGATCAATGTAGGATGGATGTCAAAATTGCGCAGTTTGATGTAATTTTGGTACGTCCAGAGATGCTTTTCCAGATGCATGAAGGACAATTTTGGATTTACAAGGATATGGTATGCACATATAAGGGTGGAAAGAGTATTCCCCAAAAAAATTAGCTACTTTGATTAGGTATGGGACTACATTAGGCCAGGTACAACCATTGATTTTTTTAAGAGAAATGCTAATCACACCCTATGAGGCAAAAAAACACCCTATGACAATCTTAAATTGCCCCTCAGATTTCAGAGATGTATCTCTAGATGCACCATTTACATCACTGAATGATGCACAAAATGATTTTCACCCCATTTTAAAATAAAATTTTATACCTTAGATGAATCTTCGGGCATATCCATTTAATTTATTTTATTCAGCATCCCAGTTGAGTTTTCGAAAAATACATTTATCGAGTTTTCAAGCGGGAATTTGAAAACTTGTCACCTTTCCATGACAGTAATTTTTGAAGATGCACTTCTAGAAATAAAACATGATTTTAATAAAATAACCACCTGAATGATCAGTCCCCATACCCATTTTTGTTTAAAACCCTTTCATTCTATCAAGATTTCCACTCCAAACCTTCATTCTTGTGTTTCATCACATCAAAAGGAGGAAAAGAAGATGGAATTCAAGGTAAAGGTCTTTTATTTAAAGCCTCATTGATCACATTAATCTTGTTTTGAAGCTAAGAAACTTATGTTTAATCCAGATATGTATTTTCAGATTCTGTACGAATTCCTTCGAAAATGCATTTCTGGAGTCTGCCTGTTTTCATTTTCAAGTTGTATGTTTTCAATTTTAGTTGTTTTTGAGTATTATATGCTATTGTTTTCATTAGATACAGTACACCTTGATGTTTTCCCCGAAACTATTTTTTTCTACAGATGCCAAATTAGTGAATGATTCCTCTAGCTGTAATAAATTAGTTTGAAATGTAGAAAAATTAAATAAATACAAACGAGGGAGATGTACCAAACCTGTAGATTCGAGGGGAGGGGGTAGAGGGAATTGAAGACGAGGAGCAGAGTTGTAGGGAAAAGTAATATTGCGAGGTTGAAGAAAAGAATAGTTCATTGCTTGGAAATTGAAGAAGATGAATAAATAAGTTGAGCAAGTGAACAAATTTTTCAAATAAATGTTTTAGAGAAGCTTCTACACTTCTCCTGGTTCTTTAATTCATACGAAATTTCTACCTACTTTGGATTTGGTATGGGCCTACTCCACCAGACCGGGTTCAACCATTGAGTTTTAGCAATGTCAATTTCTCATTGCTTCCTTACACTATAGAAATTCGAAAATGCTCTTGGATGAATTCAGAAATAAATCTTCGAACACACCAAATATTATTTTTTTAGCAAAATAAAGTTCAGATATGCATCTTCAATTATTCTAACGGGTAAATTCATATATACATTTCTAAAGTCACCTTTTTAAGTAGAGAATTTTTTTAACCACTCAGTGATATTTTCAGAAATGTATATCCGTAAACATCCAACGGGAACTTGAATATATGACCACTTTGTATGATCATCTTCTTCGCTCTTAAAAATCCCCCATAACCAAAAAAAACTTTAAAAAACTCATTGTCAATCAACTTTTTGATTCCAAACCAGATTTTTTGCATTTTATCATATCAAATGGAGCATAATAAGTTGCAATTTAAGGTAAAGTTTCCTTATTTCATTCCTCATTGCTTGCATTAGTCTTGAGTTTAAGCTAAAAAATGTTCTCCTTTTCCGGATATACATATTCGAACTCACCTACATTATTTCAGATATGTATATTTGAATTCATTTTTTACTAGTTAAGTATTTTCTTGTTTTGGTTCTTATCAGATATGGTTCACCCGGATATCTTTCCCAAAACTATTGTACGCAACGATGTAAAATAGGATGAAGCGAGGGATAATGTTAAACTAGTTGAATTTAAGCATGATGTTAAACCGGAAAAGTGAAGGATGATGTTAAACCGATAGAGATAGACGTTGGTTAATGTTTCATAAATGAACAATTGTATATTGCTCATGAACATATGCTTCAATGAGCAGGCATGGTAGTCAGGAATTTGGGGTTTAACATTGTAATTGGAAGTTTCGACAATGGTTCAAATAGAAGACAATCATTTGTAACCATGAGATGCGAGAGAAGTGGCATGTATGTTCCTCGATTCAGAAGTTAAAATGTGATGACACATGAACGAGAAAGTGTGGTTATCATGCGCGAATATTATAGTGTGGATGAGATGTGGAACTTTAATGTGCTTTCAGGAATACAGAATCATGACTTGAAAAAAAGATATTTGGTCATCCCATTGTATGTCGTCTTAAACCAAAGGAGAAGGAAATTGTTTCGAACACGTTTTTAATCCGTGTGGCACCGAAAAATATACTTGCAGATTTGAAACAGAAACACCCAGAAAGTGTTTCAAATATCAAGCAGGTGTACAATGAGCATCATCAAAACAACATAGCGATAAGTGGTTCAAGATTCAAAATGCAAGAACCAAACCAAACCAATGAAATCCAATAATAATTGGTTTGACCATCAGATTTTCAATTTTCTACTCGTAAATCTAATCCAAACCAATCATAATTAGTTATCATGAATATTACTACCAATCATTCAATTTCAAGAAGAAGAAAATTAAATGTCATATATGAACAAGTTATTCTATTTTAATTTTTATTAGAAATTATTAGTGTATTGTGGTAGCTGAGCGTAGAGCTATGAAACACACTCATTATCATACTAACTCAAGTGACTAATTATAGATTCAAAAGCTTTGATGTTATATATTTTTCTTGCTAGATATTTTAAAATCTATTAGGGAAAATATGCTAGTCTAATATTTATGATTAAACACTATTAATACTATTTTTTTATTATTATGAAAAATTAATTTTCGTAAATAAGTCATTTTTTAAAAATATTTTTGCATTTTTTACCTACCCGATCAATCCTAACCAAACCAACCTGTTGCTTTTTTGGTTCGGTTTGGTTTGGACTTTATTGCAAAAAATTGAAAATCTAATCCAAACTAATCTATATAATTTTAATCGGTTTGAGTATTAGATTCTCTCAAAACGGAACCAAACCGGCCCGCAAACTCCCCTACTTGTATCGAGTATTGAACTCATTTCCTTTCGAATATCCTAATCTCATGTGCTTTCAACGAACCAACAAAATCTTCCAGTTTTAGGGTTTCAAGGTGATTGGATTCTTGAATAGCTACGATAATATGATCAAAGTGAGAGGTCAACGTACGCATTACCTTCTCAACTATAATCTTACCATTTAGGGTTTCACCAGAACCCTTCATGAGATGGATAATTTTCTAAACCTTCAACACATACTCCACAATCTTTTCATCTTTTTCCATCGACAATAGTTCATATTGTTGACGCAAGATCTGCAACTTGGCAACCTTGACTTTCTCACCTTCATATAGTATTTGACAAGAATATCTCATGCCTCCTTCACCGATTCAACATGAGAGATCTTGTCAATATTCTTTGTATCGACCGGCGTCTAAATACAATACACAACCTTGCAATCCTTCTTCTTGGCTTCGTTGCATCTTCAGACAATGCATTAACGTCATTAGTAACCACTTCTAGGATCTCATAAAATCCAAATAGAGATTGCATATGTTTTCTCCATCGAATATCAATTCTTATTGCCAAGAGTTGGAAGAGAATTTAGAATGTTATTTTTACAATTCATCTTCATAATGATTGCTAGTGAAAACCCACAATCCCGAAAATATGATCTCTAATGTCTGATTCTTGAAAACACGATCAAGAATCTAACCAAACTATGATACCAATTTGTTAGTGCGTGAGACACTTTTAGTAAGAGGAAAAAAATAGATAGTAAAAGAAATATGAATTATATTATTGACTTAAAGTGTTACAAATAAATATACAGACTAATTTATTTATATACAACTAACTTGTACACTAAACCTATGTTTGCTTTCACGTTTGAAATACAAAAAAAAAAAAAAAACATTTCTAGATGAAGCTCCGAGTTGTAGCTTTAGAAAAATCTAGGTAAAATTGCATTAAGACATGATATTTTGGATCCTACCCCACATTCAAACACTCAGTAAATAGACTAATAAACTCTAATTAAACTTAAATTTAAATTACACAACTTAAATTATATTTCATTATATCTAATATTTCATTATATCCAATATTTCAACAATACTATATTTTAACGCCTATCTATTGCACAACTATTTCAGTTTGGATATGATATGCATATACTTGCTTGACATTGCGTATGCCATGTTGTTGAATTATTCCATTGCTCTTAAATATTGCTCCTATAAGATATCAAATATAATAGTATATGTGATTTTTGAAGAAGATATATATTTTACACTATTTGGTTGCATGAATTCATTAATTACACATCTAAGAGTTACTATACATTCTATTTATAATTTATAATTTCATATCAGAATTCTCTTGTATTTTATTAATTTTTTTACTATTATATTTTTCTTTCTTTCTTCTTATTGAACTTATAGATTTTATTGTAAAATATTATTTTTATATTTCACTAGTGTTCGAAGAGACACTCACGTACTCGTTGTCTGTTTTTTTATGTGCAAAACGGATCAATAATTAATAATATTTTTTATTTAATTTTAATTATTTAAAGTATACAAAAATAATAATAAGCGATATGAAAACCGCCATATATAACAGTTACTAAAAAGAAAAATTGAGATTTAAAATAAAAAAAGTATATTCGGAAAAAAAAAACTACATCAAAATTATATTTTTATTAGTATAGATGTACTTCTTTTATATCTTTATAATATTAAGTTAAGTATTTGTAAGATTATGATTAATTTAATCAATAATATTTGGAATTTGAATGATATGTAATCGTTTTTTAAAACTAAATTATAATTATGGTAAATTTATATAATATAATAAATTATAATTTAAAGAATAAATTAATTATTAATTTGTTAAATTGAATCAATAATATTTTTACATTATTATTATTATTAGGGTTAGATATATTTTTGGTCTTCCTAAATTTGCGAAATTCGTTTTTAGTCCCTCAAAATATTTTTTTCAAAAAATAGTTCTTTTAAAGTTTTCTGTCCACACTTTTGGTCCATGACGTCTATTTAGTCTAGCGGAGGCTAATGTCGCATGCCATGTATCACACCACGTCAATTAAGATCTATACTGCAGAAAAATTAGACAAATTGCGGGGGTTTGGAACCCCCTCTAAATAATTGAAAAAAACATTAACTTCTCACAAGCAATTAATCAAACAGTTAGTATACATATCATTTTTCTCCAATCTTCAGCTAGTAATCTTATGTTATTATGTTATTAATCATCAGTAACAATTATCATTAGATAATTTTCATCATAAAACTTCATATTTAACTACTTATTCATATGAAACAATACTCAAATGTTTATAAACATGTTAATATCCTATCCAAAAATAAATAGATTAAATATAAAAGTATAAATCACATATCCTATTTTTGCAGTGCTAAAATCGGATCTTATGGCTGCACTTGATAAAGAGGTTAAATCCTTGGATGAAAGTAACTAGAAGTATGAAGGACCTCGCTCTCGGATTCACCATGCATCACGTCGAGGAAGTTAGTATATCAATTGATTAACTTCCTTACTGTTGTACCTTAAGTATTTCCTAGGTTGTTACTAAAAAACACTTCAGGGTTCCTTGAATATTTTACAACATTATTTTGATACATTTTGTTTCCACTTATTTAAGCATGAAACACTAAATCTTACATGATTATGGAATTAAGCTAATTGATGTTAAATATATAATATTCTATGAAACATAAGTCAAATTTGTTAATTGTCAACTATGGTATCTTTCCTAAACACTTATTTTTTTTTACACATATTTCTATTTTGCTGCTTATTTATTCATTGCCTTACTAAACTATGAACAAACAAAACTTAACTCAGCTGCTTTTGGATGTGCCACATTAATTGTTATTTCATCTAATCTAATGAAAAATTCTTTAAGGAAAAAAAAATACCTTCTTGATACATAGCTGAAATCTAGTTTGGTCAAGCAAGCCACAAGATCCCTAAGCATCAATTTTTTCATGAAAGAAAGTAAAAATGGCTTAAGGATGATATTCTACCTGTACTATCATATTTAGTTAGCACTCATCTTTACTCATCAAATTTTTATTTGGTAATTAAAAAGCTTCAAGTTTGGTTCACATGTATACCCGTTTGACATAAAGAGAATGATACAATTAAAATTGATTATAACGTTTTTTATGGTCCTTACAATATGGTTTCTTTTACTTATCTCTTAGATTAGACCGATACATTCTTTCTTTACATTAACCTTGTAGGCCTGAAACACTTTAGCTTTGTTCTTTTGAATATTACTCTGAGGTGGTTAACTCCATAGGCCCACAAAAATTTCAAAGAATTAAAGTTTAAACCCACCAAAATAGTTACCTTGAAGCACCAGGCCTCTGTTTAAATATGAATTGATGATGGTTATGTTATACAAATAAGAGTTATTAGGATGCATTGATAGAAACCATTGCAGTTATGCTACAACTTTTGGTGATATATAGTTCTGGAAGAACATGATGAATCAAAGATTTTTTGTATAAAGAAGTCGGTGTCCTAAAAAAATATTCACACGTTAACACAATAAAAAAACGTCTTTTTATATAATAATTATTAATTTTATAATTAATAATTTATTTTAAATTTACACGTACATTTAAATAATTTTATAATATATCAAATAAATTTATACTCAATCAGACCATTTACAATGGTTGAAAAACTCAACACCCACTTTTTCAACTCCCAACACTCCACATCATTTTCTCTTTCTTCCACCTAATAACTCAACACCCATTCAACTTTTACCCCCTCCAATGGTTTTTCACTCAACACCCTACCCCACCACTTTTTATTTTCATATTCTTATTTAAATTTTATTTTTATTTTTATGATTACATAAAATTACAATTATCGATTAAAATTAAATTAAAATAATAAATACTTAATAATTTATTTTTTAATTTTTTGTAATAAAAACAAAATTTATTTAAATAATTGGATACGATACAAATCATCTTAAATTAATTTAAAATACAACACACAATTAACGTAATTAGTATGTTACAAATAATTTAAAATGCAATACAACACATAAGTAACGTAATTAGTACGATACAAATAATTTAAAATGCAATACAACACACAAATAATTCAATCACGGAACATTCCAAACTTTGTCCATATGTGCTTCACTAGATCGGCTTGCAATTCTTGATGAACATTTGGATCACGGAACTCTGATCTAGCACGCACATGATTTGCAAAAGCGGGTAACACCTCGGTCGAGTATGGTTGTGGTGCACTAGATCCACTTTCCCAGTTGCTCAAAATCGGTCCAACGTTGAGAATATGAATCTCGTTCATCCTCAACAATCATATTATATAATATGATGCATGACCTCATGATGATACCGACTATGTTCCACAAGCGTGGTTCACGGATGATTTTAAATCGAGCTTGGAGCACTCCAAATGCACGTTCGATGTCCTTCCGACATCCCTCATGAAATTTTGCAAATAATTTATCGGGTTCACTTTGAGGAAGTCTAATCGATTTGACGAAAGTTGGATAAGAAGGGTAGATACCATCAGCTAGATAGTATGCCATATTATATGGACGTTGATTCACAAAGAAATTCACACTTGGAGCCTTTCCCTGTTCCACGTCATCAAACACTGGTGACCGGTCTAGAACGTTTATATCGTTCAACGTTCCCGGACATCCAAAAAAGGCATGCCAGATCCATAGGTCATGAGATGCAACGCTTCAAGAATAAGCGTGGTGGTTCCTTATCCTCTAGTAAATTGTCCTTCCCATGTTTTAGGACAATTTTTCCACTCCATGCATGATCAATACTCCCAATCATCCAGGAACCCCGCATTTCACTAACATGCGATTCTTTGCAGGTCATCTTGGGTTGGTGCTCTCAGATACACTTGCTCGTACAAGCGTATGATTCCTTTACAGAATCTACGTAAGCACTCCAATGCTGTAGTACCTCCTATTTTGATGTACTCATCGACCGCATCTGCTGCCACACCATATGCTAACATTCGCATTGCTGTGGTACATTTTGCTAAGGGTGATATACCTTCTTTATTGGCTGCATTAACTCGCTGGGTGAAGTAGTTATCACTACTTGAAAGGTCCCCAACGATTCGAAGGAAAACATTTTTTCATCCGGTACCGACGACGAAACATTGCATCGTCATATGTAGGCTCATTGGCAAAGTAGTCGTCAATTAGTCTTTGGTTTGCCGCTGCATGATCTCTATTGAGATATTTTCTACTACGAGGTGCATTATCTTCCGATATTTTGTTTCTACGCTCTCTAAATCGATTGACTATATAATTTTCTTCAATTTCACGATTTTGATTGTAGGCTGCGATATCAAAATGATATTGTGATGAATCCATTTTTTTGTGATATTGGAGGTAGATTGGATGGGATTTGGGATATTGGTACATAAATGGATGTATGAGTCCCTATATATAAATGGATGTGGGTGGTGGACCACTGAAGGATTCGAAATAATTTATTGTATATAGTTAATTATCAGATAAGGAATAGATTCGAATTGGGTGGTGGACCACTGACGGATTCAAAATAATTTATTGTATATAGTTAATTATCAGATAAGGAATATATTCGAATTGGGTGGTGGACCAGCGGATTCGAAATAATTTCTTGTATAGAGTTAATTATCGGATAAGGAATAATTAAAGCAAACACTACCTGGCATATTGAAACAACAATAATTAAAGCAAACACTACTGGCATATTGAAACAACAATAATTAAAGCAAACACTACACTGGCATATTGAAACAACAATAATTAAAGCAAACACAACACTGACAAATACTTCATTGAAATTAATTATCAAACAGTTCTGCCTCCAACTTTTTCAACAATGGTTCTTCCGTCATCTAGATGCTCTTGGAGTTAGCTTTAGATACATCTTCATTTTCTTGGTTTTAGTCTTTTCAAGGCTATATTGTTAGCCTGCTGTTGCATCAAGGCTATGTTGTCCAATCGTTCAAGCTCTTTCGTCTTGAATTCTTTGTATTCAGCCCATTCTTTGTCCACCACCTCCGAGGCATATTCCTTGCTTTTCTTTTTACCCTTTTTTAGTCTCCTTCCTATAGGACGAGCCTTTGGATTCTACAGTGTTTGAGCCACATGCATCACTCTCGAGATCTCTTAGATCCACTACTTCCTGAGCCAATATTTCCTCCTACTTGACTACCATAACGTGGTTGATCACGGAGAGCGTGCCATTCTTCCATTAAAGTGAATCTAACATTCTTCCCACATGCATATAATTCTTGCGCTTTTGCCAAAACATCATTCTCCGACCAACCACTTCCTTGCATACGCTTAGCGCCATCATAAGCGCCAATCCATTTACCCAACACTTTGTTCATATAATTAAAACGGTTTCGGCATGCAGGTCCATCACGCGGAGGATCGAATGAGCAATGCTCATTACAATACTCAGCAATTTTACCCCAATATGTTTCACCTTTCTGGTTTCTCCCGACAACACTGCTTGTTCCAAATTTAATCCACCCACTAATTAGCACCAAATTTTGTTCGGTGTTCCATCTTTGGTTCTTGAGTTTTCCTGCTCTTAGAGGTGAATCCTCGAATTCGGACCGACTTCATTAGAAACTATCATGCCACCAATAGTTAGTTGTGTTGAAAACTAATTCGTACACCACCACTTGGAAAATTTGCATTCGCCATTGTCACATAACCATTAAGCGGGGTGTTTGAGATGGATTTCTGCATAGATCCATAATATGTTTGAAAGTTTGGAGCAGAGGATGTCGGTTGAAATTTGGTGGAAAACCAAAATTAGGTATGTTTTGAGGATGTTGGTTGGAAAATTGATTTGGATTTTGATAATAGTTGGGATTTTGATAATTGTTGGGATTTGGAAAATTGTTGGGATTTTGGTTAAATGGAAAATTAGCAGAATTTTGAGTGTTAAAATGATTATTGGGATCCATTTCACTAAAAAAAGACACTTAACTTCAAAATAAACACTAATAATAAAATTAAGATAGTGAAAAACTTAGTTTTTTTTCTGTGTCCAAATCAAATGAACCAAGTCTCTATTTATAGAGAAAAAATCATGAATTTTGGTAAAAAAAAAAAAAATTAATTTGCAACGAAATAATTGAGTTCAAAGTATTAAATGGATAAAAATCTGGTCAGCCAATCAAGCACAGCCACGTGGCTGCACTTATCCCTTTTCTCTTTCTCTCTCCGCGTGGATTAAGACCCACTCTCACCCCAGCGAGTGGGCTACACGCGCCTGGCCCAGACCAATGAGGCGCTGCCACGTCATGCCCTCGGTCAGATTAAATGGTGTTGAGTTTTCTCAACATCTCTCTCCTCCAACACACACTCAACACTACATTACACACCCCATTGCACATGATTTTGTGGTGTTGACTTCAAGTAACTCTACCATTGCACATGGTCTCACAAATTAACTTCTACAAATTACATAACATCCCTATCCTTTTGAAAATTAAGAAAAAGCCATTCCACCCAAATCTCAAATTTCAAATTTCGTTAAAACAAGATGATTCCTGCAGATATAGTCATTCCTGCAAACTAAACTGCACTCGCCTCTACTCTGCATCATCACTATTCATCCTTCTCAAATCGAATCTTCATTTTTGCCTGTAAATGGGTTGGAGCCTCTTCTTCTGGCTTGTCATTTGTTTCCCCACAAATATCGCTCTTCTCGCTTCAAATTTCTACCAGGTTCTTTCATTTCCCTTTCCACTTTCCAATTTTGTATGCCATACAAAAACAAGATTCAAATTCTAACTTTCATTATGTTTGTTTTTTTGGGGTTTTAGGTTTTGATTTTATCTGACTTGGAAGGTGACTTTATCAACCCATTTGATGCGTCATCTCGGATCAACTACTTCATTCTTCCTGAGTTTATTGGACAAGGGGTTTTATGTGCCATCTGTCTCTTCACTGGTCACTGGCTCATGTTTTTGCTTAATCTTCCTCTTGCTTGTTACCATGCCATGCTGTAAGTATAGTTCCTCTTGTTATTTTTTTGGTGCCAAATGTAAATCATGCACAATTACTATACAAGATTAAAGACAATGAACACGATCTATCTTTGTTAACGCCATGTTCATGCTCTTGGTTCTGCCAAATCGGAATAAGTCTCGTGTTGTGCTGTCTCTACAAAATATTGTTAAAGGATTTAAGAGATTCAAAATCCTTTTAAATCAAAACTCAATCATGGCCTCCCAGAGGTTGTGTTTGTAGGGGTACTCACTTCCCCCACCCAACAAGAAAACAGATTTATTCACCCCCTGTTCCGAGCTTTTGACAATGCTAATGTGCAATTTTCTGAAAATCTTGTTTTGATCATACATGTCTTCAAGAGGAGATGAATATGAGGAAAAGAACGTCTTGTAATTGGGATCTCTACTGCATCATTACCATCTAAATTCCAAACAGAAATTGTAGATCACACAGGAACAAAATGTTGGACAGTTAAGAACCAACACGAGAATAAAGTAAGTGTAGCAGATATGAGAATGTTGCGTTGGATGTGTGGTAAGATTAGACGGGATAAGAAAGTGCCGGGGTAGCACAAATAGTAGAAAAGATGGTGGAAAATAGGGTTAGGTGGTTTGGGCATGTAGAGAGAAGACCTGTAGATTCTATTGTAAAGAGAATAGATCAGATGTAATAGAAAACGATAAACAGTGGAGAGAAAGAAGAGAAGAGAGAGAGAAAGTTTGTTGTAATTGAATTTATTAATTCTCAACTGTTCGTCACACCTCTGCTAGAGCAGAGTATTTATAATACAACTGATGCAGTCTAAACTTATCAGTTTAGCTGCTCCTCTTATATTCTAAACTAGTGTTACTCTAATAAGACGGAGAGGAGTCAAACAACTAGAGGTAGAAGAAGACCTAGAATAGTTACAAAAGATATTGAGATTAACGAATTGGATAGAAACATGATTTTTGATAGCATTATAACCGAGGTTGATCCATGTAACCGTTCCCACTTAGTGGTGAAGGTTTGGTTGTTGCTGTTTGTCAGTCCTGAATCTAAGTTGCAGTTTGGAAAATTGACCATTCAATTTCCCGGTTACCCTTTCAACATTTCATGATCTTTGTCTTCACTCAGATGATTTTTCATTCTTTTCTTCATTTAAGCTGCATTGTTTAACATGATAAATTATATACAATTCTTTAAACTTTGTTTGGATCAAGATATATTGTTTTACTTTTTTAGCATTAATTTTACCACTATGTGTTCTTGAACTATTGATTAGTTAACTTTATTTTCTAGTTTTTTGAAATGTTCATTTCATAAACTTAAGGTGCTATTAGGTTGTTTACCTTGTTTAGGGGTTGAGTCAAATGAAATGAATGTATAATGCATGCACCATGACAAGGCTACTTTCAAGTTGAAATATTTTCCAACTACACATCTAAACCAATGCCGATGGTTTAATTTTGTTAGATGAAAACTAGAAAGGAAATCACAATAGTGAAAAGTTGAGTTTAATCATTTAATATTATTTTGTACTTCCATATAGGATTTATCTTTTGAACTTGTTGCATGTTCTTTGTCATGAATTATCTCATTTCAATGGTCCAGGTATGTGAAAAGAGAGCATCTTATCGATGTTACTGAAGTGTTTAGAGTACTCAACGCGGAAAAGAAATTCCGGATAGCTAAACTTGCTTTGTACTTAATAGTCCTCATTGTTACCATCTTCAGGTTTGTTACCCTTAAAATATGCCCAACACTGTATCCGTTTTGTTTTCTTACTGATGCCTCCTTTAGGATTCTCACTTCCGTGAGAATAAGATTTTACAATTCAACTCGTAAGAATTCGTCTTCGGGTTGAATCAAATTTCATGGCAACTATATATAATTCTTCCACGGAACCTAAAGATAAATTTTTCTACCAACTTCAATTTTGCAGGCTTACATTGATTGGTGTCTACTATTTAGGCCTCGAACACGATGATGACTTGGCATATCTTTGGTAACCCACACGTTGGCAGTGTCCCCTTTTTTTTCTTGGAGAAATTGTGATTTGATCTGTACCATTAGTAGGTTTAGAACTTGAATTCAGCTGCTAACAGAAATAGAAATTCTTAGGCACTTATTTGAATGAGGTTGCATACCCATGATTTTGTATTGACAAGTATGTTTCTAGTCTAGGCTTGCTTCTTTAAAAACTAAATATTTGATGTTTGCATATCCTATACCTTTTAGGGAGGGAAACATGGGGTTCAGATTGTCTCCAGTCACATTATTGTGTAGTGAAACCTGATCCCTTTAATTTGTTCAATTAAATGATTCAATGGTGAGGATTAACACTTCATTTCATCCAGTGGAGATAATCCAAATCTGCAAACATGGTAGCATACTTGCCAGATTGGTTGGCTGGATATGCTCATTCTTTTGGTTTTAGGATTTCATATATTTTAGCCTAGAATATTTGGATGAGATAATAGAGATATTTTTCCGTTTAATCCAAAGTTTTTTATGTTTGAATTCAGCCTTAAGTTTTTTGAAAGAGTTGTTCATTGTGGATTTTAGTCCTCTTAGTTTAGGGGATTAATCTTTATGATTGCATGTAAACAATACGTAATTTATATAAAGAAAATGACAAATGTTTTAATATATAAAAGTGAATAATCTAAGGCTTTGTTTCGAGTTTGGAGGGCAGGGAAACCAAGGATTCCGAAAACAAATTTTTAAAAAATTATAAAAAAACATTTGATGTCTTTTTGAAAAATGCTTTTATATAGAATTATAAAATATATAGAATTATAAAATAGTGTTTATTATTATTATTATTTTTTGAAACAAGATATCTTATATTCAAAAAACCAATGAGGTACAAAGGTGATCATAATGGATCCAACCTACACACACGACAAAAATTAACACATTAAAAAAGCTATGTGGGGTCTTAGCTTCTTGCTCTCCCACCCTCTATATATAATGTTTCCTATGATTTCATCACTCACATCTGTACAGGTTTTCCTGTGGTTTGTAAATATTGTATCATTCCTATGCTTCCATATGGCATACTTGGTGAGGGCGGTTTGATGCTTCCTTTCCAACCTTTTCTTTTTACACTTCTCCAAATCCAAACACTCTCATCCCTCCAGCTTTGAGGACTATGAGTTTCATGGATCCAATTCAGGACAAGTTGCCAAATGCACTTAGAAACACTGCACTCAAAGAATACATGGTCATGTGTTTCATCCGCTTTACACAAACGCACATTTGTCATCAATCATACCAAATCGACTTAATCTATCCTTTGTTGCCAACCTACCATGACAAAGTAGCCAAGTCACTATGCCAGCTCTAGGTCTAGCATAGTTCCTGTAAAACAGGTGTGTCCAAGGTATATCGCTACCACTATCTATCATAGCCAAGTACATTTTCCTCATTGAGAACTTGTTCCTGCTATTCATTTGATTCCACAGCTGCTGCATACTAGGCACCTCAGTTCGAAGGTTAAGAATTGTCTTCATCACCCAAGAACTGTTGGAAGGTGCATCCATGTCCATGATATCATGTTGCTTCATATAGTAGGTGTGGATCCACTTGACCCACAAGTTGTCGGATTTTCTACACAGATTCCATAAGCACTTCAGAAGGGCAACTCTATTCCACTCAACAAGATTGGTGATGTTTAGACCTCCATGTTTCTTTGGTCTGCACACATCTTTCCACGACACTGGGCTCTTCCTGCTAATTACAGTTCCACCAGTCCAGATAAAAGTATACATCCGGTTTATGGTTGAACAGAATCGCAAGTCCATTTTCGGTTTCAGTTTGTATTTTTTTTCCTGCAGCTTTCACTGTAACATGTTTATAATTATGTTATTTATGTAACATAGGTATGATGCACCCCGATAACATTCATAAACCTGATGTATCTGAAGTTGTTTCACCGATCGTAGTTTCGCCTCTCGTAATTAAGGCAGTATATGTTCGTGAACATTTTGAAAATGTTGAAGAATTTAAATTACGGGAAGACATGTTGCAGTGGATTCATATAGAGGCAATGAAACTAGGATTTGAAATTGTGATAGCAAGGTCCCTTAACGGTACAGATAGAAGAAATGTGTTTGTAATTTTGACATTCAAAAGAAGTGGGAAATACGTACGTCGTATTCAAAGTTTTAAAAAATCCTAGTTTCGTTGCCTAGGATTAATTTTGACCCTTTGTACATATAGCGTGGTCAACTGGGGGATGACCAATGCTTTTGAAGAGAGGTGGCACGAGGAGATGTCTTTATTTCATCTACCACACGGGGAGATGATGATCACACTCGATGAAGTCGTTTATCTGTTTCACCTGCCGATCAGAGAGCGGTTTCTAGATCATGAGAAGTTGGAGAAGGACGAGGCGATTGAGATGTTGGTTGAGAAGCTGGGAGTGACCGTGAAGGAGGCCCTGAAGGAGGTTGATAAGACACGTGGCAGCCAAGTGATATAGTTGGTTGAAGATTATTTTTGATTGGGAGATTGTGCGTGTTACTGCTGCTGACAGTGATCCCGAGTAGGTTACACTTCACAGGAGGTATGTCATGAGAGCATACCTCTTGTATCTTGTTGGGACTCAGATCTTTGTGGACACTAGTGCCACCTACATTGACGTCATGTACCTCAAATTCTTTGCTGATTTAGAGCAGGTCAGTGGGTGGAACTAGGGGCTGCTTGCTTGGTTTACTTGTATACCAAGTTGAAGGAGGCGACTAGGTGGAAGACGAGGCAGATCACCGACAGCATGACTCTTTTGACGGTATAAAAAACAACTCTTAGCTTCCTTTTTAAATTATTTTGATTTTGAAACTAACTGATATAATTTTGATATTTCAGGGATGGATCTTACAACACTTCCCACAGATTTCAGGATGGTCATTTGTTGAGGGTTATACCGAGTAGATGCCTCGTGCATGTGCATATGAGCCGTTTAGAGGCAACTAGACGACACTTGTGTATCGGGTTTACCTGGACCGGATTGTGCATGAGGACATCCACTTCAGTGCCTATGTCGACCACCGCGAGACGATCGCTTTGGATGAGGTTTCACTGTTTACAAATTAGTTGGTTTGCGGTACTCGGAAGACTGCTGCTTATATATCCGAGCGAGTGATGCGTCAGTTTAGGTATAATCAGACGATTCCTCGACATCCTACTTTATATGCTCCTCCAACAGTGAAAAGGAGGGAGATGGATGAGATTTTTATGATCTTGAGAGTCATCTCGTCCTAGAGGAGGCTAGGAGTATCGTGGCTTCAAACGACTGGAGTTACGTGTACAGTTACATGTTGTGGTACTTCAGGATTTCCCATCTATACCTGATACGGGAGGCTTCAAGGGACCCACCTAGGCCGACTCATCAGGAGATCCTGGAGGAGGAACAGACAAAGAAGGATCATGCCTAGGACGTGCTGCCTAGGTGTCGCCGTATCATGGAACTTGGTAGGGATGACATCGACAGATGGCTGTTTCCTGACGGATCCGATGTTAGAGGCGTTTTGGAGGCCATCATGGTGGAGGCTTAGGATGCCCTGGTCTATAGGAGGCAGCGGAAGAACGCCTCGAGGGTGACAGGCCGGCTCCGCCATATGCAGTAGTTTATTTTGGTTGTATTTTGACTTTGTTTTTTTTAATTTCGTATTGTACCGGATATGTATTATGAATACTATTATTATAAAATTTATTTTGTATCACATTTTTGGGATTTAATTCAATTTAAAACCGCATGATTTTAATTTGAATAACAAATGTAAATTCAAAAGCTACTACTTATAATTATGTTTTCCTTTTAACTGTCATGCACAACATCAGAAGTTTATTTCCGATAATAAAACCATAAATAAATTTTTGGTTTCACTCAAAAATTTCAAAAAATAATGTGTATCGAAAATAATTTTCCAATTTTACAGAGGATATTTTGAATTTTTCCATAAGAAATAAATAAGAGGTTTACCTATCCAAACACTTGTTACATTTTGTTTTTTTGATTAACTAGAGACGTTGAAGCCTGAACCGCATAAAACCATGAGATACTTTTACTACAAACATCATATTCAACACATCCGTTACAACAGTACGGAAATTCCCGTTTATTTGTAATACCCAAACGAAACAAAACCGTAGCGTAACAACGTTGCTTTCTTGCTACTCGAAATGGCAGAGAAGAAGCAACCTTCTCAGAAACACATATAAATCACACTCACTACACTTCTCTTTACTTTCCCCATTTTCCCCTCTCTTTCTTTCTCTCCTTTTTCCCTCCAAACCATTTCCCTCCCGGTTCATCTTTCCCAAACCCGGTTCAGTTTGGTTCGATTGTCCCATGGAGCAAACCACGTTTGAATCCATTCAATTCAACGAAGAAATTCAGGGAATCATGGCGCCGGCGTCGGAAACCGCCAGCTCCTTCACCGCACTCCTCGAGCTACCACCGACGCAGGCCGTCGAGCTTCTCCACTCACCGGAAATCACCGCAAAACCGCCTCGCCACGTCATTAGCCCCAAACCCTACCCCCTAACTTGCAACACAGATGATTTAATCTTCCCTTCCAACACCGCGTTGGTCGAACGCGCCGCCAGATTCTCCGTTTTCGCCGGTGAGAACTTAGCAAACTCGACTTTACCGGAGGTGAAAGATGAACTACCGGAAATTGAAGAAAATGGCTGTATCTCCGATCGGACAGTCGATAACAAGAATTCCAAACACGCAAAGAGGAAGGAGCGAGAGAAGAAGGTTCATCATCATCTTCATCTTTGAACTCAATTGCAAACGTTTTCGAGAATAATTAGGGTTTTATACTTAATTTGGGGGAATTCTCTTGTTCTTTGAAACGCAGGTTAAAGTATCTTCCAAGAAAAGCAAAACCGTCGCCGCCGACGAGAATTCCGGCAACGGCGAGGAACTTCCGTATGTTCACGTTCGAGTTCGTCGTGGTCAAGCCACTGATAGCCATAGTTTAGCAGAAAGGGTAAACTCTTGTTAATCCTTAATTAACAACTAATTCACCCTTTTAATTACTTTATTATCGTAAAGTTTGTTAATTTTTTAATTTAATATAATTATTTTGTAGGCTAGGAGAGAGAAGATAAATGCTCGAATGAAACTATTGCAAGAGCTGGTCCCTGGTTGCAACAAGGTTGGTCCATTTCCTTCCTTTTAAGATGTTAATAATACTCATTTACTATAACTAATCATTTGTACTTTGTTTAATCATCATGATTATGCCATAATTCCATCTAAATTGTCTCCCAAAAGTTCTTTTGTGTCTCTAGATTATGGATTTTTTTAAGTGATTATGCCATGTCATTATCACCTTTTCACCAAAATTAAAAGTGCATGTTTTTCCACCGAGAAAAGTGCTTCATAACACATAGTGTCAACATGGCATTTGTGTAGTTTATCTCTTACATTATTACATTACCTCTTTTGGAATTATGCTTTACTAAAATATTACCCTACTTTAGGAAAATATTACCCAACATGTGTCCTCAAACCTTTCTTAAGGAATTAAAAAAATAGCAATTGTGTTAAAATAATAGCTTTCAAACCTTTAAAGAATTGAATATAGAACTTCTAATACAATATTTGGTTTTCTATCTTAAGTTTTTAGAGGCTGTGTGTAGGTTACTCGTAGTTTAACCATGACGAAAGAAATATAAGTTCTATTTAACTATGGTTTAACGGTGACAAATATTTTATGAGACTATTTAGTCAAGGTTTACTTGTGATAAATTTTGGAGTTTGTGTAATAGTCTGTCTTGCACGTCCTCAAAGAGGGTCCTATATTGTGTAATAGTAATCCTACACTCCTCCTAAAGAGATGTGGTTCAAGTAACATTTTTATCTAACTATGGAAGATGCTTTATATGAAGAATAGAATGACATAAAAGTAATATATTTGATTCTTTTTTACTATGGCAATAAATTAATCCTTTGTTTTTTGAAAAGGACCAACAAACATATACGTCATGGTTTGTACAGGACAATTAAGGTAATCACTGGTTGTTCTTTTCTTTAGTTTTCTAACTTATTGGAGAGACAGAGAGGTGGGTGTGGGCGTGTGGGGTGTGAAAGGGAGTTACTCTAGCTGGACTATGGCTTTTAACAATTGGAACTTTGGAAGTGTGTTGAAACTTGCATTCATGGGCCCCCTAAACAATTGAAATACTAATCCATCTTTGGGAATGTGATGGTTACCATCAACACTTAGTTTGGTATCTATCAATCATTTATGGGATAAGGAAAATAAGGTGGGAAAATAAAGCTTACCTTTTTTTAGAGGGCAATATCTACCAGACGGAAAACCTAACTGGCTTTGAGGATTTACATTATTCAAGGTTTCACCTAAATTTTAGTTAAATACACACCTCAAGATTTTTTTCCTAAATTAAAAGTTTATGCTACATTGTTTTTTTCGAGTAAACCTTGGAGCCTTTGGATTGTAATTGTATGTATTGGATCTGTTAAATCTTGGTTGATTCCTCTGCAAACTCTTGCAATTGAATGACTTTCCACCACTGTGCTTTATTAATTGACCTGAGGTTGCTCCTATGTTCCAGCATCATTTGTTGTTGTATCGTCAAAACTAAAATTTGGGTGAAATCTTCAAAACCATGCAAATAATAAAGATTGGTGGGCTTTTTATTATAATGTTGCAAGAAGATTTAGCATTCCCCGTTTCTGATTATGTTCGAGTTATATTTTGAATAACTCTAGCAATCGGATGTTTTTCAACACGGACAAATAAACCTTTTTTTTCCTTCTAAAATTGGAGAGCTTAGAATTTGGTATTGATTAAAATGACTTTAATTATTTTACAAATGTCCTTCTAGGGATTCGAACTTTTCCCCTTGAGACCTTATATAAATAAGGTCAAACTCTTACCACTAAGCTGACACAATATAGACCATGTAAGTCATGTGGCTGTCTCCAAAATTGAATTCTTCTTTGTAACTTAACTAATATTACTATGTTCGATCATGTTTTATTCTATAAGCTATAAGAAGCTTTTCTGTGCTGAATTTAAAAGCCTCAGTACCCAGACTCTTTTATTTGAGTGTATACATTTTGATTTTATTAAAAACAGCTAATCTAGCAAGTCAAGATAGCTGACATGACAAAGTTTGCTTTATAGATATCAGGAACGGCATTGGTTTTGGATAAAATCATCAACCATGTGCAATCTCTACAGCATGAAGTAGAGGTCAGATTTTATATGAATGACATTCTAGGCAATTTTTTAGACAAATGAAGATTAGGATAAAGTTTTCAGCAGCAATCTGCTTTCATGCTTATATCATCAACCTGTGGATAGCGCTTAAAAACTTCAAAAATTTGTGGCTCTGTTCTTTCTTCCCCGTGTTTATATCACTCTTCAAAAGTGATAGGAGTCCTGTAAAATGCTACTGTAATACTCAGGAACATTTTTACACTCATGGCAACAATTAAAGCATTGCTTACTTATTTTGAACTATCTGACATTACAAACTGCATACTTTTCTTGACCAGTAAGTCTGCTTCAATCTTCATTTGCTTGCCTGATTGGGACTTGAGGCTTGAAATTGCATGCTCCTAGACTTCTTCATTTTTTGGTTGTTTATATATCCTTGAAACTTGAAAGTTATAAAATGATATAAATGGTACTTTCACTGTGAAGATATCAAAAGAAGATTGAGAATTGTTTCATAGGATATTTCTATTAGAACACAATGCAGGAATGTGTGAGTCACTTCATAAATGTGATATTGTTCCTTGATTTCTCTGGTTTCAGATTTTATCAATGAAACTGGCAGCAGTTAATCCGATAATTGATTTCAACCTTGACAGCATATTGGCTACAGAAGTAAGTATTCTCTTTTATTATAAAAAAAAGAATTATTTATTTATTTTTAGCTTGGGGAGTAATCTGAACTGCGGTAACTTGTCTGGATTGAAGAATAACATCTCATTGCCATCTGAAACATTTGAGTTAATTTATTGGAGCATATCTATACTTGTGCATTATTGATCAGTCCTGATATAATGTTATTAGAGAGTTATTCATCAAATATATTTTTACCTATATATTATGCTTAAACACTGAAGTGATGAACTTGAATATGGGAACATAAAGATGGCTTAACAAGAATCAACAATATGAAAGCATAAATGCACTTGTTCGATTTAATTTCCTTCTGCTAACAAAACTTGGTTCTGGCTTGTAGGGAGTGTCTCTCATGGACAGTAACTTCCCTACCGCAGTTGCACCCGTCGTGTGGCCAGAAATCCCACACAATGCAAACAGACAGCAATTTCAGCAACCATGGCAATCTGAAGCATTCCACCAACCACTTTGGGGGAGAGAAGAAAACACCCCTAATTTCATGACCCCAGAAAACTCACTATTGAGTTATGACTCATCGGCAAATTCAGGTATATAATAGTTATACTTCTACTGCTAGTCTCCATCTTTGATGAATTTGACTTTATCAACTTTAATAATTTGCATACAGTATCTCTGCACTCAAATCAGATGAAGATGGAGCTATGAAGAGGTACAGAAGCAGTGGTACCAGTAGCAATTAGTCTACTAGTGTATATAACAAATATAGTTTTAGAAATTAGCCATGATTTGAGCAGGCCCAGCATTCAGCAGGATTTCATATTGTCCTTTGTTTGTCAGAGTCAGTTGGAAAACCTGGATTTTATTCAGCCAGCAGGCTAGCAAGGAAGAAGAATTCTAATGCTATTTTCATATAATATATTAATTAATATCAGTGTGTATACTAACTATAGTGGTCATTCAATCTTAGGTGATTGATTGGTTCAGATTGTAAAATCATTGAACAGACTGTTAATTACTGAACTGTGTTTGAAGTTTGTTGCTTTGTTCCTGAATGCTAGTACTCCTGAAGATTTTAGTCAGTACTTATTTTATTTTGTACTATATATCATTCTCCATTTTATTACTTTTAACACACTCTAAATTTTTTTAAAATTTTAAAATTTCTTCTTTTTTCTACTTTTTGCTTTCTTTTAAGCTTGCGAGAATCTCATCTAAATTTGGAATGCAACGATATATATGGATGGGCCAAACAAAGAACTCTCTCTTTTTTAAAATAATTGTCAGAGTTGACACATTCATAGAGAATATTAACTTTACTAAATTATTCTTATCAACTACTATTGGTATAATTAAATTAACATTAATGATAAGTAAAAAAAAGTATTTATTAAGGAAAACAATTGAAAAGTTAAAAATACCGAGACAAATAATATATATAAATGTGAAATCGGATAAAGCTTGTATCGGTGTGATTCAAATTTACTTTTTGTTTTTGCTCCATGTGTTTAAATAATACGTCTATATACAAAAACTTGCTCCTATTCATGGTTGAATCCTTTTTAATGAAATTATAAATATACTTAAAAAAACATAATTCTAATAATTTGGCATGTTGATCCTTATATTTCAACTACTTATTATTAATTTGATAATTATATTTAACCATTTATCAATTTAGTCTCTAAAATGACAATATTATGATGAAACACAAAGATGAGCATTTATACCGGGACTATTACGGATGTTAACGGGGGCGGGGTGGGGATACATTCACATCTTAATTTCCGCTTTCGAATTTTTTACCCATTCCCATTTTAGGTTTCTGCTACGTGGAGGTTTTGTCCCCCATCCTCATCCCCACGGATCTCCATGGTTTTTGTGAATATCTATAAACATAAATTTTTACTTATTATTTTTAACTAATTTGATAGAAAAATTCAAAAATTAACGACAATAAATTAGTAAATTAATCATCTATGATAAATATATTGTTTTAACAATATTTGATCTTGAGATTCATGAACACAAAGTTTATAAACTTAAAAGAAATTAAAATAGTCATTTAGATCTCTCTTTTATACTAACAAGTTATTTGAAATGATAAATAAACCTACATAGAAATTTTAAACTATTTATTATTAACGGTATTACAGAATTCTAGTGCGGGGGGCCTCCACGAAGCGGGGGACATTTTCGTCATCCCCATCCTCAAAGTGCTTCGGGGGAACTTTATTCCCCATCCTCGTCTCCGCGGAGGGAAAATTCTCCATCTTTAGGGCCCCAAACGTGAAATCCCCACGGAAATCCCCACTAATGAGTGCAAATTGACATCCCTAGAGACTATAGAGCAGAAACAAGTGAAATAGAAAATAAGAAAAAACATTTGTATTTGATCTTGACCAAACACACAAGTGAGAGATACACTACATATTTATTAAAAAATTTAACAATTTTAAAATATTAAATATATAGATTTTCTTACTTATAAAATAATCAATTTCCATATTTTTAAGTAATATAAGATTTCTAACTCACACCTATATCTCAACAATCTTTTCATCAAATCTAATTGCATCCACTATGCTCTCTCAAACACAACTTTAACTACCATCATGTAAATAAAAAAAATTTGATACAAGAAATCAATCCCTTATTTAAATCATTGTCTTTGATACCATTTAGATATGTGAGGTCTAAATGAAGCAAGTTGTTTTGACTTATCTAAATGTATTGTTTTAAAAGTATATGATCATATGAACACAAAGTTTTTAAATTTTAAAAAATTAAAACAATTATTTAAATCTCTCTCTTTTACTAACAAGTTATATATTTTAAACTATATATTAATTAATATTATTACGGAATTCTAGTGCAGGGCAGAGACTCCACGTGGCGGGAGATATTTTCGTCATTCCCACCCCTATTCTCATCCTCATCCCCAAAGTATTTCGGGAGAACTTTATTCCCCATCCCCGTCCACGCGGGAGAGGGAAATTCCCCATCTTTGAAGCCCAAACAGAGAATCCTCGCGGGGATCCCAACTAATGGGTGCAAATTGACACCCCTAGAGACTATAGAGCAGACATAAGTGAAATAGAAAATAAGAAAGAGCATTTGTATTTGATTTTGAGGAAACAAACAAGTGAGAGATACATTACATATTCACAAACTTGACCAACAATATTGTAACAATAAGAGCATTTGTTTTTGACATAACAAATTCAGTTATGTCACACTAGTAGCAGGTATTATCACTCCAATAACTAGTATGCTCTGACATTTCGAAAAATCTTTTTGTTCCTCGTCTTCCAAATTGTCCACACGCAAGCGAGCCATATCACCACACTCTCTGTCGACGTATGTCTCCCTCCACCTGCCAACCCTTCGAACTATAATAAATGCTGCCAACAATCATTATGCATAGCAGTATAAACTCCAAGCCATCGACTTATGCTATTCCAAACCCTTGCAAACATAGAACACTCAAAGAAAATATGGGATACCGACTCAACATTATCGCACCGTCCAACGCATCTGCACGCATCCTGATCAATCACACCCCTTCTAGCAAGATTATCTTTGGTCGGTATACTATTCTGAAGCAGTCTCCGCGCATACCCATAAACTTTTGGCGGAATCGTTTTATCCCATATCCTAGACGAAAGAAGTGTACTATGGATTTGAGGCTCTGACATAATTCTCTTGTAAGTCTTTTTCACTGAGTATTCCGTTACCTCTGATTGAGACCATCGACCTAACTCTATCTTAATGATATCTTTCCACCAATTTGATAAAACACTACAACCCGTATTTAGAACCCCATTTGATGTCCCGTATCTATTAACCAGCACCCTATACCACAAACCTGACTTTCCTATCCTAGCCTTCCACGCCCATTTACCTAACAAGGCAACATTAAAAAAATCCTAGATTTCTAATACCCAAACCACCCTCTTTTAGCGGCCTACACACCTTCTCCCAACTATCCCAATTTATTTTCCTCTCTTCTCTCCCCCCATAAAAATTGCTTTAAGATTGATTCTAACTTAGAGATAATACCTGTTGGTGCCTTAAAGATAGAGAGAAAATAAATCGAAAGAGAAAACAAGACCGACTTTAATAAAACAATTTGTCCTCCAAAAGATAAAATTTATTCTTCCACTTTGACAATCTAAACTTCACAATCTCGATCACCTTATTCCAACTGTCTTTCCTCTTCATATTCGCTCCTATCGGAATCTCGAGATAATTGAATGGAGTAGAACTTACTTTGCAGTTTAGAACCCTTGTTGCCTCTTCAATCCAGCCCAGCAGAACGTTGATTCCCACTAACAAGCTCTTATGGAAATTTACCTTTAAACCTGGCATTGCTTCAAACAACATTAAATTTGCCTTAATCATTATAATATCCGACCAACTCTTCTCTCCTATGATTAATGTGTCGTCAACATATTGTAAAAGGGAGAACTGATCTACACCCTCATCAAATCTATAGCCCGAATACTTTCCCAGTTCAGCTACTTTCTTCATCAGTACACTAAAACCTTATGTTGCGATAAGAAATAGGAACGGGGATAGAGAGTCCCCTTATCTTAACCTGCGACTCATCTTAAACTCCTTTGTTGGACTTTTATTTACTTGCACCGAAATAGTTGACGAACTTAAGCACTCCTTTATCTATTTAATCCATTTTTCATTAAAGCCCATTTTTTCCATTACAAAATAATAAGTTAATATTAAACTAACAATGCCATGCTTGCTTTCTTTCTTTCTTTCTTTTTTCCAACTTTTTCTTTTAACAATTTATTTCCCTATACAAAATTTATATAGTAAATTTATTTTATATTAATAATTTTATAAATAATTAAATTTTAAAAATGTTAACTTTACTTTAACAATTTAAAATAATTTTTAATTTAATTATTATTATAGAATCTAAGTTTAATTAATTTTATTTATTTATTTTATTTTACATTAATATTAGTTTAAATTAATATTGATTTAAAATAAAATATTTAATATATAAGATAAAATTGTGGAACTCAATACGAATTCTTTAGAGTTGTATTATTGGAATAAAATATGATGAATTGATTCAAGATGATTTGGTTTATAGGTCCCACCAAGAACAAAAAAAATAAGTTGCACCATTAAGAATACTCTTAGTTCCAAATAAATTACTCACATGAGATTAATAGCATTTCTTTACACAATCATTAAATCCAAACCATTTAAAAATGACATTTTATAGATTATTAGAATAAAAATCAAATATTATTAAAAATCTAACTAACAATTCTTTGAGCCTTTATTTAGGTCTCTTAAAAAAACAAAAATATGAAGAAATTTATAAATAAAAGGGCAAAAAAATATTCATTTAATACTACTTCCATTTTTTATTATAAGTCATTTTTTACTTTTCACACATATTAAGAAAAATAATTATTATTATATGGAAATGAGAAATTGTAAATTTTTTTATATAAATATCCTTCATTAGTAATATAAAAAAATACATTATTAAAAAGAAAAAATGATAAATATTAAAAGATATAATAAAAAAATTACATTAATTATTCATTATTATTATAAATAAATTTATACAATAATACAACTTTTTTTTTCAAAATGAGTTATAATAAAAAACAGAGGGAATAAAAGACTTGAAAAATTGAAACCAAATAGAGAGTTACTTGTTAGGACGTTTTAAAAAATAATTTGTTTTTAATACTTGAATGGATTGAAATTGAAAGCAATGAATTTTTATTGAATTGTCAAAACCAAGATGGAATGAAGTAGCAACAGCAAAAGAATCCATGAAGCTGGGAGTGTGACACTTGAATTGTGGTCAAGTAAGTAAATCATTCAAAATTCCCTTCTTTCCCCATCATCACCATGTCCTCAAACCCCTTCACCTTCTTTCCCCACTTCGTCTTCTTCACACCCATCACATAAAACCTCCATCTCCCAATAACAATACAATGATGTGGAACTTGACCATAAAGTCCCACGTTGATATGGGACTATTTCATTCAGCTTTCTCATTCTACAAACAAATGAGACTAATGGGTATTCAACATGATACTTTCACTTTCCCCATTATTAACCGGGCTTTATCTTCTTTAAAGACTCATTCTTTATATGGAAAGATGATCCATTGTGTAGCAATTCAAATGGGTTTGGATTTAGATTTGTATTTTTGTAATACCATGATTGATGTTTATGTCAAATGTGGATGCTTTGATTATGGGCGCCACTTGTTTGATTTAATGTCTCACAGAGATGTGGTTTCGTGGACTTTGATGATTGCTGGGTATGTTTCTATGAGACGTGTCAGTGTTAGTGTTTGTGTTCGTGTTGCATTTGATTTGTTTAACCAGATGAGGATGGAGATCGAACCAAATTCGGTTACTCTTATTGTAATGTTGCAGGCGTGTTGTGTGTCTACAACATTGAATGAGGGAACTCAGATTCATGGGCTTGCAGTGAAAAGTGGGTTACTGATAGATTCGTCTGTGAGAAATTCAGTTTTGAAAATGTATTCTAGTAAAGGAAGTGCTGAAGAAGTGGAAGTTTTGTTTAGTGAAATAAATCGAATGGATGTGGCTTCGTGGAATATTTTGATTTCGTTTTATTTATCGAAAGGGGATAGGATGAGAGTTGCTTGTTTGTTCAACGAAATGCGGAGGCTAGATCTGCGCTTGTGTAGCATTGAGACTTTGACGTTAGTTGTATCGGCGTTTGCAAAGTCGGGTAGTCTCTTTGAGGGTGAAGGTATGCATTGTATAGTGATAAAAACAGGTTTTTTTGATGATGTTTTGTTGACTTCTCTGCTTGATTTCTATTCTAAGTGTGGGAAATTGGAAATATCAGTTCAATTGTTTAAGGAAATTCATTTTAAAAGTAACATCACTTGGGGTGCTATGATGTCAGGTTTCATTCAAAATGGTTATTTTATAGATGCCATTTTTCTATTCCAACAAATGCAAACTGATGATCTTATTATTTCTCCTGAAATTTGGAGAAATCTACTTGATGCATATGCAAACCTAGGAGCTTTGAAATTGGGAAAAGTGATTCATGGTTACCTTATAAAACAACTTTTTAATGAATCTTTTCAAAGTAATGTACACTTGGATACCTCGATCTTAAACATGTACTTACGAGGTGGTAGCATCTCTTCGGCTAGACAAGTTTTTGATAGGATTCTTGTCAAAGATGTTGTAGCATGGACAACAATGATTGAGGGACTTGGTTCCCATGGTTTCGGTTATGAAGCCTTAAATTATTTTAATTCAATGATTGAACAAAGAGTTCCGCCGAATGGAATCACCTTCTTGAGCTTACTGTCTGCTTGCAGTCACTCTGGTCTTGTTAGCGATGGCTGCAAAATTTATCATAATATGAAATGGGGTTATGGTATTGAACCGGGTTTGGATCACCATACATGTATCGTTGATCTTTTCGGTCGTTGCGGGATGCTTAAAGAGGCGTTAAGGATAATATTGAAAATGAAAATTCTACCTGATAGTAGGATTTGGGGTGCTCTTTTAGCAGCTTCTAGAGTTTATGGAAATAAAAGGATTGGTGAATATGCAGCACAGAGAGTTTTGGAGTTAGAATCTGATAATGCTGGATATTATACTTTGTTGAGTAATGTTAAAGCAAGTGTTGGAAGATGGAATGAAGTTGAAGAATTGAGGAGAGTTATGAGGGAAAAGAATGTTAAGAAGAAACCGGGGTGGAGTTGCATCGAAGTAAAAGGAGTTATTCAAGGATTTGTTTCTGGAGATATTTCACACTCTGAAGCTGATGAAATTTGTGAGATGTTGTGTAGATTGAGTAGAGCAACATAGTTGTTGGGAAAGCATCACATGGAGAGGGAATTTGATATGCAGTCTTCTATACTTGTTATGTTGTTCTAAACAAATTTGTCATTCATTGCTGCAATAGATTGGAAAGGATTAGTTTTACAGTATATAATGAATAATTAGTTACTAGAATATATCAGTTGCTGATGGATTTCAATATTAGCTCTCGTTACTAACTTGTTTTTATTACTTCTATCCATTTTTTCTGAGTTTTGGATTAATAATTTTGTTGAAGGAAATCATATGATTTCCCCATTTAAGGACTTGTTGCCACCCCTCAAAGCGTTTAGTTATTTATTTAGTGATGAGGTTCACTTCCAAGTTTTCTAGTTTTTCAAATTTAAAAATAATAAAATTTTGTCTAATTGTTTAATTTTACAAAATTATTTTTAAAATGTATTTTTTACTTACAAGTTTTGAATATTAAGAAGCTAAAACAAATTTAGATTTTTAATTTTTATTATTATAAATAGAAAAGAGATTTTTTTTTTATAATCTATCGTATAAGAAAAAGCAATATACAAAAGAAAATTCAACAATACCCTTTTCTCTTATTGGTCAAACACTACTTTTTTTAAGGTTAATCATATCTACTAAAATTTTATCCCAACCAATTAATTTTTTTAATAAAATAATCAATACATATTTTGATTCCAATTAATATTGGTTCATATTCTTTGCAAATACACCGGATTCAATTCAATTTGAATGTTATTACCGATCTATGAAGCACAAACACCTTTAGAAGGATGTCCGACTTATATAACACACGTACGAAACGTCTCAAAAAAGTTAGACAAATGTCTCTCAAAAATTGTTTTTTCATTGTTTCGACACATTTTGAATCGGTGTCCAATACCAATATAACATTCATACAACACGTGTTTGATAATTCTGACAACTTTTCTTCAAAAAATTGTGTTTTTTTTCCTCAACACACTTCATACATTTTCTAGACAAATCTCACTCACAATTAAAATGGTTAAACATGTATTGAACCAATATTATCAATGAAGAATTAAAGACATTAATTTTATCTAGAATATTTTAAAATCTTTTGATATAAGATGACTAAATAAAACTCAAATACTATGACATATATAGCGGTGTCGGTGTCCTAGATTTTTGACATATTGGTGTCAGAGTGTCTGTGTCCGTGTCGTGTCGCGGTGTCCGTATCAGAGTCTGTGCTTCATAGTTACCAATATAACTTTTTGTTACCAATGCAACTTTTCTTTCCTCTTCTTCCTTCTTCTCTCTTCCTCTGCCTCCTGTACCTCTACCTTCCTCTACAAAGTTAATTAGAGCCTCTTTAACCTTCTAAACCCTTGAAGTCTTCCATGCTGCCTTTCTTTGTTATGCTTCTTCATGTCCTCGTAAAAACTTAATCTTGAAAATGTCACCTCTTCCTGCCTGACTAGGAGAGCATCTGTCAATTCTATCTATTTTACATTTTATCCAAATAGAGTTGAGGGATCAGGTCATCATATAATTATAAGGAACTTGTTAATATGTCCCAGCACACGAAGAGCTTTAAAATGAATAAACAAACCAAAAGCTTGGAATGATTGCGGCCAGAAAGACATCTTTTATTTGAGAGCTCCAAGTCCTGTCACAAATAGAGAATACAGATGCAAAATCAGATAAGCCAATGTTAATATTAACAGCAAAGTTCAGCCAATCCCAAACTGTATGAACGAAAGGGCCCTGCAAGAAAAGGTGAGAAGTAAGAAGTGCTTTCATTTAAGATGCTACTCTGAAGACTGTAACGCACCCTCTCGCTTTTAGGTTATCATCAGTAGACAATTTATCATGGAAAGTTCTCCAGACTAAGAAGGATCTTGTTGGACGACTGATATGAGATCATTTCCTTGATTTTGGGTAAAGAAATAACCAATAAAAATGCTGCATTTTAATTCTTTATGACCCAATAGGCATACCATTTTGAATCTTCTCGTAAGTTACATCCCACTTTTGGCAGGCCGATGTTTCCTTTTTCATATATCTTCCTCTATTTCCCCTCATAAATTGCACAATACCAAGAATCTAGTCATTGAGCGGTCTCTATCAGGGTCTTCTCACCAGTAATCACCACACGAACATTTTCCTCCCACAATTCGATGAAACCGATTTTTGTCACGCAAAGACACTTCTCTGCCATAAACTTTTGAGATATATTTAGCAAAGTTATGGCAATCAACACAAATACGCAGATTTTTTATGACACGTATTGGAACATTTTCAGCAGTAGTAATTAGACCAAAAGACAAAGCCAACTTTTCACTGTGGCCTAGAAGTATCTTCTCCTTCTGCTCCTCATCCACATCATGTAAAACACAACTTAAATCAGGAACATAACCAAACTCTTTAAAACTAACTGTTAATTCCTTCACTTTTACACGTATCTCTTCTCTTCTTGGATGGGAGTGATCACTTGCATGGAAAGTATGAAGCACTTGATCAAGCTCAATCCAGCTTCTTCCAGGCTCTTTTGCTACTGTCTTCTTCAACATGAGGTCCCTTAGTGATCTTACATCTTCCCATCTTCCTGCCGAAGCATATAAATTAGACAGAATAACGTAATTTCCAGCATTTCCGGGCTCAATTTCTAGAAGTCGATGACCCACAAGTTCACCAATGTCCACATTTGAATGAACCCTGCTAGAACCTAAAAGGGAACCCCATATAGCAGCTGTTGGTTCAAAAGGCATACTTTTAATGAACTCAAAAGCTTCTTCTACTTGACCAGAACGCCCAAGCAAATCAACAACGCACCCATAGTGCTCCATCTTTGGCTCAACTCCAATTTTCCCACTCGTCATATCATGAAAAATATTCAGCCCTGTTTCTTCTAGTCCTCCATGACTGCAACCAGATAAAACGGCTAACATTGTGACACTGTCAGGTATGACGTTTTTTTCTTCTCTCATTAAATTAAAAAGCTTAAGCACTTCTCTTCCCTCTCCGTGTTTGCTATATCCAACAAGCATTGCATTCCAAGAGATAACAGTTCTCTCATACATGGTATCAAATATCCTTCTCGAATAAGTGAGATTTCCACATTTTGAGTACATGTCTATCAATGAGTTTTGTAGAACCACGAATGAGGGAATTTCAGAGCGAAGAACATGGTTGTGCACTTGTTTACCGAGATCTAGAGCAGCAAGCCCAGAAAGCGCAGTTATAAGACCAGTATAAGTAACATAGTTTGATTGCATTCCTTCCCCTTGCAAACTGCGAAATAGCTCCAACGCCTCTTCATCCAAACCAAGTTGTGCATATCCAGAGATTATAGCAGTACAAGAAACTACATCTCTTTCTGGCAAGCATTCAAACACTGTTTGAGCTTCATGAATTTTACCATCTTTGGCATACATGTCAAGGAGTGAGCTGCCAACAAAAACATGATCTTCATAATTTGATTTTATAATAAGAGAGTGGATTTGCCTCCCTAAAATGAAACCCGTAGAACTTGTACATGAAGTAAGCACCGTAGCAAAAGTGAACTCATTAGGTTCCGTACCTGTGAAAAGGCACAGTTATCACAAAACAATGGCCCAAAAACAAGACCAAAATTCAAATTCAACATGCTCATCAGTATTCCAAGATCAATATGTCTTTGGTATTCAATCTAAGTGCAAGTCAACACAAGATTCAAAGCATATATATACCTGATGTTAACATCTGCAGAAAAAGATTCAAAGCATGAGCGGCATACCCTCTCTGAGAATAAGCCGAAATCATAGCAGTCCACGACACAACATTCCGTTCAGGCATTTCATCAAACACATGGCGAGCATCTCCCAAAGAGTCACACTTGGTATACAACACAATCAACCTTGTCCTGAGGAACACAGAAGGAAGATAACGGGTTTTGATCATGTGGGCATGGACTCGTTGTCCTTCTCTGAATGCCCTTTTGTTCACGCATTCGTTCAAGATTGTGTTGTAGGTTTGGAAGTTGGTGTTAAAGGCGGAAAGGGCCATTTGTAGAAGTGGTTGTTGGAGGTGAATGTGAGTGTGTGAGTTTGAAGGTAAGACATGTCTTGAGAGACGCATGATATTTGCAATGGAAACGCTGGTGTTTATGATAATGGATGACTTAACTATGTCTATAAATTATTTTGTCCTATTCACCAAATCAGTTATTTTTTTTAATACATGACATTCATTCTTTCCAAGAGAGAGATTATTTTGATTGAACGAACAAGTCTCTAACACGGTGGGAAAATTGACTTGTTTGTTTTGTATTTTATCGTAAATGTTGCAGTTAGTAAGAATCGTCACCGACTTTTCTTTTATCCAATAAGAAAAGGTGAAAAGAACAGGAAAAACCTTTTATCAATTCTAAGTTCGGGGGTAATTATGAAAAGGGAATGTATTAGCATCATTTTCATCCGTAGTTATCTATGGGCTCTTAATTTGCTTAGCTCACCTTTTTGAAAAACTTGCTTTTGTGTGTGTGTGTGATTTGTTTGAAAACACTTTGACTTTGTAATGATTCTTGTATCTGTCCTCAAGAATGTATATGAAGTGTTTGAAAATATTTCGAAAGTTTAACTTTGTAATGATTCTCGTATTAATGTATACAAAGTGTTTGTTTTGAAAGTATTTTTGAAAAGAGTGTGAGGTGTGAAAAGTGTTTTGATTGGAGCAAGCAATTAAGAGTAACTACCCACTCAGAAGATTGTTCTTGTTATTTTCCTCCTCCTTTAGGACAATGTTATTCATACCATTAGTTAGTAGGTATCCCTATCTGTTGGATGTGAAGGGACATGCGTAGGATCATCGAATGGTCATTGAAGGCAACATGTAAGGATACCTTAGCAAATTCGTAGAGACGATCATCATTTATTCGTAGGCAACAACCGATGGACAAGATCATATATTCGTAGGTAACATCGAGGGTCATCGAGGGACTATGATCTTTGTGATGATTTTTGAATCGAGGGACTTTTGCTAATGATACCCCTATGTTCGAGGGACATGACCATTTTTATCCGAAGGCAACAAGAGAGGATACCCTAAGGGTGTAAGTGTGCAAAGTATGTTAATTTCAGATATTTTATCTTGACTTAGGGTCATTCTACGGTTAATTTTATGTCTTGTTATACAATCCTAATTAGCATACATCTAAGCAATTAATATGTATGAAAAAGTAAAGGTGCGGAAAGTAAATGTCCTACGCTGTTACAGGACTTTGGGACAGTTACATAATAGGAGGAGTGAAAAAGTAAATGTGCGAGAAAAGTAAATTTACGCTATTAAAAAAAACCTTGCGACCTATACACCGATTTCTAATCTTTAAACAAGAATAAAGCAATAAATAAACAAAAGAAAAACATTTTAAATTTTAGGAGATTGTTAAAACCTAATTACTAAAAGAAAATATTTTTTGAGGTTTTTAGAAATCGATTTTAATTAAGAAAACCTAATTCTACATTAATTAGAAATTAATTAAGAAAAATAATTTAAATGCCAAAAAATTAAATATTTTTTGTGTCAAAAACTAAATAAAGGTTTTTTAGACCTAAATCTAACATCAAAACATTTTTTAGGGTTCTAGAAAACAATTAAAATAATTTTGAAAATAGGTTAGCAAAATTGAAAAATAAGAATAAAAAGAAACAAGTGTTAAAAAAATAGAGATGGCACCCTAGGGTGTTGAACTCATGACCCTGGGATTGCTGAGCCAAAACTGGACCACTAGGCCACTGGCCTGTGGTGATATGGAAACACCCCCCTTTATATGTATGTGTAACATGTAAAAATTAGAAATTATCGATTTTTTTTTGCAAAAGGCAGGTTCGAACTAGCGACCTGATATGGGGTAAGGGACTACGCGTGCATGTCTTGCCATTGGGGTGGCTATACATCCATGAATTATGATACAAGGATAAATATATTTCCATGTTATTTCCTTAAAATCAAGTTAACAAAACCAAACAAGCGCTAGGGCCCAGAATATTTAAACCAACCAATTATATCAAGCCATGCATACTTTGCCTTGGTCCTCGCCAGTCAATCGCCCTGGATGACGTTTCCGGTCATCTTCTCCGGTGAGGAGAGAATCAGAACCTATAAAATAAAGCAAACAAACGATCAAGGGGGACCCTACCCCCCCTAAATCGACCCTTGGTAATTCAATGGTGATGTTAGTTTGATCTGAATCGGCCTGTATCTAGGGTTTCGAAGGTCACAAACAATTGTGCCCTAACAATGACACGATACGATTTAAGCCCCAAAGCTTACATCTAAAACGTCTAACCTGCTCTAATAAGGATCCTGAACATGAACAAACACATCAAACAATTTAAATATGCATGAACCAATGAAATCGAAATCCAAAAACCTTACAAACCGATGCAACTTCGCAGGGATGGTTCTGGGATGCTTTGGAACGATGTAAATGGTTGGATTGATTGCTGGAAGGCTTAGGAGAATGAATCGATCCTTGGAATTGCATGGAAACGGATGGAGAATTGCTTTTGATCTTGCCCTAAAACTTTGAATTTTTGAAAGCTTAGGGTTTGTGTAAAAGAGCAGCAATATGTGTACTTCTCATCTGGTCTTGTTGTCCTTATATAGATGGACAATTTAGGTCAACAAATATGGAGAAAATATCTTTCCTTCAAGAAGAAAATATTTGATTTCCAATTTGCATTAAAACTTGATTTATTTGCTTCAATCATGCTCCAATGTTGTTCATTCATTTTTTCCAGCTTGCTTGGACTTCCTTGGACCTCAAGATATCTAAATAACAAGCCCACATGTCTTGGCCTCCTTCAATGCATTTTCTTTTATTTAAAATTGAATTTAAATGAACTAATTCAAAAATAAATTAAATGAAAAATATGAGGACGTGTAATTGGACTTAGGAGTCATGGATAGTGTTGGAAACAAGTTTAGATCATAAAAACCAAGGCCCATTTGGAAAATTTTCAAGATTGATCAATGTTTTCTTCATGCACTTCTTCAAAATTTTCAAACTTGCTCCAACCATAACTTGCTTATTTTTTATCATTTGAGAGTGATCTTGGACTTTTTAGAAAGCTTAAGATGTCCTCTAAGAGATATCTTTGGTTTAATCTTTATTGAAGCTTCCATATTCATATACAATTCCTTGGAAAAAGATAACTTTTTGTTGACTTTTGAAATGACCTATAATGTCTTGACTTATATCTCTCAAATGAAGCATTTTTTGGACAAACCTTGTGAGAGACAAAGTTGTAGAGAATTGAATTCTCTTTAAAATGAGCTTTGGTAGAAAAATTTCGGATGAAGTATGTGAAAGTTATGTCTGGTCAAAGTTCTGTTGACTTTTCCTTAAGAAACCCTAATTTAGAAACTTTTGACTTTTGATGAATCTTGAATTTTCTTGATGAATCATGATCAACCCTTGATCAAATGATAAATGTGACTTTAAAATATTGATGTTGACCAAAAATGATGAAGTTTGACGGTATGTTGACCACAATTGACTTTTTGTCCAATACAACTGATTTTTTCAAACATCTCAGCAATTGACTGAGCAAACTTGGTCTATGAGACTTGAAACTTGATATGATGATACTTTGATGCACATGAGGCGACATGATATTTACTTGAGCCATTAGAAATCACTTTTGACTTGAGAAAAGCAAAACCCTAGTTGTTGAGTTGACTCCTTGAAGAGTTCTTGAGTATAGAGACATATCTTCATCTCAAAGATAGGAGGACAAATTTTGAGGTATAACAAAGTCAAACAAACAAGTTGAGAGAGAAAGTAGATGAAGAAGACGATAAAAAAAAAATTAAGAAAGAAAATATTGTAAAAAATGCAATGAAGGGCATCTTTGATTGAGTTTTGAAAAACAGTATTCGCTTTTTAAAAACTTAAAAATAGTAAAATTTGTTTGGCTTATTTGTTTTTGAAAATTGTTTCTTAAAATGTATATGTGATGTTTCAAATTTTACTTTTTCAACTGAAATTCTTTTTGTTTGGAAAAAAATAAAAATAAAAATTAAATTTTATTCTTTACCATTCATGTAGGTATAATTAAAATATATATCATTATATTGTAATAATAATAACAAGATTTTATTTTAATATTACTAAAATATAATCAAATTTAAACTAAATTTTATATTTAACTATAAAAAATTATATTTTTGTTTTATTTAATGATTAAAATATTGTATATTTAACTAGAAGTAATTTAATAATTAATTATGATGAAAAAATTTCACTTATATATTAGTTTATCAAAATTATAGGAATCTTTTGTGTCAATTTTATTTAGTGACTAAATTATGTATATTTATATATATGTATATTTAATTTTATATAATTTAAAATTTGAGTATTAAATATAATAAAATACTTTTCTTAATATTAGTTAATAAAATAAATTATAAAATTTAAATTATCAAATGTATACTGTTTTTGAAAATTAGTTTCCCAAATAAATTTTTTATTTTTTCATTTTTTAAACAGTTTTGAAAAGTTATATTATCAAACAAATTTTTTATTTGTTCTCTTCTTTAAAACAGTTTTGTGGTTGCTATATGTAATATATGCGATATTCTCAAATTCTCGTGTATTGAAAAATTGTTCATAAAGTTTTGAATTGTTGATTTTATTCAAATGGACTATGGTATGCTTGTATGGTCAATATATTAATGTGATGATATTTCATATGATTGATTTGATTTAATGTACATATGATACGCATGTATCATTTGGTATGTGTGATGCCATGTAAATCTTGTTTTTTCCGTCGTTCTGGTCGAACGTTCGGATGTGTTGATTGTATGAATAATTTGTGATTGTTGGAAGACTACTCAAGGAGTGGCCACTCAAGTCCTCCTCTTAAGCAATCAACCCACAACTAGGGTTTTATTTATCTCAAAGTAAAAGTGATTTCTAACAGCTCAAGTGAATTTCATGCCTCCTCATATGTCCTAAAGTATTTCCATATCAAATTTCAAGCCTCATAGCCCAAATTTGCTCAGACAATTACTCAGATGGTTGAGAATCAGTTGTATTGGACAAAAGTCAATTGTGATCAACATACAGTCAAACTCCATTATTTTTGGTCAACATCAAGATTTTGAAGTCACATTCATTATTTGATCAAGTGTTGATCATGATTCATCAAGAAAAACTCAAGATTCATCAAAAGTCAAAAGGTGCTAAATTAGGGTTTCTATAGGGAAAGTCAACAGAATTTTGACCAAGCATAACTTTCACATACTTCATCATAAATTTCTCAACCAAAGCTCATTTTGAAGGAAATTGTATTCTCTACAACTTTGTCTCTAACAAGATTTTCCCAAAAAATGCTTCATTTGAGAGATATGAGCCAAGACATTATAGGTCCTTTCAAAAGTCAACAAAAGTCATTTTTTTTGAAAAAAAGTGTACATGAACATGGAAGCTTCAAGGAAGAAGAAACCAAAGAGAGCTTTTAGAGGACATATGAAGCTTCCTAAAAAGCCCAAGAGCATCCTCAAATGTTGAGAATTAAACAAGATGTAGTTTGTGCAAGTTTAGAAATTTTGAGAAAGTGCATGAAGAGAATATTGAGCAATCTTGGAAGTTTTCCAAATGGACTTATATTTTTATGATTGGAACATGTTTCTAACATTATCAAGAGTCCATAAGCCCATCCATGCGTCATTTTACTATTTATTTCATTTATTTTTTATTTAACCCATTTAAATTAAAACTTAATTAAAATAAAATGCAAGGAATAAAAGCAAGGTGTGTGGGCTTAATATTTGAGCTTCTTGAGGACCAAGCAAGCCCAAGATAGCTTGCCAAGAACAAAGGCTGATTGACAAGAGATTGGCCAAATTTGGAAGCTTTTCATTTTATTTTTCAATCAAATAAATTCACATTAATGCAATATATTTCTACATATTTGTTGACCCATTTCTCTTCCTTTATATATATGCTACAAAGTCAGATGCAAATGAGAGGATTTTGGCTGCTCAAAGAACCCTAGAAAAATTCTCCAAAATATAATATTTTAGGGACAACTCAAAACTAATTTTCCAAGTGTTCTCAAGCCAAACCAAGCATTCATTCACTCTCATGAGGTTTCAAGGAGTCGATCCAAGCACTCACACGATCCCAAAGCATCCAGAATCGTCCTCCCAAGTTACACCAGTTTGGTAAAGTTTTTGAATTTCAAGCTCTCTATACATGTAATATAAATGGTTTTGATGTATATATCCATGTTCATACTGATGTTTGTGAGTGTTTAGATCCATCATTTGTGAGATTTGACGCAAGAGTCGTGTTATGCCATTGTTAGGACACGAAGCTTCTAGTTCATCGTACCCTTAGCTATAGGTCATTTTAGGACAAACAAACACCACCATTGAACTCGCAACCCTCGAATTAGGGGGGTAGGGTCCTCCGTTGGCTTTTATTTTCGTTATTTTGCAGGTTTCAATTTCCTCTTGCCGGAGAAGACGATCGGAACCACCACTCAGGGTGGTTTGACTAGCGAGGAAGAAGACGTGGTAGAGGGAAATAACATGATTGGTTCATTCAAACCCTCTGACCCCACATGCGCGCGTTTTGATTTTTTATTTGATTTCTGGAATTAATTCTCGCATATATATTTATGAATGGAACTAAATACAGGGATGTATCACCACCCAAGTGGTTCAACATGCGCGCGTAGCCCATTCCTTTCTCATGGCACGGGTTCGATCCCCGCCTTTTGCATTTTTTTTCCATATTTTTTCATATTTTTTGATTTTTTCACAAGGTTTCACATATATTACTCTGGAGGTGTGATAAAGACACCACAAGCAAGTGGCGCAATGGTGAAGTTTTGGACCAGTAACCTTAAGGTCACGAGTTCAACCCCTTGGAGGACCATCCCTATTTTTTAGCACTATTTTCCTTCATATTTTCTAATTTCCTTTTCTTTTCTTTTCTTTTCACAATTTATTTTTAATACTTTAAAAAAACCCTAAGAAATATTTTAATTTTAGATTTAGGTTTAAAAAATGTTTAATTAATTTTAGACACAAACATATTTTATTTTATTTTTCTTTTCATTTAAATTTATTTTTATAATTAACTTCTAATTAATTTAGAATCAAGTTTTCTCATTTAAAATAAATTCCCAAAAATACCAAAAATGTTTTTTCTTTAACATTTAGGCTGTTAGAATATTTTACACTTACTAAAATAATTTTTCTCATTATTTATTTCTCATTGTTTATTTAAATATTAGAAATCGATGTATAGGCCGCAAGAATATTTTTGTAATAGTGTAGCTCTTTATTCTTCTCGCATTTTCGCTATTATGTAACTTCTCATGACATGTAATAGCCTAGGTTAAATTTCCTTTTCGCACCTCCTTATTATGTAACTGCTCCGAAGCCATGTAATAGCGTAGGACTTTTACTTTCTACACCTTTACTTTTCTGTACATATTAACTACTTAGATGTATGGTTAATAGGATTGTACGACAAGATCTAAAATCAACCATAGAATAACCCTAACTCCACGAAAAAATATCTGAAAATGACACACTCTCACACTTGCACCCTTAGAGTATCCTCTCTTGTTGCCTTCGGATAAACATGGTCATGCCCATCGAACGTAGAGATACCACTAACAAAGTTGTCTACGAACAACATCATCATAGTCCCTTCGATATAAAGATCATAGTTCCTCAATGACCCTCGATGTTACCTACGAATATATGATCTTGTCCCTCAATGTTGCCTACGAATAAATGATGATCGTCCCTTCAAAATGCTAAGGTATCCTTACAATGTTGTCTTTAATGACCATTCGATGACCCTACACTTGTCCCTTCACATCCAATGGATGAGGATACCTACCAACTAATAGTATGGATAGCACTATCCCTAAAGGAGAAGGAAAATAACAAGAAACGACCTTTGAGTGGGTAATAACTCCTAATTGCTTGCTCATTAAACAAAATACTTTTCACACCTCACATTTTCAAACAAATATTTTCAAACACTTCATATACATTCTTGAGGCTTGATACAAGAATAATTACAAAGTCAAAGTCAAAATATTTTGCAAACAAATCACACACACACAAAAGCAAGTTTTAAAAGTGAGCTAAGCAATTAAGAGCCCGCAGATAACTACAGATGGAAAGGGTGCTAACACCTTCCCTTTTCATAATTACCCTCGAACTCAGAACCGATAAAAGGTATTTCCTATTCTTTTCACCTTTCCTTATTGGATAAAAGAAAAGTCGGTGGAGACTCTTGCTAATTGCAACATTTGTGATAAAATGAAGAAAAAAAACAAGGCAGTTCTCCCACCGTGTTACACTAATTGTCCTAGACTTCTCGAGAATGCTGACCTAATTGGTCTCTTAAGGAACAATCAAATAACAGTTTGATAACAAGTTTGTTTACAATTAACTATGCTTCTACACAAGTTGAGTAGTGAGTTTCTTCGTGAATAAGCAGTGTGTTAGCACCTGTTTCTTCAAGTCTTCAAGCCTTTGTATATAACCATGCATGTAATGTAACCGTCATAGGGTACATACGGAAATATTAAATTTGTGGCGGCTTGAGAGAACGTGGGGGACAAGAATGTACGCGGTGTCTGTCCTTCATGGTAGTGGAATAAAACGTTTGTTTGTACCATGTGCTCTTGTACCACGTTAACGTTATCTTTTAACCTTCTGTACTTCAGAGGCTTCTGTGAGCATGAGTAAGAGGAAAGAATATAACTTCTAGTTAATCAAAACTTCAAGCCTTTAGAGTCTTCAGATCTTCCTCTTTAGAGTCTTTAGCACTTGGTTTTGAGTAACCTTGTATCATATTATAAGGTTGAAAGAACTTCAAGTCTTCAGAACCACGTCTTCAGAGTCTTCAACACTTAGTCTTGTAACCTTGTATCGTAACTAAGTTCAGAAGAACTTCAAGTCTTTAGAGTCTTCATAGCCACGTCTTTATAGTCTTTAAGCACTTGGTCTTTAGAACTTCACTCAAAACTTCTGTCTTGAGATCTTCAGACTAGTTTCTTCAGACTGGCGTATCAGAGTAACTTAGCTTCAGAGCCTTCTGAAGCTTTCCTCACTACTTGTTCATCAGAACCTCTATAGATTAAAAGCATAACATTTTCTCTTCTAATGTCTTAGCCACGCCATCCATCAAAATAGAACCTGTTTGTTTATTCTTAAAAATACAACAAACATTAAAGTAACAAAATTGTTCACTCAAACATACTCTTTGTTATCATTAAAACTCAAAGACATAATTGTAAAACCAAATCTTGTTCTAACAGACCATACGTTATAAATCTCGAGTATCACCATGGATTTCACAAGAATATCGTTGACTTAAGATTGGCAGTACCGATTGAAACCCTAACTTTAAGCACCAAGACTTCAAAACCCTAAGAGAATCCCTCTCTATTCCAAACATATAAACCCTTACAAGAAAAAATTGAATTTTATAGTGAGAATACAAAGAGAGTGTATCAATGAAATCAAAACCACAACCCTTAATTTGGGTCGACGACAAAGTTTACCAAAACAAAATTATATTCGGTTCATTAGGAAGGTAGAGAGATGATTAGAACGAATATGCGATTGGTTTTTCAATCGGAGGTGGTAATGGTCATATGCATGTCGTCGAAGTATGTTCACATGGTGGTGTCGAAGACCTACATTATGTAGTCGAGTGCGTTCTAGTATGTGGGTGTTGAAATACTAGGATTGTTAGTATTTTGAATTTGGCCTGTTTGTTATGTTCAATTATTTAAGTTAGCTTATAAATTATATTTGTGATAAAAGTCTATTAGTTTAATATGTTAGGTTTATTATAAATAACATACTAGTCTCTTATTATTGCATACTGCAAATCTTAATTTAAGATAATAGAGTTATTTATTATTCTTGCACTTGTAATCTTATTTTAAAAAAAATTAAAAAATAACAGTTATAACAAATATTTATTGTTATTTGTGTTATTACCCTAATTATTTCTTGTTGTGAAATAAATTTATAATATAAAATATATTAAAAGGTATGGTGTTTCACATCAGATATTTAAAATTAATTTTAATAAAAATATTTTACTCTCAGAGGAAGGGATTGCTTTACTTATTCCCATTTTAGCAATTCATTTGATTTAGAATATTGAATGAGGGGGACCAATCAATAACTTTTGTACTTTGTGATTGGCTAAATATAGTCACAAACATACAAACATTACAAGATAAATACCGCCTCCTCTTTCTCTCTCTCATCTTTCTTTCTCTCTCTCTCTCTCATTCATTCATATCATACTAACATCTTTCTTCTTTTCACTTCTTTCAAAAGCAAATCTAAAAAAGCTTTACTTATAGCATAGCATCATCCCTTTTTATTCTATCTTTTCTTGTCCCTTTCACTCGATCTTCATTTATTTTTCATCTCAAACAACACCATAGCCACTTCTCTTGTTTGAATTGCGTGCAAACTTAGCTACTTTTGTTCCTCTCGTTCCTTCTCTTACAAGATCTTATCTCCCCCCAGCTTTGTTCCTAAGCTGGAACCTTTTCTTTTATCTTACAAGATTCTCTATTTTTTTCTCATATAATGGTGACCCTTATCCTTTTCATCTTTTTACAGTAATATTATATACACATATAATGGATTCCAATACTCAACAGAACCAACCCAATTCTGGGCTGCTTCGTTTTCGTTCTGCACCATCTTCTCTCTTTTCAAATCTCACACCTTCTTCTTCTGTTGATCATAATAACAAAGGTACTAAAGATTTTTGGGATGATTCTGAATCTGAGAGATTGGTTTCAAGGTTTGTGAGTAACGACAATATTAATATGTCTGGTTCTTCTTGTTCCAAGGAGATGAGTGGAGTGAATTCTGGCTATGGTGCTGGTGGCTTGCCACCTCACTATCCTAGACATGGTTCTGCTGCTACTTCAAGTTCTGCTATGGATGGTTCTTTTGGATTGGTTGGTTCATTGGGAATGGATCATGAAACATCTCATAAGAGCTTTAGTTCAAATCTTCTTAGGCAGGGTACTTCACCTGCTGGTCTTTTCTCCAACATTTCGTTTCAAAATGGTATTTTGTTTTTCTTGTTTTATGTTCTTGTTTCAGTTTGGTTGTTTTTTGTTGCAGGGTGTTCTTTTGGAAATTTTAATGTTATGCTTTTTTCGGTTGGTTCTGTGAATTGAATCTCTGCAGTAACTGCTAATAGGTTATTTTTCTGTTGAACTTAAATGCAGTCACATACATAACTTTAGAAATTGTAGTGTATAGGAAAATAGAAAATAATGATTCATTTTGCAAATCTTAACTTAACTACACAAACCGATATTGATAGGTTGAACGTCATCGTTAGGATTTGAACCCTGTTTCTCGCAGTTGTGCGTGACTTTTGAGTGGTTATTAACACTTTGTAGTCAGACAAAAAACATAATGGTTCTTGTGGGGACATTTAAAATTTATGGTAGGTAGTAGTTTAGAATTTAATGAACAAATTGGGGATGAAAATGAAATAAAATGACATGCCCTTTTTCCTATCTCACTTGAAAATTAAATGTAAGTTGCCTAGTTTGAATTTAGAACATCTCATATTTTAGGAGTACTATGATTGAGGGGTATGAATGATTTCAACAATTTGATTTCTCTTTTGCCCCTTGGTATGATAGAGAATCAATATTTGAAATGTAGGCTTAGGTTAAGCGATTTTCTGCAAAATGTTCATGAATTGGGACAAACTAACTCACAAAAGTACTGCGAATTGGTTATGCGGTTTTCTTAATGCCAATTGATGATAGTATTTGTAAATTGCAGGGTTTGGTGCCATGAAGGGTGTGGGAAACTATGGTATGGTGAATGGAAGTAATGGCGAAGTTAGTCCGATTAACCGATTGACCAGTCAAGTTAGCTTTCCTTCAAGAAATGCATCTTCCTTGGGAATGTTATCACAAATCTCTGAAATTGATAGCGAGGATATTGAAGCAACTAGCCCTGATGACGGAGGCAGCAATGGTGATACTACGCATTATAGTTCTGGATTTCCCTATAGTTCTTGGAACGATACTCAATCATTCTCAGAAAACCTCAGCGGCTTGAAACGAGGGCGAAGCGGTAACGAGAAAATGTTTTCTGATTTTCAGGTATGTGTAGGATGTTTTCTTCTCTTGTTTTGGGTTTCAGGTAAGTTTCGACTAGTATTCTTGATACTAATATCCTGTTCGAATTATCAGAGTGAAGGACTAGGAAATCAAGTTCATACATTATCACATCACTTGAGTTTACCGAAGACTTCATCGGAGATGATTGCAATGGAGAAGTTGTTCCAGTTTCAGGACTCCGTTCCTTGTAAAATAAGAGCGAAACGAGGTTGCGCTACTCATCCCCGAAGCATTGCCGAAAGGGTAAGAAGAACTAGGATCAGTGAAAGAATGAGGAAATTACAAGAGCTTGTTCCAAACATGGACAAGGTACTATAATCAGACACATCAATTTTGTTTGACCTAGGAACATATTGCATAATTTTGACATTTGTTCATGTTCTTGGCAGCAAACTAACACATCAGACATGTTGGACTTGGCTGTTGATTACATTAAAGAACTTCAAAAACAATTCAAGGTACATATATAAACAAGATTTAATTTGGTTTTGGTTTCAATCCTATCCTTTGTAACACTGTCATTTCTGGAAAAAATGCATGTCAGTATTCCGTCGGTGACACTGACGTGACACTGACATGATTAAGTTTAATTTTTTTTTCTTCCAATTATTAATAATTGGTGTTGATGTGTCAATGTCGTGTTCGATGTCTATGCTTCCTATGAAATTGCTTATTTTTCAATTACTTATTGCAGTTTCTAAGTGATAAACGAGCTAACTGCAAATGTATGAGGATGCAGAAGGCAGATACAAATCAAATTCCTTGACAAAAGTTTCTTATGCAAAGATGGAATAGGATCGGATACTTTTAGGCTATGCTGAAAAATAAGTAGAAACAAACATAGCTAATATAAAAATGCTATGATGCTATTATTGAGTGTGACACTTAATAAAAGCATATAATATAATGTAGGTCCTCACCACAATGGGAAAGTTTTTAATCTATTAAAGGGGTTTCAATTTCGTAGCAATAATATCGAATATTTATTTCTATTTTTAATTTTGTATAGCATTGTACTAATAAATGTTTAGACTAATAAATTATTACTCTTAAAAGTATAATTTTATTTATGTACTTAGAAATTAAAAGTGAATTTTAGATTTAGATAGGATTTAAAATATTTTTCAATCTATTTTATATATTAGATTTATAGTAATCTTTCTTATAAAAATAATAAATAAATAGTTTGTTTAAATTCCGGAAGTCTGCAACTCATCTAGCACGACACTTGAATACTATAATTCAAGTTCACATGATAATTGAATTTTTTTAAGTCAACTTGTTTAATACTGAATAAATACAAGCTCACATTATAATTGAATTTTTGTTTACCCGATCCTATAAAATCTGATGCTGGTCAAAATCAACTCGTTTACAATTGAATAGCTCGTTTTAATGTTAGGGATGTTTGCGGTGTGGTTTGTATAATTTTGACGTTAAGTGCAATTTTAATGTTAAAAATCATTCAAATCATAAGAGAAAAAAATATGTGACATAGTTTGGTTCAGTTGCTTTTTGGAAATAAAATCGAACTAAACTAAATCAAATCAATGCAGTTTTCAATTCAATTGGTTTGATTGTTTAAAAATATTTTGTTGAGTCATTCAAACGCATATAGAGGAAAACATAATTTTGTATTTAATCATATATACACTACTAAATGATAACAAAATTCATCATATTTAGACAACAACTTCTCATTTAATATGTAAAAATGAGATTAGATAAAAATAAAATAATAAACACAAAATAATAGCATAAAACAATATTAAAAATATTATAATGAAACAAAACAAAAAAGAAGATATGAAAGATTACTGAAGATAAAAAAAGAAAGAATGTAAGAGAAGAGAGATTAGAAAAGAAGATGTACGGTAAAAATAAAATTGAAAGAAAATATATTTGCATAAAAATGAAAAGGTGAAAAATAATAAGAGAATAGAGATTAGAGAAGAAGAGATAAAATGTATGTAATGAAGAAAGCATGATAATGATAGAAGAAAATTTAAGAAGACTAAAATTGAAACCATTAGTATAAGAATGCAAAATTGTTTGTAATTATAAGGTTAAAGTATAATAGATTTAGATTTGAGTTGAATATGACTAAAATAAATTTTAAATTGTAATATAATAGAGTTTAATTTGATTTGGTTAAATTTATAAAATACAAACCACAAACTATTATTTAATAGAATTCTTTTGCTGTTTTAGTTTGATTTATTTTAATTTATAATTTTTTATTAGATTGATTTGATTTTGAATACCGTATCTCTTAATATTTTTAGATTTTTTAAAAGAAATATTTAAGGGTAAATGAGTGTTATATATTTATGCTCATCATAAATCTTATCGACAGTGCCTAATTTGAATATCACTTTTCTGGCTAGAACCTAAATTAACTTGCTGTGTAGCTTTCTTTCCACTAATCTTGACCCTTTATTGTTGTCTCTTGAAAGGCAAAGGCTCTTTTGCACTTTGCGAAAAAGTGGCCAGTAGTATAACAATGGAACCGATGGGAAAACAGGAAAAAGCTTCTTGTTCTCCATTATTATCTATCAATTTTTCTCACTATAGTCATTTATATCAAAAGTAGTTATCATTGTGTAATTTACAAATTATTTGATATAATATTAGTTTTAAATGTCTAAATAACAGTATTTACATTTATAAAAGAGATTGAAACACTTCTAAATAATTTGAGTTTGTTTTATTTATATAGAGAAAGAAGGAGAAATTGAAAAACACCTGAATAAAAAAATATTAAGAATTTAGGTAGTTATTTTTTTAAACTCATTTGTAATATTTCATAGCAACTCTTGGAAGCATAGAAAATTAGATAGTTACTTTCTTCCTTAAAGTAGATCGTTTCATGGAGTTGAATAAACAAGTAAGTTATTGTGTTTTTTTCTTTCTTTTATCTTCCTTTGTCATGTTAAGTTGATTTATCATTGTATAATGAGTTATTTTTATTGAAGGATATTTATTTTGGTTGTCATTGTTCTTTGTCCTCTCACGTCAAGTTTATTGATGTAATTAAACCTTTCTGTTAACAACATGAGGTGCCTATCATGAGGTAAAGAGTTTCTGGTTACAAGTGAGCACCCCATGTTCTAAATAGAAGATCAATATGTTTTTTAGAGAAAATAATTTTGGTTTGTGAAAAGTGAACATGCAAGCAAACTTAACTCAAAATAATGTTAGACATGTAATTTCATACATAAGACGTGAGGTGAATTGTCGAGGTATGAAAATCGTTGATTTAAAACAAAATTATTTTTAAATCATAGTTTGAAAATATTTTATTAAAAAAGGTTTGAATAAGTATGCAACAAAAATTCAAAGAAAAGAAATTATGTGGAAAATAGAAGAGATATGAGCAAAGAGATGACACTAAATATTTATTGAGGTTTGGTCTAAAGAAGTGACCTACTCTTCTTCTCAAGAATTGATCTTGAGAGTATCTACTATTGCTTGAGATTTTTTAAAAGATTCTCATAAACCCCCTTATACAAGAAATTGAATTTTTCATGATAAGTTCCCAATGGGTTTCACACTTTCTAGTAACGAGACAAGTTTTCAAACTTTATTGTATTGTATGAACTTATATTCTTCCTTCATTGCTTCAATGTAATTTTTGAGTTGGAACCTTGAATGGCTAGGCAGAAGTTGATTGGATCATCTTACATCATACCATTACTTTTTCATGTTCTTGGAGAAAGATTATGTAATCATCTGAAATAATATTTCTCCTTTCTCTAGAGAATCTCTATAAAGGTATTGGTTCTTATAACACTTGTTCTTGAGGAGACTGAGTAAAAGGAAATCAACAATGTCTTGTGGAGGTTTCATGCATGTTTTCTTGATTAAAAGCAAATGTATGAACCGGTTCTGGAATTTTTATCGATTATTTGACTAAAAAAAAGTCTCTAACCTTATTCTTCCACTCAAACTCAATATTCTCAAAGAATGTGGTTGTTCACGCATCCAAAATTGAGTTTAATTAGGGGTCATAAAATTTGTAGCCCCTAGATCTTCCAGAATAACTAATAAAGTAGTTGCTCATTGTTCAAGATTAAATTTATTTTTAGTTAACCTATAAGGCCTTGCCTAAGCTTAACATCCACTTACGTGAAAATGTTTAAGACTTGGTTTTTGTCCAGTCCAAAGCTCATAAGGTGTTTTAGCAGCTAGTTTTACTAGTACTCTATTTAGAATGTAAGCGAAAATCTTTAGTGTCTATCTCCAAAGTGAATATGGAAAGGTAGAATATGTTGGACTTGAGAATTTACACACAAGAGGGGGGTGAATTGTGTGATTTGTAAAAACTTGGTTTTGAAAGCTTTTCACAAATAAAAGCAAAGTTTGAAAATATTTTGCAGCGGAAAGTAAATTAGGAAATAAAAGTTAAGAGAAATATAGGGGTTAAGTCAAAAACAAAAATACTTAATCCTATCCCCAAGAATTGGTCTTGAGAGTTTCCAATAATAAGTTGAGAGTTTTTAGTAAGAAAGACTCACGAACCCCCTAATACAAGGAAATGATCGTTGATCTTCAAGCAAATATTACAAGACGATGGATATGGGCGTTTTCATCTTTTCTTCAATATGATATTAAGATTAAAGCGGCCAATCTTCATTCCTAACGAGGTATTGAATGAGTTGGTCTTCTTTCCATGAACTCAAACCTTAGAGCGATTAGTCTTCAAGTTATAAAAATTGAAGCTTAATATCTTGGTTTTAATCGGGCTAACCAAAAACCAGTGAGATTTTAACATCGATCTAATCTTGAATCTTTGAAGCTTATAATTTTGGGATGAGCTTTAAACTATATTGGTGTTAACTGGGATGACCAAGAACCTTGAAGATTTTAACACTAGTTGATCTTCAACCAAACCTAGGATTGATCACACAATCCCCAAATATAAGCTTTTTATAGCATTTGCTTATCACCCAAATAAATCCCTAAATGGACAATATTCAACCAAGGCGTATATAAAGGATCCGCTTGGTGAATTTACAATTCTACCGTTTCTAGAATTACAAATATATCCTCACTCACAAAGAAACTTTTCTCACAAAGGTATTTTGATAAAACATTTAGTGAGAGAAAATTAAATAAAAATTTAGAGAGAATGTGTGTACTCAGGATGGTTTGGAATGAAAAAAGGAACCTCTATTTATTGGAGTGAGGTTGGCTTATAAAGGATTTTTCAATCAATGCATTTTATCGTTATCCAATCAATTAAAACATGTTCATAATCAATTATATGGTTCAAATAAATTTTTCTAAGTTTTCAAAATGGAAAGGTTAGGATATCTAGTTGTTTCACAGAATTAAGGCGCATTTGGACTAACTCGGGCCTTAAGTTTGCACATTTCTAATCGATTGGGCATCTGTTAAAAAGTCAAAATTTTGCTCATGGCTATTTTGACTGCTCCTAATTCATCTGATACCACTCCTAGATGTTTTTCAATGGACTTTCTTTTGGTAAATCATTTTGATAATAGTTTATGTGTGTGTTTTAACATTGTGTTTTTAGGAAAAAGTCCTTTTTCTTTATAAATATTCACCCACTTACTAAATTAGGAGATTACTTCTACAAGCCTTTTCTAGATACTCCTTTTTAAGTTGACACTGCTTGATATCACTTTATATGCAGATTTAGATTATTTCCACTTTATTTTCCGTCATTGGATAGTCAAGTTCATCAAACCATAATACTTAGGTTTGCATCTTTTGTAAGAACAAGATTTGGTAATGCAATTGTTTCTCTGAGTTTTGATGATAACAAAGAGTATATTTGTATGAACAATTTTGATACTCTAATGTTTTTTATTGTTTGAGTTAACAAAAAGGTTTTTCTTCTATTAAAAAGGCGATGCCAAAACAATAGAAGAGAGTATGCTCTGCTTCTAGGCTACACAAGCTCTAATGAATAGTATCGAGAAAAACTTAAGAAGGCTCTGAAGTAGCGACTCTGGTATCCGTCTTAGAAACCAAGTTCTAAAGATTTGAAGATAGAAGTTCTAACTGAAGTCCAGATGCTGAAGACTTATGTTTCTGAAGATAGAGGTTCTCAAGACCAAGTGCTAAAGCTTATAAAGATGAAGCTCTGAAGATTATGAAGACTTGAAGTTCTTTTAGTCCTAGTTTCAACAAGGTTTTAAAGACCAAGTTCTGAATATTCTAAAGAGGAAGTTCTTAAGATTCTGAAGACTTAAAGCTCTAAAGAACCAAATGTTATTCTCCTTCCTTCAACGCATGCTCAGAAGCCTTTGATATTTGAAGAAAAGAAGATAACGTTTACATGGTACAACAATACATGGTACAACCAAATTATCCCATTCCGCTACCATGAAGGACAGATGTCGCGTACGATCTTGTCCCCCACATGATTGTTTCAAGCTGCTAAATTTCTAGAATTTCTAGAAATACCCTTCAACAGTTATTAAATTTTATTTGGCTATAAACAGGCTTGAAGACTTAGATAGAAGGCTACTCAATTCACTTCTCTTTCACGCTTATACGCTCATTCACATTTTATGTATATTGTTCATAGCTTTCATATTTTTCTAAGTCAATATTCTTGAATATACGTTTACATATTTGCTTGTGTAGAAGCAACTTCATTGTAAACAAACTTTGTTCAAACAGTTCTTTGATTTTTGGGTTAAATATATTTTTAGTTCCTATAAATATGCGACCCTGCAATTTTGGTCCCTCTAAAATATTCCTTCGAATAATGGTCCTCGCAAACTTTTTTTCTTGCAGTTTTAGTCCTTCGTTATTTTCTAAAAATTTTAAAATGGTTTAATTACCCTTAAGTTTTTAAATTTTTGAATAATTTTTTTCCATATGTGTTCAGAATACTATACAATATTTATTTACTAAATTTTAGAATTTTTTAAAATGAGAAGAATTTAATATGAATTTTTTAAATTTCAAAAGATATTGATAAAATCAATGAAATTCTCGATTTAGAAATCAAATTTTGAGTTCCTTTTTTTTCGAGGAACTTTTTATAACGTTCTACATACGTCTGTAAAATCATCATTCAAAAACACACATCGGTTTAACAACAAGGACTAAAACTACGTGCATAATAATTTTGTGAGGGCCATTATTCGAAGGAAAATTTTAGAGGGACCAAAATTGTAGGCTCGCATATTTATAGGGACTAAAAACTTATTTAACCCTTGACTTTTTCTTGAAGGGCAAGTTGGTATGTATCCTTGAGAAGTCTAAGATTAGTGTGTCTTAGAGATTGTAAGAGTTAGTCACTTTAAGTTGCTTGTGCAGTTTGTAATCAATTTGATTATTGGATTAATACCTTTCTTGAGAGAGGAAAAATCACCTAGAAGGGGGGACTAGAGTAACTTGAGGTTATCAAGTGAACTAGTATAAACATCATGTGTATTTTCTTATTTCCTACTTTCTCTACCTTATTATCAAAAGTGAAGTAGTTTTTCAAAGGAGATTGTTTTTCAACGATTTTTTTAAGGCTTAAAACCCAATTTAAACCCCCTATTTCTTGTGTTTTTCACACCTTCATCTTTAACCACTTAACCGTTCATGATTGACTTATCGTAATTGTCATAAGTGTTATCTCCATAGTATATTTTGTCATATAAATTGTCATCGTCAAACGTAGATGTTATGTTCCGAGTGTATTACCAGCAAAACAAAAACAAGATTCCACATTCTCCTAATTTTTTATGATGACAAGACATCTCTTAGGGGAGGTGGTAAAAGAACACACACACACAAATATATATATATATATATATATATATATTTGGAGTGATTAAACCTCATTGAGTTAGATAGAAAATATACCTTCCCATTGAGAGTATACTTCTCTCCCTTTGTCAAAATCAAAAAGATGGGTAAAGATGCATTGTGAGAAATAAATATGCAAAACAAGGACAATTAAGTATTTTTAAAGAAATCAAACATGTATATTATTAAGAAATTCAAATTACAAGAATGAAAATTGCATAAAGGAAGATTAATGTATGATAAGGGGAAATATTTAAAGCTTGTAATACAAAAAGTAGAGAAAGCACGTGAATAAGTTTATATATTGTCTTAAGTATCATCCTCTTGAAATTATTTCCTTTATCTGTTTAACTTCTTTTGCTATGTTTTGGAAAATTTCTCAAACTTGCTTTATGTTTATGTCTTCTGTCTCTTCTTTTTCTCCGTCTTCTTCTTCTTCTTCTTGCTAGTCGTCCCTTAGTTCTTCGTATTTTATGTTGATCTTCATGTTTTTGAGGCTGATGTAATCTATTTAATTGTTGGATAAAATTGATCTTTCTCCTCGAGTATCAATGTTATAGGCCTCAGTATTTTGTTATCATTGCCCCATATGAAAGATTTGCTGAAGGTTTTTCTCTTGAGAGGGACATCTGTTGGAATATTACATCCACCCAATTTGTTGGTATGTTTTGGGTGGGAATCCAAAAAGGGATAATATCATCATTAATAACATAGTTGATATTGTTATTTCTTGGGAGTAAGATTCTTTTCTGAAGATAGTGAAGTATTCAAACTTTTGGTTTTAACAGGGATGTTTTGAAAGGAAAAATTATTTTCTCTACGGATTAATTACAAGAAAGTTTAGAGCTACGCTATTTTTGAAATTTTTTAGTTCTAATGGTTTTTCAAGCTTGTAGGGTGTTCCTAGGAAGGGTATTTTAAATATTCTTCCAAATCATTGTCTATAAATATTAGATTTTTTCCAAGAATATTCAGGTTGGTGAAGAATTCTTGTACTAGATCTAGAAAGATACTATTAAGTTATTTTGTGAAGACTTCTCTTTATGAGGCTTGGCTTATGTGAGAATATGGTTTGTATCCTCTCATGAAGGTTTCATACATAAACCATGGCTCCATGACCTTTTTCTCCAAGATCATATTCTCTTATTCTTCATGTTTATTCATCATTGCACCTATGATGGAATTTATTTTTATGGTGGTATTATGGGTCTTTGAATAAGGGAATCCATTGTAACACTTATGACAAATAGAACTCACAAAAGAGAGGAAGTAGGAAAGTATGAGATGCAAGAAAAGTAAATAATATTTTTCCTATTTATAGTCTTCCATCTAAGGATTTGAGCGTGTATTTCAAGCAAGCATTAAGTGCAGATTGTGTTGATTGAAAATCAAATCAAAATTCCATCTTTTTGAATTTCCTAATCAATTAGCTAGTGGTTCTAATCGACTATATTTGCGATTTTCTTTGGATTTTGCAAAATCTTCGTTAATGCGGGGATTTAATTTGCTTAAGGCTCAAGGAAAGCTTGGATTTAATATGGAAATATGTATTTGAAGTTTTCTAATTGGTTAGCATAATGTGATAATTGATTGGGCTTTTGTAATTTTGGCTCCTTGGTGCAAATTTGGCCTTTTGTTGATTTTTTTTCTTCTTTTGTACCAATTGCCATTGTTTGCACTTCTTTTCTAGAAAAATACTTACATACTCATCTTTATAGGTTAAAAAATATTTTATTTGATGAGCAAAATAATAATAAACATAATTTGTACCTCTTTTATCAAAATTCTTGATAAGCATTTCTCAAACGGGAAGACACCAAGAGGTGTATCATTCTCCACACAGAGTTGGATGTTAAGAGTTGGTAAATCCACAAAATGGATAAGTTTATCACATACTTATTCATTCAATTGATCACTATGGATCAAATAATTTGAGATAATCTCAAATATTTTCTTTGATCATGATAATTATTATGTGTCATCTTTATTCATCTTCAGGATCAGAGACTTTTTAAATATTGTATACTTTGAAGTACACCTTTGCCTTTCACATATTTTACAAATAGCCATTAAAGTTTCAAGTTAGAAAGTATACTTTCAAAACACTTAAGGTTTCATCCCATATCTTTTTGGGCCCAAGGGCATTAGTCACAGATTATTTAAGGTGGTTACCTTTAAATATTTTCAAGTTATTAAAGCCAAATAATTTCAAGTGTCACGTTTTCTTATATTGAGTGCATTTATATACTGGAAACTTATTTTCTTTGAGATATTCAATTTTGTAAGATCATTCCAATCTTAAAATAGTATCTCCCTCATTTGATGTATTTGATAAGATTTCATCTTATTTGTTTCTCATCTTATTCTTTGTTTAAATGATGAAGAAATTTATTCATCCTATTCAAAAGACATGTAATCTTCGAACGTGGCATCTTCTTAAGATAGGACCGTTAGGGTCAAATTAGTATAAATAGGGATCTTAGTGTTAGGATTTCCGGGTGTTCATTTTGTACAAATCACTCAAAAAACTCAAAGTATCAAGCTTTAAGAGAAAAACGTTACTGAGAAATGTACGTGCAAGCAACACCATTTGTTTAAGTTTTGAAGCATTTACTTTAATCAATACAAAGTCTTTTAAATAGTGTCTTTACCTTCCAGTCGAAATCTTTATCCTTTCAGCAATTTACATTTTCTTTGTCATTTTTACATAACCTCTATATTTCTATAAGTTTCCAGTCGAATTGTCTTTTTAATCACTTAAAGCCTTGTAATCGAAGTTACTTTAATTTACAATCTTCAATAATCTTAGCATTGTAGGCATAGAGAATGTCAAACATGGATTATAACACAAGTTTCATACCAAACACTTAGACGCGTGTCTTAGGATCAATCTAGTCGATCTTGTAAATTACCAAAGTTATTCGATTTGGAGGACTAACGGTTGTTTACCATTTTCCCTATAAACAAATTGGCACGCCCAATGGGATGGTGTCTAAGTTTTGTGTTTGTCTAGATTTACGTCTTTTTAGTTATAATCATTAAGTTTTCTGTGATCTTCTGAGTCTAGATATTCATTGTGTTATATGAACCTTAGAAGTGGTAAGATAACTAGCAGTAATCAAGCGTTACCCAGAAGAAAACATACCAAAAGAATGGTTAATATAACTGGCCAAGATAGGGAACAAAATCCCCCCACAAGGGAAAAGCACAGTCGTTTCTAGTTTGACTGATGCGTCAAATACGATCCCAAATACACAGGCCATACTAGTATCCACAACCACTATGGCCACAGGCAGTTTGACTACAATTCCCTTTTCTTCAAGCACGATGGAAATACCATCGAACATGCAAACAGGGCCTGTTTTGTCATACATAGGAAACCAAGCCCGATTCTCAACCCCCAGGCCTCCAAGGTTCGATACTTTTAGGCCTCAAAGGGAAAACCCACCATATGGAATGCCAACTTCTTTCATGGAAGGATTACATAATAGTAAAACAACAACCCAATCCCCAGTCCAAGGATCTGGTTATGGGATGAATAATGTGGGTCTAAACATCTAGAACCAAGGGTCTTTTACCCAAATGCCTACGCTAACAACGAATAATCAGGCAACGTTTAGGAAACAAATGGATGATCATAATCATGACATGGTAGGAGTCCTAGCTCGCAAAATGAGTACAATTTTCACTCCCTTGATCCAGAACATCAATGGGATCAACCAAGAAAATACCCAAACCAATCAACGAATGTCAGCGCAGAAGGATCGTATAAAATATTTCTTTGTTTCCCCTAATGCGCCTGTGAGACATAGGCAAAACTAAGTGGCGATTCAGGATGAAGAACCAACCATTAATCAGGTTCGACCACCTAGATAAAATTTTGAAGAAAGAAACTTAGGGGCAAGGGTAGAACAACAGGGAGTACAAGAAGTTCAAGAAGAACAACCTAGGAGAGTGATGATGGTAAATAGGGACCAAAACGCTGATAAAGTGGTCCATAGGGTTAGGAATGATAACATGATGGCCGAAAATAATTTGACCGCCATGACCGAAAGGATCATGAAACAAAATGGCCTAAATTCAGGATTTTGGAGACCAAACTACACATCCCCCTTACAGAATACATTTTACAAACTGAATTGCCAAGGGGTTGTAAAGTACCTAAATTCACAAAATTTTCAGGAGATACTAGCAAATTGACCGTAGAACATATAGCCAGGTATCTAAACAAAGCAGGAGATTTGGAAAATAGAAAAAGTCTTAGGATAAAATACTTCCGAAGTTCCCTAACCAAAAATGCTTTTACATGGTTCACTACCCTCCCACCAAGATCTATAGATGTTTGGCCCTACTTGGAAAGGTTATTCCATGAACATTCTACACAGGACAATCCAAAATAAGCCTCAAGGAATTGGCCAGTATCAAGAGGAACTTCATAGAGCCAATAGATGATTACCTGAATAGGTCCCGTCTACTAAAATTCAGATGTTTCACTATGGTTCCCAAACACGAATTAGTTGAAATAGCCGCTGGTGGTTTAGACTATTCCATTTGAAAGAAGTTAGATACTCAATATTTGAGAGACATGGCCCAACTAGCAGATAGAGTTCGACAGGTGGAACGTCTAAAGGCTGAAAAGGCTAGGGCCAGTAAAAATTATAAGATAGGGAGGGTGGCCAATATTGAGGCAGAAGAAGAAGAGCCAGAAGATCTCCGCGATCCTTATGGGTTCGAGCAACTCAAAGTGGATTTGGCTGAATTAAAACAAGCACCCTCTTATTCTTGCAAGGTCCTTGTCCCATTGAATGGCAAGAACCCTATTCAAAATGAATAAAAATGATAAATTTCCTAAGAAAACTTACATATTTGATATAACCAAGTGTGATGAAATTTTCGACTTGCTTGTAAAAGATGACCAGATGATAGTGCCTCCCAATGTTAAAATTCCTCCGCTAGAACAATAAAAGAAACTATGTTTTGGTAAATATCACAATTTCTTAGGGCATAAAACCTCACACTGCTTTCTTTTCAGGGATCTGATTCAAGGAGCTATCAAGGAAGGGAGACTCAAGTTTGCTGAGAAATCAAAAAACCAAACGAAGAGTGACAGTGATCCCCTCCAGATAACAGAGACTAATTATGCTGAGCTTGTTGATATCAACATGGTAGAAGTTGCTGGATTTGATGTTGATCAGGGAAGTGAGTCCCATGAGGTGGAAGGTTTTATTATTGTTGATGACAAAAAGAAGGTTGCTGATGGCCCCATCGACAAAATTATTTCGAACAGTCTGATCAAAAATGCGCCTGAAGGTTCGATTGAGGCAAGTGCTACTTAGGGCTAAATTACTTGCGACACTAAAGGCAAAGGCGCTAGCAGAACTATCTCTGATGTAAAGATGGCTGAGGCTACTGAGGGCCTTAGAGTTAAGTTTGAGAAAGTAAAGATCACTGAAGGTCAAAGTCTAGGGGTCCAGATGGTCGATATGAACTAACCCTGTGCAGAAATGGAAGAAGTGGAAATATGTCTTGAAATGGAGAGGGAGCAGATGAGAGGTGGCTACCCAAAGAGAGAAATTAGCCTGTGTGATTACCTATTTCACTGCCATCGGAGAAACATTGAGATGCAGTTATGCCCAAGGTGCAACATCATTTGCATCCCAAGAATTGCTGCACACTTCGAAAGGGTTCAGTGTGCTCGAACGAGAGTCAAGTGGAGGCAGGATAAGCAATTTTTGAAATTATATCCAAGGCTAGGGGAAAGCTTGTTAGGATTTTTAGTGCACTGCCACAAGACTGAATCTGAATTCCTGGTGTGCCCTAGATGTGCGATTGTCTATGATCGGAAGTTGTCTGAGGCATTCGAAAGAATACCCTTCGTGTCATGCTGAAACCACCAGATTGGAAATCTTGTTGCTCCCACTTTTGGTGCAAAAAGGGCGCCAAGGAGGCCTGATAGCCCTCACAACAGGGCAAGGCGAAGAGTTACATTCAAATTTCCTGCTGAAATACCTAGAGACAGATGACTTCAGGCAAAAGTTGATAAAGGAAAATAGAGGAGTTACGAGCAAGGAGGCATGACAACCAAGGCGTATAGAAGCAGTTCCAAGTATCAAATAAGGAAGATTATAGGCTAGAAAATTACAAGGGTAATAATCCAATGTCCAGATCACAATGGAGAAGGTATCAACGAATGAAGAAATCAGAAAGGGAATCAACTTCAAATGAGTTAGGTGAAAGTAGCATTAATCAAACACCATCAACCATGATGACTAGGGGAAAACCACCAGTAACAAGAAGGTGGTTTCCCCCCCAAAAAAAGAGAGGTGGTTGTAGAGAAGGTTCAACCAAATCCTGTAGATGGTGAAGAAATGTTGACTGATGACTTTAAATCAAACGGAGGGTCATCTTTGAACATAAATTGCAACGTAGCGTCTGGGCTCCCTTATGAGTACAATCAGGAGACTAAGGTAGAAGAATATGAAGAAACTGATGAGGCAGAAATGGCAAAGCACATACCTATGTGCTACTATGTAATGAACAATGACGCGGTCGAAGAGAAAAACACTTTCTTTGAAAGGCCAGACCAAGGAATGAAGGGGCCTCTGAAGCCTTTGTTCATAAGGGCCAGAGTCGAACATGTAGGGTTCAAAAAGGTGCTGGTAGATGGAGGTGCGACAATTAATATCATGCCCCAGTTCATGCTGAAAAGAATTGGGATGTTCAACATAGACGTTAAGCCTCACAACATGGTGTTGTCAAACTACAAAGGAAAAGTTGGGAACACATTGGGTGTTAGCTCAATAACATGGCCAACAATGTTCATGGTCATTGTGTCCAAGGAAAATTATAACTTGTTGCTGTGACGCGAGTGGATTCACGGGATTGGAGCGGTCCCTTCCTCCATGCACCAACGAATTTCAATATGGAGGGAGGATGGTAATATAGAGAACATAGAAGCAGACCAAAACTATTATATGGCTGAGGTAAATCAAGTGGATCGAAGGAAGTTCGATCGCAATTTGGCTAACATTGGGCCATGCAATCCAACGGAGAAAGCATTCTCACCTAATAAGAATGCTTTATACTTCCACACTCTGCACCCAAACTGATTTCAATGGGACAGAGTAATAATGGGAGGACAAGAAGACATCGAGAGACTTTCTGGGGTATGACCAACTGGCTGGTCTGATGAAGACTCCAATTATGTCTGAGTCCTTGCTTTTTGAAAATATTTCGACCTATCTGGTAGGGAAAAATGAATATAACTGTAGAATCCAGAGTTAAAAACATGGCTATAGAAGCCACAAAAAAAATAATTACACACAATAAGTCCTGGGGAACACTTTAAACCTTTTCCCCCTGATGGACAGTTACTTGAAGAAAAAGACCAAAGGCTAGACACCATCTACGAGAGGGATTCAATATCATCAAGCGCGAAGATATTGGCGCAGGACCCTCTTGAAGAAATAGATATATGAGGTGGCAGTACGAAGAGAGTCACATACATCAATGCAAAACTCAAACCAAGATTAAAGAGCAAGTTGATCGAATTATTAAAACAAAAGAAAGACTGCTTCGCCAAGGATTATGACTAGATGTCGGGTTTGAAGAGAGATCTAGTCGAATTAAGGATTCTAATCAAGGATGGAAAAAATCCCATCAAGCAACCGCCTCGAAGGTTCGCCTCAGAAATCCTTTCAAAAATCAAGACAGAAGTCGAAAGACTCCTTCGATGCAAATTCATAAGGACCACAAGGTATGTATAATGGTTAGAAAATATAGTTCCAGCTATTAAGAAAAATGGTTCTTTAAGAGTTTTTATAGATTTTCGTGATCTAAATGCTGCAACCCCTAAAGATGAATACCCTATGCCGGTGGCAGAAATGCTAATCGATCCAGCCGCAAGGTTTGAACATTTAAGTATGCTTGATGGATATTCTAGGTATAACCAGATTTTCATTGCTGAAGAAGATGTGCCCAAAACAACATTTAGATGCCATGGAGAAATAGGCACGTATGAATGGGTGGTCATGCATTTTGGCCTAAAAAATGCTAGGGCAACATATCAAAGGGAAATGAATTCTATTTTTTATGACTTCATCGAATCATGTATGTAGCTTTATATTGATGATATTGTGATAAAATATTTATCAAATGAAAGTCATATGGATCACCTTCGCCAATCATTCGACAAAATGAGAAAACATGGCTTGAAGATGAATCCTCTTAAGTGTTCCTTGTTTGTGTAGAATGGAGATTTCCTGGGCTTTGTGGTCCATAAAAAGGGGATCGAAATAAATCAGAATAAAATGAAGGCCATTATGGAAGCGAAAGTGCCACCAACGAAGAAAGAGTTGCAATCCGTGCTGGGTAATATAAATTTTCTAAGAAGGTTCAGATCTAACCTAAGTGGTCTAACCCAGGCCTTTTCTCCCCTCATTCGTCTCAAACAAGGAAATTTCAACTAGAACGAGGAGCATCAAGAGGAATTTGAGAAGATCAAACAGTATTTGGTGCATTCTCCCATCTTATCACCATACTCTAGGGATAGACCTATGAGATTGTACATGTCACCCTCTAATGTAACAATAGGTAGCATGTTAGCCCAAGAAGATGACAATGGTATCAAAAAATCCATTTATTATCTTAGTAGGGTTTTAAATAACGCAGAAACCAAATATAGCACTATAGAAAAGCTATGTCTTTGCCTGTATTTCTCTTGTACAAAGCTTAAATATTATATAAAACCCGTTGACGTTTATGTTTCATCTCATTTTGATGTCATTAAACATATGCTTTCAAAACTAATTATGCATAGTCGAATTGGTAAATGGGCTTTAGCACTTACTGAGTATTCCTTAGCCTTTATGCCTTTGAAAGCCTTGAAAGGTCAAGTAGTCTCAGATTTCATAGTAGACCACTCTATGGTAGAAATTCCCCATTAATTTATGTTGAATTAAAACCTTGGAGATTATTCTTTGATGGATCAACCCATAAAGAAGGAAGTGAAGTTGGGATTCTCATAATTTCTCCTGAAGGAATTCCAACAAAATTCAAGTATAAAATTGAATGTCCTCCTTGTTCAATAACGAAGCAGAATATGAAGCGCTCATAGCTAGACTTGAAGCCTTGTTGGAATTTAGGGAAGACAAGGTCAAAATTAAAGGAGATTCTGAACTAGTAATCAAGCAAATAAGAAAAGAATACAAGTGCATGAAGGAAACTTTGATCATGTATTTCGTTATTGCAAATAGATTGCTTAAGAAATTCGATTACGTGGATATCAAACACATTCCCAGAGTAAAAAATCAAGAGGCAAATGACTTGGCTAAAATATCCTCAGGTTATAAAGTGTCAGCAGAAAAGTTACTAGATCTCATTGAAGTAAAAAGGGAGAGCGATGGCTTCAAGATTATCCCCATTAGACTTAGAAAACTCAAAATTGGGATACGCTAACAAAGAAGAGTTCGAAGTGTTAACTATCATTGTATTAGCAGACACAGACTGGAAGAGGCCAATCATAAACTACCTTAGAGATCCTTCGATAGACACGAAAAGAAAAGTCAAGTACAAATCGTTATCCTACGTCTTTATGGGAAACAAATTATTTAAGAAAACCTCAGAAGGAGTCTTGCTCAAATATCTAGGGGAAAACGAAGCATATCTAACATTGTCTAGCATGCATAGTGGAGCGTGTGGGGCACATCAAACAGGCCATAAGATAAAGTGGTTGTTGTTTCGATATGGAATGTATTGGCCCACCAGGCTCAAAGATTATATAGACTTTTCTAAAGGTTGTGAGGGTTGTCAAGTACATGTAGGCATCCAACATGCTCATGTAAGCGAATTACATTCTATTATCCAGCCATGGCCTTTCATGGGTTGGGCATTATATTTAATTGGAGAGATTTGACATGCCTTATCCAAAGGCCAAAAGTATATTTTGGTGGGAATAGATTATTTTACGAAATGGGTTGAAGCAATACCTTTGGTGAACGTTGATCAAGAAACTATCATCGAATTCATATAGAGGCAAATAATCTATAGATTTGGAATCCCATAAAGTATTACAATAGACCAAGGACCAGTCTTTACTGGTCGAAAAATGTAAGAATTTTCTCAGGAAATGGGTTTCAAGTTATTAACTTCCACACCATACTACGCCCAAGTGAATGGTCAAGTTGAAGCAGCCAATAAAGCGATAATAGGTTTGATAAAGAAGAATGTAGGACGAAAACCAAAGAATTGGCATAAAACTCTAGATCAAGCTATGTGGGCATGTCAAACATCCCCTAAGGAAGCAATTAATACCACTCCATTTCAACTTACATTTGGACATGATGCAGTCTTGCAAGTCAAAATCCATTACAATCAATAAAAATTCAAAGACAAGATGAAATCCCTTCTAAACATTATTAGGAAATGATGATGAATGGATTAGTATATTTGGATGAAATAAGGCTGCGCGCTTTGCAAGTGTTAAGAAGGAAAAAGGAAAGAGTATCTAGAGTATACAATGAAAGAGTCAAAGGTAAGTTGTTTGCAATTAATGATTTAGTTTGGAAAGTTATATTGCCCATGGATAAAAAGAATAAATCATTAGGGAAATAGTCACCATATTAGGAGAGACCGTTCCGAATTTTGCAAGTATTTTCAAATAATGCTTATGGAATTGAAGAGTTAGTAGAAGATCGAAGAATATTAAGAGTAAATGGAAAGTACTTAAAGAAGTACAAACCATGCTTGCAAGAAATTTGAATCATACTAGAATAATATAAAATAAAATGAGTGTTGAGCCAAAATGGCGCTAATAACAACAGTTTGCCAAAATGGATTTGTTCCAGATATTTCAACATTTAAAGATAAAAACAAAAAATATAATAAGGAGTACACATCAATCAAAAGGGAGAATTTTGCCTCAGTTTGTCAAATTTCATCTTGGCCAAATTCACTCTGTATTGAGAAGAAGTTTTGACACCCTTAAGAGTGTCAATTTCTCCGTTTATACGCTCAACAAGCTCCACTTGTTCTAGGCTCTTCGAAACCAGCGTATCAAGTTGAGTCCTGTTCATATTCTAGATAGTAGCTTGTTTAGTTCGAGCGTCTTCAATGTTTTCTTGAGTTCTTCGATTTGAGATTCCCAAAGAAGAATTGATCTTGTGTAGACATCATATTTTAACTGCGCTTGTTTGTGAGAAAGCTCCAACGCCTCGGCCTCTTGGGAAGTTTTGGAGGCCTGATCATATACAATAGTTAATGCTTGACGCTTCGATTAAATTTTTTTCCAGCATCACTTTCCCTTTTATACCCAGTGGTAATTTGGTCAAGTATAATCTGGAGGTCATTAAGAGTTTCACCTACATTGGTAGGTCAAGCAGTGAGGTCTATTTGGATGATCAATTTCTTCATAGGAAAATAAGTTGTAGTATCCTTTTTCAAGACAACAAACAAGTCAACATCAAGGATAGTTGTCTTCACTTGTCGAAGGAGTTCATCATAAGAAGCTTGAGGCACAATGGAGTTCGATTGGGTCGAAGCGTCAGATTGACTTTTTTTTGAAGATGAACCTCTCTTCGCTATCATCATCTTCACATATTGGAGAGGATTAGTTTTCTTAAAGTTTGCTTTCTCTTCTTCAGTCAATATTGTTGGAACTGGGCTCTGAATTTGGTGTGCACCAGCGGGAATGGGATCATCCTTTTCTTTTGTCCCCTTTTTCTTGTTCTACTTCCTCACCAACATCATCTGCAAAATAGTGGCTGATGGTCTCTGTGTCACATTCTTCCTCTAAATCTTCAGAAAATCGAGCTTTCTTGGGAGAAAAATCATTAGGACTGTCCTCGTTGGGAACTTCGTCTTCAGCGATTCTCTTTCCAGTGTGCTGAAGTTCTTTTGAAGGATCTCCTTTAGGAGGTGAAGTCTCTTGCTCATCAGGGATTTCTACAACATCAGTTTGGTTTGCTGCAGTTGAAGAACCCTTGTTTAGGGAAACGCCACTGCAGTCCGCCTGGGGGTGAAGAAGTACCAGTAGTTGGTTTATAACTATCATCAAATTTCTTGCTTTTCTTTTTCTTCTTTTGATATTTAAGGGGAGATAGAGTAGCTTCTTCATTTTGGTTTTGTTCATCCCCATCAGTGATCTAGTCAACTGTGTACTTCCTTTTCTTCAGAGATTTCAGAGGCAGGCCACTAGTCTGAGAACATAAGGCATTATGATTAGCAAAAGAAAAAGATTTCTATGTTTAGTATAAAGGTGTGAGATGATACCTTTTTTGATTTCTTCTTTTTTGGAGACTTGCCTTGCATACTAGCAGGATCCTTGGAAGAGGTGGTAGCTTGCTTGGAGGTGTGGGTGGAACTAACTGAGGCAGCATCCTGTTCATTCTTAATTGCTTTTAGTTCGATAGCTAAAAGAGACATACATGTCAGTTAGATTGAATATAAGAACAGTTGAAAGAAGAAAAGAAAATATAATCAAAAGGAACAAGGAATCCCTTGGTTCTACACCTTCGCCCATTCGAGATGTGATATAAACGACTAACAAATTATAGAGAAGGTAAACTTTAAAACTATCCAGAGTAAACTTAGCCCATGTCACCCTTTTAGAAGGCCTTTTGGAATCATTATCATGTTTATGAAAAATATTTCCACAGACAAACCAGTCTGGGTAAGGAGGAAAAAAAGGCTAAAGCCAACTCTGAAGTAGTTAAGTTAGGAAACCTTGGTGGTTGAAATTGAAAGGCCAATTTATACCTATATTTAGGTTTTACAGGAGAAGGAAAGGTAATTTTTGAAAGTTGTTTTCTAAATTTTTCCTCCAAAGTTTTTGTTGTGTCAAAGACAGTACGACGAAGATTCGTGGGATCATAGACAGTTTCAGAGTATTTTGGAAAGCCTGAATCTCTTTGATATGAGTTAGCTTACCTTTCTTTATATGTTCTTGCACAAGAGAAAAATCCTTTGTTATATGTTTTTGGAGTTGAGTAGTACCAATCATGCTCTTTGAATAATATTCATTCCACCAAGTATAAAAGCTTATTGTCAAATAGAAAGAAATTTGATATGCGATAATGTGATACGGTGAACTGACTTTTAGTGTTTTTGTATCGCAAATGTGCGGATAGCAAGAGTCGCCACCGACTTTTATTTTTATCCAATTAAGGGAAGGTAAAAGTACAGAAAAAGACCTTCGTTAGATTAGCAGGAGAATAGTTATGAAAAGGAAGGTATTAGCACCCTTTCCATCCGTAGTTATCTACGGGCTCTTAGTTGCTCTAGATCACTTTAAAAATTGCTTTCTGTGTGTTTGAAAAATGTTTTGAAAAAGGCATTTCGCTTTGACTTTGTAATGATTCATGTAGGAATGTATACAAAGTGTTCGGAAATGTTTCGTTTTGAAAAGAGTTTGAACTTTGACAAAAGTGTGAGGTGTGAAAAGCATTTTGATAGAGCAAGCAACTAAAAGTCTTATTACCTACTCAGAATTGGTCGTTTTCGTGTTTATTTTATGTTCCTTTAGAGTAGTGCTATCCATACCATTAGTTGGTAGGTAACCCTATTCGTTGGATGTAAGCGGGACATTCGAAGGGACATCGTATGGTCTTAGAAAGCAACTTGTAGGAAGTATCCTAGCACATTCGAAGGGACTATCATCATTTTTCGTAGGCGACAATCGAGGGTCAAGATCATGCATTCGTAGGCGACATCATGGGTCTATGATCTTTGTATCGAAGGGACTATGATGATTTGTTTGGAAGGCAACGGTGCTAGAATACCTCTACGTTCGAGGGACTTGACCATTTTGAATTCGTAAGGCAACGAGAGAATTACCCTAAAGCGTGTGTGAAAAGAGTGTGTTGATTACGATATTTTATCTTGAAAATTAGTGAGCTATGTTGATTATTATCTTGCCATACGCCTAGTTACTAACATTTATAGGGTGCGAAATTAAAATGCGGAATGTAAAGGTGCGGAAAGGTAAATGTCCCGCTATTACATGGCTTTGGGGCGATACATAATTTAAACTTCGGAAAATAAAGCCTAATTTAAACTATTACATCCCATAAGTTACATTATTGGAAAAGAATGAAAAGCGGTAAAGAAACGTCGAAGCGGAATAACTGTGAAACGATAAGAGAAATCGGAAAATATGATGAAATCGAAATAAGAGAAAATGTTAGAAAAAATGCAAATTTTTAATTGAAAAAATATGACATGCTGGAAATAATATAAATATGCTAAAATAATTTTTTTGGGATTTTTTGGATGCAATTTAATAATTAAAAATGAATTAAAAGTGATTTAAATGCAAAGTTATGAATAAAAATAAATATGTATGCAAAATTATATTATTTAATTAATTAAATTAAATAAAGATTTTCTGGACATAATGTAAAAAGAAAAATAATTTTTGATGATTTTTTAATGCAGAAATAAAAGTATGAAATTAATTAAAATAATGCAAAAATATTAAAAATATGAAAATAGGAAAAGTTTGAAGTTTGTGAAAAAGAAAACAAAACTGGTGCTAGTGGGGATCGAACAGGGGACCTTTGAGAGGATCCACCAACAGTGAATGCTTTTACCACTACGCCAGCTTGCACTTTGTGTTATGGATTGAAAACGTGGGATCATGGATATACACGCGTCGCCGTTTGGATGAGTCAAAGCACAGTCAGCTGGTGGGGTCCTGGGTGGCATGAACGAACGAATCGGAACGCACGAAATTGACACACACGCTTCGCCGGTCCTCGCCTTGGTCAACGACGCCGGAGCCCTAGCTCTGGTCGTCTTCTCCGACATGCCTCAACCTGAAAAACCTAGAAAATGCATCATTCAAAACGAAACAAGTGCCCAGATCGACTATTTCAACCCTTGCGAGCACGATGGTGCTATCCTCATGCCTTGAATCGTCCTGGATTTTACGTTTCGAATCTCACAGCTCTTGGAACCCTAGTAATGGCAATATGTGTTTCGTACGTGAAACCTTACATGTAACACGTCTAACCTGTTCTAATAGGTATCCTGAACTCAAATAAACAAACCAAATCAGTTAAAGATGCATGTATTATTAAAATCGAAATTGAGAGATATTGCAAACCGGTGAGAATGAGATGGCTTGATCTGGGCAGTTGTAGCTTCGTGTGATGGATGGTTTTGAACCCTGGGAACCTCAGGAGCACAATGGAAGGCTTAGAACTCCTTGAAACTGGCCGGATTTTGAAATTCGAATTTCACAAGTTTCTTGAAATTTTTTGCAAGAATAAGGGTTTGGCTTGAGCTAGGGTTTCGTCCTTTTGGCTTGGCATGTTCTTTGAGTATTTATAGAGGCAATTTGGAGAAAAAGGAAAAAAAATTCATCCATCAATGTGCAATATTTTTCCATTTAAAATAAATCAAATCTTTGAAAAATTGATTTTCTCATGAATGCAAAGGCTAGCACGAATTTGGTATGAATTATGGGCTATCTTGGACTTTAAGGAAGATATAAATCCAATCCTTTTTGAAAAAAATCTTATTTTCATATTTTACATGATTTAATTTTGAATTAAATGTTTTAAAATTCAAATATAAATCATAAAAATAGAAAATTACCATGGCCAAGCATTTATGGGTCAAAAATCATGTCATGAACAAGTTTGGACCAAAAGATTTTAGGCCCATTTGGAAAATTTTGCATTTTGACCAAAATGTCCTTTTGTGCAATTGTCCAAAATTGCCCAACTTCTGAATAGTGAATCTTGCTCAATTCTCCACATTTTTGAGTGTTATTGGACTTTTTGGAAAGCTCTAAGAGTCCTATAACCAACCTTTTTGGTCTCATCTCAATTGGAGTTTCTATGCTCAATATATCTTCAAAACAAAAAGTTGACTTTTTGTTGACTTTGAAAATGACCTGTAATGTTTTGAGCCATACCTCTCAAATGAAGCATTTTTTGGACATTATTGTGATAAATGAAGTTGTATAGAATTGAATTTCCTTCAAAACAAGAGGTGGTGGAAAAATTTCTGAGAAAGTATGAAGAAGTTATGATCAGTCAAAGTTCAGTTGACTTTTCATCTAGAAACCCTAATTTAGAAAGTTTGACTTTTGAGCAAATCTTGAGTTTTCTTGATGAATCATGATCAAACCTTGATCAAATGATGAATGTAACTTCAAAATGAGGATGTTGACCAAAAATTATGAAGTTTGACTTTATGTTGACCACGCTTGACTTTTGTCCAATCTGGTGATTTTCGACCATCCGATTATGCGAGAAACTTGACTTGTAAGGCATGAAACTTGACATGGAGAATCTTTGAAGCATATGAGGAGGCATGAAGACCATTGGAGATGTTGGAAGTCCATCTTGACCTGAGAATTGCCAAACCCTAGGTTGGGTTGATTGTCTAGGAGAGAGTTTGTCTGATCAACTCTTGAGGAATCCTTGAGTATGGATGTATGAAATATCTTGAGAAGATGGAGGGCAAATTTTGGGGTATGACTGCCCTTCATTCTTCTTGTCTGGAAAGGTTAGATTGACACGCTTGTCTTCGTGACCGAGGTAGAAGATGATTGAACACTCGAATACACAAAATTTGCACTCGCTGTTGGTGGATGATGCGGGAATGGGCTTACAGATGCCATTTGGAGAAGTTGGATACTTCGTTGGGGGAATGAGTCGTACGCTAGACTCGAGGTTGTTGATAGGAGAATTGACGGGGATGGGCTTAAGATGCCATCTGGAAAGATCGATGCTGGGGAGTGAGCCGTACGCTAGGCTCTGTAGTCGTTTCTGGAAGGAGCATGGAGATGGGCTTAAGATGCCATCCGGAGAGAGTCGTATGTTAGACTTCGTGCTCATTTTTTGAATGAAGTTATTGGTTTGTATTGATTTTTTAACCAAATATGCAGTATTCTGAAGGTGGAGAAATGTTGACAAGTAGTCGGAGATGGGCTTAAGATGCCATCCAAGGTAACTGAGTCGTACGCCAGACTCTGTAGTTGCGGTTGATCATAAGAAGGGATTCAGAATAGATCTTCGTGCTGATTACTCTGAGGGGAATAGTAGTTGGCAAGAATGTGGATAGCTTCCCTGTTGTGCATCGGGTGTTGATCCATTGCACATTATCGGAGGATAACCGGGCGGTCTTCGAGATAGTTTTCCGTCGATTCGGGCTTAATCTGGACCGTTGTCGGAGGACAACCGGTGGTCTTTCGGATAGATTTCCGTCGGTTCGGGGCTTAATCTGGACGATCGTCGGAGGACAACTAGGGTGGTCTTTCGATAGTTTTCCGTCGATTCGGGCTTAATCACGACCGGTATCGTGACTTTCACTGTTTTGGAAAAACAAGAGAAACTTTGATAGAATATTTGTTAGTTTTATGCAAAGTATGATGCATGACAATGTGTAAATGACATATGCATGAATTATGACTTTATGAGTAATGTATGAATGATAGAGGTTGTGGTATTTCAAAACATATCCATCTTGAAGAAGATGCGGATGTTACCGCGAGTGACTTAGCAGGAGGGTGGGTGAGAACCCGCTTTTGAAGGAAAAAGATATCTGGATTCCTCCGATGCACTATCGACCAAGTCTTGGGCCTAGATATTGTTGAGGAAGGTAGAGATTGAGAAGCTCGTTGTTGAGATCTCATACAGACCACGATGAGAAGAGTCGGGAGGCAATTTATTGGGGATCTTGCATGTAGATCTGTTGGGAAGAATTAGGATCTGATCGGATCTTCACCAGATTTGATTCTTGGGACCGGGTCCGTTGGAATCTCTGAAGAAGAATAGAAGATGTAGATTTTCTCCGGTGCACTATCTGACCAAGTCTCGAGTCTGGATACCGCTGCTGGAGAAAAGGAGAATTGTTGAGAGGTATCCGTTGGGGATAAACATCTTAGCTGGGGGTGAAGTGTTACTGCTCGGAGACTGATGTAACATTTCTCAGTTGAGTGGAATCACTGCTCGTGGATTAACATATACTCCGCTGGGGGAGGTTTAGTGAGTGACACCTCTGCGGGGATTATGTTCTGCGGGGGAATGCTCTTGGTGACCTTCGTCGTCATCTCAATTCCTAGAGCCTGTAGTAACTACTTTTGTATGCCCGCTTTTCGTATGTTTGCGATTAGATTCCTATTGTCAAATGCGTATAGTCATTCAAAACAAACGTTGGACTTATTGCAAACGACAACAACAAAAATTGTAAAGAGAAAGAAGCTTGTGTTTATTTGAAAGGTGGCGTATGGCCAAGTAGTTTGTACACAAAAAAGCTATATGAAACAATCTCGTTAAGTTCCAACTATGCTAGTACTCATATATTTCGACTATCTCATCTCCTCATTAGAAAGTGAGTAGGCGATCTTCGCCATGAATCTTAATACAGGCGGTGATCGGAAGAGACATAGTCGTCGCTTAAATCTAACTTTTGCCTAGACCGCCCCGGGTTTTCGGGATACTCTTTTTGCCAAGCCGCCTTTTCGGGTTTTCGACTTGCGGTGTACATGTTTTGTATATATCCTTAACTTTTGCCCGAACCCTTTGGTTCGCCGAGGATGCCATTTTTGCCTAGGTTAAATCGACCTAGCGGGTCTATTTCATGCGTAGTATTTTTGACTATGCGTTCACGAGGTGTGGGAAGTCTTCACCATCCATGGTGCTAAGTATCATAGCTCCGCCGAAAAATCATCTTGACTACAAATGGTCCCTCATGGGTGGGAGTCCATTTGCCCTGGATCACCTTGTAGAAGAATGATGCGCTGACTACTAGATCACCAACTTGATAGACTCGGTGCTTGACCTTCTTGTTAAATGCTCGATCATTCGCTTGATAGATCCGTCCATGGCGGATGGATGCGAGTCGTTTCTCATCAATCAAGTTAATCGATCGAACCAATCTTCTTCACCTAACTACGCATCACTGGGGACTACGAACTTTGGAGGACCCCATCCATACACACAAGAGAAGGGGTTGCCCCGATGATGTTCGTCCGATAACCATGAAGAGCAAATGGTAACATTTCATGCCAATCTTTGTAAGTCACATCATCTTCTCATATATCTTCTTAATGTTCTTGTTGGCGGCTTCCTCGCGCCATTCATCTTAGGCCGATATGAGGAAGAATTGTGATGCTTGATCTTGAACTGCGTGCGAGTTCGGTGATCATCTTGTTGTTGAGATTGGAACCGTTATACGTGATAATCCTTCGGAGTGCCATATCGGCGGATGAGATGATGCTTAATGAATCGAGCCACAACATTCCAACAAATGCTAACAGGTCGCTTCACCCACTTGGTGAAATAATCGATTGCCACAAGGATGAAACGATGTCCATTGGGTGTGGGCTTAATTTCTCCAATCATGTCAATGCCCCACATTGCAAAAGGCCGCGTTAGAACCGTGCACTTTGTCCACCGTCGGCACTTGTGACAAGATCGAGCATAGCGGTGACAATCGCTTCCATGGTGGACCAATAGTAACTGTTCTCAAAATCTTCTTAGCCATGGTGTGTCCGGAGTGGGTACCAAATGCGCCTTCGTGTAACTCTTCCATGATACGTATTGTTGTTTTCGATCTACGGTGAGTAAGCACAAGTCGTGGTTGCGCTTGTACAAGATGTCGTTCTTTGAGGAAGAATTTGGATGCAAATCTTCTCATGAACTTCTTATCGTTTACAGATGCCCCTGCGGGATATTCCTGAGTCTCAAGATACCTCTTCACATCGTAGTACCAAGGTTTCTCTTCTGTATCAAGCTCACAACAATCTTTGGTTAGTCAAACTTCTCAATGATGATCGGGGAGCCTCGTTGTCCCATCTAACCTTGAACATAGACGACATAGTAGCCAATGCATCGCGATTCTCTTCTCGTGGAATATGATTGAAAGTGATTTCTTAAGTAGGGATCAAACTCGAAACATGCTCGATCGGAATGAGATTCGGATGCTTCGTATCCCACTCGCCTTAATCGGTGATCACTAAAGTCGAGTCTCCATATACTTGCAAGAACTTGATTCTTAAGTCAATAGCGACTTTGATACCCATGATGCACGCTTCATATTCGGCCATGTTGTTGGTGCAATGAAACATAATCTGGCGGTGAAAGGCGTATGTCGCTGTAGGGATGTAATGATGGCGCCAATGCCATTGCCAAGTGCATTTGAGGCTCCATCAAAGACCATAGTCCATCGGGATCCTTGTTCGGGTCCTTCGTCCGGCACAGTTCTTCCAATCGTAACTAGTAAAACATCTTCATCCGAAATTGAACGCATAGGATAGTCATCTACGGCTTGGTGAGCCAAATGATCGGCTACCACACTTCCTTTGATCGCTTTAGAGAAGTGTCTTGGATGTCGTATTCGGTCAAGATCATTTGCCATCTTGCTATTCTTCGGAGAAAGTGGTTTCTCAAATATGTATTTTATTGGATCCATTTTAGAAATCAACAAGGTAGTGTGAGTCAACATATCTTGTCTTAGTCGGCGAAAGCCAAAGCGTTGCAAGTTTTCTCGGTGTGAGTATCTTGTTTCACGGTCGGTAAACTTTTGCTAAGGTAGTATATTGCATGCTCTTTTCGACCGGACTCGTCATGTTGCCCCAACACACCCCATTGAATTCTCTAGCACCAAGTACATGATAAGAGGTCTTCCTTCGGCGGCATCGGGATAGGAAGATTACATAGGTACTCCTTGATTTTGTCAAAAGCGATCGCAATCGTCGTTCCATTCCACTACTTGATCTTTCTTAAGTAACTTGAAGATTGGCTCCGTAGCGATTAAGTGTGCAATGAATCGCAATGTAATTCAATCGCCCAAGAACCTCGACTTCCTCTCGGTGCGGGGGGCATTTCTTGAATGGCTTTAACTTTGGCGGGATCAACTTCAATACCTTTTTCACTGACAACAAACCCTAGGAGTTTTCCGGATCTGACTCCAAACGTGCACTTGTTAGGATTGAGTCTCAACCGTATTTCTTCAATCATCAAGCAGTTTACGCAAATGATCGAGATGTTCATCTTCGACCGAGCTATCATGTCGTCGACGTAGACCTCTATCTCGTGATGAATCATGTCATGGAATAATGTCACCATAGCACGCTGATAAGTAGCACCCGCGTTCTTCAGTCCGAACGGCATAACCTTGTAGCAGAAAGTGCCCCACTGTGTAACAAAAGTAGTCTTCTCCATGTCTTCGGGAGCCATTTTGATCCGGAGAAACCATCCATCCAGGAGAAAGACCTTATCTTTGGGTGTTGTCAACGAACATCAATATGAGGAAGGGCAATCGTCTTCGGACTCGCTTTATTCGTCTCGTAATCCACACACATTCGTACCTTGCCATCCTTCTTAGGTACAGCACCACATTTGCAACCCACTGGATAAAAGTAACAGCCCCGCGGTTTATGCCTCGCTTTGATTTTCTCGACATCTCGGGACGCATCGAAACTTTGTTTCAGGGAAACCCTTCTTTTGTTGGCAATCGGTGTACCACAATATCAATGTCTAAACCGGCATGTCTTCGTATGACCAAGCAAAACCTCAATATAGTCTCGCATATGAACCAACCTTTCTTTAACACTTTTTCAAGACCCGCTCCTATCTTGATCTCTTTTCATCTTCATGATACCCAATTCACAACCTCAACTTGCTCTTCGTGTATAACTAGCTCTTCTTGTAGGTTTGACAAGTTCTCCGGCACTTCACAATCTTCCTCACTTTCGTCTTGGCTTGGTAGATCGGATTATCAAAGTCATATTTAGCAATAGCATAGTTGTATAACGAGATTGAGTGATTCAGTATCACGTGGGTGTGTGTAAGAAACACATAGCTTTTGAAGGGTGATAAAGTAAAGAAAACAAACAATTGAATGCAAAAGTCCAACGAATTTAATTAATGAAAACGCGAAACAATGATAATAACCCGAAGCGAGCCATGATGCCCGGGCAAGGCACTAGGCTTTCAAAGTTTATTGTTCAAACATAAAGAAATACGAAAAGTAAAACAAAAACAAGAGCAATTACTCGACTAAAGGAGATTGGTATGACGTCTTGATCTTCCAATTCTTGAGCCCTTTATCCGAGTTGGAAAGATCCACTGATGTCGAAGCCGTTGTCGCGTCTTCTATAGCATGGATTCCACTGGCCGATGCGGAAAGGAAGTTGGTCGGCACGTTGGCGTATCATCTTCGACCCTTGATGGTGAAGCCTAAACCATCTTGTCGATTTGAAAGGAAGATCGGGACCCCAAATAGAACTACCTTCTTCAACGCGGCTTGAGCATCTTTCAATGAGGACATCCTAGGCGTCTTAATAATCTCGGGAGCGGGAGAGTCAGCAGTGACTGGGCATTGTTTCAAAAGCTTGAGGTCTCAAAGATTCACCCTCCACCTCGAGGTATCGAATGATTGTAGATGGTGACCATATACTCTTCTTCACCACATACCGTGACAACCTTCCCTTTACACGATGTAAGGTACCGCCCCATGTATCCAAGGCGTCCAAGTAGGCAAGAGTAAGCGACGAATGTCCATGACAAAGAATGGAGTCAAAGTCAAACCGACTTTGACAGGTAGTGAGCTCTCGCGCTAGAACCATCAAAAGCTCTCACGATAATGTCACTGGGTCTCAAACCAACCCTTCGACATCAAATCAATCAAAAGCAGTCTTCGGTAAGATATTTAGAGCAGAACCGGTATCCACCAAAACATGAGATAGTGTAGTGCCCTTGCATTCAACAGAGATGTGCAAGGCTTTGTTGTGTTTCTTTCCGGCAGGAGTCATATCGTAGAAGCCTAGGCCGTTGTTGGCAGCTAGCAATACAAACTTCCGGCGGTAGTGTCTTGCGGTATGTGAGCGTTCTTTAGAAACTTCACCAAGGCATTATCATGAGCCTCGGAGCACAAGAGTAGAGCAAGCATGGAAATTTTGGACGGAGTTTGTCCCAACTGTTCCACAACATTGTAGTCACTCTTCTTGATAATCTTCAGAATTTCCTCCATTTCTTGTTTGGAGGTGTCTTGATAACTTCCTTTGGTACCGGAAATGAGTCACTGGTTCTTTCCCTCTAGCTTGGGAATGGATTGAATAGTGGAATGCGAGTGGTCGCAGTGTCTTTTGGAGGAGAGATTTCTGGAGAGAAAACCCTTCCGGTTCTGGTCACCTTACTTGATCCGGTGATGTTGTCGATGTCAGGAATGGTAGCTTCAACAGTAAGATCTTCAATGGTCAGAGGGTCTTGCTTGACACCATGATAGTAAACATCAGCTCCATAGTTCCAAGGGATAGCCTTGTCAGAGGAATATGGAACTGGTCTTGGAGAAGTAATGATGAGAGGTGCCACTCTAGGCACAAAATCAGCAGAGGAAATCCTTATTGTGTTAACATCAGCATAATCTTCTGGGAAATCGTCACCCCATCCGGTTGCTTTAACATCTTCAATAGGAATCATGTAGCTCTCAGGAACAGTGTACTTCACCATGTAATCATACTTTCCACTTGGCTGCCCCAAGGTATCCCACACTGATGGTACAGTTTCATTCGCATTGTCAATCTTCAACTTAGACATTTCTTCACACAGCCTCTGCACAGGTGGTTTCAGGAATAGTATCTCACGGTTATCCATCATGTACTGAACACGTCTTCTCAACCAAGCACAACCATCAGGCGCAGATGGGCACCAACGACAGTTCTGGGCATCTGGGTTGACACCGCTTGCAACAAATTCTTCTTAATCATCGAGAGGAATGGTCAAGTCATCTATGTTGAACACATAAGTATCCTCACCAACACATTGGAACCCTTGTCATGATTAGGCATAGGCGCGTTGATCACATTCGAGTCTCAACGGAGGATCAAATTCAATGCTTAGCTTCATCATATCTTGAATCTTGTTCTTGAGCCCAACAATTGTCGATTCGTGCCCGGGCTATTGGAATGGTAAGCACACTTAACATTAGGATTGTATTTCGAGAGGAGGTGTTGACATTCGAGGAGGATCCCTCAAAGTAATCACCTGCTTTCAACATGTGTTGCAAGGCTTGCGACAATGGCATGTTGATCTTTGTAAACTTCTTGCTGCGTTCGACTCATACGTTGTCTCGTTGAGGTTGTCTTGATGTAGGATTGGAGATCACCACGCCCCACAGTTGAGCACGGTCGGTCTTGGCTCGGCTTTTCGACCATACACATTGGCTTCTTTCTTACCACCAAAGATCTCTTCGCAGTTTGAAGATGTCTCTACATGAATCTTTCCACTCTTGATACCGGCTTCAATCGCTCGCTTTGTCAATATCATTCGGTGAATCCGGTGAAGAATTTCAATCGGATGATTGAAGAATGGGCTGTCGGTGTTCCCATGAACATATCAACCAACTCCTATTGGACAAGGGTGGTTGAACTCTGCTGCTAGATCTCTCCATTTCGAGCATACTCCTTGAACTTCTCATCGACCCATAGACATGCTTTGTAGTTTCATGCGAGTGGGTGTCAATTCACATTGTAATCATATGCAAGAAAGCATCGCCACGTCACTCCAAGTACGGATACAATCATTCTCTAGTGATAATACCACTCCAATTGAGTTAGGACAAACTCTCTTGAAAATAATGCATCCACAACTTTCATCATCGGTGTGGGATTGATCTTACGAACATAAGACTTCAAATGCGACTTAGGGCAAGACATGCCGTCATACTTAGCAAAAGTTGGAACTTTGAACTTGGGAGGAATCACAACACCAGGGACAAGACTCAGGTCATCAAAGTTCAGCCCAAACATCTTCAGGTTTTCCACAACATTCAGACGGTCTTCAAGTTGCTTGTATTTGTCATCTTCATCAGAGTATTGGCCACCATCATAGTTCTTCTCAAGTTCAGGCTGACTGCCTTCGCCACCACCTTTGTTACTTTGCTCATCTTCCTTCTTGACACTTCCTTCAGAGAGCTCAATTCGACTAACCACTCTAGGACCTCCTTTGTAGCGTCTACCCATGTTGAGGAGACCAACAACCTTCTTCTTTCTGTTGATGAGCTTCTTCAGATCTTCTTGGCCTTGGACCAAACTGGTAAACATCTGCTGAAACCGAGCATTCGAGCTGAAGATCTTTGATGATGTCAAGAGCCATTTCTGCTAAAATAAATAGCGAGAGAATGAGAAAACCAATCTTCAATGTACCTGTGATGCAATGTTATGCTATGATATGCAATGTTTATGCGAATGCAATGCGATGTTTTCAAGGACCTTAGAGATTTAAATTTGTTAAACAAGCAATGAACAAACATTTATTAGTACTCTTTTCATTATTCCTTTTCTTTTTAAGTACAAGAGATAGTTCAAAACAATAAAAGAAAACAAATAAATCCTAAATCTCTAAGTCTCCCATGGGCGCTTCCTCTTGGTGCCGATGTAGGCGTTGATGTTTCGCTCCTCGTGAAGTAGCTTGGTCAATTCTAGCACTTTCTTCTCACTTGCATAACACTGAGTTTCAAAGGTATCCCTGTCTTCTTTAAGCTGAATCCAGGATCTCTTTAGTCTTCAAAATCAGTAGGCATGTCAGGATGGAGAACAAGATAGGTCGTCACCTATAGCAAGTTCCATAATTACTGGTAGAACAGGCGTGAATGGCATCATGAGGTTTTGAGCTCGAGCTCGCACCCATTTGAGGTAAGGTTCCCAAGGAATGGAGTTTTGGTGCCCCAAAGTCTTGGTATCAGACTTCTTTACCATGCCCCAAGCGTGTATAAACCTTCGGTAATTCGAGATCATGATTGTAATCGAACACAATATCTTGGAGAAGCATATCATGTGGACCATCTCTTCGGGCAAAACCAAACTGACGTAGAGCTAAAGAAGGGTTGTAAGTAATACCTCCCCTTATACCAAGTAGTGGTACATTAGGGAATTCTCCACAGCGCTCGATGAAAGTGAAATCCTTTTGAGAGAAAAGATTCCAACGGATATCTGAATGAGAGAGTGACATTAACCTTTGAGACCACTTCATCCTTTGTTCATTCTTCAAAACTGATGGAGGAAGGTGCAAAATAAACCATCTTGAAAGTAACGGTATGCAACACATGAGAGTTCCTTGTCTTTTGATAGTACGAGTGTGGAGAGAATGCAGGATGTCTCCAAGTAAAGTAGGCACTGGATTGCGGGTAAGCAACGACTTGATGGTGTTGACATCTATGAATTGATCCGAGTTAGGGAATAGAACCAAACCATAGATTAGCAAGGCCACAATGTCTTCGAAGGCATGGAAACTCATAACTTTGAGGAATTCTCGGGCTTTCTTAATCAAGAACTTGGTAAGTAAACCCTTAACTCCACTTCTAGTTTCCTAATTAGCTTCAATGTCTGAGCGCTTAAGATGTAAGGCGGATGCAATGTCTTCGTACTTAGGAACCTTTTCTAGACCGGTGAATGGCATTTGGTCAAGAATAGGTATCCCAAGTAGCAGAGAACTCTTCAAGGTAGGAACCAACGATAATCTGGAATGTAAAGCAATGGTGTTTGGATCAAAGAATTGAAATAGGACATGCATCATATCTTCTTCAAAACCGAGATAACCAAATCAAGTAGATAACCATGTCTTTTGATGAACCGAGCATGGTCGGAATTTCGAAACCAATTCTTTGAGTGAGAAGGTATACCCATGAAGTTGATTCGGATAGTCTTTCTAGAAGCCATAATCCTACAAAAGCAGGCAAAGATAAATCCTAGGTCCTTGAAATAGTTAGAAATGATATGCAATGCAAATGATGTCATGATGTCATGTTTAGCACACACAAACAATTCACACAATGAGCCTAGGGTTAAGGCTTGCATGAGGTATAGGTGATTACCCACCAAAAGTTTGAGTTAGTTCATCTGTCCTATAATACTAACGGGTTCTAGGAATCTCACATCATTGATCTTTCTCGTAGGCGCTTATTTCAATCGACTACCAAGTGGTCGACGAAAATGTCCCAAAAGTCTGATCTCAATGGCGTAGCATCGAGTATCAACCAACCTCGGTCTGCACCAAAGCCGGCCATTTCACTACCTTCTAATGGCCAAGATGGGTCAATTAAGGTTCTAAAAGTTTAGTTAGCGCTTGATGACACCACGCAGAAGCCAAATACTATCCTCAACTTGGGAATGAAGAGTATCAGGACATCCAAAGTGTCACGCTAACGTAGCCATCATGTTGACCGTTTTGATATACGTCTAACGGTCGCGACGATTTATTGCTACTTACCTAAAAGGAAACCCGGATCCGGGTGTAGGATCCCCCACAAATATAATACCCAAGCAACCCTTAAAGATAAAGCAAGCAAGTCAAACAAAAAGCCATAAAAATGATCTAGAAATCCCTAAGGTAATTCTCTCTTTAGGGTGTCTCCCCGGCAGAGTCGCCAGTTCTGTGATACGGTGAACTGACTTTTAGTGTTTTTGTATCGCAAATGTGCGGATAGCAAGAGTCGCCACCGACTTTTATTTTTATCCAATTAAGGGAAGGTAAAAGTACAGAAAAAGACCTTCGTTAGATTACGAAAGGGAGAATAGTTATGAAAAGGGAAGGTATTAGCACCCCTTTCCATCCGTAGTTATCTACGGGCTCTTAGTTGCTCTAGATCACTTTAAAAATTGCTTTCTGTGTGTTTGAAAAATGTTTTGAAAAAGGCATTTCGCTTTGACTTTGTAATGATTCATGTAGGAATGTATACAAAGTGTTCGGAAATGTTTCATTTTGAAAAGAGTTTGAACTTTGACAAAAGTGTGAGGTGTGAAAAGCATTTTGATAGAGCAAGCAACTAAAAGTCTTATTACCTACTCAGAATTGGTCGTTTTCGTGTTTATTTTACGTTCCTTTAGAATAGTGCTATCCATACCGTTAGTTGGTAGGTAACCCTATTCGTTGGATGTAAGCGGGACATTCGAAGGGACATCGTATGGTCATAGAAAGCAACTTGTAGGAAGTATCCTAGCACATTCGAAGGGACTATCATCATTTTTCGTAGGCGACAATCGAGGGTCAAGATCATGCATTCGTAAGCGACATCATGGGTCTATGATCTTTGTATCGAAGGGACTATGATGATTTGTTTGGAAGGCAACGGTGCTATAATACCTCTACGTTCGAGGGACTTGACCATTTTGAATTCGTAAGGCAACGAGAGAGAATTACCCTAAGGGGTGCGTGTGTGAAAAGAGTGTGTTGATTTAGATATTTTATCTTGAAAATTAGTGAGCTATGTTGATTATTATCTTGCCATACACGCCTAGTTACTAACAGTTTATAGGGTGCAGAAATTAAAATGCGGAATGTAAAGGTGCGGAAAGGTAAATGTCCTACGCTATTACATGGCTTTGGGGCAGATACATAATTTAAACTTGCGGAAAATAAAGCCCTAATTTAAACTATTACATCCCATAAACAGTTACATTATTGGAAAAGAATGAAAACGGTAAAGAAACGTCTGCGGAATAACACAGAAACGATAAGAGAAATCGGAAAATATGATGAAATCGAAATAAGAGAAAATGTTAGAAAAAATGCAAATTTTTAATTGAAAAAATATGACATGCTGGAAATAATATAAATATGCTAAAATAATTTTTTGGGATTTTTTGGATGCAATTTAATAATTAAAAATGAATTAAAAGTGATTTAAATGCAAAATTATGAATAAAAATAAATATGTATGCAAAATTATATTTTTTAATTTATTAAATTAAATAAAGATTTTCCGACATAATGTAAAAGAAAATAATTTTGATGATTTTTAATGCGAAATAAAAGTATGAAATTAATTAAAATAATGCAAAAATATTAAAAATATGAAAATAGGAAAAGTTTGAAGTTTGTGAAAAAGAAAACAAAATCGGTGCTAGTGGGGATCGAACAGGGGACCTTTGAGAGGATCCACCACCAGTGAATGCTTTTACCACTACGCCAGCTTGCACTTTGTGTTATGGATTGAAAACGTGGGATCATGGATATACACGCGTCGCCGTTTGGATGAGTCAAAGCACAGTTAGCTGGTGGGGTCCTGGGTGGCATGAACGAACGAATCGGAACGCACGAAAATTGACACACACGCTTCGCCGGTCCTCGCCTTGGTCAACGACGCCGGAGCCCTAGCTCCGGTCGTCTTCTCCGACATGCCTCAACCTGAAAAACCTAGAAAATGCATCATTCAAAACGAAACAAGTGCCCAGATCGACTATTTCGAGCACGATGGTGCTATCCTCATGCCCTGAATCGGCTGGATTTCGTTTGAATCTCACGACTCTTGGAACCCTAGTAATGGCAATATGTGTTTCGTCGTGAAACCTCACATAACACGTCTAACTGTTCTAATAGGTATCCTGAACTCAAATAAACAAACCAAATCAGTTAAAGATGCATGTATTATTAAAATCGAAATTGAGAGATATTGCAAACCGGTGAGAATGAGATGGCTTGATCTGGGCAGTTGTAGCTTCGTGTGATGGATGGTTTTGAACCCTGGGAACCTCAGGAGCACAATGGAAGGCTTAGAACTCCTTGAAACTGGCCGGATTTTGAAATTCGAATTTCACAAGTTTCTTGAAATTTTTTGCAAGAATAAGGGTTTGGCTTGAGCTAGGGTTTCATCCTTTTGGCTTGGCATGTTGCTGAGTATTTATAGAGGCAATTTGGAGAGAAAAAGGAGTGAAAAAAGATTCATCCATCAATGTGCAATATTTTTCCATTTAAAATAAATCAAATCTTTGAAAAAATTGATTTTCTCATGAATGCAAAGGCTAGCACGAATTTGGTATGAATTATGGGCTATCTTGGACTTTAAGGAAGATATAAATCCAATCCTTTTTGAAAAAAAATCTTATTTTCATATTTTACATGATTTAATTTTGAATTAAATGTTTTAAAATTCAAATATAAATCATAAAAATAGAAAATTACCATGGCCAAGCATTTATGGGTCAAAAATCATGTCATGAACAAGTTTGGACCAAAAGATTTTAGGCCCATTTGGAAAATTTTGCATTTTGACCAAAATGTCCTTTTCCAAATTGCCCAACTTCTGAATAGTGAATCTTGCTCAATTCTCCACATTTTTTAGTGTTCTTGGACTTTTTGGAAATCTCTAAGAGTCCTCTAACCAATCTTTTTGGTATCATCTCAATTGGAGTTTCTATGCTCAATATATCTTCAAAACAAAAAGTTGACTTTTTGTTGACTTTGAAAATGACCTGTAATGTTTTGAGCCATACCTCTCAAATGAAGCATTTTTTGGACATTCTTGTGAGACATGAAGTTGTAGAGAATTTAATTTCCTTCAAAACAAGAGGTGGTGGAAAAATTTGAGAAAGTATGAAGAAGTTATGATCACAAAGTTCATTGACTTTTCATCTAGAAACCCTAATTTAGAAAGTTTGACTTTTGAGCAAATCTTGAGTTTTCTTGATGAATCATGATCAACCCTTGATCAAATGATGAATTTAACTTCAAAATGAGGATGTTGACAAAAAATTATGAAGTTTGACTGTATGTTGACCACATTTGACTTTTTGTCCAATACAACTGATTTTCAACCATCTGAGCAATTGTCTGAGGAAACTTGACTTGTAAGGCATGAAACTTGACATGGAGAATCTTTGAAGCATATGAGGAGGCATGAAGACCATTGGAGATGTTGGAAGTCCATCTTGACCTGAGAATTTCCAAACCCTAGTTTGGGTTGATTGTCTAGGAGAGAGTTTGTCTGATCAACTCTTGAGGAATCCTTGAGTATGGATGTATGAAATATCTTGAGAAGATGGAGGGAAAATTTTGGGGTATGACAGATAAGTGTAAAATCAACAAAGTTATCATGATAGCCTTGGTATTTTGCAACTTCCTTGAGAGTATAATCCACTTGCCATTTTTAAAAAGAGGCTGGGGATGGTGGCATAATCCAAATTACCGGGAGACAAAGTTAGGCTGATAAGCCAACAATTATATGTGGCTTTGTATTGGCATAATCCCTAAATATAGAAGTCTTGGCAAAAGAATTGCACGCCACATATTTTCCATATCTAGGTCTACTGTCCTCAGAACTTCTTCAAAGGGAGTAGTGAACCAGGAAGGAACATAAGTTCGATTGGCAAAAGGGGACATCGAAGGATAAAATTTGTGACTCTTCAAAAAGATCGTCATATAATAGGTGAAACGGGCTTGAAAATTGGCTTTTTCATCTTTTGGAGTTAACCGTAAGAGCCCAGTACCTTCTATAGTTCGATATGAGATTTCAGGGTCTTTGTCATCTACGTTCCCTAAGGTTTGAAGTGATGGTTCGAAGGTCATGTTGAGCCACAATTGAAGGAGCCAAAATGGACCAACAAGAAGTAAGTTAGTGCCATCTTGATATCCTTTTAGTTTGGAGGTAGCTGACCCTAAAGTTTCATAAAGTCCAACTAATAGCAGTTCGCTCAGACACACTTTTCGACCAGAGTAAAATTGGTTCTCTGGGGTCATAAACCTTTTGGCCACTTGAAGATATTTACAATAGAAGATGTATTTTGATAGCCATAGATCCAAGAAGGCTATATGCTCAACATCTGATACTTCCCCTCCTTCAGGGTTGGCTATAGCTAAAGCCTAATTTTGATATTTGAATTAGGTAAAAAATTCCTAAGTTCTTCCATTTTTGGGTTTTCTTCTTTTCTATCTTAGCAATACAGTTTAGATATGATCTGTCTAATGAGGGGCAAGATAGAAAGGGTTTAAAATTTCTAATGATGTATTAAAAGCGAAAATTTTCTGTTTTAGCCTCAAGAACTACAGAGGTCTCTTCAGAAGTTTATTCTTTTGAGGTTTTATAGCAGAATCATCATCTGTTTTCTTGGGAGGTTTAGTTTTATTTGCTGTGGGTTTTTTTTCATGGTAAATAGGAAACAGTTCAACAAACTTGGTTACATTTTTAGCAGGAATTAAAGGTCCCATGAAACCTAGGGTTTTGTTAGACACAGAAGTAGGAATGAGTACCTGAGAAGCATAGATATATTTTTGTTCTGGTGTAAATTTAGGAGTAGTGATGAACTCTTGATTCCCAGATGACAGAATTTGACTGATGAATTTCGTTTGTGAAGAAGAAGTCTTTGATTTCTCAGCCTTTTTACTCTTGGATGATGATTGTTTTTGAAGTTGACATTCTTGAGAAAGAAGATTGTTCAAGTTTTTGTGAAAAATGAAATGGTTTTTTTTTTCTGATAACAAATGAAGAATATAAGGTTGAAGAAGTTGAAAATGTTTCAAATGGATAAGTGAAGTATTTATACCATGTTGGCAGTTGGAAAGTTTTTTAAAAAGAAAGGTATTGGGACATGTGTACTTATGTTATTGAAAGAGGGAGAGGTTACTTTTTAATCAGTCTTGGAAACTGGTTTTTGAATAATAATGATTGCTAGTAACTGCTACCCGCACGTCTGAGAGGACGTTTGGAGAAAGTAGTTGAAGACTGTGACGTCATGCACTGTAAAAGTTAATATGAATCATGGGATTTTTGAAATCAAATATACAATTCAAAAATTAATATTTCTATGTGTAACGAAATACACATTTTTGAGGGGCAATTTGTTGGCTGGTGATTTTGACAACAGCTAATTCGAAAGACAGATTTCATTATGTTTGGGCTTTTGGTCGAATAAAATTGAGGAAGCCCAAGTTATATGTTTCGTTCGAAAGAAAGAAGGTTTTGGTTTGGAAAATATTCGTTGGAGGATTCGAATTCACATGCGCTGAAGGTTCAAATATTTACAGCAAGAAGAGATTCGAATTCAAACGAGGGTGTTTCTCATAGAAGACACGTGGAGGCCAGAGAATTTGGAATATATGCAATCTTATAACGTGGAATCTTCTTAAGACAGGACCGTTAGGGTCAAATTAGTATAAATAGGGGTCTTAGTGTTAGGATTTCCGGGTGTTCATTTTGTACAAATCACTCAAAAAACTCAAAGTATCAAGCGTTAAGAGAAAAGAGTTATTGAGAAATGTACGTGCAAGCAACACCACATATTTAAGTTTCGAGGCATTTACTTTAATTAATACAAAGTCTTTTAAATATTTTCTTTACCTTCCAGTCAAAATCTTTATCCTTTAAGCAATTTACATTTTCTTTGTCATTTTTACATAACCTTTATATTTCTTTAAGTTTCCAGTCAAATTGTCTTTTTAATCATTTAAAGCCCTCTAATCGAAGTTACTTTAATTTACAGTCTTTAAGAATCTTAGCATTGTAGGCAAGAGAATGTCAAACATGGATTATAACACAATTTTCATACCAAACACATAGACACATGTCCTAGGATCAATCTAGTCGAATCCTTTAAGCTACCAAAGTTATTCGATTTGGAGGACTAGCGATTGTTTACCAGATTTCCCTGTAAACACATATATATACTCATTAACAATTACATATTTATTATTTGTATGGGGAATTTAACCCTGTCGGCTATTTTTATCGTCACCGACTTATCGCATGGTTGGCAAGGGAAAAATGCATAACACTTTAGGAGATGTACTTCACCATAAACCACTCTCCGCTGGATTTTTGAAAGTACCGATTGAAATTGCTTTAGAGGGGTACGGTATTATCTACACTAAATGATCTTTTAGATGCGACATTGGCCGGAGACGCAATAGGATCTTATGTTGCATGGTCGTCAAACCTCATTTACATAGATGATGAGGTATGTTGAAAATTATGATAAACCTTTGATTAGTCAAATGTTTTACGAGCCATGTTAGTTATTCTTACATTTATGTAAATTTTATTTACATGATAATGTTATACTCCTACAAAACCCAAATCTAAAGATAAGGGAATTATAAGGCACAACGAGTTAGCTGCATCAGAAGAAGAGCTACATTGATATATATATATATATATATATATATATATATATATATATATATATATATATATATATTTGCATACAAAATATTAATTCTATCCTCTAAAATCAAAAGATTTGTGATCTTATACATTTCTTAACTAATTATATGATATTTAGATTCATGCTCAAGAGTTGTAACAAGTCAGCACAAATAAGAAGCCTGTTGTTTGCAAAATGTCCAAAAGAAAAAGGATCTTGCAAATACTGAGCCTAAAAAAACATCTGTGTCTGGATTTAGGTTGTTCCTTAAAACATTTATAACAACAACAAATTTGATGGATGGTGTTGCTCGTAATATACCTATGGAGAAAGGTATTTTTGGTGTTTATTATTCCAAAACAATTGCTACAGAGGAGATGAATCAGATTTTTGATCATGATCCATTAGGTATGGGTGTTATCATTACATATATCAGGTACTCTGGTCAAGTTTATTTAAATAATTGAGTAATTTATTTACTTATTTCAATGAATAGTCAAATGTTAATTATGTTTTTATTTAAGGTTCTTGTATGAAAAATTGATACGCCCGCGTCAATTAACAAAAATGTTCTCTTTCTTATCTCCCACCGTATCAACTTATAGGATATCGAACATAATCTAGATACATACAGTCAAAGATTACTTAGTTGGTGCATTTATGGCCAACAAAGATACAGAAAAGTTGTTTCTTTTACCGTATAATACTGGTTATCTCCCACCATATTAACTTATGGGATATCGAACATAATCCAAATACATACAGTCAAAGAGTACTTAGTTGGTGCATTTATATCTAACTTCATTTATTATAATTCTTCGTTTTATTATAGTGTGTATAAAATTGTCATCTGACTTTTGTTTAATTTTACAGTGGAGACTGGTTGTTGGTTGCGATTAATCCTATGAAAGAATAGTATATTATCTAGATTCTTTAGTTGGTAATTAAGCAAAATACCCAAATATGAAGATGATGGTTGATACGTAAGTGAGATTGTTCTAAATAATCGTGTGTATATTTATTTATTTATGTGAGATTGTTATAAATATTCGTTTATATTGAGTTAGAGCTATACAAATATCCCGATCACAAAGAGAAGTCAAGTACCAAAGAGTAAAGCAACGAACATTACATGGATCAAAGTGTATGTATATTTCACAATTTTGATTATAATATTGATTCTACTTGATAAAACTAGTTAAACTATATATCCTGATATATATGGGTATTGTTTTTCCATGTGTAGTATCCTTGTCACCATAATGGTGTGGATTGCGGTTATTTCGTATTGAGGTTTATGAAAGAAATTATTCTTTCGGATCAAATAGAGATTCAAACATGGTATGGATTTATAAGTTAGGATTTATTTTAATATCTCACAAATATTTCATCTAATTAATTAATGGTAACTAAATAATATTATGTTATATTATGTAGTACTTTGATGAATTCAAGTATGCTAATTACTAGAAAGGTCAACTGGAAGAAATTAAGAAGGATTGGTGTCAATACATTCTTAAATTGATAATTTTATAAGGTATTGTATTTCTTTCATTTGTATGAAGTTTATGGTCCTTAGAGATTTATGTTGTTGTGAATTAAGGGTTGTCGGAGTTTGTAAGGATTGATGAATTATAATTCTTATAATATTTATGTGTTAAATTATTATGGTTTTAAGGTTATATTTTTATTTTTCTAATTGTTTATATTTATGGTTATAATTGTTATGTTTATATTTATGTGTTGAATTATAAGGTTATAATGTTTATGTGTATGGTTATAATTGTTATAATGTTAACGTGTTGATTTATAATGGTTATAAGGTTATTATTTTTTTTTGTTTCTAATTATTTATGTTTATGATTATAATTGTTATGTTTATGTTTATGGTTATAATTGTTATGTTTATGTTTATGTGTTGAATTATAAGGTTATAATGTTTATGTTTTTGTGTTGAATTATAAGGTTATAATGTTTATGTTTTAAGGCTATAATTATTATAATGTTTATATTTCTGATGTCTTTTAATTTGTTGATTTTGTTTCTGATAGGTGCATAAGATAGAGATAACAAGTTACTAAAAGTTGTAGATATGTGCCAAAGACAAGTTCTTTGTTAGAGTTGATATATATTTCAATGTATACCTTCCTTTGAGTACAGAACCTCCATCCCTAGAAAATATGCCATATTTCCTAAATCTGTCATCTCGAATTCATTCATAAGTACTTTCTTGAATTTGGATATATCTTCTAGACAGTTTCTTGTAAGTAGTATGTCATCAACATAGAGACATACCAGAACTATATTGCTTCCAGAATGCTTCACATATACACCATACTCCATTTCAAATTTCTGAAAACTTTGCTTCTGAAAAAACGAATCAATCTTCTGGTTCCAAGCTCTGGGTGCTTGCTTTAGTCCATACAAAGCTTTGTGTAATTTATACATCATCCCTTCCTGATTCTTTTTCACGAAGCCAGGAGGTTGTGACACATATACCTCATCTTGTAAAGGACCATTTAGAAATGCTGACTTCACATCCAAATGCATCAGTGGCCAACTTCTATTTGCAGCTAAAGCAATCACCAATCTGATTGTTTCATGTCTAGCTACAAGAGCAAACACCTCGAAATAGTCTATTACAGGTTTCTATAGAAAGCCTCTGGCCACTAGCCTCGTTTTATGCTTGCCAACTGATCCATCTGGTTTGAGTTTCACCTTGAAAACTCATCTGACACTGATGGCTTTCTTCTTCTTTGGAAGTTCTGTCAACTCCCAGGTTTTGTTTCTCTTTATAGCCTCAAGTTCTTCTTTCATGGCATCAATCCAAACTTTCATCTTGAGTGCTTCTTCTATACCCAATGGTTTAGGGTCTACTAGCATGGCACAATGAATAACTTCTCCTTCTGAGTTAACCTTAGTGTCTTGCAACATGTCACAATCTGCTAGCCTTTTGGGTATGCTTCTGACTCGTCGTGACCTTTGTTCCCCAGAGCTTGGGACATAATTAACTTTTGGATATTATCCAGAAGTTTTATCGTCATAAGTATCACCAGAGGTTGGAATAATGTTAAATTCTAGACCTTGTCCAGAAGTACTAACTCCAGAAGCTCGTCTCCCAGAACCTTGGTCTTCAGAATTTTCCCTTCCAGAAGCTTGTCTTCCAGAACCTTGGTCTTCAGAATTTTCCCTTCCAAAACCTTGTCTTCCAGAACCTTGGTCTTCAGAATTTTCCCTTCCAGAATCTTGTCTTCCAGAAGAATTATCACCACCATATTCTAGACCATCATCAGAGTCTAGGTCAGAATCTTTATCTCCAGAGTCTTCGGAATTAGCTTCTGACTATTTTCCAGAACCTTCAACTTCTGACTCGTCTACAGAAGTTATCAATACGTCAGAAGTTATCACTACGTCAGAAGTTGGTTGAGACTTGTTCCAATCCCAAGCTTCTGACTCTTTCACAACAACGTCTCTGCTGACTTCAATTTCTTCTCTTTCAGCATACTTCTGGACATATCAAGCAAGGTTATGTTTCTTCTCTCAACAAGGCCATTGTGCTGAGGAGTGTATGGAGCAGTAACTTCATGTTCTATTCCATTCTCCTCACAGAACTTTTGGAACTCAACAGAGTTATATTCACCTCCACTGTCTGTTCTCATAATCTTCAACTTCTGATCGCTCTGCTTCTCAGCCTTCACTTTGAACTTCTGGAACTCACTAAGTACCTCATGTTTGATTTTAATGAGTGTTACCCATGTCATCCTTGTGAACTCATCCACAAAGGACACAAAATATTTGTTTCCTCCAAGTGAGGATACTGGGAATGGTCCACACACATCAGAGTGCACTACTCCCAGAGCATGTTTTGCTCTTGGAGCAACTTCTGATGCAAATGGAAATCTTGGTTGTTTGCCTTTCATGCACACCTCACATGACTTCTCAGGCTTCACAATTTCTGGAATGCCACATACGAGCTTCTTAGAACTTAGATGCCTTAAGATTTTGTAGTTCAGATGCTGACCTTCGTGTCACGTTCATCACACCTTGACCTTCTATACTAAGGCATTACGCATTTGTACAAACATTCACCTTGAATGTTCTGTTGCTTCCTTGTTCTGACTTCATGATCAACTTCTGATGGGAATCATACAACTTCAGAAAATTGTCCTTCATTACAACTGAGAAGCCTTTTTCAATGAGCTGACCAACACTTATCAGATTGCTTCTGATTCCAGGAATGTACCAAACATCCTTAATCAGAATGTTTTTTCCATTCTTCACTTTTACTCTGACGTTTCCCATACCTTCTACAGTGAGGTATTTGTCATTAGCTTTGTCGATTTTTGTTTTCCTTCGGGATTAAAGTCTACTAGCCATTGTTTGTTCCCGTTAAATGGTTTGAACGCGGTCCATATACCACCAATCTTGACCACTTACGGTAGTCGGCCATCGAGTACATGTCCATCATCAAAGTCTCCTCTGGCCATATTTGCTTCTTCTGTTTTCTTTTCTTTGTTTGACCTACTGTCTCTTGCAAAGTGGCCAAATTGTTTACAGCAGTAGCATTGTACCTTCCTTCTGTATTTCTCCTTCTAGTACCTTTTCTCACCAGAAGCAGAAGCTTCTGGCTTCTGGTATCTGTCACCACGTCTATTCTACTTCTGGTCCTTCTTGACAAAAGAAGTTTTCAGGGCCTGCTCTGCTTCCCTCTCAGAAGTTTTGTCAGCCAAGCGCAATTCATGTGCTTCTAGACTGCTTTGCAACTCTTCAATTTTCATGGTCTCCAGATCTTTGATATGTTCAATAGCAACCACAATGTAGTCAAACAGAGGGATAAGTGACCTTAGAACCTTCTCTATGATCACTTTTTCAGAAAGAGTTTCTCCACAAGCCTTTATCTCATTAGTGATCAGAATCACTCTTGAGATATACTCCGAAATCTTCTCACTGCTCTTCATGTTGATATTTTTGTATTGCTTTCTCAAGGACTGAAGCTTCACCTTCTTCACTGATGCATCACCAATGTAACACCTGACCAGTGTGTCCCACGCCTCCTTTGACATCATAGAATCTAGAATCTTCTCAAACACAGTCGTATCCACACACTGATGAATGCAGAACAGTGCCTTTTGATCCCTCCTCCTTTTATTTCGCTGCACCTCTTTTTCTTCCTCTGTTGCATCTTCTGCAACTGGAATGTAACCATCAGTAACAATCTCTAGAACATCTTGAGCTCCAAATAGCACACGCATTTGTATCATCCATCGATTCCAATTTTTTCCATCAAAGACTGGAAGGTTGGTGCTAAGGTTGCCGTTTCCGTTCATCTTCTTCCTTTGCGCAAATAACCCACAGACAGAAACACGATTCTTGTTTCCCTAAATTCTAAACCGGAAGCTCTAGATACCAATTTGTTAGGGCACAAGGATAGAGGACAACAATGATGGAAATAAGAGAGAGAATAAAAACAAGGAATAAATTATATTGAATTGAATTGATAAAACTAATGAAATACAAGTACATATTTATAAGACAAAATAGTAACAGACTAAAAACAAACCCTAACCCTATTCTTAAGAAATTAAAGATATATGATAATAACAGTAAAATAACAAATACTAAATTATCCTAATAATTACTAAAGTGTCCTTCTAACATGAATTATTCACAACAGTATGTATGTACTAACACACTGACCTCTGTAATGGATAATGTGTAAGGGTAGTGTATTGTTTTAACTAATGACATTGTGATGTGTGTTTTTGTTGCTAATGTGATTAGTACAAGCTCTTGATTAATACTAATTATTCTGACTATGTGTGCTCTCATGCGGGAGCATCTGACCTGACTTTTGGCCTTTTAGCATGTGTGACATATGGTGTGCGAACTTCGATGTTGTGAAGTTATTTTTTTAGTAGTAGATTCTAACTCTTGACTAATGACCACTAAATGCGTGTGCATGGATGACTAACTACCGATCTTGAATAATTGCAAGATTGATCATTTTGGAGCATTAACTATGTGTAGCAACCAATTGAATACTGATTATTCTACATATTTGTGCTACTGCTACTATGATTTTTGTTGTTGTCGTTGTTGTTTTATGTGTTCTTGTGTGTGGTGTGCTTGATGCTCAACTTATGTATCACTTCTTGTATGTTTTTGAAGAAAGTTGCTTTGCCAAAATTTTCCAAATGGGGAGTTTATTATTCCTTTTGGATTGACTGCATTGTGCAAGATAACATGGTATATTCAAGCTAATTTCAGTTAAGAAGGCCACATGCGGGAACAAATGTCCCTACATGTATGCATCATTTTTTCCTTGTTTGAAGGATAAGGTTGTTGTTATGTGGAGACGTTTTTCAGTATCTTGGAACGTGTTTCTATTGATGCGTGCAACAAATATCACTGCTATCTTTTAGCAATTTGATTTGATTGATTATTTAATAAGGTTAAATTTAAAATATGGAGATTTAAATTTGAATTAAAATCAAATCCCATCTTTTTAGTGGAGCTATTTTGGAGAAATAAATCCTAACTAAATCTACACCATATTTGGACGTGATCACTAGCGATATCCAAGGGGAAAATTCCAACTATGGATTGCTATATATATATATATACTCATTTTATGCCTTTAACACTGATGAGCTTTAGTGATATTTTGTGTTTAGGTTGAGTCTTTTGTTTTTGTTAATTGTACCCCACGGTATTGCTTCATTCATAAGATATACTGGTTGGTTTGTTTAGTTAGGTTATAATTCACAATTCATCATTATATTTATAGATGTTGGTCACTTGAGATTAGTGATAGAGAGAAAGTGAGAAGGGCTTCTCATATTTAGGGGGAGTCCTAAATATAACGAAACTAGGGTATTAAGAAGAGGGGAATTGAACCATAGGCGTGTTAATTTAAGAAAATATTATTAATTCTAGAGAGTAATGAATTTTCTTTCTTGGGTAGGGATGCCCTTCAGATGTAGGTGTGGCTTGCACCAAACTGGGTTGCCAATTCTCTTCTATTGTTTATTACTTTTTATTTAATTATGTGTTGTTGTCATATTGTGTGAAACCTAGTTAAACAAGTTGGATAAGTTATCTTAGATATCTGGTCTAACATTTGTCCCATGAGGAATTGAATTTTAAAACTCATACGATTGAAGCGATCCAACTTTTCATAATGTTTCCTCGGTTCATATGTACTAGAATTTTTAAGAGAAGTTGGTTGCTCTGTTCTTAATGCAAGGTCAATATACATGCATCCAAGAAAATTTTCCATGTTCTCTTTCTATTCCTTGAAATTTTCTTCATTAAGGACCAAAACCAAATTTTTATTAGAAGATACTGAAGCAATTGTAGCTGAAAATCGAACAAAATTAAACACTTTAAATATACTCATATAAAAGAAAAACCAAATCATCAATTTCAATAAATAATGGAATAACCCATCTCAAGATGCCTAATGCACCATAAGTATGGAGTCTTTGGCCACTAATATTAACTACTAGTGGTACTTTTGTTTTAATAGTCAAACATTGATTATAAAACATGTCAAATAATAAACCCCTCTTTTGATTGATTTATTATACACATGTGAGACCTTATAATTATCACATATTTATCATCACAAATGTGTATGAATCTGGCCAAACACCAACTATCATTTGGATTAATTGATACTTGTTTGGATAAACATGCACACAAAATAGAAATATCAATTAACATTTCTCATAAGTAATATTTATAAAATAGGTCGCTTTGGAGACTTTTCATTTTAGTTTACTCATTTAAAATGTTAACTATTGTATATAATACAAACCATAGCCAAAATTTGAAAATAAATGTACCAAATATAATGGTTAAAACTATTAAGGGAGACGAACATGCAAACCAGCACGATCTGAACCTGTTCCAATCTGAAATTCTGGTATCAGATATAAGATGTCGAAGGTGATGTCACGACACTGATATCCGTCCTATGAATACTGACAGTACATAAATTTAAAGTGCAGAAAACAGTAAGAACACAATAGAATTGTTAAACCAGTTCAATTCCAACCAGCCTACATTTGGGGGCTACGAAGCCAGGGATAAAGTCCACTATTAGTAGTATTTATTCAGAGATAAACCTCCCTGTTTACACTCCTCACTTAATCATTACTCAATAACCCTTCTACCTAAGAAACCTATCTTAGATATGAGAACCTCCGCTCACTCCCTAAGTAACACGCGGTGACAATCAACAAGAACAAATACTGAAGATACCCTTCAAAGACACAATCACTCTTGATTCAAAGCTTATGGTGATTGACAATTTACAACTCAACAAATGTCCTACTCAGGTATAAAAGAATACAAGAGAGACTCATAATTAACAACCAACAAATAACAATGTAAATTCTAAGTCTAAATTCGTTTGGAATGGCCAACCTGCAACACAGGGCTTGCAGTCCTTAAATAGAGTAACATCAGCTAGGGTTGCTTTACTCACAAGTCTTCAGCGTCCTAAGCTTTCTCCACTGAAGTAGGACATAAGATCTCCAAAAATATTGCTGAAGACGTTACATAAGCTTCCTTAATCAAAACTTACAAATTAAAACAAACTGACTTTCTAAAATATCTGAACTTAAAATAGTTCAGTTCAATTTCACATGTCAGGGCATCTGTTGTGACATTTGTTGTTTCAGTGTTCTTCATGGCATTTTTCTGAATAGAATGTTTTACCAAAATTGTTGTCAATCAATAGAACCAACACAATCCATGTCTGCGTTGTTATGCAAAGCACACCAAACACCACAATTCCAAATTATACAATAGGCTAAAAAGGCCTTAAAAAATTGACAATTAATTACATATATTATTAATTATATAATAATCAACAATATAATTATTATATATTATCAAACATTATTACAACAAATGTAAGAACCAAGCCTAATGTGAATATTTACGTAAAATTATGATACTCATGTTATTTTCGTCACAGTCTTAAAAACATTTTACCTTGCAACATGTGTTACCGCATAAAACTAGTTTCTAAGCATACTGATTCATGTATAATTACAATTTCACTTGAAAAAATATATTGACAGCAACATGATTAAAAATTGTAAAAGCACGTTAATCAATTAAGACCAAAATCATGACTTATGATAAAGAGACATGAACCTTACACAAAAATGGAAGATCAAAAGGGATCCCAATTTTGGAACCCTAATATAAAAATCCCAAATTCAAATTCAATTAGATATGGGTGGTTCTGATACCACTTGTTGTATCTTTTAATAATCGTGTAATCTTTATTGATATAAAAATCAAGAACTGGTCTCTAAAATAATCCTAATGAGTCAAATATGCCATCGACTCACATCCACTGTGAAAAGTGATAATTGTCCCTAGCATCCAAAGATGCATCTCCGGACGCACCTTTTTCACACACTCTTTAGCGCTTATGGATGAAACCCCTTATATTATTAAAAATATATTTCGGAGATGCATTTCCAAATACACCCAAATAATATACAGAGATGCATGTCTGTAATATATATTGTTAGTTTAAACTGTCACAAATTGATGGAAAACACCTTATTTTAACATTTATTCCAGAGATGAAACTTCGAAATATGCTCTGTTAGTTCAAACTAGAAACAACCAGGAACAATGGCAGATTGAAACATAAATTAACATCAAAATAAATATTATATAAATAATCATTAACATTAACATAAATTTAGCATTTCATTCCATTAAAAAATGGGTGGTTCAGGATGTCGTAACATCCTTAAAGTATCTCCAATTGATCTTGTAATCATTGCATCCACTTCTATCAGACCCTTTGTCAAGTAAAGGCAAAATGTTCTCCACATGAACTTTAAATCCTTATCTGTCTTCAATTCAAGCAGCGTGAAATGTATTTTCCCTTCGTTGTCAATCGAGTGTGAACGATACTCGAGCATGAAAAATCTCCAATTTTCTGGATATCTTAGAAGAGTATTTATTTTGGATTTCAGATCGACGAGAAGTATGTCCTCCCAGACCCTGAACTGGAGTGGAGGACTCACACAATTGAAATACACAAATGAAATATGTGGATATGTATTCATTTTAATTTTGGAAAAAAAAAAGAAGGAAATGAGAGACCCTATTTATAGAAATTGTAGACCAATAAGGACCTTATAAACCCTATCATATATCAAGGCACATTCCAGAGTTGTATCTTCGGATACACCCTATTTTTTTTCATAAAACAAGGTGTGTACAGAGATGCACATATGTGTGATCCTATGTTTTATGTTTTATATTTAAAATGTGTGTTTAGAGATTAATCTCTACTCCCTTCAAACAACTATTCACACATAATTAGTGTTTTATGCAGTTCAAAAATTAAAAGCAAAAAAATTATCCAAAAATTACCACCAAATTTTATAACATCATGTAGTACATTACGTACAAAAAATGAGTTACATTGTTACAATAAAACTAAAATGCATCAAAACATGCATCACTACCTAAGTCTATTGGGGGTTCCTTCTTTGATTTTTTCTTATTTGTTTCTCTTTCAATGTCGCTCGACTTGGTGAACTCTTTTATCCTCTTTAGAAAGTGATCCGACCAAGTTTCAACATCTTATATGAAATGTGTTGTCCACTCCAGTGATGTCTTTGGTATATAAGATCCCAATTTCAAATAAATTTTAACAAAATGTTTTTTTATAGCCAACCAATACACATGATGTGTTCAGATGAATTTTTGTGGTGGCTTAGTCCAAAGTTAAAAGAATATTTTTGAGACAATATTTCCACCACCACACCATGTTTGACAATTTTTCCATATTCACCTTTGACTTGTTCTGTGCCAACATTAGGTTTTACTCAACTTCTCACTTTTTGACTATGAGATACTTACAAAGTAACACAAACAATGTAGGAAACACCGTTGTAACCGAATTCGTCAGTGTGATGTCGCGATCAATGAGTATTGTAACGCCCCGAATTTAATTAATTAGTTAATTAAATTAATTAAGGATATAATTATTGGAATTGTCGAAGTTAGGATTTATCGGTATTATTCTGAAGGCGTAATTAGATTAATATGTTGATTTGAGATGTTAGCTGGATAGTCGGATTATTTAGTCGGTTTAATCGGAGAAATAATATTAGAAATAATATTATTATATTGGACTATTTATTTAATTAAATTGGATTTAGTTGGTGTGTGATAAATAGAAATTTAAAGGTGTTGATTAGCTGGCCCAATAAGACAATATGGAGAAATATATTATTTTATTAGGTTTAGAAAATAAGAGATATAAAAGGAGAAGTATAAGGCAAGTTAGAAAAGTTGTTGGTGGCTGTGTACATGAGAGAAAGAAAAGAGGAGCAAGGGTTTGGAGAATTAACCACCGGGAGAGGAATTGCAGACCAGAAAGCCAAGCCGAAATTCGACCGGAAAATTATAGAGAGATTGTCAATCCAAAGTAAGGGTGGGATTCAACCTCTATAACTGGGTATATGATAGACCGTATTTGTGGGGGTTAGATTGTATAAATCTTTCCATGGAATTGATTGTGTTTTCTGTGTTGTGTGGATTTTCTGGAATTAAATTGTTGTTGTGTTTATTGTTGTTACTGTGTTGATCGGTCGTTGCTGTATTAATTGTGGATTTGAATAATGGCTGAACCGAATGATAATTCTGTCTGTGCAAAGATAAAAATATGTTGTTCTGTTATGAATACTTTGCAATTGAAAACGATACGCCGAAGAGAACTGAAATTGGATAAATTGCAGGAAAGATGCATTGTGCCGAACAACACACATAAGGAGGGCATGCCGACCAACATGTCGGGTGATGAGGGGGTGCCGAACGATACCTTGATGTGGGAACACATTTATAAATTTGCCGAAGGGCACATCTCTTTTTGACTTTCTTTAATGATTTGTTTCTCCTGTATCCCTTTGCAGCAGTGAAGAATTTCCTTAGTCTATATATATATATATATATATATATATATATATATATATATATATATATATATATATATATATATATAGATATGGTGATGATTAATTAATTAATTAATTAGATAATGCCTAATAATTAAATAACATTAACGGTAAATAAATTGCCTTAGCCGTAGATCATAACTGATAATTTGTGTAGTAATTGTTGTTGTTGTTTGCATGCGATGATGTTGTTTGTAACTTTAAGCGATAAAATTAGTTAACCGGAATTAGTTGAAAATTGTAGGAGTAATTCGTATATGCGTGTAGTTAATTTTGGATGATTGGTTTGTTGAATCTTTTTCGAATAAGTTGATTTGCAGGTGAAGTTGGATTGTTTAATTTATGGAATTGTGTTGTTATTTATTGTTGTGATTAAGTTGTTGTTGAACACATTGTTATTTTGAGTTGCTGTGAATTATTGTTGTTAATAAATTGTTGTTGATACGTTGATGAAGCTGTAGGCCTATGGCTAGTGTTGAAGTGACAATGAGTACCTCTATTTATTGGTACAATGGTGATATAAGCTTATGCCTTGCGATGTTGATTACGATGTTAATTGGGATGTTGATTTCGATGTTGATTACGATGTTAATTGCGATGTTAATTGTTGTTGTTGTGTGTGATGTTGCATTAATTGAGTCACATACATTTACATACTTTGCGATGGCCTGGATTGGCAAACTGCGATGAAGGCTTATGTCTTGGCCTTGATGTCAAACACAATGATGATGAAGGCTTATGCCTTGGCTTTTATGGCAAACACGATGATGATGAAGGCTTATGCCTTGGCCTTGATGGCAAACACGGTGGGAGTTTTGCTCCAATGGTACCACATGCATTTGCATAGTTGAGTCACATCTTGAGTTGTGTGTTAAAGTTGTTGTTATTGCTCTTAAGTTGTGATAAATTGAAGTTGTATGTCATAATTTGTCATGTTGATGTGTTGGTTGATTAAAGTTGTTATTGCTATTACGTTGTGTTGATTTAAGTTGTTATGTTGATTGATTAAAGTTGTCTTGTTGTTGTTATTAAGTTGTTGGTTGGTTGTTGCATAATTGATGTTATGAAGTGGTGATATTTGTATGATCTAATTTAATATATTGTTTATCATATATTTGTTTATATTGGTTGATATCTCACTCATTTTGTTGTAAGCCTTTATGTGGGTAATATGCAAGTATTAGAGAATAAGAATTAGTTGTCGTTAGTCAAAGTCAGTTTAGTTGCTCTGATACGTAGCACTCGGAAGGATGTCTATGTTGTTATTCCAATGTTGTTATTACTCAAATTGTTATCGGTTAAGTTGCTATTGTTGGATACATATGTGTTAAACTTGTTTCAGTTGAATAAAGTTGTTAAATGATTTAAAGTTGAAAGTTGTGATTCCGCTGTGTAATTAATAAAAATATTGTTTTGTTTTCATGAGAATAAAGCATGTTTTGTTTATTGTTAATTATTATTTCGTTGTCAGATGTTTTGAGTTATTTTGTTGATTAATATTTTAAGTCATTTTATTATTGGAAAAGATGCTATGATTATTTGTCATTAAGAATTGGTTGTTTTTGAATAGTTTTGAATTTGCCATATTGCCAAGAGATGTAGGATGAACTTTATGAATCCGCTGCGTAGAAATAAAAGTGAATTATTTTGAAAGACTAAACATGTTGTTGTTAATTTATTAAACTATGTGCTATGTATCTGAACTACATGTGATTGTTTGTTGTTCTTTTACGCTGAATGTGTGACACTCCATTTGTTTGTTGGAGAATTTTTGTAACTTTGATTTTTATAAATTACCTGGGTAGAAATAGGGTGTTACAATTATTACTTGTGGCATATTTTCTTGGTCCTTCAACATAATCTTTCACGTTTCTAAAGCCCATGTAACATTGTCCTATTTTTCGAATTCTAGAAATGAAAAACCAACTGAAAAGTCATCTCTATAGAAGTAAGACAAACAATTTCTAAAATTGGAAGTCTATACTTTTTTGTTTTGTCAGTCAAGGCATGAGTATCTATTCCAGAAACAAGTCAACATACAATGGGATGACTGATCAGCTTGTCAGTCAAGGCATGAGTATCTATTCCAGAAATCACATTAAATTTCCACGTGAATTCTACCATATGGTAATCATACAATTTAAACAAACACTTATATTTTCTCAATTTAGTGTACGTCGTTTCAACTTCCTAATTTGTGGTTGGTACGTGCCACCTTTTTTGCATCTCATTATTACAAATGTTTGTCTTATATTTGAGCAATTGTCGGACCTTCCGATTACAACACCAAACACTCATTTCCCAGCATCCATACAGATCAATTGTAGCATATGTTCATAAATAATAAAGTCTTGTTTATTTGTCAATTATGCACAAACATCTACCTCGACAACAACCAGTCGATCAACCGATTTAATATCATCATTCACTTCATACGATTTAACATCATGCTTCGCTTTGCGGATTTAACACCCACTCTCAAATAGCTTTAAGAAACATATATGGGTGCAACATATCTAAAACCACAATTAACAAAAAAAATAGTGTTAAAATTTAAACTATTAGAACAATAAAGAGATGGTTGTCCGAACCATACAAAACTTCGTACGAAGATGCATATTTGGGATCCAACATTTATTTTTCATCCAAAGAACACATTAATGCAAAGAATAAGAGATAAATGTGGTGTTTTATCCAATTTTCAGTTTGACACTTCCAGATATGCATCTATGAAAATGTCATTGAATTGTTAATTAAATCAATTTAGTGAATAAAAACACTATAGATGAGTACAAGAGATATTTCTGAGATGCATTTTCAAATATAATTAAATAATAATAAAAAAAATGTATCTCCAAATTATATTTTATTTAAAATATGGTGGATCTCAAAAAATTAAAAGCTATTGTGATTTAGAGTGGATCCGAAGTTTAATCTCACAATATTTAAAGATCATTTTCAAATTTTAAAAAATATGAAATACACCTTAAAAGATGAAAAGAGCATTAAAAAAAATGTTCATTTACATTAAAATTCCAAATTCGCCAAGCGTATGGACTCGAGTGATATACGAGCTCCACCTAAAGAATGAAGGTTTGTAGAATATCGAGTTTTGTTTTTGGTAGAAATATTCTTTGGCCAGTGTCATGACCTCTCGACACGAGTTCTAGACTACTAGGACTCCTTTCTCTTAAAAACCAGAGAGTGCAAAAGGAAAAAAAGAAAAGAAAAAAAGAAAGATATATAATAGTGGGGAAAATTGGATATTACAACTTTTAAAAGGATTAATTTTATATGACAAAAGACGAATTAAATATTAACCTTTAAAACAAATAAGAGTTATTAATTGGCATATCAACTATTTTTATTTGACACCTATTCGACTAAAAATCAATGTAAGATTGATTATGTCATTGATGATTGATTATGACTTCTTCCATAGAATCGTAAAAAAAGGTTGGCGCGCCCGCCTTGATTATGATCTAAAACAGGAACATATACCTGCATTTCATGACGCATTCCATGATCCTTTTTTATTTTTTTTGTTTATGCCATCCAACCTTATCCTATCCCCACCACTTTCGTCTTCAATAATGAGCAAACAAAAAGAGAATACAACACAGGAACCTTGTCATAGTCATAATCCCAATTGGGAACTTTCTACTTTAAAATTACTCTCACTTTTTCTTTTTCTTTTTGGTTGTCCCATTTGCTTGCCGTAGAATTTTTATTTTATTTTAATAATATTCATATGTTAGTAAATCGGATGTCTTGGAACAAAATATAAATTTGTTGTTTAATGATCAAGAAATAATTATGGTAAAAAAATGAATGAAGAACACGATGAATACAATGATAGCTTATTAACCGTTATTCTCTCCTTCCTCTTAAAATAAGATTACAAGTATACAAAAATAATAAATAACTCTCTCGTCCTAAATTCGGATTTGCAATAAGTAATGATGAGAGACTAGTATGCTATTTATAATAAACCTAACATACTAAATTAATGGGCTTTTATCATAAATACCTATTACAAGCTAACTTAGGGTACAAACTAACTTAACCAATTGGACATAACAAACATGTTCAATTCGATGCTAACAATCTAAGCATCCTTCGACACTACAAGCTAGACCACACTTTGAATACAACTTGTAACACTTCGACAACAACATGTGAGCAACCTTCGACTTCATGATAAACTTTGTCGATCCGTCGAACCAAGATACACTATGTCGTACAAGCACATAGACAACATTTTTTTGGCTTTAGGCAGCGTTTTAAAGCGCCTAAGCCTGTGCTGCTATAGGTTAAGGCAGCGCTTAAGATTGCCTTTAGGCAGCGCTTTTTTCCATAAGCGTTGTCATTTGTCTACCTTAGGCAGCGCTTTTTTTAGTCAAAAGTGTTGCCTATTATTTACTTTAAGAAGCGCTTATGAAAAAAAGCGCTTCCTAAAGGCAACTTCATGCAGTGGTTTTTTAATCAAAAGTGTTGTCTATTGATACCCTTAGACAACGCTTTCTTAAAAGCGTTGCCTTAGGCCTTATAAAAATTCCCTTATTTTCTGATTTAGGCAGCGCTTTTATAAAACGCTTTCATTGATTCTCTTTAGGCAACGCTTTTGTATATAAGCGTCTAAAGTCAACAATTTTTTTTATATATTTGACTTATTTTCCCATAAACCTGTAATTCCATAAACCGGTAATTTCATTACAATATTATATACCATTATTGGCCTTTATTTCAACAAACAAACCTTTATAAGCATAGGCATTATAACCAAAAATATATACACCATTATAAACAAACAATCCAAAATATATACACCATTATAATAAAAAATATATACACCACTATATTATAGTTCAATACACATAAACCATTTGTTATAACATAACCAAAATCAACCCTAACATATAACCTAATTTTTCTTAACACTTTTCAACTTCGAATACCTTATATGATTCTTTGCTAAATAAAATATTCACACAATTCCTCCTTGATTTCTTCCAACTGATTTTTCGTGTAATGAGCGCACTTGTATTCATCAAAGTACTACATAAGAAAACATAATATGCATGATTTAGTTAAAAGCAATAAATTATATGAAATATCTGATAAATATAAAACAAATCATAAGTTATAAATTCATACCGTGATAGGATCTCTATTTGATCCAAATGAATGATTTCTCTCATAAACCTCATAACAAAGTATCTGCAATCTATATCGTTGCGCTGTTGAGCACAATACATAGAAAAACAAATAAGAATATATAGTTGTCTTATTTTATCAAGTAGCATAACTATTATAAGCAAAATTGTGGAAATTAATATACCTGCACTTTGATCCATGTAATGTTGCTTAATTTATACCGTGGTACTCGAGCTTCTCTTTGACATCGGAATACTTGTATTGCTCTAACAAAATAAAAACATATATTTAGAACAATCTCACATAAATAATTAAATATATAAATACACACGAATATTTAGAACAATCGCACTTACGTATCAGTCATTAACGTCATATCCGAATAATTTGTCCAATGAGTTTTATGTATGTATGAAGATGTAGCATCTTATTCTTGATGTTTTATTTTATGAATTAATTTACTCTGATTTTTATCAACTTACCGACAGGGAAATAGGGTGCTTCAAGAAGGATATTTGTATACACGTTTTTGTAAATCAATCGTTGTTGATAGGTTCCTTGAGAGGCTATGTGAATCTGGATTCTCAAGAAGGCTTTAGCTGCGGTCATAGTGGATTTGCAATAAGAATCAATTGACTTGTTAGGGTTTCCAATAAGTTTGATCATCCTTATTGTGGTTGTCTATATTCATGTTGATTATAGTGGATTAAAGCCTTGTGTATAAGGAAAATCACCTTATGGGTGGACTGGAGTAACTTAGTTAACAATGAACTAGGATAAAAAATAATTGCGTTCATATATTTTTATGCACTTGTTAGCTTTGTGTTTGAGTTACGAAAAGATTATATTTGGCTCAACCTAATTCAAACCCGCATCTTTCTTATGTTTTTCACACCTATACAATTATGGCAAAGAATTTTAACAAACATGTTATATAAAGAATCACTGTATCATGAGAAATATCTAAAAGCATATGTTTTTATTTATAGAAAACGCTTGGCAAGAATGTCATAAGAATCATCGTGGTATCATGAAAGATAAAGCAAGTGCAAAAGTATTTCCTATGTGAGTGGAAAAAAACCTAGAGTATTTCTAGATATGACATGCAATTATGGTAGAGAGAAAACATATTTTATTTACCTAATTCTAAAGATTACATAAACAAGGTTCGCTAATATACATACACACACACACACACACACATATATATATATATATATGTGTGTGTGTGTGTGTGTGTGTGTGTGTGTAACCAGGGATACTTCTTTGTCTATCATGGCATAATGGAAAGGAAAAAATTCTTATTGGAAGACTATATCCTAAGGTGGAAGGGAACGACTTTCTAATCACTTAGTTATTGTACATGGAGATGGAGTTGTTTATGTTATCTGTGTATCTTAAGGTAAGTTCCCTAAGTTTTAACGAGAACAATTTATTTTGTCTATCTAGGCAAGTTTAAAGGATTTTTAAAGTTCTTAAATGCCTAGTAGAACACGATTATATTATGTTTTTCTTAATGAAAATATCATGGAGTAAAGTTCCATAAATATAAGAGAAAAACATGCTTAATTTTATTAAAACAAACGAGTACGAAAAGAAAGAAAGGTACATAAAGTAAAAATGCAAGAAGGAAAAACATATTAAGAGAACAATTAAAACATAACTAGAAAATAACTCTTAATTTATATCATCATCATCTTCGCTAAAAGGTATGGGTGAGATGAGGTTTTTCCTAGCCATTTTCTCGATGAGCAAGTTTAGCTTATCATTTATTTTTCTTTGCTCTTCGAGAATGTTGGTGTTGAAGCTAGATAGATGGGTGATCCTTTTTTCTCTCCTTCTTGGTTATTGGACTACAAACTCTCCTTCTTGGATATTAAATCTCATTTTTCTTATAACGGGTTTCCCTATTTTAATGTGTTGGATGATAGCTTCCTCTTCGCCAAAAGGATAGCAGATGTAGTTGAGAATTTTGGTTACAAGCTGGACATAAAGCAAGATGTTATTCTTTCATTTGCTCTTTATCATGTGAGTATGAACAGCATCTGCCCAATTTTTGGGAATCTAATTGTGGACAAACCAGACAACATGTATGTCTGAACTATAGATGGTTAAGTAGTTGCATTTTCTTGGAAACAAGATTCAACCAACAATATAGTGGATCATCCTAATATTTGGGTGGATAATTTCTACATTTAAGGGATAAGGAACATAGGAAGTAGGGTTGATAAGGAATGAGTGAGTAAGAGTATCAAAATCAAGCTATTACCTTCATATTTTTTATTGTAATCTTGATTTAAGTAGGGTAGGTTGCATATGGTGGCAAAATCTTAAAGAGAAAGGGTGATGAGATGTTTGTTAACCTCAGAGTTAATGATCTCTGAAATTCTGGTTAGGCAGACTCAGGATGTCATGACATCTGATTTGACATTATAAACCAGACAAGGTAAAATTAAAATAACAGTGTAGGAAACAAAAGAACACAAGGAATTGTTAACCTAGTTTGGTTCTAACCAACCTACGTCTGGGGGCTTCCAAGCCAAGGATGAAGTTCACTATCAGCAGTATTAATTCGGAGCTAAACCTTCCTTATTTACACCTCCTCACTTAATCAAACTACCAAATGACCCTTCTATCTAAGATACCATACTTAGATATGAGAACCTCTGCTCACTCCTTGAGTATCACAAACCCTAACACTAAACAACACTAAAAACAGTCTGAAGATACCACACTTCAAACACAATACAAAAACAGTCAACTTGTGACAAACTAACTAAGACTAAAATCCATATGCTTCTAACTTAGAACACACCTTGGAGTTAATTCACAGTTTCCTCCAAGAACATAACACCCTCTTACTTATAGGCTTCGAGGTGTACACATGGTGACCTTCCCACAATCTGGGAGGTTCACTATACAGACTCAGCCCTATAAACTACATTATATTTAATCACGGCTGGTGCCAAAATTAGGTTATAAAACTTCTATTTATAACCTATTATTCAACTGGATTTGAGCCTTGAAAACATAACAATCTACTTCTAAAATTGCTCCGCAAAATTCTCCAAAATAGCTCTAAGATATTCTCCACAAATATCTCCATATTGTTATAACTACAAATAGAGAATCAACAACTCTGACTAGATTCTCCTATAAAGGCTCCATAATATATCTCCATAATTTGGGCTCCAAGTAACAACAAGTAAGTTGATACAATTCTGCAAAATATTCTCCTTAGGAATATTCTGCTTCATAACAGAATCCAATCTGTCATCTCAAACAAGATGTCGTGACATCTTCTTCGACATGTTGTTCCAGATGTTGAAACATTTCAACACAACATGTTTCTCCTTTAAATAGAAATTCAACCTACTTTCTCCTTACAAGTTATAAACCATATTTAACCTATTGCTTCTAAATTAGTTTTACCAAACATAAAGCCAATCCTAAAAATAGAGAATCAACAATCTCCCCCTTTGGCTTATTTTGGCTAAAACTAATTTACATAACCTTTGTATTACAAAAGCATAGTAAAATATACAAGGGTTTAAACAATTTAATCCAGCAACAGCAATTTAGAAGTCTTCAGTAGTCACTGTTTATGATATTTCAAACTTTACAAGTGACAATATTCACTCTTCTTTTATGATGTTGAAACATTATACTAGGACATCTTTCTGGCAGGTCCAACTCCAATGTTCTCTCTCTTTTAAGGATCCCACAAATCACACAAAAGTTTCTCTCCCTTAAAAGTTGCTCTTCAGAGATAACATAACAACTTCTCCCCCTTTTTAGCCATAATAAGACAAAGGCTTGTTGAAGGAGATCTCACTATAGCAAAGGAAACATAACATCATAGGAACCATCTTTACAAAGAAGGAGAAATATTGAGGCCATGATGCACATGAGGAAAAATATACTAAATACTCCCCCTCAAACTGAGAACTATGCTACGACACAGACTAACACAACATCCTCTTTTGGAGCCCAAGAGGAAACTCACTAACAGAAACAAACACTTAAACTATCCATTTACAGACATAGAGAACTAGGCCTCTATATTGGATAACTTAGAACACAAGACACAATTTGTGTTCATAACTCAAAAATAAGACATAGAACAAAAATACTAAGAATAGGACATCCTATTCAATATCTTTGCAAAAATAGATACAATGATTGAACTCAGGCTTAACTACGTCTGAACACTACCCTTTTCCCTATGTTTGCCATAAGTTGACAAACATAACCTTCACAGACTCTACACTTACCCATATCCGAACGAAGAACATGAGAGTAAAACAAACAAAGACACAACAAAAGTGAAGGAAAGAAAAAGAAACAAAAAGACACTCTATATACCTGAGCAACCATGCTGATTAATTCCTCTTTCTGGTCATTACATATACTAGTAGTTGCTGATACTAGTAAAGTCTTCAGACTAGAATAGTAGTCATGCATTGCCAGAGCATACTACTTTAAATAAACTTAGAATCTTCTTATTCTAAACCAAAGATAGAACTGCCACTTCTGAATGAGGTGATAGAATATCAATATCCATAGTCCCAAGTCTCTTCCACAGACTATAATCAACAATGATGTTGCAACATCATTTGGGACACCATGAACTTTACTACAGAACCTATCAGCTTTAGTTCAAAGATTATAATAAAACTGCTTGTTCAAGACTTTATGTCACTTCAGCACATATCAGTATACACTCCCCTTCACATCAGCTAATGAACAATCTCCCCTTCAATAGTATCTTGGCATACATATTAGCTTCAGGAAGAATAGATGTCTAAACATCAGATAGGACATTCACTGATGTACACATAATTAGCAGATGCTCCCCCTTAACATTAGCACTTCTCCCGCTTAACTTCTAGAATGAAGCTTACAATAAATTGTTACTCCCCCTGAGTTATAAGGACATCCTGGATATTGGTCCTCATAATACTTGAAGCCTTCTTTATTTGGAATTTGCCGCATTTTCTAAATTAGGAATCCTTAGTTTGCTTGCTATACAAGATTCAGATTGCCACACTCTGTAACTTGTAATAGAAGAAACCATATAGTTAACCATGCGTATAACTAATGCTACGTCTTCAAAAGATAAATTTGAACCTTATCTGCCTTCTTTAATATCTAGTGTCTTCAATAGTTGTGATGTTGCATCTTCATGTAGATAATTCTCTTTTATACATCACATACTTCATCTCTTCTTGATTCAGATTTTCACACAATTATCACACAAATATCCAGCTCCCATCAAGATATTTGACATCACTTGTATGAATCTCCCAAATTGAATCATCTCTTTAAATAATCACCAGACAATGTTTCCACACATCCTAAACTTGTGAAGATCACAGTGAACTTTAATATTGATATTTAGTTCACAATATACCTTGAATCCTTCAGACAAATACTCGGCTCCCGAAAAAGTATAAGTGGTTTGGTATTCAGGTTACATACTAATAAGTATTAAGTCTCCCGTCAAAGTACCTACCAGATTAGTCAGTTAGAATTGTCTACTCACACTAGATCATCCTGAATGATTACATCTTCACACTCACATACTTCCTGGAAACAATACATACTTATGATGATTGAAGACAATAAGATGATGTTTCAACATCTGATACGACATCATCCATTACGGTTATGGGGGTAACATCCATAACTTCTCATACATAATACTTAGGGGGAACATAGGAAGCACAATAGACACCAATTTTTCATCCAAACAATTTACATAACCAAGGAATAATATAATCTATATCTCAATAAGCTTTTCTTCAGACTTCCACTTCTGATTTTGAGATGATGGATGCCATAGTCTGTACCTACAGAGAAGATTCCATCAACTAGGTTTCTGGAACAGACTTAATCATGGCATAACACAAAAGTATGTAGATTCTTTTAAGATAATTTGCCTTCCTTGATTCATCTTAATAATGCCCTTCCTGGACAATATTTAGGGCAGTCAACATTCATGACCATATTTTACAGTGGTTGAGACACAGTATTCAGCTTCAATCTATTCTATGGTCATGAACAAATCTCCACGTATTTGATTTCTTTGATCAGAAGAATGTACCTGATATAAGCTCATCTTGATCTCACATAAAGGGATTTAGGGGTATACCTTTATGAGTATTTTAATTGTACTAAGATTGACTTCTATACTTCCATAAGCTTAAGTCAGAAATAAACTGACATCTGGAGTATAAGAGCTTGTTGATCGTGTCATGATCAACTAATATAGTCAGTTAGAATTGTCTACTCACACTAGATCATCCTGAATGATTACATCTTCACACTCACATACTTCCTGGCAACAATACATACTTATCATGATTGAAGACAATAAGATGATGTTTCAACATCTGATACGACATCATCCATTATGGTTTTGGGGATAACATCCATAACTTCTCATACATAATACTTAGGGGGGGGGGGAACATAGGAAGCACAATAGACACCAATTTTTCATCCAAACAATTTACAAAACCAAGGAATAATATGATCTATATCTCAATAAGTTTTTCTTCAAACTTCCACTTCTGATTTTGAGATGATAGATGTCATAGTCTGTACCTACAGAAGAGATTCCCTCAACTAGGTTTCTGGAATAGACTTAATCATGGCATAACACAAAAGTATGTAGATTCTTTTAAGATAATCTACCTTCCTTGATTCATCTTAATAATACCCTTCCTAGACAATATTTAGGGCAGTCAACATTCATGACCATATTTTACAGTGGTTGAGACATAGTATTCAGCTCCAATCTATTCTATGGTCATGAACAAATCTCCACGTATTTGGTTTCTTTGATCAGAAGAATGTACCAGATATAAGCTCATCTTGATCTCACATAAAGGGATTGAGGGTATACCTTTATGAGTCTTTTACTTGTACTGAGCTTGACTTCTATACTCCCATAAGCTTAAGTCAGAAATAAACTGACATCTGGAGTATAAGATCTTGTTGATCATGTCATGATTAACTAATACAGATGTCTCCTCTTCCAGATCAGGAGCAGGCTCCAAACATATGTACTCACACTACACTTGTTTAGCATCCAAAACATCTGTTCTTTAACTGGTAGCTGCATACCAGTAATAATGTTCTAATATCATGTAGAACATCAGTTCCATCTCCTTGGAACTCATCATCCTTGATATCTTCAAGGTCTTCAACTTGCAGATTTATATGAGAATCATTGATCACTTGACATTCATCAACTCTATTACTAAATGTCTTTATGAGTGGACTTGAGGAAATCTCAAGTATCGTTGACACTTTTAATAGGTTGTAAGATCTTCTCAATATTCTATTGAATAAAAATAACCCTAGGATCCTTCTCTCACTATAGGGGCTACATCAGAGGCTATGCAGCGGAATATAGCCATACTTCAACAGAATGTACACAATGCTTTCTCCATAATTCAATTGTAAGCATAACACATAAGGATTGAAAATAAATCAACCCTACAATAAGCTTGCCTCTCCACCAATAAACAAACTAGACCCAACCAATATCCTGACCAATATGAAAACACATAAGCACGAAAGTTACCTTATCAACAGCTTAACTTTCGCATGAAGGTTTTGACAATCTTTTCTCTGTGCTGATTATATGTTGAACAATACAATTCAAAATCCTCACTCCCGCATAATTTAACTTTCTTGTTCCAACATCTTTATCTTCTTTCTTCAAGAAGTTACATGTTCTGGTCAGGTTGGTCTAGTTCTCCACACATAGGTCCGTCCTCCACTTCTAGGGACCACACAATATGAAAACTCTTTGTTCAAAAAATCTACAAGTAGGTCCATCCTCCACTTCAAGAGATTATACAATATGATCACTCCTTGTTCAAATAAACTTCTACCTTGTGCACAACAAGAAAATATCTCCCATGGATCTCATCCAGAAATACCAATTGAAATTCTGGTTAAGTAGACTCAGGATGTCATGACATCTGATCCGACATTATAAAACAGACAAGGTAAAATTAAAATAAAAGTGCAGGAAACAAAAGAACACAAGGAATTGTTAACCCAGTTCGGTTCTAACCAACCTACGTCTGGGGGCTTCCAAGCCAGGGGTGAAGTTCACTATCAACAATATTATTTCGGAGCTAAACCTTCCCTGTTTATACCTCCTCACTTAATAAAACTAACCAATGACCCTTCTACCTAAGATACCACACTTAGATATGAGAACCTCCGCTCACTCTCTCAGTATCACAAACCGTGACACTAAACAACACTAAAAACAGTTTGAAGGTACCACACTTCAAACACAATACAAAAACAGTCAACTTGTGACACAAACTAACTAATACTAAAAGAAATATGCTTCTAACTTAGTACACACCTTGGAGTTACTTCACAGTTTCCTCCAAGAACATAACACCCTCTTACCTATTGGCTTCGAGGTGTACACATGGCGACCTTCCCACAATCTGGGAGGTTCACTCTATAGACTCAGCCCTAAAAACTACATTATATTTAATCAAGGATGATGCCAAACTTAGGTTATAAATCTTCTATTTATAACCTATTAGTCAACTGGATTTGAGACTTCAAATCATAACAAACTGACATAATAAATTGCTGCTAAAATTGCTCCACAATATTCTCCAAAACAGCTCCAAGATATTCTCCACAAATATCTCCATATTGTTATAACAACAAATAGAGAATCAACAACTCTGCAACAGATTCTCCTATAAAGTCTCCCTAATATATCTCCATAATTTGGGCTTCAAGTAACAACAAGTAAGTTATTATAATTCTGCAAAAGATTCTCCTTAGGAATATTCTGCTTCATAACAGAATCCAATTTGTCAGCTCAAACAAGATATCGTGATATCTTCTTTGACATATTGTTCGAGATGTTGAAACGTTTCAACACAACATGTTTCTCCTTTAAATAGAACTTCAACCTGCATTCTCCTTACAAGTTATAAATCCTATTTAACCTATTGCTGCTAAATTAGTTTTACCAAACATAAAGTCAATCCTAAAAATAGAGAATCAACAAGCTTATTTGTGTAGGTGGGATTTGCATAGAAATTTGTCATAAGGTTGTGATACCTTTCTTTTGGTGTATATAAGACAAAGTATCTTAACCATACAAAGTTGAACGCTTCTGTTGTACCCCAAAATTTACCCTCTTCTTTCCCGTATTTTTGGCTTATAATTCGATTGCATAAAAATACATGTAGTTTCATACATAACATTGATCATGGGGTTTCCAGGTTCAAGGTCTCCCAAGTGGTGAAAGAAAAGGCGCATTTCAGTTATCTCAGATCACTTTGAGTCCGATATCATTTTCTTTGGTTCGTGTGCTCAATACAACGTATTCTGGTCAGAAAGCTATTTTGATGTGGTTTCATAAGCTTTGGGATCATTTCAATTTTTTCTTCAGTTTATCTGATCAGATCGGAGGCCGTTTCGTCAAACAAAAAGAATTTATTTGCTTATTTTTTAATAAAGTGAATTTTGGGTTTTTGACGCGTTTTGGACACTCCAGAAGGCGTATCTCTCAGCTCGTCGGGTATTTTCTGTGATTTTTGACCGGCAAGTTCCTCTCACTATTATCTATAACTTTAGTTTGAAATCCGGAATCAAATTGTTTGAGTAAGTTCCCCAAAGAAATTGATTTCTCCAGTGGATTAAACTAAATTTTAGGGTTGAACCGTGCGTTCTGCCCACTAAATAGTCTATATCTCTTAGCTGGAAACACAAAACTGAGCGGGAGAGATGTCTAAAATTCCGTATCGAAGCCCTCTACAAATTTCATTTACAACTCGAGAGCTGATTTCTTACCAATCAATACCAGAATTTTACTCTTTGGAATTGATTTTGAGCTGAACCGAGAAATTTTCATCTGATACGCGATGTTCGAAAAATCATATCTCGCTCGATTTTTATCAAAACAAGGTGGGAATGGTGCCAAAAGTTCACAAGCTTCGTTAGTTTCGATTGTCTCAGAAATACTCATTTGCAAATTTTGATCATAAGGCCCTCGTTCGAGGCATTTTCTCCAAAGAGCGCAAATAAAATTCTGCATGTGTCAGTAGCTTGAAAATTGTGCTGAAACTTCAAAAATTCATATCGCCTTGACCGTTCATCTGATCGAGTCAAAATTTTGATTTTCGCAAGCAAAATCACGTTCCGGACACTTTTTGTTCACATTCCGACTTCAAATTCCGTATGGATTTGGCTGTTTTTGATTAATTACGAAAATTATTCGGATAATCATGATTTGGGCTTGATTATGGATCTAAGGCAGTCTTAGGCCCAACTCCTAAAGCTATAAATAGATATTTTCCTTCATAAATCATAACAACACAATCATTTGCTTAATTTTCACCACAAATCACTCTTTAATTCTCTCTCAAAACCAAAGCAAAACTCAACAAAAATCAAATTTCAACTTTTCCTCCAAGTAACCACCACAGGCCATCACCGAACCTCCATCTGACAATTGTCAGCACCGTAGACCGCGCTAAGTGCACCTCACCATGCTAAGCGCGCCCTGAGATTTCTCATCTTCTCATCACAGCTTTCTCTCATAGGATCTTGCTCATCTTCTCCTTCTTCTGCTCGAATATGACTTAGAACAAGTCATTTCCTCTAGATTTCTCTTCAATTTCAAGAATTAAGCAATTCTTCTTCATCTTCTTCAATTCTCCATTGAAGATTCCAAGTTCTTCAAGAATTCAAGCTTGATTTCGAGGATTATCATCAATTCGACGTTGATTTGGTATTGTCTTTGAAAAGCACAAGGAATTCCTCTTCATTTTGATTCAAACTTCAAGTTCAAGTAAGTGTTTAGTTCAATTAAGCACTTATTTTAAGCTATTATTGACTTTTAGCTTTTCTTGAAATTGAATACTATCATTGCTTGCAAACTCCGAGTGGATTCTTCAATTCTCCTTGAATTCGTTGAATTTGATTGATTTTTGCAACGTTATTTTTGTCGGTGTGAGGATTTTTCTACATAACACACACATACACTTGTGCATTTGTATTTTCCTTGCATCTAGGCCACAAATTTGTGCATCTTGCATCATCTATTTCATGCTCATGCACTGGAGAGCATTTAGTTTGATTGAATTGTATTGATTCATGATGATTTGAGGTATAATTTGCATTCGAAAGTGTGTCGACATGTAGATTCCAAGGCATCTTGATCATTAGGTACATTGTGTATTGTACATAGTTCATGTATATGTATCTCAAGTGTTTATGTTAATGTATAAATTATATTTGATATGATCTTTCATTACTTCTTTGTGGCATGATTTGCTTGCATTGGTTCTTGACATATGAACATTAGAATTGTTGATACAACTTGCATTCTTAGCATGTTCGTGCATTGATTTTCACATATGGACATTAGAATTGTTGATTCAACTTGCATTCTTAACATGTTCATACATTGTTCCTTGACATATGAGCATTAGAATTGTTGCTTCAACTTGCATTCTTCACATGTTCATGCATAGCTTTGCATATATGAGCATTAGAATTATTGATACAACGTACATTTTTGACATGTTCATATATAACCTTACATACAATGAGCATTAGAATTGTTGATTCAACTTGCATTCTTAATATGTTCATACATTGTTCCTTGACATATGGACATTAAAATTATTGATTCAACTTGTATTCTTAACATGTTCATATAGTGTTACTTGACATATGAGCATTAGAATTGTTGATTCAACTTGCATTCTTAACATGTTCATACATTGTTACTTGACATATGAGCATTAGAATTGTTGCTTCAACTTGAATTCTTCACATGTTCATGCATAGCTTTGCATATATGAGCATTAGAATTGTTGATACAACGTAAATTCTTGACATGTTCATATATAACCTTGCATACAATGAGCATTAGAATTATTTATACAACTTGCATTCTTAACATGTTCATACATTATTTCTTAACATACGAGCATTAGAATTGTTGATACAACTTGCATTCTTAGCTTGCTCATGCATTATTTCTTGACATATGAGCATTAGAATTGTTGATTCAACTTGCATTCTTAACATGTTCGTATATAACTTTACTTATGAGCATTAAAATTGTTGATTCAACTTGCATTCTTAACATGTTCATGCATAGTGGTTACCATATGAACTTTGGAGTTGTTGCTTCAACTTTCATTCCTCACATGTTCATGCATTTGATTTTCATCTATAAGCATTGGAAATATTGCTTGACTGTATGGATTGACTTTTTGGCATGAGAACATCATGGAAAGGAGATTTGGCTCAAAACATGAAATTTTGCAGGTTACAGACCGCGCTTAGCGCCGCCAGAGGTACGCTAAGCGCCAAATTCGCTGACTTTTGTGTTGCAGGTCGCGCTTAGCGCCACCAGGAGTAGGCTTAACGCCAAATGTCCTGTTTGGGTCGCGCTTAGCGCCAGATACTAGGCTTAGCGCGACCTAGAACCGAATTTTCTTTTCTTTCTTAATTCCAAATGCAAACATTATATGTTCTAACATTCCTAGACATTGTTTGAGATGTATTTGATGCAGGATCTTATGTTGTAAATACATATGACACAATACTTCGATTGTTTTGCGTTTGTATACCCACGTATACATTCCTTTTGCTTGCTTTTTGGGTCTAACTCCCTTCTTGCAGGTGTTTTGCGTTTGTATACCCACGTATACATTCTATTATCTGCTTTTCGGGTATAACACCCTTCTTGCAGGTGTATCTTGAGTGGAATATGTATACACATCTTCCTTTTCTTGTGCGCATATGCGTACATTCTATTGTCTGCTTGTGTGGTTCTCTTACAGGTGTTCTTACTTCGGATACGTATGAATGCGTGTTCCGCTTGTTTTTGATACCTTGAGTTCTTCTCACCGGGTTACTCTTATTGCATGGCTGTAGTACTTAAGTTTTTCGGAGTATTTCATTAGCTTGCAGTGCACTTCAAATTCTATATCCGTTTGGTATTTTCTACACCATTTATCGTATTCTCTTATGGCTTTCCTAGATATCATGAGAAGTAGGGCTTTACAGCTTTCTTTTGCCATGAGAAGTAGGAATAGAGATGTATGATGGGGCTTCTGTAGTTGGAGCACGTTCAGGAACCCCTCTGGTTTATTTAAAGACACGTTTAGGGCGCTTCTATTTGCTAATTTTGTTTGGTTTGTTTAAAGTCCTCATCCGTGCATAGGGAGGCGTTTTCCATTGTGTTTACAATTGTGCTTGCATAGGTCAGAAGTGGTTAGGACACCCGATGTGGCACCACCTGAAGGCTTGGAAAAACACTTAGAAGGGGGGCGTTGAATAATTTTTTCTTACTTGTTAGATCTTTTACCCAAACAACAAATAAGATACTCAAGTATTTTTATCCTGGTTCGTTTGAAACTCAAACTACTTCAGTCCACCCATCAAGGTGATTTCGCCTCTCTCAACGAGGACTTAATCCACTATAATCAACGATTACAGAGTGCACTACCCAACCGGTGTGACTAACTTCCTCTAAGACTCACTAGTCCTAACCCTCTCAAGAATTCTGACCCAATTGGTCTTCTCAAGGAACAAACTGCACAACCAACCGTTGTGACTAACACCTCTAAGACTCAACTAGTCCCAGCCCTCTCCAGAATTCTGACCCAAACTGGTCTTCTCAAGGAACAAACCGCACAATCAACCGTTGTGACTAGCACCTCTAAGACTCAACTAGTCCTAGCCCTCTCAAGAATTCTGACCTAAATTGGTCTTCTTAAGGAACAACCATCTGAATGTTAATTCTGACTGACTGTGTACAATAATGCTTATAGAAAAGCTATTCTTCACTAAGTGAAGTTTACACAAAAACTAAGCTCAATGAATAGTAAACTACTTTACAAAAATTGACTTTTTATTTGGCAGCGTGAGTTTACTTAGAATGACTTTCTGTAAGTTGCTAGAAGATGTTGTTGAAAGTTCTTGTTCTACTGTATTGTTGTTTTTGTTCGTACAGTGTTTTCTTCGTTGATGTACTTTGTTGTTCTGTATTTCCCTTTTTGAATTGAAGACTTTTTGTAGAGCTTTCTAGGATAACTTTCCGTTGGAGGTAGCGTGTCTTGAAGAATGGGAAACGTAATTAACTTGCTTGTCTCCACGTGATTTTTCTTAACCAATGAACCTTGGAAGTTGTGCCACTCAAGTAATTAGCCTTTTAGCTTAGTGGGTTTACGTTACTGTAGCAGTTTTTGTCTCTTAGAAGATAACGTACACATTGATAAAGATCTTCTAAATATTTGCTCATCAGAACTTATGTTGGTGCTTCCATCAGAAGTTTACTCTTGCCTGCGTCTATCAGAAGTTGCGTTGTGCTTGCTTCTATCTGAAGTTGCATTGTGCATGCTTCTATCAGTAGTTGTGTTGTGCTTGCTTCTATCAAAAGTTGCGTTGTTCTTGCTTCTATCAGAAGTTGCGATGTGCTTGCTTCTATCAGAAGTTGCGTTGTGCTTGCTTCTATCAGATGTTGCACTGTGCTTGCTTCTATCAGAAGTTGCGTTGTGCTTGCTCTCTCAGAAGTTGCGTTGTGCTTGCTTCTATCAGAAGTTGTATTGTGCTTGCTTCTATCAGAAGTTCTATCTTCGTTAGAACTTCTAATACTTCATGATCTTCTGTTAGCCTTGTTAACATCTTCTATTCAGAACATATTTTTGGTGCTTCTTATCAGAGGTTGCGCTTTGCTAGCTTCCATCAAAAGTTGTATTTTATTCTTTACTTCAGAAGCTTTCTTTTCAGTGTGTCTTCCAGAAGTTCTCGCTCAAAACTTCTATCAGTGTGTTTCGATTAGCAATTGCTATGAGCGTGCTTTGTCCAGAAGTTCTGCTCTCATTAAAACTTCTAACTTCAACTTCTTCTCAGGATGATATATTTTCCATTTTGCGCTAGAGTTAGAACATCATCTGAAATAAAACATGTACACGTCAGAGTATCATATCCATTCATACAAAATTTATTATGCTTGTTATCATCAAAACTTTAGTATTTATTATTAGAAACAAACTTTGTTCTAACAATCTCCCCCTTTTTGATGATGACAAAAATGTCTAGATTTTGATTTAAGAAATTTTGTATATTTTAAAAAAAATATCTCCCCCCGAGATTAATAATCCCCCCTGAAATTAGTACTCTCCCCCTGAAATAAATATTGAAAAGAAAAAGTTGCAAGGTAGAACTTACCCGAGTTTTTCTTTTCTTCCAGAGTTTACTTTTCAGAGTTTGCTTTCAGCACTTGGTCTTTTGAGCTTTCAGAGTTTACTTTTTCAGAGTTTGCTTTTAGAACTGGGTCTTTTGAGCTTCCGGAGTTTACTTTTTCAGAGTTTGCTTTCAGCACTTGATCTTTTGAGCTTCTGGAGTTTACTTTTTCAGAGTTTGCTTTCAGCACATGATAATTTGAGCTTCTGCTTAATTCTTTTCATCCAGAGTTTACTTTTCTGTATCACTTAGAAGAAAAAGAGTACACTTGTATATTTTGTTAGAAATGTTTGACATTTTGTTTCAGCAACATGTTATAGTGAATCAATTCAAAATCTCAGTTTTCTCCCCCTTTTTGTCATAATCAAAAATTCATTTTTTTTATAAAAAAAATGTTAAGTGAAACGAAGTTCTGATGACTTTAAAAATATAGTTACTGAAGGTTTGTCACAAACCAAAATATTAAAAATTTAAGAGCAAAGTAGTCATCACTCATAAGTAGCATCTAACACTTGAGGGATTTTTTGAGATTTGAAAAAATATCAACAGTTACTAAGAAATTTCTTGTCAATAGCTAACACGCACGTGAAGTAACCTATCAGAAGTTTCTAAACCCGTGTTCAACTTCTGGGTTACAGCGTTACAACTATTTTATTTTAATGAGCTTCTGACCATAATCAGAACTTGAAACGTTTGAAGGTTTTAGAACTTCTAGATATGGTTTCTAACTCAACTTCTCTTCTCACTTCTGAAGAGTTAATCAGTTAGAGGTTCATTTAACACAGAACTTCTGACTAAATTGATATTTAACAGAATTTCATTTAGGGCAATTTTCCATACTTAAATTTTTCAAAATAAATTTAAACCTATCTTTAGAAAGTGGTTTTGTAAAAATATCAGCCCATTGATGGTCTGTATCAACAAAGTTTAAATTCAAAATTCCTTTCTGAATATAGTCCATAATGAAATGATGTTTAATTTCAATATGTTTTGCCTTTGAGTGTAAAATAGGATTTTTAGAAAGGAAAATAGCAGAAGTACTGTCACAGAAGATAGGAATCTTACTCTCATACAAATGATAATATTCTAATTGACTCTTCATCCAGAGCATCTGGGTACTACAGCCAGCAGCAACAATGTATTCTGCTTCTCTTGTTGAGAGTGCTATAGTGGCTTGCTTCTTGATGTACCATGATATCAAGTTGTTGCCCAGAAATTGACAACTTCCAGAAGTACTTTTACGCTCCACTCTATCTCCAGCAAAGTCAGCATCGCAAAATCCTACTAAATTGAAATCTTTGGATTTTCTGTAACACAATCCAACATTAGTAGTACCTTTCAGATACCTTAGAATTCTCTTAACAACAGTTAAGTGAGATTCTCTAGGATCTGATTGGAATCTAGCACACTAAATAGAATATTTGGCCTAGGTGCAGTTAGATATAGAAGAGAGCCAATCATACCTCTTTAGATCTTCTGATCTACCTTCTTACTTACCTCATCTTTTGATCTACCTTTTTACTTACCTCATCTTTTCCCAAGATTCATGTGGGATGCATTGGAGTCTTGGCTTCTTTACTTTCTGACAACTGGAATTTCTTCAGAAGTTCTTTCACATACTTTGTTTGATGTATATAGGTACCTTCTGAGCATTGATTGATTTGAATTTCCAGAAAGAATTTTAGCTCCCCCATCATGCTCATTTCAAATTCTGCCTGCATAGACTTAAAAAATTCTCTTCCAAGAGAGACATTAGAAGTTCCAAATATAATATCATTAACGTATATCTGGCAGATTAAAATGTCATTTTTAAAAGACTTTCTGAATAAGGTTGTGTCTATTTTCCCTCTGGTAAAGTCTTTTTCTAGAAGAAAATTACTAAGGCGCTCATACCAAGCTCTGGGAGCTTGTTTTAAACCATAAAGAGATTTTTTTCAATTTAAACACATGTTCTAGAAATTTTGAATCTTCAAAACCAGGAGGTTGATGGACATAAACTTCTTCTTCTATATATCCATTTAAAAATGCACTTTTAACATCCATTTCATATAAAGTAATATTGTTTTGTAAAACAAAATAAATTAATAATCTAATGGATTCTAACCTGGAAACCGGAGCAAAGGTTTCATTATAATCAATACCTTCCTTCTAACTATACCCTTGTGCAACCAGTTGTGCTTTTGTTTCTGACAACTTCTCCTTGCTCATTTAGCTTGTTTCTAAACACCCACTCTGTTCCTATGATGTTAAATCCTTTTGGTCTTAGAACTGAATCCCATACGTCATTTTTGGAGAATTGGTTGAGTTCTTCTTCCATAGCTATAATCCAATCATTATCTTTTAGAGCTTCATCTATAGAAGTTGGTTCAATCATGGAAACTAGTCCAAACATCAATTCTTCATTTATTTTAAGGTGGACCTAGTACTGATAGGGTCATTTTTATTTCCTATAATGACATCTTCTGGATGAGCTGAGATGATTCTTGGATATTTTCTGTGGAAAGTTTCTTCAGAGGTTCGGCGTTGTTGATTTTCTTGATGGTCGAACTTACGGGTGGCGCTTCTATTCCGAGTCTTCAGAAGTTGACATGTGAACTTCTCAGTTTTCTTTCTGTGTTGTTCCGTCATAGTTTGGCAATAGAACTTCTGTACCTGCATTATTTTCAACTTGCTTTGGCATTTGCTGGCCAAGCTTATCATCAAATCTTACTTTCATTGATTCCTCCACAATCAGAGTTTATGTGTTGTACACTCTATAGCCTTTTGAGCGTTCAGAGTATCCAAGCAGAATACACTTCTGTGCTTTAGAATCAAACTTGTACTAACAATTCTTCTAACTTCTGAAGAGATGTTAAACTTGAACATTCATATAAGACAAATGTATTGTAACAAAAGATAGGGAGTCTTACAGATGATAATCTTCTGGTTGAGTTTTCATCTAGAACTTTTGAGTTGTACTCTTATTTTGTTTCTTCAAAAGTTGACAACTGAACTTCTGTTCCATTTCCCATAGATCCAGAGCCTCTAACTTTTTCTTTCTGGTTACCTTTAAGTTCCAAACTTTGGAACATAAACCTTCTTCCCATCATGTCTAGCTAGCATCCAGAGTCCAAGTGCCAATGTTGGTGTTTCAACGTCACCTTTTAGAATATCTGCAACATAAATCATTTTTTCTTTTGGTACCCATATCCTTTTGGGTCCTTTCTGGTTAGAAGTTCTAAGGTTCTGTTTGAACCTTGGTTTAACATAAAAACTTTCAGAGTGTGACGTGTATTTAATGTTGTGTGTGTGACCAAACTCAAATTGTTTGTATAATGGTTTGTACACGATTTTCATTTCATCAAAAAATTTTGGTTTATATATTTCTTTCCCTCTGGGGGCTTTATATCCTAAACCTTTTCTATTGTTTATAGAAACTCCATAGATCATGGAAGCCATCTTGCTTCTGTCTATGCTTTTAGCTAGAAACTTCTAAAAATTGTAGTCATATTCTTTCAAAATATTTTTAGAACTTGAAGCATTTTCTGAGCTGGAAATTTTTTGAGCTTTCTGAAAATCATTTTTAAGTTTAATATTATTTTCTTTAAGCTCAAAGTTTTCTGCCTTAAGTTGCTCAATTTCAGATATAAGATTCTTTCTGAGTTTCTTGTATTTGATTTTGATTTGACTATAATTTTCCAGAAGTTCTGATAGATTATCTTCTAGTTCAATTCTAGTTAGAATAGAAAATACCTCTTCTATCTTAGATTCAGAAGCAAAGTCATCTGCTGGAGTTGCCTTAAACGCTAGATTTGCATGTTCATCTTCTGAATCAGTTTCAGCATCAGAAGATTCTGAGTCGTCCCATGTGGCCAGAGCTTTAGCTTCTTTTACTTGGGCATTTTCTTCATGAGACATTTTGAGAGACTCAAAAATGTCATATGCTGTATCTCTCTTTGTGATCTTCTCATACTCCATTTTTGAAATGGCGTTCAGCAGGATGTTTCTTGCTTTGTGATGATTTTTATATTCTGTTTTCTACACCTTATCCATTGCTTTCCTTTCAACCTTGTTTCCATCTCCATCTTCTGGATGTTTGTAACCATCTAACACCATATCCCATAGATTAGGATCATATCCTAAAATAAAACTTTCCAGTCTATCATTCCAATACTCAAAGTCTTCTCCATCAAACATTGGAGGTTTAGTGTTGTTGTTATCTGTTGCCATTTTGTGTTTTTATTATGGATCTTTATCTGACACTGTGAAGTGTTGTGCATCCAGAACCAAGAGCTCTGATGCCAATTGAAGGCTTGGAAAAACATTTAGAAAGGGGGGGGGTTAAATAAGTTTTTCTTACTTTTTAGATCTTTTACCCAAACAACAAATAAAATACTCAAGTATTTTTATCCTGGTTCGTTTGAAACTCAAACTACTCCAGTCACCCGTCAAGGTGATTTCGCCTCTCTCAACGAGGACTTAATCCACTATAATCAACGATTACAGAGTGCACTACCCAACCGGTGTGACTAACTTCCTCTAAGACTCACTAGTCCTAGCCCTCTCAAGAATTCTGACCCAATTGGTCTTCTCAAGGAACAAACCGCACAACAAACTGTTGTGACTAACACCTCTAAGACTCAACTAGTCCTAGCCCTCTCAAGAATTCTGACCCAAACTGGTCTTCTCAACGAACAAACCGCACAACTAACCATTATGACTAACACCTCTAAGATTCAACTAGTCCTAGCCCTCTCAAGAATTCTGACCCAAACTGGTCTTCTCAAGGAACAACTATCAGAATGTTAATTCTGATTGACTGTGTACAATAATGCTTCTAGAAAAGATATTCTTCACTAAGTGAAGTTTACACAAAAACGAAGCTCAATGAATAGTAAACTACTTTACAAAAATTGACTTTTTATTTGGTAGCGTGAGTTTACTTAGAATGACTTTCTGTAAGTTGCTAGAAGATGTTGTTGAAAGTTTTTGTTCTACTGTATTGTTGTTTTTGTTCGTACAGTGTTTTCTTCGTTGATGTACTTTGTTGTTATGTATTCCCTTTTTGAATTGAAGACTTTTTGTAGAGCTTTCTAGGAAAACTTTCCATTGGAGGTAGCCTGTCTTGAAGAATGAGAAACGTAATTAACTTGCTTGTCTCCACGTGATTTTGCTTAACCAATGAACCTTGGAAGTTGTGCCACTCAAGTACTTAGCCTTTTTAGCTTAGTGGATTTACGTTACTGTAGCAGGCTTTGTGTCTTAGAAGATAATATACATATTGATAAAGATCTTCTAAATATTTGCTTATCAGAACTTTTGTTGGTGCCTCCATCAGAAGTTTACTCTTGTCTGCTTCTATCGGTTCTGCTTGCTTCTATCGAAGTTCTTGCCCTTATCGAGTTGCGTTGTGCTTCTATCAGAAGTTGCTTCTATCAGAAGTTGCGTGGTGCTTGCTTCTACTAGTAAAAAATATTTGTTTAAAAACCCTATTCTCACACTCTCGTGTTTATTGATTCGGATCCTAAAATGAAACCTAAGTGAGTGGTCTCGCTGTATCAATTAGAGTTTAAAGATAGTTTTTGAAAACAAATAAGACCTAATCAACTTAAAAGCACTCTGACTGTATTTTAAGTTGATGCACAATTACTAATGTTCGGTTATTATCTCAAACTCTCGTTTTATTGATCCTAACTTCTATTTGTATTTTACTCGTAACAACACAGTTAATATTTAAAACTAGTAATTGAAACCAGAAAATTATTCTTTTAAAAGGAATAGGTCAAATGGCGTTGCTAAACCCTGTCGGCTATATGAACTTACATACCGATAAATAAATTTAGCCTAGCATGGTATACGATACAATAATAGCGCGACAGAAATAAATAACATCACACAATTTAAATAACCCAAGCATTTTAGACAATTTTTGCATTAAAAAATAAAAACAATTAAATGAAACCTGAAAATAAAATTGCGGAATATTATAGACTTGGAGGTGCGTGAGCGTTGAGATTTTTTCTCCTCTGGATTCGCCTCCGTAGCGATCGCTACGGACCGTTGGTTGAGTGTGACGGTCGTCACATGACTTACTTGGGGAGGAAGCTTCGCTTCCAAAATCGTCGCAGCCGTTAGGGCACGTGTGGCAAGGTGTAACGGCCATTACCCTTGTGGGCTTGAGAAGCTGCGCACATTGGGTTGGGCCTTGTGCTTCTTATTTATTTATTTTTCAAAGCCTTTTTACTTGTGATGCACCCCTATTTTTCCATACACCCCACAATTGCATAATTGCTCTTGTTTGGTGGATTTTACGTACGATTTGCTTGACTTTTCTCGACTTTCTTTGCACATGCCTTGTAAACATTAAATTCTTGAAAACATAGAAAATACTGGCATAATACGAATAAAGAGTAATTTTATTAATTAAAATGCAGATAAATTCATGTAAATTGATCCAAATATTCGATACATTTTCGGGTTATCAGTGTGGCATGAGAAAGTTTTACATATGCCCTATGATGGACGCCAAATATTCCTGCTAAACACTTTTGGATAGTCCCCTCCAAAGTGAATCAGACGAGACCGCAATTGTTATGTAGGTTTTGGTTTGTTATCTAGCTTTTGTGTCTTGTCTATTGGTTGTCCTTTCCCTACAGGGAACATTCCCTTTTATACTCTTAACCCTTTGACCTTCCTCCCTTCATCAATGGCGAGGTTTAACTCCCGCCTTCATAACCACGAGACATAACACGCCTCTATTGATATTTGTAATGTTCATTCAATTTTTGGACTATCAGAACTATTATCCTAATCTAGCACATCGACCACCTAACTAAGCATGCCCTTGGTTTCTCCCGGCTTCGCACCTCGACCCCATATGAGTGTGTCCTTCGCGTTATTTAGCTTCATATCCTAGATCCTCTCTCTTCATACATATCGATTACTTACTAGCAATCCTATATATATATATATATATATATATATATATATATATATATATATATATATATATATATATATATATATATATATATATATCCTGTATCCTACTTATAAATTGTCTTAATAATTTTAGAATGTATATTATTATTATTATTATTATTATTATTATTATTCAAACTTCCTTATTTTTAATATAAATGTACTAATATTTTCTTTTCTTTTCTTCTCTCTCTCTCTCTGGAAATAAACTAACCAATGCTGACTTTTTCTAATATTCTAGCAAAACACGACTTTTCTATTATCAAAAACATAAGAAGACTTTTTTCATAAAAAAAAAATCCTAAACAAACCCACGTACGAATAATCCCAAAAAAAAAGAAAAACAGAAATCAAAGAAGCAAAGAAAAATATATTAAATTAAATCGAAATTATCATATTTTTCTGCAACCAAAACTACCAAAAATAAAAAGAAAAAATAACAAACAACAAGCTCTCGAGTTCTTCACCATCCACAACAACAACAACAACGAAACTGCACCTTGACACACACACACACACCACCAAACGCCGTCGTTTAGCCCCAAACCCAAACCCAAACCCAAACCCTATTCCATTTCCAAATTCCAATCATTCATAATCAAAATGGGTTCAGCACCTCCATGATCGCACCGATTACCCATTCTCTTAACGTTGAATTTCAATTATAGGATGTCGAATTTGTACGGCGAGTATAACCAGAAGATCGATTACGTTTTCAAAGTGGTGTTGATCGGAGACTCCGCCGTCGGAAAAACGCAGCTTCTTGCTCGGTTTTCGAGGAATCAATTCAACGTGGATTCTAAAGCTACCATCGGCGTTGAGTTTCAGACTAAAACTCTTGGTATTGATAATAAAACTGTCAAGGCTCAAATATGGGATACTGCTGGCCAAGAAAGGTGATCTTTTCTTTATTAGCTATTTATTTATTTATTTTTAATGTTTTTGGGTTTTGATTTCTTGCTTTAATTGATGATTTGGAAATTATGATGAATAACAATGATGATAGGACCTACTTATAAGTTATTGTCATATTAGATTGCATATAACTATCTATACATGGTCTCTGAAAACTTAAGACGGCTCTGACGCCGATATTTCGTATTGATGGGATTTTGGTGTTGACTGGACGGCATGTTACATTCAATCACTTTTTAAACTATTAGAAGTGCATGTTTAAACTTTCTTCTGTGCTTGATTAGCAAGTAATTTAGTTAGGGACTGGGGCTGTTGCAAATGGGAGGATATGTGATTAGGATTTGAATGGTGGTTATTGAATTTGAAGCAGTCTTATCAAATTGTAACGCCATGGCCGTTATGGCGGATATACATGGTGGATTTTGGGCTCACCGCAATGGTAAATATCGGTCGATATTGTGGGTTTTTCCGTCATAAGCCGCTATAACGGCGCTGCTAAATGATTGGCATGGCAGGATTTTGGCTCTCCACCATCTACAACATTGATTTGAAGTCATATTGTTAATTGTTACTTTGTTGGCTGTTGTTTTTGTGGGTGCTTGGGGTAAAGACTTTCCATGTGTACAATGGTTCTACCAGGCGGGGTCTCGGGAGAATAGATGTATGCAACTTTACCTTCGCGAGTGGAGAGACTGTGTCATGCATGTCCTAAAGTCACAAAAAATAAACCTTATAATTGCGCCGAAACTCATCCCGCAAACACTGGTATAAGAAAATTAATAATATCACTGAATAGTGATTTTTTTATTGATTACTACGAGGAAAATCACTAGACAACATAGAGTAGTTAACAGAACATTAAAACAGAGTGACCTCTATTTCGGGGAAAAAAAGAAAAATTGGAATGGAAGTTACAGTTGACTTTTATAATACAACAAATTAGGTTATATCACCAATTAAGCAAAGAGATAGTCTACTGGTTCAAGGTATGTGGTATCCTGTCAAATTAGAGAGCTTGGTCTCTCTCTCTCTTCCATATCGGGTTAATAACTATCCCGGTATCACTTTCCCCTTTTGTTTCTCTGTTTATTCCTAAAATTAAACAACATAACTGAAATAGTAAATACATAACTGCTTTAATCAATTTCTGGCTCTTTTCTTGTATAATTTTCTAAAAGAGTCTAATATCATCCTAGTCGGTGCTTAGGTTTTGTTGTAAACTTGATTTACTTTATTTAACTAATTTTGATTAAGGCATAAAAGTAGTTTCGATTAAAACTGAAATCAAGCTTTGAACACTATGAATGGGCTAAAAGTTGAATATATAAAGTTTTGGATAGAGACGTCGTGTTACCCTTTCTTGTGGCCTTGGATCATTGACCTGATGATCCCGGTACTCCCCAGGAACTGCCTAACATATTGTTTGGATATGTTAATACAAATCATTTTAAAATGTGCAAATAAGCTGAAAAGTAAATATTACAATATTTAATCATCATACTTTTTTGTCAAAGCATATGCAACTGGTTTTTTTCCACCACAAATACATGGATCAATTGATTTTAACTCAGCCATAGTTGTTTTCTGCATGCCAGTTCATATAAGTAACCTACATCATATGCTGCCTTCTTTTTATATGGCTTGGATATATATGTTCTCTGGTATCTGCATTAGGCTGGGTTGCATATTGGTTGGTAAAACTTGCAATCCAAATTGTTGTTTTGTTTCAAATTTTATTTGAGTGTATGAGGATTTTATTTGGTACACTGCATCTGAAACCAGTCTCTTCTCTCATTCTCTCAGGTACAGAGCAGTGACTAGTGCTTATTATCGCGGAGCAGTTGGAGCGATGTTAGTTTACGACATGACAAAGCGTCAATCATTTGATCACATGGCAAGATGGTTAGAGGAACTTAGGGGTCATGCAGACGCAAACATTGTCATAATGCTGATTGGCAACAAGTGTGATCTAGGAACTCTCAAAGCAGTACCAACTGAAGACGCCCAAGAGTTTGCACAAAGAGAGAACCTATTCTTTATGGAGACATCAGCACTTGAGTCGACTAACGTAGAAACTGCCTTTCTGACTATTCTAACCGAAATCTACCGACTCATCAGCAAGAAAACACTTACTGCTAACGACGAGGCTGATCCTGGTGGTAGTTCAGGGCTTCTGAAAGGAACAAAGATAATCGTTCCTAATCAAGATGCGAGTGTTCTTGAAAAGAAAGGTGGTTGCTGTGGATAGTCCTAGCTTTAGGAAGCTTATTGCTAACTCTAGCTCTGCCTATATGTGATGTGGGTGTTTTTAGAGAGAGGGTAGTTCAATCTCATCAGCAAAGTGTAGGGTTTCTTTATTTGATACTTGTTTCTTGCAAACATATGATTTTTCTTCTTTTTCTGGTTATAGGATTTAAACTTGTTTATACAAATTAATGACTGTGAAGGCATGGTTCAGTTTAGATAGAAGAATGGAAACAGAACAGTTGAGCTATGATTTAGAGGTTTTGTTGGTTTGCTGTCCCTTTTAGTTCTTAAAACACAAAAGCTATAAAAGTACATCTTAAAAGAAAGGTATTAAAGCTCAAGATCCTGTCAACTGAATCTGTTTGTGATTCTCAAATTTTCACTTATGCAAAATTTTAAACAAAATATTATCATGTTTTTGTTTTCTGTCATTCCAAAAGGATTCTTTTGTACCCATTGTTTTTCAGTTTTACAATTTACCTGAAAGATCTTTCTGGAACCATATATTGAAACCCTCTGAAAGGATCCTTTCAAAATGACAATAAAGAATTTATATTAGCTCTAGTTTGTATATGATCATTGTTTCCGAATATTTTACTAAATATTATAGAAAAATGAGAGATAGAACAAAACGTTTAGGACACGAGAGGACATCTTTGTTTGCATCTGTTTGCACAAGAGCATTCATAGGGGCAAGATCAATGGCTGTCGTCTCAGCAACATCTAGAATAGTCTCTCAAGCACAGATTGATATGTCTTTCCTACCACTGTTGACTATGACTAAGGGTTTATTAATGTTTTCAGTAAATTAAATCATAAGTTTTTAGTTTAATTAATGGATTAAACACAAAAATTTTTTATGGATAATTTGTGCTAAAGTTTGAGAAAAATCTATTTGTGTTCGAGTATTTGGTGTTTGAATATAGAGAAATTGGAAAGAACTTCCACCAAAAATGATATAGAATTGTTTAAAGATACAAAGAGTACAATAAAAATAAATAAATAAATGTTTTGGTTAAGTAATTAGAAAAGAGAGGCATGAGTGAGAGAGAGAGAGAGTGTTTTGGTTAAGTAATTAGAAAAGAGAGGCATGAGAGAGAGAGAGAGATATGCCATGTATAATAAAAGGGTAACAGGAAAAAAATTTCGGATACAGGCCATTGATAAAAATCTCCAATTTAAAAAAAAAAAGATTCTTCTACAACCTGGTAACTTCCAAATATTAAAAGCATGCAATCCAAATCAAATGAGATAACCATAGTTTTAAAGCATAATCATTAATTGCTTGCAGGCAAAACCGAATATTCAACGGCATTGAAAGTAATAGATAGATAGTTATGTATGTATATAATAACAGTGAGTTGATGCAAAGGCCAAGCATATTCGAATATTATGGAAGACTCCATCATACAAATCCCAACATAATATACATAAAAGTCTATAGAAACTAAGACAGCAGTTCAGAGATTCTTGCTAATAAAAGTTAGAATAGAACCTCCATTAATGATAGCTAGTTTTGGAACCTTCCAGCATTAATTTATTTTATATGCACAAATCATGTAAAACAAGCAAGACCTTCTTAATGGTCTTGTATAAGTTAGTCACAGTCCAAACGTAACAAATATTGACACAATTTAACTGTAAGAGATCCTATCAACTACGGTTTAAACATGACAAATTTTATATTCTTTTTAATAGTCTATTTTATATGTCCTCAAAAATATCCTAATTACAATAAAACATTTACATGACTCATAAAAAGACAACATATGGAAGCAGCTAGTGTTTGTCTCAACTATAACATCATGTTGTGTCACATAATGCCTTCCACATAGCAGTAATCTATAACAAACTAACTTACATTCTATAAATAGTCCTCTTTGAAGCATATATATCTTGCATCCAAAACATAGACAACCAAAAATGGAGATTATTCAACAATACATACCAATCATCTTAATTTTACTAGCCTCCACAATCTTCCTCAAATCCATATTCACCAAATCAAAGCTTCACTTACCACCTAGTCCATTATCCTTACCAATAATTGGACACTTCCATTTACTACTAAAACAACCTCTTCATAGAGCAACTCACAATCTCTCAAACCGTTATGGACCCATCCTTCAAATATACCTTGGTTCCACTCCCATGATATTTGTTTCCTCATCAGAAATAGCAAAAGAAATATTCAAAACAAAAGAATCTTTCTTCTCGAACCGGCCTTCAAATATTGCTATCAACTATCTAACTTACAATTCTTCTGATTTAGCATTTGCACCTTATGGAACCTACTGGAAGTTCATGAAGAAACTTTGCATGTCCGAGCTTCTCAATGGAAAGATGCTTGATCAACTCTTTCCCATAAGACAAGAAGAGATTAACAGATTCTTGCAGATGATTATACAAAAATCAGAAGTAAATGAGTCTGTGAATCTTACTGATGAGCTTTTGAAACTGACAAATAGTATAGTAATGAAAATGGCAATAGGGAAAAGCTGTTTTAAAGAAGATGATGAAGCTTACAAAGTGACTGAAAGAGTGAGAGAGTCTGCTATGTTGAGTGGAATGTTTAACTTGGCTGATTATTTTTGGTTTTGCAAGAGATTTGATATTCAGGGTATTAAGAAGAGGTTAAAGGATGTTCATGATAGGTTTGATACCATGATGGAATCTATTGTCAAGGAGCATGAAGATGGTAAAAGTAAATCAGAAAGAAAAGAGGGTGTAAGGGATGTACTAGATGCTCTTTTGAATATTTATGAAGATTCAAGTTCTGAAGTCAAAATAACTAGAGATAACATCAAAGCCTTCTTGGTGGTAATATTTTTTTCTCTAATCACTATTATCAAGATTTTAAAAAACGGTCGCGATAAAATATTTACACTACACCGATCACAATCAGTGTCACAATACGTGTACCAGTTGAAATAGCTACTATTATGACATGATAGTTGATAGAAAAAGGTTTAAATTGATTTTAACTTAAAATTTTTCAGGATATGTTCACAGGTGGGACAGATACAACTGCTGTTACTTTAGAATGGTCATTGGCAGAACTAATTAACCATCCAATAGTAATGGAAAAAGCAAGGAAAGAGATTGAAACAATGATTAGAAAGGATAGAATAGTAACTGAATCAGATATATCTTATCTTCCTTATCTCCAAGCCATAGTGAAGGAAACACTAAGACTTCACCCTCCATCTCCATTTATTTTGAGAGAGTCAACTGAAAACTGCATAATATCTGGATATGATATCCCAACAAAAACTCAGATTTTCACTAATGTTTGGGCTATTGGAAGAGATCCAAAGAATTGGGATAAGCCTCTTGAGTTTAAGCCAGAAAGATTTATTAATGATGAAAAAGAGAGTAATGTTGTTGAAGTTAGGGGACAACATTATGAGCTTTTGCCTTTTGGAAGTGGCAGAAGAATGTGTCCTGGAACTTCATTAGCACTAAATGTGGCTCACACCACTCTTGCAAATATGATTCATTGCTTTGAATGGAAGATTGAAAATGGAGGGAATTCTTGTGTTGATATGAAAGAGGGTCCTTCATTTATTCTTTCAAGGGCTCAGCCCCTTATATGCTTCCCAACATCAAGATTAGCTCCATTTCATTCTATATGATATTGATTTTTGTCATCAACATGATTATTTGAATTTTAGTGATATATATATATATATATATATATATATATATATATATATATATATATATATATATATATATATATATATAAATTAATGTGCTTCTTTTATATGAGACAATGGTCGGTCTATAATCATTTTCTTATGAACAAACAATTATTAGTTCATAACCGAAATAACTCTAAAATACACATGATCTCCACTTATAAAATATTTATTCTATCTATCGTATTATAAATCAATGTACTTCTTTTATAGGAGACAATACAATTAATTCTTTAATTTCATCAAAGATATAAAGAAAGTTATATATAATTTGAACAAATATTTATAAGTGGAGACAATCTTTATTTTTCAAGTTGATTTTATAAAATTGAATTAGATCTAACACATAGACAACCAAAAATTGAATTACAAGTTGATTTTATAAAATGAATTCTAAAGATTATATTAGAGTTTGGTTAGGTTTGGTGGGGAATGGGCTTAAGATCATCATGTAGATTAAGGCTAGTGAAGTGAGAAACTCACCCTTAAGAGAAATATTATTAAAATTGAAGTGCAAGAAGTCATGTTCCATGTCAACTAGAAAATGAATTTTTTTTAAATATTTAAGAGATGTGACTCATGTAGCGGATGCCTTAAAATTTGGATGAATTTATGCTGGTAAAGTCTCATGAATACCTAGACTAGGTAAAGTTTTTCATAATTGGTTGCTTGCATATATATATATATATATATATATATATATATATATATATATATATATATATATATATATATATATATACTATTTCTGATATAAAAATAAAATAAAGACAAGAAGTGATATTAGAAAAATCTACTAAGATTAGTTGTATAAACTCGTTGAGTCTCATTCTTAATCATAGTTGGATTGTTGATTATTAATCACATGGTTAGAGAATTAATTTATCTTCCTCATATAAATCATATGCATGAAATTTGAAAACTAAAGTTATCTTTGACTCTCTTTCAGATGTGGGAAGGTTTTATTGTTTTTTCCCTTTTAATAACCACCCAAAATGTATTGCATCTCTCAGTTGTCTTGCAGCTTGTTATCGGTAAGTAAACTAACAAAAACATAAATCGAGCTCATTTCTTTGATATTCATTGTGCATTTGAATAAAATGATCTATGAAGAGATGATTGTCACTACAAAGAAAATGGTGGAGTGTACTCTACTTTGAAGATGGAGAAAAAGAGGCATCAATATAGACCAATAAATTCTTTTTAGCTCCTTTTTATGTTTCAAAAATAAGAATGACATTATGTTGAGATATGTGAGATTAAGCCATCATGTTTGCAATTATTTAAAATATCTTTTTTTATTAATTTTATTTAAACAAATATATTTTTTCATTTCAAATGTGAGGTCGGTGAATTTGCTAAACACCCTTGAATTTATTTTTGGAACATACACTAAATGTTAAAGGTGAATCAATGGTGAAAATAGATATTAGGGAAGATGAAGTTTAGAGAGAAAATTGGGAATTAAGAGAGAGAGAGTAATTGAGGAGAAAAATGTTGTTATTATTCACAATGACATTAACATATTACAAGAGGGATTTGCTATTTATAATGTGTCAACATAACACAAAGCAAAACAACACAACAAAACAAAACAAAACAGAAAAAACTGCTACACAGAAAAACTAAAATTCGTGACTGAAATTGGTTTCTCCAAATGAGAAAATCGGTTTCTCCTTCGAGAAACAGAATTTTTGCTTCAATAGCAGAACAACTTTTTTCAATAACATGTTTCCAAAACAGATTCTAATGCTTCCAAACTACACTTGACTTATACGTTGCATCCAATACACCACCTTATGTCAAGTGCTCCACATTCCTCAAGCTCAAATTTTTCACAAACCTCTTGAACACTTCATTTATTACCGCCTTCGTCAACAAATCCGCAAGTTGTTCTTTGCTTCGAAAATGAGCAAGTTTTAGCTGTCGTTCACACACCAACTCCCTCAAGTAATGAAACCTCATCTCCATATGCTTGCTCCTCCCATGTGCTATAGGATTCCTTACAAGGTTGATAGCCGAGAGGTTGTCAACAAAGAGTGTGACAACCTTTACATCAATGTTGTCCAACTCTTTAAGTAGATTCATTAGCCACACAACTTGACACGCACACATCGACACAACGATATACTCAACCTCACAAGAAGAGAGTGCCACCACGGGTTCCTTTTTAGAGCACCAAAAGACCGGAGCTCCGCCGAACTTAAAGACATAACCAGTCGTAGACTTTCGATCATCTTTATCTCCGCACCAATTGGAATCTGTATAACCGAGTAACTCGCACATGCTGCCTATATCAGTTGCAGGAAAGAGAATTTTGCAGTCAAGAGTACCTTTGATGTAATGAAGGATCCTCTTAACTACTTCCAAATGAGACACCTTTGGTCTCTCCATGAATCTACTAGCAATACCGACAATAAATGCCAAGTCTGGTCACTCATTGCACAAGTAACGTAACTATCCAATCAATATCCTATATTGAGTTGGACCAACATCACCTTTATCTTCATTCTTGTAAAGCTGCAACCTTGGTTCTATTGGTGAATTCGCAGTATTACAATGCTCCATATCACCCCTCTTCAATATCTCAAGGGCATACTTTCTTTGATGCATGAGTAGTCCCAACTTTGACTTGTGGAACTCTATACCAAGGAAGTATGTCATGATATCAAGGTCACTCATCTCAAATTCTTCCATAAGCTCACTTTTGAACTTGAACATAAACTCCTCATTGTTGTCCGTAATTGAAAGATCGTCCACATATAAGAAAAGTAAAATCACACCTTTGCTTGCATTCGCTTTCACATAAACACCATGTTCGGAGCCCATCGTCGCCAATGCAATGTATGTGACTCGACAATAAAACAACACAACACAAAACACCATCATCGCTCATCAAAATTGGCATAAAGCCCACATCGCCATAATTTATCCACATCAAGATAAATATATCATCGCATCATATTTGCATTATGCAAAACATCACTAATAATTCATCATCATTGAAAGTCATGCATTCATAAATCGGAAGCATTTATTAACAACATCAATATAATCATCACATCATCATATACAAAGACATATATCATCACATCGCATATCACAAGTATTCATTAAGTAATACGTCGTCGCAACATTATGTTTAATCACACCACATCATTATCGATTCATTCACTAAATTCCGAATACGGAAAAAATAGTCAAACCCCTATAATCGTCGCGAAAGCCATTCCTAAAAACTGGCATTAATCATGATCATCAACATCGAAATCGGATTGTCCATACGTGCCTTAAATCCACTAAAACGCAATCCGATTCAATCTAACCGTAAATTGGCCTATTTCGGGTCATCTCGTAAAAAATCGCAACTTCTAAAAAACTAACCTCACCACTACGTTCTACACGTCAAACTTAGCTAGCACGTCAATTTCCGTTGAATTCGGAGCAACTTGCTCCGTCGTCGAATTTACCGAAATCGGAAAATCGGAACACAATGGGGTTCCAAAGGAAGTGCGAAAAATCAAAATTTTGGAGGCTACAGATGCATCAACACGGGCCCCCGTGTGAATCAACACGGCCCGTGTTGAAAAGCCCCCCAGAAACACAAAAAAACACCAAGATAGTGAATCAACACGGGCACCCGTGTGAATCAACACGGCCCGTGTTGATTGTCTTGTCAACAACTCTTCCTCGTTCAAGGGATCAACACGGGTATCCGTGTGAATCAACACGGCCCGTGTTGATTGGTCTGTGTGAAAACTCCATTTTTAACATTCCCAACTTCACTTTTTCCACTCCCATTGATTCTAATCATCATCAACCTCATAATCCATACTCCTATTCCAACTCTTCTAATTTATTTCACTTAAACAATCAAACACACAACTCAAACCACAACATCAATTTTTATCACAAATCCACATATATATATATATATATATATATATATATATATATATATATATATATATATATATATATCATAACTATAGGAAGTGGAAAATTAAACCCCTTACCTCTAGCTTGGATGATCCATGATGATTCTACAACACTCAATCCTCAAGCTTGCTCATGATCTTCCTCTCTTGCTCTTCTTCTCAAAACCCTTTCTTTTTCTCCTCCAAGCCTCTATGTTTTCTTGGTGTTGGAAAATGGAAGGAAAAGAGAAAGAAAATGGTTTTATAATTCTTACTAGCTTCCAAGTTCTATGTTTGGTTTTGGTATTTTGAATGGAAGGAAAATGAGGAGAAATGATTTATAAAGGTATTTCTACTAGTAAGCCAAGGGTGAAAACCCAATCCTCAACAATTGCTCCCCACACCCCTAACTTACTAATTATATCATAAATTCAATTAATTCAAATAATTTCGGGGAATTAAATATCGGGTCCGAATAATATTTTACCGAACCGAACGGAATAAAAGCCGGACCGAACAAAACGTCGCCAAATATATTATCATATATATCGATTAATATATTTAATCTCATCGCAAAATAAACATCAATCAGTAATTCGAAAATATTAATATAATATAATATTAATTAAAACAGGGCGTTACACATTATACCCTCAACATCACAATAATTCCCAAACTCATTTGAGGTGTATTCACCTCCACCATCCGTTTTGAGAATTTTCACCTTGTGACCACTTCGTCGCTCCGCCATGAACTTAAAATGCTTGAATACTTCAAACACCTCATCCTTCCTCTTTATGAGATAAATCCATAGCTTCCTACTATAGTCATCAATAAAAGTGTCAAAGTACCTATTTCCGCCATATGAGTCGACTTACATTGGACCACACACGTCGAAATACACCACCTCAAGATGTTGCTTGGTCATATGACCTACATCCTTGCTGAAAGTTTTCTTATGTTTCTTCCCTTGCACACACTCCGCACATATCTCAACTGAAAGATTGATCTTGGGCAGTCTGGTCACCATACCATGCCTTTGCAACACATCGGGGTCTCTAAAATTAAGGTGTCCAAGACGGTAGTTCCACAATGTTGTACCCCAATTTTTGCTTCATCGTCCCAACAACAACAACAGTCTCAAATCAATGCTCAAGCTTCCGTCCCTCAACTCAACACAGATGAATAAGTGTTCGTTGATCCCAAGAGAACCCTACTCACACCCTATGACTCTCTTGAGGTTCTCTGTGAATTTCTTGTGGACTTTGATAGCACGAAGGAGAATGGTCATGATCTTCTTGAAGAAGTGGAATTTCAAGGGTGGTCCAAATATTTTGATCGCTTGATTGGCCCTGTTTTCCATATATTGGTTAAAGAATTATGGATTCATGCTTCTGATTCTCAACATCAAGTCACTTCATATGTTATGGGGAAGAAGATTTTGATTACTGAAGTGTTGTACCCCAAAATTTACCCTCCTCTTTCCTACGCTATTTTTGGCTTATAATTCAATTGCATAAAAATACATGTATTAGCATGCATAGCATTCATCATAAGGAGTATCAGATTCCAGGTATTCCGAATGACACCCAAAAAGAGCTCATTTTTCAATAAAGTGGATTCCGGGTTTCGGCGCATTTTGGGGCACTCCAGAAGGCGTATCTCTCATCTCCTTGGGTATTTTCTGTGGATTTTCGACTGGCACTTTCCTCTCATGATTATCTACAACTTTCATTTGAAGGTCGAGAACGAATTTTGTGAGGAAGGCTCTCAAAAGAGTCATTTCCCCCGGCATATCAAGCTGATTTTAGTTTTGAACTATGTATTTTGGCTCACCAAAAAGGCTTTATTTTCTAGCTGGAAGCTCGGAATTGAGCGGGACCAATTTCTAAAATTCCGTATCAAGGTCCTCTACAACTTCCATTTGCAACTCGAGAGCTAATTCTTCACCGATCGGTACCAGATTTTTATTCTCTGAGTTTGATTTTTGAGCTGAACCGAGCAATTTTCATCTGATGCGCGAGGTTCGAAAAATCATATCTCGCTCGATTTTCATTGAAACGGGACGGGACCGGTGCCAAAAGTTCACAAATCTTGTTAGCTTCAAATGTCCCAGAGATACGCATGTGAAAATTCCGATCAGAAGATCCCTGTCTGAGGCATTTTCCTCACAGAGCGCGAATGAAATTCTGCATGTGTCAGTGGTCCAAATCGATGTTGAAACTTTAAAAATTTTCTATTTTCTTGACCATTCATCGGATCAAGTTGGGATTTCAATTCACTCAAGCAAAATCACATTCCGGACGCTTTTTGTTTACATTCCGACTCCGAATTCCGCACGGATTTGGCTATTTTGGATTAATTACGAAAATTATTCGGATAATCATGATTAGCTTGTTGATTAAGGATCCAAAGCTATAAATAGATTTTCCTCTTCACAAATCACAAGAACACAATCATTTGCTTAATTTTCCACTACCATACACACTCCAATTCTCTCAAATTCCAAAGCACAAAAAAACTCAAAAAAGTTCAAACTTCAACTTCCCCCCAAGCAACCACCACATGCCGCCACCGGACCTCCGATCACCACCTGCTTCATTCACAGAGTGCGCTAAGCACGACCCCCGCGCTAAGCGCGACCTGCGAATTCTGATTTTTCTCCATCGCAGCTTCTTCTACTTCAATCTAGAGCATTCTCTCCTTCTTCTATTCACATTCGACATGGAAGGAACGGTTTAATCTCGATTTTCTTCTCAAGTTCAAGATTTAAGAGTTTCTCTTCATCTTTCCTCAATTCTCCATTGAAATTCAAGCTTCTCTTCAAGGATTCAAGCTTAATTCCGAAGATTATCAACAATTCCTCATTGATTTGGTATTTTCTTTGAAGAGCACAAGGAATTCCTCTTCAATTTGACTCAAACTTCAAGTGCAAGTAAGTGTTAGGTTCAAATAAGCACTTATTTTAAGTTGTTTCTGATTATCGGCTTTTCTTGAAATTGAATACTGAAATCACATGCAAATTCGATGTAGATTCTGATTCTAGGATTTGTATTCTTGAATTCCTTGATTTGAATTGAGTCTTGTCGCCTTATGTGTGTCGGAGTTTAGATTTTGGTTCATAGCATACACATGCACTTGTGCATTGGTTTTCCCCTTGCATATAAGACATGAACTCATACACTTTGCATCATCCATTGCATGTTCATGCATTGGTGAATGATTAGCTTGATCGACTTCATTGATTCGTGATGATGTGAAGCGTAACTTGCATTCAACATGTAGATATCCAAGCATTTAGTGCATTGTGCATAAACTTGTTGCATGTGCATTCCAAATGTTAGTGGTAATGTTTGACCTAGATTATTTGAAAGAGAACTTCAAAATGTTAAGGCAGGCTCGCATCATTACACATATGAGCATTGGAATTATCATTTTGATTTGCATTCCTTGCATGTTCATGCATTCAATTTCATAAATGAACATCGGAATTATCATTTTGATTTGCATTCCTTGCATGTTCATGCATTCAATTTCCTAAATGAACATTGGAATTATCATTTTTGATTTGCATTCCTTGCGTGTTCATGCATTCTATTTCATAAATGAACATGGGAATTATCATTTTGATTTGCATTCCTTGCATGTTCATGCATCATTACTTTGCCATGAACATTGGTTTTATCGCTCGATTCGCATTTCTCACATGTTCATTCATTTCCTTGATATGAGCATTGGATTTATCATTCGATTCGCATTCCTTGCATGTTCATTCATCACTTTGCAATGAACATTGGTTTTATCGTTCGATTTGCATTCCTCGCATGTTCATTCATCACTTTGCTATGAGCATTGGTTTTATCGTTCGATTCGCATTCCTTGCATGTTCATTCATCACTTTGCTATGAACATTGGTTTTACCGTTCGATTCACATTCCTTGCATGTTCTTTCGTCACTTTTCTATGAACATTGGTTTTATCGTTCGATTTGCATTCCTTGCATGTTCATTCATCACTTTGCTATGAACATTGGCTTTATCGTTCGATTCGTATTCCTTGCATGTTCATGCATTACTTTGCTATGAACATTGGTTTTATCAATCGATTCGCATTCCATGCATGTTCATTTAGCTCTTCTTCACTGCTGGATTTTTGCCTAACGATACGGATCAGATTGTTGCATGAAAACATCATAAACAGGTGGTTCGGATCAAAATCTGATTTTTCTGCAGGTTGCAGGTTGCGCTTAGCGCGGTCCAGAGTGCGCTAAGCGCCAAATGTTCTGACTTTTTGGATTGCACGGCGCGCTTAGCGCGGTCTTCTGGTTTATTTTTTCTGATTTTTCCGATTCTAATGATGAACAGCAGTCACCTTAGCCATGCTTGGCTGCTGTTTGCACTCCATTTCTTGCAGGGACACACGACGCATACATATGCGGCTCGTTTCTTCGATATTCGCACACTTTTCCTTTATTTGCTTTTTGGGTTTAACTCCCTTCTTGCAGGTTTTGGTTGAGTTTGTACACCCACGTGTGCACCATTCCTATCTTGTTTTGCTTGCCTTACCCCGTTCTTGCAGGCATTGTCGCTTCGGATGCGTATCGACACGTATTCCGCTTGTTTTGATGCTTTGAGCGATTCTCACCGGTTTACTTTTATTGCATAGCTGCAGTACTTGAAGTATTCCGGAGCATTTCATTAGCTTACGTTGCTCTTCGGATTCTATATCCGTTCGGTACTTGCTACACTGTTTATTGCATTCTCTTACAGCTTTCCTAGATATCATGAGAAGTAGGGGCTTTACAGCTTTCTTTTGCCATGAGAAGTAGGAATAGAGATGCATGAAGGGGCTTCCGTAGCTGGAGCATGTTCAGGAACCCCTCTGGTTTATTTAAAGACCCGTTTAGGGCAATTCTACTTGTGATCTGTGCATATTTGCTTGTCTGTTTCTTGCAGGTTCCCTTGGTTAGGTTTGGTTCTTTAGCCTAGACATTAGGATTCACATCCTTTGCATGTCAACATAGGTAGAGATTCCCTTGCATCCTAAACCATAGGTCTAACCTTTTGCTTTACTAGTTTCTTTTTGCATGCTGCATGTGATTAAAACTAAAACTTGCTTTTCCTTTCAAACTCAAAACACTTAATAATGGTTTAAGCTCCTTTCTCAAGGTAAAAATAACCAACCAACACCAACTATTTTCGCTTTTGCGCGTTTTCCTTTCTTTTGTGTTTAAAACCTTTTTCACAAGTAAAAAACACAAAACCCACCAAAACAAGTGAGTCGAACTACGTCGCTCTGACTTTCCCATTGCACGCGGGAATACGTAGGCATCTTGTCACGGGGCTCGATCGAGCAAACTTTGTAAATACTTCCTTCTTTTCCCGTGGTTTCTTATTTTCTCTTTTCTTTTGCATGCATGATTAGCGATTAAGCATAGATATAACACACCCTTTAGCTAGAATTAGAAAGTGGATACCGTAGAGTACTACGGGCGTGTGGGGTGCTAATCCCTTCCCCTCGCGTAACTAACTCCCTTACCTAGATTCTCTCGATTTCACAGTTATAGGACCGCGATTTCTCCCCTCAGGTTTACTTGATGTTTCCCTTTCTCCCTCGTGAGATAAAAGACGTTTGATGGCGACTCTATTTGATACTAGTTATCATGTCGGAGGTTCCGCCGGTGTTTTCAGCTGGCGACTCTGCTGGGGATCGTACAGACCTGTGCTGGTCCGATCAGGAGTTGATCCTAGCTTTCTTTTTCGTGTCTATTGGGTGTTTATCTGCTTTATCGCTTTATCATCCTTTGTATGCTTTGTATTGCATTCTATGTGGCATATTTACTGCTTTCATATATCCCGTATCTGGACTGCTGCTGTGCTGGTTTTATCTCTTGATCTGGGTGGGTGTTACTTGAGGTAAAAGGCCAACTACCCCGGCTAGTGACACATAGGCTAGATGGATGTCCATGTCGAATCCCGCATCCCGTGGTGCGTGTGAGGAGGCATGGAGTACCGAATTCAGATGAGGTTCGATTGACGGTGCTTTTGCCCTACACCCTGTTGTGTAGTTAGCGAAGTACTCGATAAAGGATCGTCGACTCTGACTATCATTAGGGATACCCTGTTGAGTCTAGAATTACCCTGTGAGTTGGGGTGGGATATCATTACTACAGGTACTGTTGGTGACTAGTTACTGCCGTTGACTTTGTTATTGATGGTGACTTGGTATTTTCTGGTATTTTCTGTGGGATTCCAGTTTGGTGCCGGACCTTTGAACCTGTGACATTCAGATCCAGTTCTATATGATATCTTGGTTGTGTGACAAGTTTCAGACTTTGTGATACTTATTTGAGAGTCCAGTACAACAGTGGTTCCGATGAACACGATACATGATTCAAAAACATTGCATTCATGAAAATTTTTAACTTTTGCATATTTTAACATGCATATTTGTTATTTCCAGGATTTCTTACCTTTGGGTCTAGTTGTCGGGTTGTTTTGGAAGATGGATACTGAAAAGAAGAACAATCAGAGACGTCATCCGGTATACAAATTTCCCACTCCTACTCTCGAGAATCTCCTCTTGCTTGCCAATAGGTCTCCACCTGAGAATGTTCTCACGTTTACCCGGGATTATGGAAAGATTCTGACATGGGTGAAAGCTCCTTTGACCGATTATCAAAAGGATGGGATCCAGGCCCTCTTCCAGTTCTATGACCGCGAGTTGAGGTGCTTCGTATTTCCCGATTACTTGTTGATGCCTACATTGGAAGAGTATTCTAGTATCCTAGACATTCCTATCTTGCACCAGGTGCCTTTTCATGCCTCTATGGAAAGACCGACCGATGATCAAATTGCCAAGGCTCTTCATTTGCAAAAATCTGTGGTATCCGCCAATGTCGCAAGCAAGGGTGCCGTGAAAGGCTTTCATTTGGGCTTTCTTCTTCGGGAGGGTAACGCCAAATTTGTCAAGAAGGATTGGAGGGGCTTCAACGCCGTTTTAGCTTGTTGTATCTACGGGATGTGCTTGTTCCCAAATGAGCCAAAATTTGTCGACATGAATGCCATCTCTATTTTCATCCAACAGATTCCTGTTCCGACTTTGCTAGGGGATGTTTATCACTCTCTTCAATCCCGAAGCTTTAAAGGCAAAAGTGGAGTTGTAAATTGTTGTGCGCCATTGCTATACCATTGGTTTCAAGGTTTTCTTCCTCGAAACGGAGCATTTGTCGACACTCGGCATACCATGAGGTGGATTCCTAGGTTGATGGGTCTCACATCTCACGATATCAATTGGAGTCGACGCGAGATGTCCAAGACCGAATGTGAGAAGCTTATTATCCGGTGCAGAGACTTTCCTAATGTCCCTCTCGTGGGCATAAGGGGAGGTATCAATTACAATCCGACTCTTGCTCTGAGACAGTTGGGCTACGCTTTGTTGGGACCTCCCGATGTGAGTTTTGTGCGAGAATCTCTATATTATGATGTGCCTGATGTTACCGAGATGATGACTAGAGCTGCCCAAGCATGGAAAAGCATCCGTCTTGAAGGTGGTCAATATTTTGGTAAAAAAAGACCCTACGGCCTATGCTTCTTACATCCAATGGATCAAAGACAAGAATAGTGATCGTCAGTGGCCTTCCCTTACCGGAGCAGCGGCTTTTTATCCTTCAGAGTTAATTCTGGATGTAGTTTCTAAAGGGGATTATGAGCGTGTACTGGCTCAGAATCGTCTTTTGCTTGAAGAAAAGGAGACATTAGCGGTGAATTGTCTTGTCGCAACTCAGACAAAGAACCAGTTGGCTCACGAGCTCAAGTATTTCAAAGGGGAAGCATCTGACTCGACCAAGAAGAGGTCTAGAGTTGAAGATTTCTCCATTCCTATGGAAGAGCACCGAAAGGTTGTTATTAGCTTGGAAAAGAAATATAAGGCTCAAATCGAAGACTTGAAGAAGCAAATGCATAGTCAGAAGTTGGTGTATGAATCCCGTATCCAAGAGAAAGAAGATCAGTTATCTCTCGCTGTTGGAGAATTGGAACGTCTCAAGATTCAATCGGGTGCACTAGAGGCGAAAGGTTTCCCTATGTCTAATGTCTAGATGTATGCTTTATTGGTCTTGTGTGGAAATCACCATCAGGCTTGTTGATGGGATTACTCCTTTTCTATGATTTGCAAAAAAACAGTTGATTCAATTGCTTGTAATCTTCTTTGATCCAATGATGTTAGCTTTTCAGTATTCATTATCTTGCTAAATCCTAAGACTTGAGTCAAAGTGTTAAGAATCCTGGGAATGTACAAATATGCCATTACATGCATAACATGCATATCATTCATATATATACATGCATAACAGGTTTTTGTTCGGAGTTCTCATCCTCGGCTCCTACTTTTATTTAGCAGAAAGATTGCAAATTTCTACCGTTACCCGACTCGGAGCAACGAGAAACGACAGATGGAACAACTTCAGGCAGATATGGCCGCGATGAAAGCGCAGATGGAGGCGCAGATGGCTCAATTCATGGAAGTCATCACCAATATGAATCAGGGTCAGCAAGAGTTGAGGGCTTTGGTTGAGAGGACTCGTTCAGAGGAGGGTCGACGCAATCCGTTTGATGACGCTTCTGTGGGTCAGCCCCGTGTTGAGGCCAATAATGTTGATTTAGGTGTCAACGACCACCTTCGTGGTCCAGGTGTACATCTCACTGGTCGGTTTCAACCTCCACCACCTACTCCACCTCAAGGGCAGTTCTTCTTTGATGATGGGATGCAAGGGCATCGTGTTCGGGGTCGTCCTCGTTCTCAGAGCGCTGATTTTGATCAGAATGACGAAGCCTATTCTGTGAATGGTAGTGAAGTTGATTTCCCCGCAGACGATCACAGGTACCGTTTGCTTGAAGAGCGGTTGAAGGTTGTTGAGGGTCAGAAGTTGTCTGGGATGGATTTGTCTGATTTGGATTTGGCACCTCGAGTGAGGCTCCCTCCGAAGTTCAAAGTGCCAGTGTTTGACAAGTACAATGGGGCAACTTGTCCCAAAACTCATATCACTGCATATTTCCGCAAGATGGCGGTTTATACTGAAGATGAGAGATTGCTTATGCACTTCTTCCAAGAGAGTCTTACTGGGGCATCTTTAGAGTGGTATATGCATCTGGAACGAGGCCATATCAGGACATGGCGTGATCTTGTGAATGCCTTTCTTCAGCAGTATTAGTTTAACATTGATATGGCTCCGAATCGTACACAACTGCTGGGTTTGTCTCAGAAAGCGGGGGCAAACGTTCAAAGAGTACGCTCAGAAGTGGAGAGAGAGCTTGCTGCTAGAGTTCAACCACCCATGGTCGAGCGGGAAATGATTGATATGTTCACCAGTACTCTTTCTGGACATTATTATGTTGCATGCAGTACTTCTGCGATCTTTGCTGAGATGGTCCGATATGGTGAGCGGATCGAGAGTGGGCTGAAGGCTGGTAAAATCCAACAGGTTGAAAGAAGCTCTTCTGGTGTCAAGAAAGCATACAGTGGTTATCCCAAGAAGGAAAAGGGAGAAGCCAACGCTGTATATGGTGGTAGAAGCAAGGCCCAGGTTAATGCAGTGACCATATCTGCTTCTCAACCTCCAAATCAACAAGCACCGCGTCAGCAAAACCAAAGACAACAAGAGAACCGTACTCCTAGGATATTTGATGCTATTCCTATGAGTTACTCAGATTTGTTTGTCCGCCTGAATGACCTTAAGCTGGTTACTCCCAAGCCTGCATTCGCACCTCCTCCCCTGGATAAGCGGCCCAGAAATTATGATGCCAATGCTAGTTGTGAGTTTCATTCCGGAACCTTGGGGCATAGTATTGAAAACTGTTATGCATTCAAATGCAAGGTGCAAGACCTCATTGATTCAAAGACTATTGAATTAGAGGCTCGACCGCAAGTTGCTGGACCCAGTGTTACCCAGAACCCAATGCCGCGTCATGGGGCCGTTCAAGCAGTAATGGAAGATGGGGAGATCCTTAATCTGGTCATAGATGTTGACTTGGTGAAAACACCTTTGCCTTTTGTCAAGAAGTATTTGATTGAAAGAGGTGTCTTTCCGGGTTGTGAAGCTGCCTGTGATAGGTGTGAACATTGCTCTAATGGTTGTGCAAATTTGAAAGCTGGTATTCAGAGTTTGATTGATGATGGTCAGTTGCAATTTGATCGGATCCGAAAGGATGTGAAGGTTGAGATGCGGGAAGTATCTGTGATTACCATTCCTTATACTCCAATCGTGATATCTGCACCAACAAAGCCTATTCCCCTAGCAATTACCAAGCCTGGTCTTGTGCCGTACGAAAGTGATAAAGCTGTGCCGTGGCATTACGGGTCAAATGTCTATTACCATGGGGTGAAACAGGAAGATGTCTTTTCCCCAACTGAGAAGGGTGATGTGTTGGATGTTGCTAATGCTGATAATATTGCTGGAAGTAGTGGTATGACCCCGAAGCGGGCGAATTTTTTCTGATCCAGCAATACAACTCAAAGCAGAAGCCGCTGCCAAAGCTAGAGGCAAGCAGCCTATGAAGCAACCATACTTACAAAATGCCAATCCTAATCTAGAAAAGGATATAGAGGAGATTATGAAGTTTATCCGCAAGAGTGACTTCCGTGTGATTGATCAGCTTGCTCAGACACCTGCGAAAATTTCTATTCTCTCTTTGCTTCGAGATTCTGAAGTGCACCGCAACGCCTTGATGAAGCTTTTGAGCACCGCTTTTGTGCCGCAAGAGATCTCGGTTGGGAAATTTGAAAATGTGTGTGCAAGCATATCAACGAACAATGGCTTGGGTTTTACTGATTGTGATCTTCCGCCAGAGGGTCGGAACCATAACAGAGCTTTGCATATTTCCATGGAATGTCGGGGCACCACTTTTTCCCGAGTGTTGGTTGATACTAGTTCCTCGCTTAATGTGATCCCCAAATCCGCACTGATGAAGATTGACTATGGAGGTCTCGAACTCCGCCCTAGTGATCTGATTGTGAAAGCATTTGATGGCTCTAGACGATCTGTTTTTGGAGAAGTGGATCTCCCCATCAAAGTTGGCCCTCAACTCTTTGTTTCAACATTCTTTGTCATGGACATTCAACCTGCCTATTGTTGCCTCTTGGGCCGTCCATGGATCCATAAAGCTGGAGCGGTCACATCGACTCTTCACCAGAAGCTGAAATACCCCGTTGAAGGGAAAACCATCACGGTCTGTGCTGAAGAAGAATACATTGTGAGCCATCTTGCGTCCTTCCGCTATGTCGAAGTCGACGGTGAGATTCATGAGACCCCATTTCAAGGCTTTGAGACGGTGCACATGTTGAAAACCCCTCGGATGAAGGAGGTTAAGAAAGACAAACCCGAATCTTCCATGGAATCTTTGAAAGATGCAAAAGCTGTGGTCGAGGCCAATCGCCTTGAAGGATGGGGCCATGTGGTGAAGGTAGCACCTAAGTTCAACAAGTTTGGGTTGGGTTTTGACCCTGTTCTGCGCCGCCAGATTCTGAAAGCACCCAACTTGGCTACTCCGGTGAGGTTCTCTAGGGCTGGCATCGGTTCCGGGCAAGCAAACGCTGTGGATGATTCTGACAACGAGTTTGACATTGATAGGTGGATCTGTCCCAGTGTCCCTGGCATGGAGCTCAACAACTGGACCTCGGAAGACTGCGTCTCAGTCACGATGGCCGAAGATTAATTTTTCTTTTGTTTCTGTTATCATACAATAGTTCCTGTGTTCTGCCCAAGACACAGTGAATCATATGTAGGGCCACCTTGTTTGCATATGCAACATTTTTACCATAAAATAAAGAACGTCTTTTTCATTCAAATGTTTTGTTCCTTTTCTTTCAATTTTATATCACAATTTTAAAACGCAAAATGGCAATGCTTTATTTTTCTTTTATCATCTAAAAAAAACTAAAATAAGCATTAAAATCAATCATGCAGATATAATCCCACACTCCTAATGGATCCCTTTGATAACGAATCTGCTATCACTCTTTATGACTTCGATAATCCGATCAACCAAGCCGAAGAAGAAGGTGAGGAAGATTGTGAACTCCCTAAAGAGATAGCAAGAATGTTACAACAAGAGGAGAAGGTCATCCAACCGCATCAGGAAGAGATTGAGAAAGTAAATTTGGGCAATGATGATGTAGTCAGAGAGGTTAAAATCGGGGCCGCTTTGGAAGACAGTGTGAAGCAGAGATTGATTGAATTACTCCGAGAGTATTCTGATATCTTCGCCTGGTCTTATGAAGACATGCCCGGGTTGGATACCGATATCGTTGTGCACAAACTGCCTTTGAAAGAGGAATACCCTCCTGTTAAGCAGAAACTTTGAAGAACTCATCCTGAGATGTCTAAGAAGATCAAAGAAGAAGTCCAGAAGCAGCTTGATGCAGGCTTTCTGAAAGTCATTTCTTATCCCCCATGGGTTACCAACATCATTCCTGTGCCCAAGAAAGACGGCAAGGTTAGAATGTGTGTGGATTACAGGGATCTGAATAGAGCAAGTCCGAAAGATGACTTTCCTCTTCCCCATATTGACATATTGGTGGACAATACAGCTCATGCAAAAGTGTTTTCATTTATGGATGGTTTTTCCGGGTATAACCAGATCAAGATGGCACCGGAAGACATGGCTAAAACAACTTTCATTACCCCATGGGGAACTTTCTGTTACAAGGTGATGCCCTTCGGTTTGAAGAACGCTGGGGCAACTTACTAGCATGCAATGGTAACTCTTTTTCATGATATGATCCACAAAGAGATTGAGGTATATGTCGACGACATGATTGCTAAATCTCAGGATGAAGAAGAACACCTGGTACACTTGCAGAAGTTGTTTGATAGATTGAGGAAATTCAGACTAAGGTTGAATCCGAACAAGTGCACGTTCGGTGTGCGATCTGGCAAGTTGTTAGGCTTTGTTGTAAGAGAAAGAGGTATTGAGGTTGATCCTGCTAAAGTAAAAGCAATTCAAGAAATGCCTGAACCAAGAACTGAAAAAGAGGTCCGTGGCTTTCTAGGGAGGTTAAACTACATTTCTAGATTCATCTCTCACATGACCGCCACATGTGAACCTATCTTCAAGTTGCTAAAAAAGGATCAGATGGTCAGGTGGAATGACGATTGTCAAGTCGCATTCGATAAGATAAAAGAGTATCTGCAGGAACCTCCGATTCTTATTCCTCCCCGTGGAAGGCAGGCCGTTGATCATGTATTTGACGGTGCTTGAAAGCTCGATGGGGTGCGTGCTGGGCCAACATGACGAGTCTGGTCGAAAAGAGCATGCAATATACTACCTAAGCAAAAAGTTTACCGACTGTGAAACAAAATATTCACTGCTCGAGAAAACTTGCTGTGCTTTAGCGTGGGCTGCTCGCCGACTAAGGCAGTATATGTTGACCCACACAACCTTGTTGATATCCAAGATGGATCCGATCAAGTACATATTCGAGAAGCCAACTTTGACAGGCCGGATCGCCCGGTGGCAAATGATCTTGACAGAATATGACATCCAATATACTACTCAGAAAGCTATCAAGAGTAGCGTGTTGGCGGACTATGTTGCCCACCAACCAGTGGATGATTATCAGCCGATGAGGTTTGAGTTTCCTGATGATGATATAATGTACATTCGGGATTGTAACATCCCAGGTCCAGAAGAGGGACCCGAACCAGGATCGAAGTGGTCTTTGGTCTTTGATGGAGCCTCCAACGCATTAGGCAATGGTGTTGGTGCAGTAATCACTACTCCGGACGGTCATCATATCCCGTTCACAGCTCGAATTTGCTTTGATTGCACCAATAACATGGCTGAGTATGAGGCTTGTATCTTTGGTATCGAAGCGCGGCAATTGATTTGAGAATCAAGCATCTGAAAGTGTATGGAGACTCTGCACTTGTGATTTGCCAGATTAACGGAGATTGGGAGACTCGCCACCCAAACCTGATTCCCTACAAAGAACATGTGATGAAGTTGATTCCTTACTTCGAGGAAATCACTTTCGATCACATCTCACGGGAAGAGAACAACTTAGCTGATGCTTTGGCCACTCTAGCGTCCATGTTTAAAGTCAAATGGGCTAATGAAGCGCCTTCGATAACCATTCAGAGGCTAAATGAGCCAGCCTTTTGTTTCGAGATCGAAGCAGAGAAAGATGGTAATTCTTGGTTCTACGATGACAAGCGATATCTTGAGACTCAAGAGTATCCTGAGGAAGCTTCCGTAACCGATAAGAAATTCTTGAGAAGATTCTCAGCGAAGTTCTTCCTCAACAACGGTGTGCTGTACCGTAGACATCATGACGGGTTGTTGCTCAGATGTATTGGTAAAGATGAAGCCGCAAAGATCATCGAAGAAATGCATGAGGGCTCATTTGCATTCGGAACTCATTCCAGTGGGCATACTATGGCTAAAAAGATCTTGCGAGCTGGGTATTACTGGTCAACCATGGAAGTTGATTGTTTTAATCATGCCCGAGTTTGTTACAAATGCCAAGTATATGCTGACAAAGTGCACGTGCCACCATCGCCTTTGAATGTTTTAACCTCTCCTTGCCCATTTGCTATGTGGGGCATCGATATGATCGGAAAGATTGAGCCGACAGCGTCCAACGGACACCGCTTCATTCTGGTTGCAATAGATTATTTCACCAAGTGGGTTGAAGCGGCGTCCTATGCAAGCGTCACCAAACAGGTGGTTGCCCGATTTATCAAGCACAACATCATCTGCCGTTATGGGATTCCCGACAAGATCATCACAGATAACAGGTCGAATCTTAACAACAAGATGATGAAGGAGCTTTGTGAGTCTTTCAAGATCAAGCACCACAATTCGTCCCCGTACCGCCCGAAGATGAACGGAGCTGTTGAGGCGGCAAATAAGAACATTAAGAAGATTGTGCAGAAAATGGTGGTAACCTATCGAGATTGGCATGAGATGTTGCCCTTCGCTTTGCATGGTTACAGGACTACTATTCGTACTTCAACAGGGGCAACTCCGTTCTCTCTTGTTTATGGCATGGAGGCCGTGCTTCCAGTCAAAGTTCAGATCCCTTCATTAAGAATCATGAAAGATGTCGAGCTTGATGAAGATGAGTGGGTACAGAACCGCTTAGATCAGCTATGCCTCATTGACGAGAAGCGGCTGGCAGCTGTCGGTCATGGGCATATTTACCAACAGAGGATGAAAAGAGCATTTGACAAAAAGGTGCGACCTCAGAATTACCAACCTGGTGATTTAGTGCTAAAGAGGATAATCCTTCCCCAAGGAGACCCGCGGGGTAAATGGACACCAAATTACGAAGGGCCGTTTGTTGTGAAGAAAGTATTTTCGGGTGGCGCCATGATGCTCACAACAATGGACGGAGAGGACTTCCCACTACCCGTGAACGCGGATGTAGTCAAGAGATACTATGCATAGACATGCTCAACATATCAGTGGTCGTACTCCACGGCAATAGCTCGAGCTACTCCGAAGGGCAGTGATCAAGCCAATCACCTTTTTCGGGAAAAGTGAAGTGATGAGATAGTTGGAGTTATAAGACTGATAGCAGGGTTGAAACCCAATGAGGATTCATTGTCGCATTGCCATGCGTTTTAGTTTTCCTCTTATTTTACTTTTGCAATTGCCTCATTTCAGGAGTTGCTTCCTATTGTACTTGCCTATTTACAGGCACACTTTCAATCAATAAAATGAGTTTTTGCTTGTCAATTAATTTCTTGCATTTACTGATTTGTTTGCAAAGGACGTTCAAAGTTTTGTGGTAAAATTTTGCATATATAAGCATTATTGGTTTTACCATGATCAGAAACGTTTGAATATTGCTTTAAGGCTTGAGTGATCTGGATGGCAGGCACGCTTGTCATATCACGCCAGGGTCACTCCGCTAACGTTGTATTGCAGGATATCCAGTTGCGCTCCTGAGGAGATGGACCAGAATTCTCCTCAATACTTCCCCAGCTACGTCCTCCCCGTAAGACCGTTTCTGTTTGGAAAAGGATCTCCGGAAGCTTCACCCCCATCGGAATCCCCTCTTTTCCCCAACAGACGGTTATCCTCAGCATGGGTCCGACATATCCTTCCTAGTGGTCAGCGGATGTCCATCAGGATTTCGAGTGTGCTACTTTTTCTTATCCCCTGTAGAGGCTGTTTCTAAATCCTCGATTTCAGATGGTTATTCCCAGTGGTTCGCCTCTCACAATATTCCCGATGTGGATGCCAATGTATCTTGACTTCTCCCCAGTAGAGTTGAGGTATGTTCCCCCCGATTCTCCCGGAATGCGAAGGATGGTTGTCGTTTGGCCATTCAGTTTCCCCAACGGTCGACATATCTTTGTCTCCCCAGCCAGGGTTATGATGGGTAACGGTGGAAGATCTTCTCCAGGTGTTCCTTTACTCCCCAGCGGACTTGTTGTCTAATTGACAAATTTCCTATGGCATCATGTCCTCAACAGACATGTCAAGCGGGATTCAGTTTGCTTTGAATGGTTTTCAGGCACTCTCTAATGCTCTAGTCCCCGGCTTAGATCCTATTGCATTCATTTTATATATTTCTTGCAAGCATGCATCATTATATTAACATTACTCCCCAAGCGAGTCATACATCTCATAGGATTATAAGCCAGAAAGGAAATTCTATCCCCAGCGGTGTCATGTTTCTCTTGGAATCCGTCGTGTCCCGGTATCTTCCGGCGCAATATGTCCATATTCTTTTGAGTAGTGTTGAAACTGCCAGCCCTTACCCTGGTGCAACACATCTTCAGCTTCGAAAGCAAGCCCTACACTTGTCTTTCCTCTCAGAGTTCAGCATTCTGAGTCTGTAAAGCCTAATTGGCACCTTTAGTCTTTGCGTCACACATCCGCCCAAGCTATCGGCGTAAATGTGGTTAGTCTACTTGGTGTATCTAGTCTTTATTTCCACCTGCATGCCAGCTCCCCCTGGCATTGTGGGTCTTTCGAGAACAAGAATACTCTTGTTTTTGTCCTCTGCAGAGTCTAATCGGCGTCTTCCGGTCTTGGCATCACACATCCGCCCAAGCTGTCGGCATAAATGTGGTTAGTCTGGTTTGCGTATCTAGTCTTTGTTTCTGCTTGCATGTCAGTTCTCCCCTGACATTGTGGATTGAATTGGGTAGAGGCCAATTCTTCTTCCGGGTCAGGAATACACCTGTACCTATCTTTCGCAGAATTCAGCGTTTATTCTGTGCTTCATCTTGTTGTGACCCAGTTAAGCTTTGGCGCAACATATCTTTTCCTCAGCAGACATCGGAATTCAGAGCGTAAATTTTCGAGTCCATTTCGGTATTCAATCACCTCATACCTTGTCGCCCGGAAGGCGGACGCCGACCTTGCTCTCAAGCCCGAGGATGATTGAATAGGGGCAGCTGTTGTACCCCAAAATTTACCCTCCTCTTTCCTGCGCTATTTTTTGGCTTATAATTCCATTGCATAAAAATACATGTATTAGCATGCATAGCATTCATCATAAGGAGTATCAGATTCCAGGTATTCCGAATGACACCCAAAAAGAGCTCATTTTTCAATAAAGTGGATTCCGGGTTTCGGCGCATTTTGGGGCACTCCAGAAGGCGTATCTCTCATCTCCTTGGGTATTTTCTGTGGATTTTCGACTGGCACTTTCCTCTCATGATTATCTACAACTTTCATTTGAAGGTCGAGAACGAATTTTGTGAGGAAGGCTCTCAAAAGAGTCATTTCCCCCGGCATATCAAGCTGATTTTAGTTTTGAACTATGTATTTTGGCTCACCAAAAAGGCTTTATTTTCTAGCTGGAAGCTCGGAATTAAGCGGGACCAATTTCTAAAATTCCGTATCAAGGTCCTCTACAACTTCCATTTGCAACTCGAGAGCTAATTCTTCACCGATCGATACCAGAATTTTATTCTCTGAGTTTGATTTTTGAGCTGAGCGAGCAATTTTCATCTGATGCGCGAGGTTCAAAAAATCATATCTCACTCGATTTTCATTGAAACGGGACGGGACTGGTGCCAAAAGTTCACAAATCTTGTTAGCTTCAAGTGTCCCAGAGATACGCATGTGAAAATTTCGATCAGAAGATCCCCGTCTGAGGCATTTTCCTCACAGAGCGCGAATGAAATTCTGCATGTGTCAGTGGTCCAAAATTGATGCTGAAACTTCAAAAAATTTCTATTTTCTTGACCATTCATCGGATCAATTTGGGATTTCAATTCACGCAAGCAAAAATCGCATTCCAGACGCTTTTCGTTTACATTCCGACTCCGAATTCCGCACTAATTTAGCTGTTTTGGATTAATTACGAAAATTATTCGGATAATCATGATTAGCTTGTTGATTAAGGATCCAAAGCTATAAATAGATTTTCCTCTTCACAAATCACAAGAACACAATCATTTGCTTAATTTTCCACTACCATACACACTCCAATTCTCTCAAATTCCAAAGCACAAAAAAATTCAAAAAAGTTCAAACTTCAACTTTCCCCCTAAGCAACCACCACAGGCCGCCACCGGACCTCCGATCACAACCTGCTCCATTCACAGAGTGCGCTAAGCGCGACCTGCGAATTCTTTTTTTTCTCCATCGCAGCTTCTTCTACTTCAATCTAGAGCATTCTCTCCTTCTTCTATTCACATTCGACATGGAAGGAACGGTTTAATCTCGATTTTCTCCTCAAGTTCAAGATTTAAGAGTTTCTCTTCATCTTTCCTCAATTCTCCACTGAAATTCAAGCTTCTCTTCAAGGATTCAAGCTTAATTCTGAAGATTATCAACAATTCCTCATTGATTTGGTATTTTCTTTGAAGAGCACAAGGAATTCCTCTTCAATTTGACTCAAACTTCAAGTGCAAGTAAGTGTTAGGTTCAAATAAGCACTTATTTTAAGCTGTTTCTGATTATCGGTTTTTCTTGAAATTGAATACTGAAATCACATGCAAATTCGATGTAGATTCTGATTCTAGGATTTGTATTCTTGAATTCCTTGATTTGAATTGAGTCTTGTCGCCTTATGTGTGTCGGAGTTTAGATTTTGGTTCATAGCATACACATGCACTTGTGCATTGGTTTTCCCCTTGCATATAAGACATGAACTCATACACTTTGCATCATCCATTGCATGTTCATGCATTGGTGAATGATTAGCTTGATCGACTTCATTGATTCGTGATGATGTGAAGTGTAACTTGCATTCAACATGTAGATATCCAAGCATTTAGTGCATTGTGCATAAACTTGTTGCATGTGCATTCCAAATGTTAGTGGTAATGTTTGACCTAGATTATTTGAAAGAGAACTTCAAAATGTTAAGGCAGGCTCGCATCATTACACATATGAGCATTGGAATTATCATTTTGATTTGCATTCCTTGCATGTTCATGCATTCAATTTCATAAATGAACAACGGAATTATCATTTTGATTTGCATTCCTTGCATGTTCATGCATTCAATTTCCTAAATAAACATTGGAATTATCATTTTTGATTTGCATTCCTTGCGTGTTCATGCATTCTATTTCATAAATGAACATGGGAATTATCATTTTGATTTGCATTCCTTGCATGTTCATGCATCATTACTTTGCCATGAACATTGGTTTTATCGCTCGATTCGCATTCCTCACATGTTCATTCATTTCCTTGATATGAGCATTGGATTTATCGTTCGATTCGCATTCCTTGCATGTTCATTCATCACTTTGCTATGAACATTGGTTTTATCGTTCGATTTGCATTCCTCGCATGTTCATTCATCACTTTGCTATGAGCATTGGTTTTATCATTCGATTCGCATTCCTTGCATGTTCATTCATCACTTTGCTATGAACATTGGTTTTACCGTTCGATTCACATTCCTTGCATGTTCTTTCGTCACTTTGCTATGAACATTGGTTTTATCGTTCGATTTGCATTCCTTGCATGTTCATTCATCACTTTGCTATGAACATTGGCTTTATCGTTCGATTCGTATTCCTTGCATGTTCATGCATTACTTTGCTATGAACATTGGTTTTATCAATCGATTCGCATTCCATGCATGTTCATTTAGCTCTCCTTCACTGCTGGATTTTTGCCTAACGATACGGATCAGATTGTTGCATGAAAACATCATAAACAGGTGGTTCGGATCAAAATCTGATTTTTCTGCAGGTTGCAGGTTGCGCTTAGCGCGGTCCAGAGTGCGCTAAGCGCCAAATGTTCTGACTTTTTGGATTGCACGGCGCGCTTAGCGCGGTCTTCTGGTTTATTTTTTCTGATTTTTCCGATTCTAATGATGAACAGCAGTCACCTTAGCCATGCTTGGCTGCTGTTTGCACTCCATTTCTTGCAGGGACACACGACGCATACATATGCGGCTCGTTTCTTCGATATTCGCACACTTTTCCTTTATTTGCTTTTTGGGTTTAACTCCCTTCTTGCAGGTTTTGGTTGAGTTTGTACACCCACGTGTGCACCATTCCTATCTTGTTTTGCTTGCCTTACCCCGTTCTTGCAGGCATTGTCGCTTCGGATGCGTATCGACACGTATTCCGCTTGTTTTGATGCTTTGAGCGATTCTCACTGGTTTACTTTTATTGCATAGCTGCAGTACTTGAAGTATTCCGGAGCATTTCATTAGCTTACGTTGCTCTTCGGATTCTATATCCGTTCGGTACTTGCTACACTGTTTATTGCATTCTCTTACACCTTTCCTAGATATCATGAGAAGTAGGGGCTTTACAGCTTTCTTTTGCCATGAGAAGTAGGAATAGAGATGCATGAAGGGGCTTCCGTAGCTGGAGCATGTTCAGGAACCCCTCTGGTTTATTTAAAGACCCGTTTAGGGAAATTCTACTTGTGATCTGTGCATATTTGCTTGTCTGTTTCTTGCAGGTTCCCTTGGTTAGGTTTGGTTCTTTAGCCTAGACATTAGGATTCACATCCTTTGCATGTCAACATAGGTAGAGATTCCCTTGCATCCTAAACCATAGGTCTAACGTTTTGCTTTACTAGTTTCTTTTTGCATGCTGCATGTGATTAAAACTAAAACTTGCTTTTCCTTTCAAACTCAAAACACTTAATAATGGTTTAAGCTCCTTTCTCAAGGTAAAAATAACCAACCAACACCAACTATTTTCGCTTTTGCGCGTTTTCCTTTCTTTTGTGTTTAAAACCTTTTTCACAAGTAAAAAACACAAAACCCACCAAAACAAGTGAGCCGAACTATGGCGCTCTGACTTTCCCATTGCACGCGGGAATACGTAGGCATCTTGTCACGGGGCTCGATCGAGCAAACTTTGTAAATAATTCCTTCTTTTCCCCGTGGTTTCTTATTTTCTCTTTTCTTTTGCATGCATGATTAGCGATTAAGCATAGATATAACACACCCTTTAGCTAGAATTAGAAAGTGGATACCGTAGAGTACTACGGGCGTGTGGGGTGCTAATCCCTTCCCCCCGCGTAACTAAATCCCTTACCTAGATTCTATGGATTTCACGGTTATAGGACCGCGATTTCTCCCCTCAGGTTTACTCGATGTTTCCCTTTCTCCCTCGTGAGATAAAAGACGTTCGATGGCGACTCTATTTGATACTAGTTATCATGTCGGAGGTTCTGCCGGTGTTTTCATGAAGACCTTATTGGCCGGCTTATTGGTCATGATGGTAACGGTGTCAAATGCACTAGCATGGTGGAAAAGGCTGGTTCTGACCTAGCTAAAGTATCCAAAGAGATTTTCTCTTCTGGGCAACCTTTCAACAAAATCAAATATCTGAAAGACCACCTCAGAATTTGGGCGAAAATTGCATTAACCACATAAAACCATCAAGTTCTGCAGACTACATCAACATTGATCAGCAGTTCCTCCTCTACTTCATTGTAACAAAAATAAAAATTCATCTTCCTCACAGTCTGTTCAATCATCTGAAGACAAGTGTCAAAGAAACAAGGGAAGAAGAAAGAACCAAAAGAGATTGGATTCCTCTATGAAGGCTTATCTCATATATTTTGAGAGAGAATAAACTGATTGATCATCTGAGTGAAGCCAAGCTAGTCAATGATTTGGATCCAATTGTTGGCAAACCTCTTAGCGCAAACAATCTCAAGAAGATGAAAATTATTGAAACCATCAAGAAGAAACCCTCTGTCGTGGTGAAAGAAATTGTTTCAATCAGAAGAGTCCCTCTAGAGGATTTCCCGCTCTTTTCATAACTAGATACTTCACTAGAAATTATTGTCACATATCTGGAAGCCTGCAAAGCTGATGGCACTGTCCCTGCTGTTAATATTCAAGATCTCCATAAACAACCTCTGGATGTCGCTCTCAGAAAATCGAAGAAGAGAAATTTGTTGATGAATGAACCTCTCAGAAATATCCAAAAGCTGCTAAGAAGAAAGGTAACTCATCTTTTGTTTATGTTGTTGAATCAGTATTGTTATCAACATCTACTCCATATTTCCTGTCAAAAACACTGCCCCTAATTCCCCACAAACTCTAGAAGACTTTGATCTAGAAATTGACACCTCAATTCCGTAAATTGACCCCTCCATTCAACCTCAACCATAACTTGCAAAATTTCTATCTGATATTGACACCTTTGAGTCATCTCTAGAAACTCCTCAACCAAAAAATCCACCCATAACTACTGAACAAACATCCTCTGCTCCCTAACGAGATAATCCAAATGTTTTCTCTGAACCTGTCCCAGAAAACACCCCTATCATTCCAGGTATAACTTGCCCTCTTAACACTTCTCAACCACAAAATACCTTTATCACTCCATCATCATCATCTCTCACTTTTCCAGATCTTCCATCTCCATAAGACTCTACACCACCAAACTCTCCAAACTCTCCTATCATCATTGTTGACTCTCCCTCTCCTACAAAAAATCCAAAAGATCCCTTGAAAACTATCATTGATTTAGACGCTTGGGAAAAACTTGCCTCTGTCTCTCACAAAATAGCTTTTCCCAAACCAAAACCTCAACCCTTCAAATCAGATGTTGGTAATTCTTTACTGATTTTTGAAATAGAAATTCAGGCTTGGGTTAACTCTTTGAAGCAATAGGGCATAAAGAAGTAGGAATAGAGAGATAAGTATCTTTGGCATAAAGTTTGTGAATGAGGTTTTCATAGACATAGTTAAATTCATAATGTTCAACACAAGTACCAAACTCTTCACAGTTGATTTTCAAAGCAATCAGTGATGAAGTACGGAAAAAATGATCGTCATTGACATATGATTGGATGATTTCATTATCATCAGCTGACATAATAGATGCATTTAGCCAGAACTCTTTAACAAGGTTAGTATATATGGAGCCATGTAGAATGTTAAAGTAACCAATAAACTTTTGTTTGGTAACAACTTCCATCAATATTTTTTCTAAACCTTCAAAATCATTGAAGTTAACATGATTTTATTTGATAACAAACAACATATTTGCATCCATTTTTGATAAGTTCGTAACAAGGAAACATAGAGTTGGTAATGAGAAGTTGAAAAAAGAAAAAGACTTTGAATCAATGAGTTGGTAATTAGACGTTTAAATAGCTGAAAAGTGTCTTTGATAATCTAAAAGAGACGTAACGAATTTAAAATAAGATTATCATTGTTATTCTAGTGATAACCTAAAAGAGAAGTTTCCAATGCATGAGCGCCACACGTTGTTCTAAATTCCCTGTTAATTGTATTTTTTTAATTGTAAAGTAATGTTCTAATCCGTCGATTTTCATAAAAAACCGAGGTAAGATCTAGCATTAAAATTTGAATCTCTATTTAATTATATTTTTTATTTGTAAGTTAAAATGTTATAATAACACGTCAATTTTCCTAAAAAAACGACGTCAAATTTAGCGTTAAAATTGATACATTTAACAAATCCTTAATCAAATCCGTCCATTTCATGACTATCAACGCTCAAGATATTACCATTAATGATCCGCGTGATACATAAAAAACAGCCACTATAAAAGCATACTGAATATCAAGACTTGGGCCTCTCAAGCATTGTAACGTCGTGAAGAGTTTTAGGTTTGCAAGAGAAGAAAATTATTTGGGTTTAAGGTTTGTGTTCTTAAATATTTATTTGAGCAAAAGATTACTTATTTATCTAACCTTTTTCTGTGTCTAATCCTTTTTTTGTTCATATCAGAAATAAATGGGCGCAAAGGCGATTGAAGATCTCCTTGCACCCAACATTTGATATACCATAAAATTATATGATTCGAAAATCTGAGATCTAGACCTACCCTAAAATCATATGATTTAATATCTGAAATCTAGATTCTATGTAAAAAATGAAATATTTTGGGTAAACAATATAACGATTTTAACTAAAGAAAAATATCACCCCTCGGTATTATTTGAAAACTGAGATACAAAAAGACGTTAGTTTTTGTAAATAATAAAAATACGTTAGTTTTTGTAAATAAATAAGTTAATTTTTAAATAATTTAATAAAAAAAATTATGAAAGCTTCAATTCCTAAAAAAGAAAATTAATCAATTTTTAAATAATTCAATAAAAAGTTTAACAACTCTTTTAATCTATTATAAATCTATAAAAATGAAAGTACCTGGAAATTACCACAGCACCCCAACTGATAAAAATCCTATTTAGTCTATTATATCAGGGTACAAAAGTAACTTCCTCAAATGCTTGCACCGCATTCATTTGAATCTGATGTGGCACTCCCACAATTTTTCTCCACTTTTTTTATTTTCTTTTTTTACACAAAACAAATTCATTTATTAATATACGTATTCACCCTAATTGGAACTTAATCATAACCCAAGCCATTGATATTTCTGGGAATATCAACCGTGTTTCCCTTCCCCATGCCTATTCATTCTCTCTATCTGAATCAATATTTCAATTTGCAATGGAAAACCAACCGTTCTTCTCTCTTCCTTCAATGTTTCCCCCAAACCTTCTCATCATCAATCTCCTCACTGTTCTCTTACTTCCAACAACCGGTTTCCTTTGCTTCTTTTCCTAAACTCACCTCTTTCCATATACCTTCAGCCGCCGTAAACCCCTTCATTCTCTCACCGGAACCTCCTTCGAACTCCTCTACAGCCGCTGCCATACGCAACTCTGTTCCACCTCCAGCCATCAATCCTCCGCCGTATCTCCTCCACCGCCACCATCGTCTCCATTCTCATCGACAAACAGCTCCTCTGCTCAACATCATCCCTCGCCGCGTCCTCTGTTCCTTCGTACTTCTGGTAAGCATTGATTTCTTTCTGTCAGTTGGTTTGTAAAATTTTGCTTTTCCTAATACAACATTCATGTATTCAAGGTTGATACATATGTGCTTTTTTATGCAGATCTATGTTGTTGATAGTTTGGACCGCGAGAAAATTGGGAAAGCCAAGCAAGAATTTCAGGTGATGAATCTATTTAACTGAGAATGTGTTCTTTTGTTGATTTGCATTTGAGAATGTGTTCTTTATTGACAAATTGGTTCAACTCTCAGAATTCATGTGCCAAGTTGCAGTTTGTTTTTAATCGCCCGGTGTGTTCCATTTTGATGATTACAAATTTGGCTTAATTAACAAACAAGGATAAGAGCAGCTGGTTTTCTTAAATCATTTTTTATGTATACAAGAGCATCTGCTCACATTATGCATTTTTTGGAGATCTTGCGAACCAAGTTATAAATTATTGGTTTCATGTAATTGTTAGTAGATCTTTTGACATTTCACGATGTATCTTTACAATATTCGGAGATTTGAGCATATTATGTTGGTTTATTGCTAAGCTTTTTATCATGTCGACATTAACTTGGTTAGTATTTCTTTTTAGTTGGCTATGCACAAGTTCCCCATTTTTGCATTGAGTTAACTATGTGTTATGTATGTTTAACTGACTATTCTTCCTCTCTTGGCATAGCTTCTGCAATTTTTATTTAGGTGTATGCGAACATAGCTTCTGTACCAAAGCTTTCTACTAGGTGTTATGTATGTCTAAATGTTGAAAATGATGCAAAGCTTTCTACTATCTAAACCATCAAGTACAATGTTTGATTTAGGCGCTTCTAAGTTCTGATTCTTTACTATAAACGCAGTTTCTATATACTTTGAGGGTAAGCACGGTCTTGGAAAACTTATTCGAGTTGTGCAGACCGAACTAAGTTTTCTTGTCTGTGCAAATATTGTTTATGGATCTTAGGAAATGCCTCGACTTTAGCCAGTAGTGACTCCATTTGGAGCAAGTTAATTGTCGATGCTAAGAGAAGAAATTGTTATCATGAAGCTAGAGAAGACCCGAAATTGGCTCGTGTTATTGAGGATGTCGTGTTTGAGCTTGGAATACTTGGAGAATCTGAGTCGAAATTTAAGAAACTCAGTCTATGTGAAAATCCAGAAACTGATTCTACTTCCTATAGGTAATTAGAATCAATATCTTATTAAAATATTCATGCAAGATGTGATATTAGATTTCAATTGATTTTGTTTTAATGTTTTATCATTTCTGAATTTCAGGGTGACAAGATTCAAGCTTCTATTCGAAAATCTCCGTTGTCTCGATTTGACAACAAGATTCTTGAGGGGAATGTTTATAATTTTAAGTATTTTCGTGTAGCCGCTAATACTGGATCATATAGGACCAACCAGCACCAGTTCAAGTTGAACTTGCAAAATTCCACAGTGCTGATCTTATAACATGCCCCCTTACTCATTTGTATCTTTCCTGGAAATTTGACATGGACTACTTGATTGGTAATTATCATTTCTGATTGTTATTTGCTACAAAAATGTCATATTTGGACTTGATTGCTGAAATCGACAGGGTAAGTATCTACTGCAACTTTGACTTTTATTTCCTTTATGTCAACTATCACAATATAAACTACATATTACCTGTCTTAATCTCAACTGAATTTTCTGTTTTTAGGAATCAGAGCCAACAATTGTGCCTAAAGTAATTGGTGGCTTTGTTGATCAAACATTCCTTTTCAAAATCTGTTGCAAAGGTTGATGATACTATGTTTCATTTTATTTCGTATTAAAATTATTTAGTCGCATTTGAATTATAGTTATTTTACATTTAATTGAGACATTTGTGAATTTGGTTATATTTAGGATTTTGTTGATGGTGATGATGACTTGAATACTTCAGCTGTTCCAGATGATAATGCTGCGGGAGATATTCAAGATTTAAATTCAGTTGTGAAGGTGTTAAACCTGTTTTATTTTTGTGAACCCTGTTTTATATGTTCTTATTATTGATGTTCTGATGGTGTGAACCAATCTGAAGGCAACTGACATTGAGACAGATTCAGCAAATTGGGATTCTGAAAAATATCAAGATTGAGAAGGAATGAATAAGTTATTAGTCTGAATCACTTAAGTTTATCTTTGATGCATTACTTTTTGTTTTAAGTGGCGGTTCTTTAGCCCAACTTTTGTTAATACATTTTGTCTTATGCATTTTTTTGGTACTTTAAAATATATGCAATGCATTTCATGTGTTCCATTTTGTTTAATTATGCGTATGAGAAATCAAATTTTACCTTTCATATTGTTCATATTGTTCTTCTGTGTTCATTTGCGTTTAATAATTACAAATGTAACTAACAGTCCAAATAATTTATACAGAAATGGTTAATATATTGGAAGGTTACATTTATATTCTTGAAAAAATTAACTTAGTTTAAACGATGTATTGTTAACTATAAATATATTTTTAATAAAATTAACAAAAAGTATATTATAAATATATTGTTAATCAAATATTGGAGTACCATTTAATTCGAAACTTTACTAATATATCTTTTGAATAGAGACATTATTATCATTTATTTTTATTATACTTATATGAAAATTATTTTGAATGGTGACATTAATATTATTTATTTTTATTATACTTAAATCAAAACTTTACAAATATATCTTTTGAATGGAGGTATTAATATTATTTATTTTGATTATATATAGAAATTATTTTGAATGGTCACATTAATATATTTTATTTTTATGCATGATTTGATTTCAAAAATTTATGATCAATAAATTTTGAATGGAATTATAATTTAACCAATATAATATAGAATGGAATTATAATTTATGATCAATAAATTTTGAATGGAATTATATAGAAATCATTTTATATAAATTAATGTTATAATATAACTTTCATATAAATTAATGGTATAATATAATGTATTAAATATTTATATAACACTTAATTAATAAATTTATTTCATGAAATTAATTTTATATAATATCATTTTATATTTTTTTTTGAAAGGTTACATTTATATTCTTGAAAAAATTAACGTAGTTTAAACGATGTATTGCTAACTATAAATATATTGTTAATAAAATTAACAAAAAAGTATATTATAAATATATAAAAGGTAAAGTAAATAAGAACTCTAATATTTATCTTAAATATTTAAAGCATAGGGATCTTAAATACTATTTTGTATTGATATTTTTTTATTTTTAATTGTTATAATTTTAGAAATAAATATTATAATTTTAATAAAATATTTATGATTTATTTTTTTAAAGTACGACTAATTAATATATTTTTATACAATATTAGAAACAAATATTACAATTTTTTAATCAAATATTTGAGTACCATTTAATTCGATACTTTACCAATATATCTTTTGAATGAAGACATTATTATAATTTATTTTTATTATACTTATATGGAAATTATTTTGAAAGGTGAAATAAATATGTTTAATTTTTATGTATGATTTGATTTTGTAAAATATTATGATCAATCAAATTTGAATTCTCTTTTAATATTATAGGTTTGATCTTGTTTCATATTGTACCAATATTTTATACATTAGAATATATAAAATATGAAAATAATTAAATCAAAACTTTACAAATATATCTTTTGAATGGAGGTATTAATATTATTTAATTTTATTATATATAGAAATTATTTTGAATGGTAACATTAATACATTTTATTTTTATGCATGATTTGATTTCAAAATTTATGATCAATAAAGCATATCACAATCTTTTAAAATTAACTTTAGAATTGTAATCATGATAAAAAATGTTAAATTGTAGTCATGAAATTTTAATGAAAAATGATAATCATAAAAATTAATAATAAAATGTATAAATTTATTCATACAATCCTTTTTATAAATTGAATAAGTTACATTTTGTTATAGTTTAAATATTATTTTGTTACTAAAAATATTTAAAATCATATATTTTTATGAAATATTAATAAAAATGATGTATTTTAAAGAAATAATTATTTAACTAATCATTTACTCGATTATATGTATAGTAACTTTATTAAAGAGTTAATTGATTAATTAATTCAATTCAATTATTTTCAAAATATTAGTTGATCCATTAAAAATCAATTTAATGTAAATAATGGAAATAAAATATATAATATTGGTATAATTTTAAATAGTATTTAGAAAGTAGTTTAAGAAAAAACTATATGATTTTGAATGTTATTGAAATAAAATATATATAATATTAGTTGTTAGAGCCTGCAATATTCACAATTTAGCTGATGTTAAAAGACTATAATTTGACGAGGAGTTGTTATATACTGTAGGTTTGGAAAAATTGTAAATATGATATATAAAAAAATAATTTAAAAGTGGTTATACATTGTCATTTCATTAATTCTGTTCCAATTAAAATCAACGATGCAAACAAACCAATTAAAATAAAAATTATGATTTATTTAAATAAAGAAGATATCTTTTCTTTCTCTCTTTCGATATTTACAAAAAAAAGTCTATATTTATATAATTATTTTATTAACCGAAATAAGTTATAATATTAAAAATAATTTCGTAAAACGTTACACAGGTTAATGACAGTTTCTTATTTTGTTACACAATCATGTTTTCAGTTTACATTTTTGAATGTTGTCAAATAAGTTTGATACACTAAATTTGGCCGAATTAAAAACGAATTTTCTGTTACATTACAAGATTAGTTCCACGTTATATGAAATCTCGACCGGTGTCGGTTATTTACTAATTCCAATAAAAATGAAAATAATTTGTAGTCTCTTAATATAAGTGATAACATTATCACTACTTAAATACCAAAATCATCATCTAACTTATAAAAATGCAATCAACACTCATACTCGCCTTTTTTATAGACTAAAAATTTAATATAAAATTGAAAATTTTATTTAGAATTTTAATATTGAGTTTCATGAATGATTGATTACATTGAGTGTCAATCATTTAAATGAGAAATATTTTTTATCTACGAAATAATGCAAAACAAATATTTTTAGAGATGTCTAAAAAGAGAAAAAATTAAAAAAAAATTAAATTTTTTTACGTTTATCTCATGTTTTAAAATTAAATTATGATATATTATTTGTATATCTATAATTTAAAAATATATTTCTTTTCACTTAAATTATACTTTCATTTTATATCACAACTTTATTATTGTCTTAATTACAATTTTTATAATAAACAAAATTTATATTTATATTTTATAATATTATTTAAAAAATTCATTTCTGTCTATCGCGCAAATTTATCTAATTAATTATTATTGGAAGATAATAATTAAATTATATTTAATTTAAAAGTTTCCAACATTTTCAACTAAGTGACTTATTTAATTTTTTATTTTTACTTTTCTAGAAACCTAAACGTGATGGATATTTATTACCCTCCACATTTTGAGGAATAAAAGCCAGTTTTGTTAGCTAATGTACCTGTTCGATCAGTTGTCAATATTACAAAACTAATAGCCTATCATTAATTATAAAAACAAGTTAATTGTACTACCAAGTTCATGATACTATATTTGTTAAGGATTATATTCAAGGCACATGTTATGTAGTGAGTTAAATAGTATAGAAATTACGTCTCCTCCCTCCTCGATTCTTCACTATTTTCTTTATTGTATCGTGAGTTAAATTGTATCCTAAAATAATTAGTATTTAAGACGCCGTAGTTTTTTATTTATTTAAAATAATTAACAATTAAGTAACTTAAATAATTATTTGTACTTTTCTACACAAACTAAACAATATTGGTTATTTATTACCCTCCACATTTGGAGGAATATAGCCCAGTTTTGTTAGCTCGAGAAACTGTTGGATCAGTTCTCAGTACTGCTAAAACTAAAATTAGTCAGTTATTAATTATTAAAACAGGTGATCTGTGGTACCAGTTTTGTGATGCTATATTTGTTAATGGTTAATATCAATGGCACATGTTGTGTACTGCAGTGAATTAATATTACCACCTCTCCTTCCTCCTCGATTCTATCATGTTGTCTTCAGTAATCAGCACATACTAAATTAGGAGGTTAGGCATTAAAGCTGACTGACTGTTAGATGAATAGTGAGAATATTGCAATGCAGTAAAAAAAAATTTATGCATGAAGACCATTATATTCTTTAATGTCTAGATCCATATGTAAAATGTTGAATACTGGATCAAGTAAGTTTTGAAATAAGTTTAGATTTTTCTGATTTAAATTGAGTTGGAAACTAGTAATTAGCCCGTGTCTTCGTACGTATACGAAGGGTTCTAGTACAGGACGCGCATTTAGTTGTAGAAGTAATTTTATTTATATATTAAAATTATATTAAAGAAAAAGTTGTGAAATAATTTAAGATACATAATTATTATATGGTGTGTATTTAAAAAAGTATAAAAGTGAAAGGAAAGTTAATTTCAAAATAACATGTTAATGTAAAAAGAAGGTAAGGAAATTGTAAGGAAATTTTGTTGAATTCTTTAGTACAATACCTTGGAATATGAATTAGAATTAGTTTTGAATATGTTATAAGGGTTTTTATAAGAAAACAAAAACATTAAATATAATGGGTCAGTAAAAAAGGGAAGTCCCATTGACATGATGAGGAAGCCCAAAAAATTTTGGGGTAGACAAAAAGAATGTATAACTTCTAGAATATGAACACAAAGTAACCAAACGTCTCTCCGTATCTTGAAAAGTTAGAATCATTTCCGTCACCGTAGAAGGGTTTGCAAGAAACAAAAATGTTCCCATTCGAAGATGCCAGACGACGATTCCATGATCGATCGGCAAGAGAGGTTTGTAACTTTTCGTCTACACTTATATCCTTGGTTTGTAAAAGATAGTGCACGTCGTTGGTTGTGAATAGTGTTGGTCTTGAAACTTGGCAGGTCAAGCATAGCTACGGAGCGTGAGGCTGCATGGAGAAGAAGGCGGCTTGATGAGATATATGAGAAATCTATAGCGGAAGCTGAAAAGCGTTCTTTAGTGAAGAGCAATGTAGCCCTTAAAACTGTTGTTGGTAAATCACTATCGGAGGGCGGATGGTTGACTGGTGAAAAGCGTAAAGACCAAAACACGAAGGGCGATGTGGAGGATCCTTCAAATGAACGGAAGAAGGGCATGCAATGCGTGGAACAATCCAAAGTAGCAACTGAAGTTTTGGTCGACAAAGGAGTAAGTAAAACCTTACCCTAACATGGTCAAGGAATTGTTATTTTTCTGACAATCGTTAATGTTAATCTACACACATAGAAGTAAACATAGTTATTAATGTGTTCAGGCTCAGGTGTTTGTAATCATGAAAAATCTAACTTAGGTTGTTTTGTGCACAACAACCAGGACTCTGAAACTGGTATTGTTAGGTCAAAGACGGTGGGTGGTGGCATTACTGCTGACATGCGTAAAGACAATTTAAAGTTTTATTACCTACTCAGAAAGGTCGTTCTTGTTATTTTCCTTCTCCTTTAGGATAACACTATCCATACCATTAGTTGGTAAATAACTCTATCCGCTGGATGTGAAGGGACAGACGTAGGGTCATCGTATGGTCATTGAAGGCAACATTGTAAGGATACCTTAGCAATTTGAAGGGACGATCATCACTTATTCGTAGGCAACGACCGAGGGATGAGATCTTATATTCGTAGGCAACATCGAGGGACTATGAACTTTGTGATGATTTTGAGAGACTTTTTTTAATGGTACCCCTACGTTCGAGGGACATGACCATTGTATTCGTAAGGCAACAAGAGAGATTACCCTGTAAGTGTGAGAAGTGTGTTCAATTCAGATATGTTATCTTTGAATTAGAGTTATCTAAAGGTTGATTTTAGTCTTGCCATACAATCCTATTAGCCATAAATCTAAGCAGTTTATATGTACAGAAAGTAAAAGTGCGGAAAGATAAAGTCCTACGCTATTACATCACTTTGGGGCAGTTGCGTAATAGGTGCAGAAAGTAAATGCGGAAAGTAAAGGTCCTAATTAACTATTACATCATGTGAGCAGATACATAATAGTAAAATAAACATGCGCGAGAAATCATACATCCAGGAAGTAGTTACAATAATATGCGCGAAAAAGAATTAGTCGGGAGAAGTTGAAAAAAGTCAGTGAAAATCCTAGTTAAGTTAACCTAATTACTATGTGAAAATCGGATGAATCGGAAAACCCTAAGTCTAATTTTTTTTAATTAATAAAAGAAATTCAATTTAAATTAAATTAAATTAACCTAAATTAAACTAATTAAATTAATTAAATAAAATAAAATAAAAAAGAGAAATTTAATTAATTCTAATTAAACTAATTGATTTAAGGATTAAATAAGTTTTTGGTCCCTATAAATATTCAAATTTCGTTTTTAGTCCCTCTAAAATTTTCCTTTAAAGAATGATCCTCCTAAAATTTAAATTTTAACTTTTGGTCCCTCGTGGCAAAATCGTAGCTAAAATGGTCTCTAATTCCGTCGCTAAATAAAAAATTGTAGCTAAAACCGTCGTAAAAACCATCGCTAAATTAAAAACCGTCACTAAATTGTAAAAATCGTCGCTAAATTGCAGGAGGGACTAAAAGTTAAAATTTAAATTTTTAGGAGGACCATTCTTTAAAGAAAAATTTTAGAGGGACTAAAAACGAAATTTGAGATATCTATAGGGACCAAAAACTTATTTAACCCTTGATTTAATGGTGAACTAACTAATTAATTAATTAATCATAATTAATCCTAATTAAACTAATTATTTAACCTAATTAAACTAATTGATTTAATGGTGAATTAACTAATTAATTAATTAATTAAGGAAATAATTAAGAAAATATGAAAAGAAAAGGAATTGGAAAAACGTTGGAAAAGGGGTGGTTGAGATTCGAACTCAGGACCCATGGGTTACCAAGCACGCGCGCTGCCATCTGTGTTATTGGATCCATCTATTATTGAATCACAACCATTAAATTATATGTGTTCCATCCGTTTTGTTTTGAATTTTCAATACACACGCGCGTGGGCCCCATATATTGTTACGCTAGCCAATCAAGATACGCATACACACCACGCCTGCAGTCAACGTTTCAACGCCTGAGTCCTTCGCCGGAGCTAGGGCTTGATCACCTTCTCCGATCGTCCATAACCCTAAAAACTTGCAAAATGCATCAGTTAATGAAAAACAAATGCCCATACCGATTAATTTGGACCTTGCGAACATGATGGTGGGGTTGTTTCGTCCTGAATCTGTCTATAAATTAAGATTCAAAACTTCTCAGTTTCAAAGCCCTAGCAATGATGTTTTACGATTTGGCCATCAAAAATTTTCTACGATGGATCTAACCTGCTCTAATGAACCTCAGGAAAAGATTAGCAATGTTAGTTTAAGTTAAAACACAATAGAATGCAAAATATGAAAATCGAGAGAATGATGCAAACTGAGTTTATGAAGGGATTGTTTCAGACGTGTTTGGTCATGGATTTTGATCCATACTTACTCTATGCTACCTCAGGAATACAATTTGATACTTGAAAGCTCTTGAGGAAGGCTGCAATTAGGGTTTCGATGGTGCAAATTTTCTTGAAAATTTTGAAACAAAAATCCTAGCTTTATGGCTGCTGAATCGTCCTCTTTTCTTTTGACCTTGATCTTGTATATATATAGTGTATTAGGTCAGAATTTGTGAGAGAAAATATATTGTTTTTAATGAAAAATATTTGATTGAAAATTTTGTATGAAAATCTTCCTTTTTTGTTCAATCTCATGCCAATCAAATCTTCATGCATTTTCCAGCTTTCTTAGACTTTCTTGGACCTCAAGGAACTTGGAAACCAAGCCCAACACACCATGATTTCCTTCCTTGCATTTTATTTTATTTAAATGAAAGGAGGACGTGTAATTGATCTTATATGTCATGGGCCATGTTAGAAATAAGTCCAGATCACAAAAACCAAGGCCCATTTGGAAAATTTCCAAGTTTGATCAATATTTCCTTCATGCATTTCTTCAAAATTTCCATTTTTTCCCAAGTCATAACATGCTCAATTTTTATTATTTGAGAGTGTTCTTCAACTTTTTAGAAAGCTTAATATGTCCTCTAAATGATCCTTTTGGTTTCATATTTATTGAAGCTTCCATGCTCATGTACACCTCTTTGGGAAAAGATGACTTTTTGTTGACTTTTAGAAGGACCTATAATGTCTTGACCCATATCTCTCTAATGATGCATTTTTGGGCAAAGCTTGTGAGAGACAAAGTTGTAGAGAATTTAATTCTCTTCAACATGATATTTGGTGCAAAAATTTCTAATGAAGTATGTGAAAGTTATGCTTGATCAAAGTTCTATTGACTTTTCTTCAAGAAACCCTAATTTAGAAACTTTTGACTTTTGATCATTCTTTGAATTTTCTTGATGAATCATGATCAACCTTTGATCAAATGATGAATGTGACTTCAAAATTTTGATGTTGACCAAAATGAGGAAGTTTGACTGCATGTTGACCATAGTTGACTTTTTGTCCACTACAATTGATTTTTAACCATCTAAGCAATTGACTGAGCAAACTTAGGCTATGAAGCTTGAAAATTTACATGGTGATACTTTGAGACATATGAGGAGGCATGATGCTCACCTGAGGCATTAGAACTCATATTTGTCTTGAGAGAGGCAGAAACCTAGTTATGGGTTGATTTCTTAAAAGAGGGTTTGTCTGGTCAACCCTTGAGTAGTTCTTGAGTATGGAGATGTATCTTAACCTCAAAAATAGGAGGGCAAATTTTGGGGTATAACAGTTGCCTCTGTTCAATCTTTTTGTACATGAAGGGTTAGATTGGTATGCTTGCCTTTCGTGACCTGGAGGTAGAAGATGATTGAACACTCGAGTACCCCTAAAATTTGCACTTCCGGGTATATAGAGTGAACCTGTCAGCTGACGATGTACTGGGATGGGCTTATAGATGCCATATCGAGAAGCTGATGTTGGGAAGTGAGTCGTACGTTAGACTCTATGGTAGTTTTATTGAAAGGGGAATGTGTCCTACGACCATCTTTGAATGAGGTCATTAGTATGCATTGATTTTTAACCAGATATGCAGCAATCTACAAGTGGAGATATGATAACGTGTAGTCGAGGATGGGCTTAATGATTCCATCTGGAGAGATTGATAATAGGAGATTCAGAATAAACCTTCGTCTTGGTTTTATCTAAGATGAGTATTTTGTCAGGACGTAGATAGTTTCCCCGTCTTGTTTCAGGTATTAATCCGTAGCCTGCTGTTTGATGGTAAACCTGTCTGGTTTCAGGAATTCATACCGGCTTGGTTGTATAGATAGTTTCCCCATCTTGTTTCGGGCATTAATCTTTGACCTTCTTCTTGGAAGCATATGGATAGCTTTCGCCTGTTTGTGAGTTTAGCCTGAAAGAGTAAAGTTATTTTTATGCACATCACAATGCATGCGAGTATGTGATGATGCTCGAGAATTATGTATGCACATGTTATGATTTTTATGAATGTTGTATGAATATAAATGTCATGATATTTCAAAACGTATCCATCTTGAAGAAGATGGGAATTTTCTGCTGGGGATCTTCGACCTCTGCTTGGGGATGGAGAAATATGGTTGTTGGAGACTATGGCTGGGGGATAAGAGAGATGTGGGTTCCTCTGATGCACTATCTGACCAAGTTTCGGGTTGATCCGTTGGAGAATGAGAATCCTTGTGTGATACTTAGCTAGGGATGAATATCTGGCGTATGGTTTTGAAGAAATAAACCTCGCTGGAGAATGATGTGGTTTTGAATAACCTATTACTGCTCAGAGACTGACATAATAAGCTGATTGATGATTTGTTACTACTCGGGGACCAATGTAACAAAGTTGACGTTCACTGCGCGGGGATTGACGTGACAATATAGATGATCACTTCTTGGGGACTAACCTGATAAATTGAAAATTGATAATTTGTTACTGCTCGGGGACCAATGTAACAAAGTTGACAGTCACTGTGCAGGAACTGACATTACAATGTAGATGATCACAGTTCGGGGACTAATGTGATGAATTAAAAACTGATGACCTGTTACTTCTCGGGGACCAATGTAACAAAGTTGACATTCACTGCGCAGGGACTGACGTGACAATGTAGATGATTTGTTACTACTCGGGGACTAACGTGACAATGTAGATGATCACTGCTCAGGGACTAACGCGATGAGTTGAGAATATAGATAATCACTGTGCGGGGACTAACATGATGAATTGAAGATGCTCACTGCTCGGGGACTGACGTAATAAGTTGAGATGATCATTGCGTGAGGACTAACGTGATGAGTTGAGATGATCGTTGCATGGGGATTGACGTGATGAGTTGAGATGATCACTGATCGGGGAATGACATGATGAATTGAGAATGTGGATAATCAGTGCATGAGGAATTATGTGATGAGTTGTAGATGATCACTGCTCGGGGACTAATGTGATGAAGTTGAAAGTTGATGACATGCTACGGCCCGGGGACTAATGTAGCAATGGTATTTGTAGATATTGTAAGTGAACCATCCCGCTGCATATGAGATGGTGGTGTAGTATTCTTGAAGATGTGTTGACTCTGTGAGATTTGTGGGGGCATTTCTATGATGCTGACTCTGTGGGGATGTGTTGGTGACTGAGATTGTCATCTCAATTCCTAAAGCCTGTAGTAACTGTTGTTTCTGTTTGTTTTTCGTGTGTTTGTGAAGAATTATTTATTGTCAGATGCATATAATCATTCAAAGCAATTATTGGACTTATGCAAACAAAACAGATAAAATTAAAAAATTAGACTTTAGAAGAGAATTTGCATTAATTTTGAAAAATGGGCCTATAGACAGGTAGTTCATGTACAAAGAAACAAATATCCCAATAAGAGGAAATTGTCGGAAGCATTGAAAAATAGTAAAAGCTATGTGGAAATAATCCCATCTAATTTCGACTCTGCTATTGCTCATATATTTTCGACTATCTCTTCTCTTTGTTCCCAGAAGAAGGTGATTGGATTGATCTGCGCCTTTCGAACTTGAAATTGATAGCAGCGTAGTTTGTAGATGATCTGTCGAGACATATTCATATGCTTTAATCCCTAACTTTTTCCTAGACCTCCCTTTCAGGTTTTCAGTCTACCGGGATACCTTTTTTTTGCCCAAGCCGCCTTTGTAGGTTTTCGACTTGCCGGGTGTATATTTTTTATATATGGTCCCTAATTTTTTCCCGAACCCTTTTGGTTCGTCAAGACGCCCTTATTATTGCCTAGGCCAGTCAACCTAGAGGTTCTCGTTTATGCGTAGTATTTTTAACTATGTCTGCATTCACAGGGTACGAGAGGTCATCTTCATCCATAGTGCTCAGCATCATGGCTCTGCCAGAAAATATTGTCTTGACTACAAATGGTCCCTCATAGGTGGGAGTCCACTTTCCCCTGGGATCACCTTGTGGTAGGATGATGAGCTTGACTACTAGATTGCCAACTTGGTATACTCGGTGTTTGAATTTCTTATTGAAGGCTTTGATCATGCGTTTTTTATATATCTGTCCATGGCAGATGGATGCGAGTCGCTTCTCATCAATCAAGTTTATCTGGTCAAGTCGAGTCTGGACCCATTTGTCCTCGTCTAACTCTACATCCTTCAATGCTCTGAGCGAGGGTATCTGTACCTCGATAGGTAGAACCGCTTCCATACCGTACACGAGAGAGAATGAGGTTTCCCTTGTAGATTTTCGTACTAAAGTGCGATAACCGTGGAGAGAAAATGGAAACATCTCATGCCAATCCTTATACGTCACTGTCATCTTTTGTGTAATCTTCTTAAGATTCTTGTTGGCGGCTTCCACTGCGCCATTCGTTTTTGGCTGATACGGAGAATAGTTGTGATGCTTTATCTTAAACTGTGTGCAGAGTTCATTGATCATTTTGTTATTGAGATTGGTACCATTGTCTGTGATAATCCATTCAGGGATGCCTTACCGGTAAATGAGATTATGTTTGATGAATTGAGCCACGACATTCTTGGTAGCATATGCAAACAGGACTACTTCTACCCACTTAGTAAAGTAATCGATAGCAACAAGGATAAACCGGTGTCCATTAGAAGCGGTAGGTTTGATTTCTCCAATCATATCAATGCCCCACATTGTGAAGGGCCACGGAGCGGTCAAAACATTCAATGGAATATGAGGTACATGTATTTTATCTGCGTATATCTGGCATTTGTGACAAGATGGGGAATAACGATAGTAATCAACTTCTATAGTTGACTAGTAGTAACCTGCTCTCAGAATCTTCTTAGCCATTGTATGTCCACTGGAATGGGTTCCAAAGTTACCTTCATGCAGTTCTTCCATAATTTGCTCAGTTGTCTTCTGATCTACACATTGGAGTAAGGCAAAGTCATGGTTGCGTTTGTATGAGATGTCATTACTTAGAAAGAACTTGGTAGGGAATCTCCTCAGAAACTTCTTATCGTTGACAAATGCCTCCTCAGGGTATTCTTGAGTCTCTAGATACCTCATTACTTCGTGGAACCAAGGTTTCTCTTCTACTCCTTCGTTGTCGAGTTCTCAACAGTATGCTGGTTCGTCTAGTCTTTCAATAGTAATTTGAGGAGCTTCGTTATCCCATCTGACGTTGAGCATAGACGACATGGTAGATAACACGTCTGCCAACTGATTCTCTTCTCATTGAATATGCTAGAAAGTGATTTCTTCAAAGTAGGGTATCAGATTTAACACATGTTCTCGATATAAAATGAGATTTGGATGCTTCGTGTCCCATTCTCCCTTAATTTGACTAATCACCAAAGCTGAGTCCCCACATACTTGCAAGAATTTGATCCTCAAGTAAATAGCAGCTTGAATGTCCATGATACACCCTTTGTATTCAGCCATATTGTTGGTGTAGTCGAAACATAACCTGGCGGTGAAAAGTGTATGGCCGCCTTTGGGAGATATAATCACATGGCCAATACCCTTGCCAAGTGCACTAGAAGCTCCATCAAAGACCATGGTCCATCTGGATCCTGGCTCATGTCCTTCATCCGGTCTAGGCTCCTCATAATCGGTGACTAATATAATATCCTCGTCTAGGAACTCAAAATGCATAGACTGGTAGTTATCTACAACTTGATGAGCCAAATGATCAGCTACTACACTTCCTTTGATCGCTTTCTGAGTAGTGTACTGAATTTTGTATTAGGTAAAGATCATTTGCCACCTTGCTATTCTTCCGGAGAGAGCCGGTTTCTTGAATATGTATTTTATCAGACCCATTTTAGAGATCAATAAGGTAATGTGAGTCAACATATACTATCTTAGTCGACGATCAGCCCAAGCCAAAGCGCAACAAGTTTTAACGAGAAGTGAGGATCTTATTTCACAGTCGGTAAACATTTTGCTAAGGTAGTATATTGTATGCTCTTTTCAACAAGACTCATCATGTTGCCCCAACACACACCCCATTAAATTCTCCAACACTGTTAATTATATGATTAGAGGTATTCCTTCAACTGGTGGCATCAGGAAAGGAGATTTTTGTAGGTACTCCTTGATTTTGTCAAAAGTCGTCTGGCAATTGTCATTCCATTCCACCACTTGATCTTTCTTCAGTAATTTGAAGATTGACTCACAAGTAACAGTTATATGTGCAATAAATCTGGCAATGTAATTGAGTCTTCCTAAGAAACCTCTGACTTCCTTCTCGGTATGGGGAGCTGGCATATCCTAAATAGCTTTAACCTTAGCGGGGTCAACTTTGATACTCTCATACCCCAAAATTTTCCCTCCTCATCATAACCTTTCTTACCCCAAAATTTTCCCTCCTCATCATAACCTTTCTTACACCAAAATTGCATTAGCTGTCATACCCCAAAATTTGCCCTCCTTATCATAACCTTTCTTGGATTTGAGGAATTGAGGAATTTGGCATTCACGTATTCAGAATCAAGGTTTTGAGGCATTAAGAATATGAATCATGAATTAGGGTTTTGTGCTTAATGATTGAACCGGTTTTCTTTGCATTAATATGTTACTTATAAAAGAAGGTACTACATTCTATGGTAGTTTAACTTGTCTCGACATTCAAGTATGGGATATCTGTGTTTTTTATCATGAACTATGTGTGGTTTAATTGAAGATTTCAAAGTGTCATTCTTGAAGAGTTAGTTAAAAGAGAAGAAAGAGTTCAAGTTTTCATATTTTGATATTTATTCTCTTTCAAGGCCTATTTAGAGAGAAATTCAAATTCATTATCTTGGCAAGCTTTATTTCAAGGTTCATTTTCAAGATCATCCAAGTTTATAAAAGCCTAATTTTCAAGACTTTTCATAAGGTTCAAGGATTTATTAAAGGGAAAGGTGGAATTTGCTTCCAACATTATATCTAAAGGCTATCAAGCATCCATAAATCGAGATTAAATGAAAAGAGTGAAAATAGATCCAAGAAGAAACTAGGGAGTATTTCCATGTTTTATGATTTATCACTTCAAAGTTCTACGCAAGTTCTAAAAAGCTCAAGTTTCTATGGAACAAATTTCAAGTTACAATATTAGGTAGTTATATCTCAATATCCTAATTGATACAAGTTCATTCAAACTTCAAGTAACCAATTCATCAATTGAATTTACAAATAAGTTTAAGAAGTGCATACAAGACTTTCAAAGTTACAATTTCTATCAAGTTTATTTGCAAAAGAAAGGTGTTGATATAAGGTGAACAAAGAAAGGCAATGTGAATTACAAAAAAAGGGATTTGCTCTAAGTTACAATATTCTATGAAGATATTAATCTACACAATAAAGCTTTGATTGCCTTCTTGAAGTCACAAGTGCTACAAGCTCCTCCAAGTTATGTTTGTCTTTGTCTCAAAGCCCTCGCCATTGCCGCGACTCATGAAACAAAGAAAAATGAACATGGTTAGAAAACATAAACTCATGAACATAAATAAGAAAGAATTTAAGAAAGTATTTTTGCAATTTCATCATTAGGGACTATTGGCAAGAATCAAGATAAAGGTTTTTAATCATGTGCATGCAATCCAAGGCCTCACTCAAAAGTTCATAAATTCAATATCGATCATTGGCCAAAAGAAACCTCATTTGCAAATCTCAAAACTAAATTTGGTTCACAAAAAAAAAGTTTCTTTTAACAAACAATAAAATAGCGAGTCAGAAATCAGAATTTCACAAAAAAAAAGCCTCAGCCCAATACACAATTCGTAAGGCCTATCATCAGAAAAAAATCAAAGTCCAGCAAGCCAATAACAAAGCCACAAGTTAAAAGATCAGAAATGGTGCTCAACCCAAAAGATATAAAACAACATTTTTGTAAGGTCTGGTTTCCTAGAAAATCAGAGACAGTGAAAACCTAAATCTCACACTATAAAAGGATTGATTGCACAAATATCAAGGATCATCAATATTGTTCACGAAGAAACCCAAAACGGCCACAAACCCTAAAATTTTTCATCATTTTCCTACCATAACATTCCCTTCAGAATAGATCAAAAATCGAAAAAAGAAGAAGAGAAGCCAACAAATCAGAGTCAGAGAAAGAAACAAAGAAAGATCTCACCAAAAGGTTGATTGTAGATTCCGAGCCCAACAACTCTGTTTTTGCCTCTCTTTCCCTATCTTACGCTTTAATTTATGCTTGTAGCATTATCACCATCACCGATTCCAAAAACTGTAGGTTTAGGGTTTCAAAACTTCCCTTTTAGATATAGGCCACGTGATGAGTTCTCTGCAAAAAACTAAGTTCAGATTAGGAATGAGAATGAAGAAAGGAATCAGAATCTAAAAAAAACATGAGATTTAGAGGGTCGCCGCTGCCGGCCGCCACCATCACCGTCGTCTTGGATATTTCCGGCGCGACTGGCCTTTCTTCTCTGGTGAGATATGAGTATGGAGAGGTTAGAGCGTTAAAGTTTAGAGAGAGGAAGAATCGTGTTTTCTGATTTTTGTTTTTGTGATTTGTGTTAATTTCATTTTTTTGCTAATAATAAGTAATGATAATTGTTACGTGTGGGTTAGTGGTGGTGACACATGTCACCACCCACTAATTACTGGTTGCGAAATTTAATGTAGCCTGCCTCTCTGCCTTACCATGCACCTGCACACTCTCCACCTTTGATCATCATCAGAACCAATATTCATCTCATCATCCGACGATCCTCATCAGATCTAGTGTTCGTATTATTATCTAACGCGCCAGATTGTACTTCCATGGTGCACCATCAGAAGCAATGTGCGCTGGATCACCACAGGAAGCTTGGGCCGCCCCTCTATTTGGGCCTGGAATTTCTTGTTGGACTTCTTATTAACACCCCTCCAAAATTACTTCAAAACAGGCCCATTTCTAAACTCTCTCCTTAATTATTTCAATTAATTATGCAAATAAATTATTTGTTGGTATATTAAATAATTATTAGTTCATGATAATTTTTATTTGATAATTATCAATTAAATTATTAATTAATTTTTATCAAATAAAAAAAGATCTATTCTAGTAATTATTTAAGGTTTTGGACTTGTATTGTGTGATTTAATTTTTGTATATATCTCACATGCTTGTATGTTTTATTCACAAATTGTACACTTCACACACTTCATGTAATTAATTCCATTTCTCATCTTGGCTTATATGCCAAAAGGGTCTCATAGTTGGGAATGGGCATGACCATCCTCACAAGGTTAATCAAAGCCGTAGTTTGCTTTGATTAACCATAACCCGAAAACTTTGGTCCATATACCAATTGTCCATGCATAAGGGTTTCATAGTTGAGGATAGAAGCACCTATCCTCACGAGATTAATTAAGTCCATATACTTGATTAATCATAACCCAATTCAAGTTCTCTTGGTCCATATACCAAACGCTAAAACACTTTCATAGTAAAAATTTTCAAACCTCGATCCAACGTCGAGTTTCTTTTCAAAAAATGTTTTCATATATAAAATATCTTCTTCCCATGCGTAAGGTAGTCAGTCCTTTTTCGACCCTCAATCGTACGTTTGTCTTCTTTAAATGAATCTAATTAAGCGAAGCTTGTTTTGCATCACCTTTTTTCCAATAAACATTTTTGGTTAGAAAAATATGATTGGAATGATCTTGTCCTCTCCATCCAAGTAATTGGAGCATTAGTCATTGAACGCTTATGGTCCGATGCTTGTCTCCCACATAAAAATAACTTTAACTCATAAAACTTGTCTTTTTCAGTCATATGCGACCATCGAAAACCTTTTCATAAAAGGAGTATGTGTTAGCCATTTCAAAAAGGGAATACACAAGACTTAACTCTCATACAAGCCAAACAAGTCGAGGTTCAAGAGTTTGAAATGTCTAACACATCATTCTTCTAAAATAAACCAACAAACTTCAAGCCTTTTCTAGAGGAACTACGGAACTCTGACTTTCCCATTGCACGAGGGAGTACGTAGGCACAAGACGCGATGTCTTTGGCGAGTTCAAAAACCTAAAAATAAAGACACTTCTTATTTCTCGATCATAACTTATAAATTAGTGAATATACACACAAACACTTAGAACTAAACGGGTCTCATCGAGTACGATGGATGTGAGATGTGCTAGTACCTTCCCCTTGCATAACCGACTCCCGAATTCGTGTCTTTTGATCTCGTAGACCGCCTTATCCCCGAGTTTTATCTATATTTTCCCATTCTTCTTATAACAAATAAAATTAGGTGGCGACATTTTTTTTAAATAACCGATGAAAAAACCAGTTATCGCAGCTGGGGACTTCACTGGGGAAACTCATTTGACTAAGTGAGTCAACCCTAGTTTAGTTCTTCGTTTGTGTGTTTATTTTTTGCCTTTCTTCTTATTGCTCTATTCTTATGTTTATAATTCAGTCATTTTTATTTCCTATTGCTTTGACTATTAATTTGTTAATATTTTCGTTGTGTGGGAATGTTGATGGGATTATAGGAAAATCAAGGCTATAGAACACATAAATTAGAGTGGTAGCGTAGTATTGATTTGCTAGACGGAAATGTATTGTAAGTTGGTGCGAAGGCCACACCTAGGGGAGGTTCTTTCGAATACATTATCGCCGATTGCAAGTTGTTTTTTCATTGACGATAATGTTGTTAGAAGGAATTTTTCCTCTAGTTTAACCTTTAAGGAAACCTAACCTTTGGGCTTTAAGAATGCTCAAATGATACATTCTTGGATATATCGTATAAATTGCAATTTTATTTGTGGTGAAAATGATATAGTCAAGTTGGGATCAATGATATGGAGTACCCCGTTTAAATCCTTTTGTCGAGGGTTACGTTGCATTGTACCGTTAGACCTATTCTTGTTTATTCAGGCCAATACGTAATCCTCCCTCAAACTAAATTCTCTTAAAATAAAATATTATAGCCTTGCAAGTTTCAATTGCGATGGATGACAATATTATAATTTGTGTTTGTTGTATCAAAATACCTTAGAGCCATCCCGGGGGGTTTGTTGGGTAGACGTCAAAACCATATCCTGCCATCATAAAAAAATTCAACATACTAATGCTGCATCGCATTGCATTACATCCATCATGCATAAAAATAATAATAATAATAATAATAATAATAATAATAGTAATAATAATAATAATTTGCAACATTTCATTTTTTCCATTTGCAGGAATCTTAAAGACTTGGTTCGTATAGCAAGCAGTTGACAAATGGATGACAAGAAGCACACCAATCCAATCAAAGTCAAGATGCCAAAGTTGGATGTATTGATACGTTTGAGGGAGAAAGTCAAGACAGTTGATATGACTACCTTCACGAGAAGATATGGTCATATTTTAAAGCTTTTGGATACGCGTGTGGATGTACGCGCTATGGTTTCCTTGTACCAATATTATGACTCTCCGCTTCAGTGTTTTACTTTTCAAGACTTTCAATTGACTCCAACCATTGAAGAGTTTGAGGTTTTGCTAGGATGGCCTTTGAAAAATGGCATCCCTTTCACCAGTTTAGGAGAAAAAGTGACATCCGATAGGCTAGCTGCAGTGTTGTATCTTCCAGTCAGAGAGGTTGCACCTATGTGTAAGTCTAAAGGGGTTCTCCGAAAAGCATTAGAAAGTAAGGTGAAGGAGTTAGCAGAATCGAACAACATGAATGTCTTTTATGCTGTTGTTGCTTTAATCACATTTGGGATTGTCATGTTTCCTAGTAGTGAAGAATAGTTTTTGGAAGAGTATGTTGTTAATGTGTTCGTGTCTAGAAAGAATCTTGTTCCGACCCTTGTGGCAGATGTGCTTTACCACCTTCATATTAGACATGAAAAAAAGAGAGGTATGGTTCTGTGTTGTACTCCTTTGTTATACTCTTGGTTCTTGTCTAACTTACTAACTAAAGGTCCATGGTATGATATCTTGAAAGATCTGTCATGGTCTCAAACTTTAGCTTGTCTCACTTCAGATGTTGTGGTGTGGTATTTACCAAATTGGAATGTGGGAGAAGTTATTACTAACTGTGGGGATTTTCCTAATGTCCCATTGATAGGATCTCAAGGATGTATTAATTACAACCCTAGGTTGTCCTTAAGACAGCTAGGTTATCCGTTGGAGACCGAACTTAATGATTCAGTGTTAAGGGAGCTCCTCTTGGAAGAATTTGGGAAAGGAAATCTTTAATTGTTGAGACAAATCAGAAGTGCTTGGACTCGAATCCATAGGAAGGGAAGAGAGTTTGGGAAAAGAGATTATGTCACGAAGGAAACCTATAAGCAATGGGTGATTGGTAGGGTCAAAGAGGTTAAGCTTCCGTACGCTCCGGTGGTCCATGTTAAAATTCTAGAGCCTGAAATTACTCATGTTCCTATTGAAGAAGTGACCAAGCTCAGAGCTAAAATGTTAGAAATGCAGGAAGAGGATCTGCGACTTCAATTCGCACTTAGTCACATCTCATATGAAAGAGACAATCTAAAATTTAGTCTTCAAGAGACGGATGTTGAACTTCTGAAAAGTCGGAAGTAGGTGGAAAAAGAGAGAAAAGCGAAGTTCCATGTGAAGAAAGATTTAGATGCAACTAATTTTGAATTAAGTGAATTCCATCATAGGTTAGCTGAAGTTGAACAACAAAGAGGACAAGCATACGCAGATGAAGAGCATGCTATCAATGCAAAAGTAGAATTGAGGGTAACTCTTACCGTCAAATACGAGAGTTACATGCTGCATTAAGAAACAGTGAAGCTAGTTTGGCGCATGAAACTCGCCTTAAAGAAGAAGCTCGCATGGCATGTAGTGTGGACCCCGAGGAGTTGGCCAAGAAAATCCAAGACTTGACCATTTCAAGGCATCATATAAGCCAATGGGAGACGACATATGAAGACTTAGAGATTCAGTGCAAGGAGTGGAAAGAAGAAGCTCGAAGTCAAAATGGACTTTGGGAGATCGAGGAGATACCATTTTTAACTTGGAAGAACAAAATAAAGATTTGTATGCAAAATACTCAAGTTTGGTAGAATTCTATAGACAGCTAATGGTGGAATTTCCGTGGAGACTTCAATCAGCTATCGAAGACCTAGAGGAAGACCAGGTGCCCCCAGTAGTGGAATACTTCATTTTTATCTACAAAGGTATGGTGGAGCGATTCAAAAGGGAGATAAGAGAGCTTAGGCCCCGAAGAGGACAAAATTTCTGAGTTTATTACTTTGTGTACTTTTTCAGCTTCATGTATTCGTTGAACTAAAGCAGACCTGCAAGTCTTGCTCTTTATTTTTCTTACAAATAATGATGTTTGTATTCAACTTTTATGTTTGTAATGAAGAACTTGATTATCCATTTGTTGTGCTGATTGCTTACAAGCGAACGAGTTTGATAGGAATCTTTGGAAATGGGAACATGATCATAAGCATTTTTGCATTAACCATACATAAGCATGCATTTTTTTATATATAAAAAAAACACCAAGCTCATTCCATTTCCTATCGTCCAGATTCAAGCTGACTACTCGACATTCGTACGACACGAGCACTAACTCAAAGAAGATAATGGATCAGTACAAAGCCAAACAAGCTGCTATGCAAGGATATATTGACGGATTGAAGTCCAAGATGGACCAACTTATGGAAATGATGATCGCTTAACATAGGAGGGAAGAAGAGTGAGCTGCTAATGAAGCTGTTGTTGCTGCTGCAGCTGTTACAGCAAACAATGATGCTGTTACCCTCAATGCTTCCACAACAAATCACACTGCCAATACTATTGGGGCATCTTTTGTCACCAATGCGGCAACTATTGCTAATCCTTTATTTGCTGTTAGAAATACGAAAATTCATCGAAACGCCAACAACACTCTGTCTCATTTGGCTGGTGTGCAGGTACCCAACCCTTACTTTATGGGCTGCCCCCTAACTTCTTCAGTGGAGCCGATAATCATGGTACTCCTGCGACGGTGCATGTTGCTACACAGGGTGTGGGAAATGAGCAAGAGCAGGATAAAGATGAGCAAGAGAACAAGTGTTCTGTGTCTCCTTAAGCTGATAAAGAGATGCAATATGATTATATGAGGCAGTATTACCAGAGCACTATACCTTTGGGCAACCCTTCTCATTTTCAAGATGTGGCTGCACATAAGATGTGCAATGATTTGGCTGAGCAGATGAAAGAGCTAAGAGGAAAAAGATCTATTGGCATGAGTGCGTTGGAGATGTGTCTTGTACCTGATGTTGTGATCCCACCGAAGTTCAAGGTTCCTGAATTTGAAAAGTATAAAGGGGTAAGTTGTCCGGAGAATCATTTGAGGATGTATTGTCGCAATATGGCGGCACACATTAAAAATAGCAAACTAATGATACATTGTTTCCAAGACAGCCTTTTAGGGGCATCGTTTGATTGGTATATGCAATTGGAGAAGTCTGATATTTGTTCCTGGGATGATCTGTCTGCTGCTTTTTCTAAACAATACCACTACAATACTATCATGGCTCTTAATCGTACACAGCTACAGAACATGTCCCAAAAGGAGAAAGAGTCATTTAAGGAATATGCTCAAAGATGGAGAGAAGTTGCTTCAAGGGTTCAACCGCCCTTAGTGGAAAAAGAATTGAATGATTTGTTTATGGGGAATTTGTCGTCTCAGTATTATGAAATATTGTTAGGGGGTACTTTTTCCGATTTCTATAGTTTGGTGATGGTGGGTGAAAAGATAGAGGAAGGTTTAAAAACTGGTAAGGAGGAAGTGTCGGATCGCCTGCTGCAAAGAAACCATTCAATGGTTTTAAGAAGAGAGAGGTTGAGGCCAACGTTGTCTATGAACCAAACGGTAGAGGAAGAGGGAGACAGTCAGGCAGACCTACTCCTATTCAAGTTCCATACATGCCATACCCTTATTTTTCCGCCATGCAATATCCTGGTATGCCTTATCAGCAACAGATGCAGATACCAATGGCTTTTCCTGCCCAGATTTCCCCAAATCAAGCTTCTCAACAGCAAGAGAGAAAAAGTCCTAGCAAAGGTCAGGTCAAACCTAAGAGTGCTCAAAATCACAGATATACTAAGGAGGAAATCCAGCCGATTCCCATGACATATACAGTCTCCTGCCGTATGTAGTTCAATATGGAATGGTGGTACCTAGAGAGTTGAAGCCCGTGTCTGGACCACTCAAGCTATGGTTAAATGAAAATGCAAGATGTGCTTTCCATGCCAATTCTCCTGGTCATACTACTAAGGATTGATTTGCATTTAAGTGCAGGGTTTAGGAGCTTATCGATCAAAAATTGTTGACCTTCGCTGATGTCCCTAATGTTGCTAGTAACCCATTTCCAGGACATGGGGCACCATCGGTGAGTGCTTTGGTCGAAGATGAAAGGAGCCTAGTTATGGATGTGAATGAATTAAAGACTCCATTAAAGTTGGTATTTGAGGAGTTGATAAGAGCCAATTTGCTGAAAGGTATCCATGATGATTTTCAAATATGTCAGGATGGTCCACGACAGTGTTCAGAATTCAAAGTATATCTAGAGAGGTTAATGAGCCAACACAAAATTTAGTTTAGCCGGACGCGTCTTAAGAATGAAGTGGATGTTGTGGTGCCATTGATCAACAATAGAAGGATCCACATACCTCTAGTGGTTTCTGTCACGATGAATGAAGGACCACTTACCACTGTTGAGCCAATGGTGATTTACCCCATGTTCAAATTCCTTATAAAAATACTAAGGTTGTACCATGGAATTATACACCTGAGGTTGTTGTGGGTGGCAAGCATGTGGTGTTGGGAGAACCTAATATTTAAAATATCACCGACGCAAGTAGCATGACTTGTAGATGTCATATCTATCACCAAGATTTGTCAAAGAGTAGGGTTGCTGAGAAAGTGTTAGAGTCTTCCCTGAAGAAAAATATAGGTGTTGATCTAAGTGCAGGGGAGTTAAAGGATGTCTTCAACCCAAATGATGAAACTCTGAAGATCATTAAGAGGAGTGATTATAAGGTGATTGACCAGCTCAGCCAAACTCCTACGAAGATTTCAATTTTGTCCTTGCTGAAGAGTTCTGACGCTCACAAAATGGCCTTGCTAAAGTTCCTTCATAATGTGTTTGTTGTTGAAGACATTACAGTTAATCAGTTGGATGTTTCCATTTCAGGTTTGAATGATAGTAGTTTCTTGTTCTTCACTAATGCGGATCTCCCTCCGAATGGATGTAATCATAATATGGCTTTTTATATTTCTATCACTTGTGGTGAAACGACTCTTGCTAGAGTATTAGTTTATATAGGTTCAACCTTGAATGTGATTCCAAAGATAACTCTGGCTTAACTACAGGTAGATGATGCGGTAATGAGACCTAGTTCTTTGGTGGTGAAAGCTTTTGATGGCTCTAGAAGGATGGCAGTGGGCGAAATTGATCTCCCATTGCTCATAGGACCTCAGCTGTTCAATATCACTTTCCAAGTGATGGACATTTTCCCAACTTATAGTTGTCTGTTGGGAAGACCTGGGATACACGGCGCCAAAGTTGTTACCTCTGAAAGCTTAGAAAACACTTAGAAGGGGGGGGGGGGTGGGTTGAATACGTTTTTCAAATTAAATCTTACTCCTTGACAAACAACAAAACTAAATACTCAAGGATTTTTATCCTGGTTTGTTTGAAACTCAAACTACTCCAGTCCACCCGTCAAGGTGATTTCGCCACTATCAACGAGGACTTAATCCACTATAATCAAAAGATTACACTACACAACCAACTGTTGTGACTAACAACAATGCACAAGGAAACTGCAAGTGACTAACACCTCTAAGACTCAACTAGTCCTACACCTCTTGAGAAATCTGACCCAACTAATCTCTCAAGGAACAATTTCAAATGAACTTCTAGATAATGTGTTTACAATATGCTTATATAAAGCTTTATCATTTACAATGATTTTTACACAAATTAATTAAGCTCAAGAACTTAGAAACATAATGTTAAAGAATGATGATTTCAATTTCAGCAGCGTAAGTTCTCTATGATAATTGTTGTTGTTCTTCTTTGAATTTGAATGCTTTATATAGAGCTTCTTAGAAAGTTTTTGTTGCATGGTAGCGTGTCTTGGATACAGGAAAGTGTAATTAAGGATGCATAACTTCACGTGATTTTTCTTAACCAATGATTCTTGAAAATTGAGCCACTCAAGTACTTAACCGTTTTAGCTTAGTAGGATAACATTGTTGTAGCACACCTTGTCTTAGAAGATGATGTACACATAGATCATAATCTTCTTTAAGCCTTGTTAGAACATATTCTTATCATAACATTCTGTTGGTGCTTTCTATCAGAGGTTTGCGCTTGCATGCTTCTATTAGAGGTTACCTCTAGCTTGTGTGACCAGAAGTTCTGCTTTTATTAGAACTTCTAATACTTCTTTTACTCAGCATAACTTTGATGTCTCTATTTTATTCAATGCTTGAGTCAGAACATCATCTGAAATGAAAACAATATTCATCAGAGTATCATATCTATTATACAAAATTTATTCCACTTGTTATCATCAAAACTCTAAGGTAATATTAGAACCAAACTATGTTCTAACAACCTCGACACTCCATTAGAAGTTGAAGTTCTTATTGCATGACCAAGTAGCGGAGGTTGGTGGTGAAGAGGACTATATAGTTAGCCATCTTTCCGAATTCAGGTACATTGATGTGGGTGATGAGGTGCATGGTGTAACACCCCAATATTACGCAAGGTTTATATATGCAAAAATCAGAGTAAATTAAAATTTCATAAATTCAATACTGAGGCATCACACCTTCAAAACCAAATTACTTTAAACAATTTGCTTTAAAGTATAAATCTCGGATACATAGCATCGTCGGAAAACATAAATTGATTCATAAAAATCAAAACATTTTCTTTATTAAACTTCCTTAACAAATCATATTTTCATAAAGTATGATTCTTATTTACAAAAGGAAAAATAGCTAAAGAACAACAACAAGACAACATAATTATTCCCCCCGAGTGCTACGTATCAGAGCGACACCGACTCGACTAATAGCAGCTATAAACTCTGTCTTCATAACCTGCACGTTACCAATATAAAGGTAACGGCGAAACAAGTAAAGGGTGAGATACTCCAAAATATATAATTAAAGGCATGATAAAGTATATATATATATATATATATATATATATATATATATATATATATATATATATATATATATATATATATAGTTTCGGAATTATAAAGGGTATAGATTAATAAGTGTAATTCCAACACATATTCAAAACTCACTTACTTTAATCGTCATACTAATGTGTATAATCAACACTTTATCGCCATAACCTCATCGGAATAAATCATCACAACAACACATAAACTATAAACAACAACATCAAACAACAACACCAAACAACTAACATAAATACCAAACAACAACATAAACTATAAACAACAACACATAAACACCAAACAACAACATAAATAAAATCATCACCAATTGGCAAAAGCCCATCGTCGTTTTTCGGCATGAAAGCCCATCGTCACAAACATCATCACATCATATTTGCATTAAGCATTTCATCAAGTTAAATCATCGCAAAACTCATCATTTATATTCATCGCATGGTTATCATGAAATTATAAAATCATATTCATTTCATGTTCATCATAAAGATCATCCCCAAACAAAGCATCATATATCATCGAAATTCAACATCGTCAATCAATTAAAAACCCAACGCCAAACAACTCAAACATAAACAAAACCGACTCCATGAGACACGACTATGTTATGCATGTGGTACCCGTCGCTTTGTCCATAATTAGGAACACTTGGCATAAAAGCCTCGTCGCTTGGCATAAAAGCCTCGTCGCTTGGCATAAAAGCCCATCGTCTCCAATGCAATGTATGTGACTCAACTATAAAACAACACAACAAAACATCATCGGCACTCATCAAAATTGGCATAAAACCCACATCGCCATAATTTATCCGCATCAAGATAAATATATCATCGCATCATATTTGCATCATGCAAAACATCACCAATAATTCATCATCATCAAAAATCATGCATTCACAAATCGGAAGCATTTATTAACAACATCTATATAATCATCACATTATCATGTACAAAGACATATATCATCGCATCGCATAAAATCAAGTATTCATTAATAAATACATCGTCGCAAAATATTATGTTTAATCACACTACATCATTATCAATTCATTCACTAAATTCCTAATACGGAAAAATAGTCAAACACCTATTATCCTCGCGAAAGCTATTATTAATAACTGACATTAATCATAATCGTCAACATCGCAATCGGATTGTCCATACGTATCTTAAATCTACTAAAACGCAATCCGATTCAATTTAACTGTAAATTGGCCTATTTCGGGTCATCTCGTAAAAAATCGTAATTTCGAAAAACTAACCTCACCACTACGTTCTACACGTCGAACTTAGCTAGCACGTCAATTTTTGTTGAATTCGGAGCAACTTGCTCTGTCGTCAAATTTACCGAAATCGGAAAATCGGAACATAATAAGGTTCCAAATTTAATTGGCTAACTTATGTCCTAGTTATATTTTATTAATATAAAGTGTTACTAGGTGGAATTTGAATTATTAAAAGAAACAGAAGCTATCCAAGAAAATTATGCTGGAGATTATGTTTACAGAAAAACAGAAAATGTTGCAAACAGAAAACACAGTTACAGAAAAATGCCGTGCCTTCCCCTACCACAAGGGACGTCCATCCCAGCTTGATGAAGGAGAGGAGGCGGGAGCCTCAAGGAAGGGGGCGGTCGCCCCACACATGGAGGTGGGCGCCTCCCCCATGCACCACCTTCCACTCCTTTTCTTCTTCCCTTGCGTTTGGAAACAGACTGTGTTTTTTAACAGTTTTCCAGTTTTCTTATTTTTTCTTCATTTCCATTATATACTTTCATTTCTACTACTAGCAATGAAATACACCCATAATCCCTACTCCTAATCCAACTTTTCTAAACTATTTTAACAATCAACCAACCAAAACCCTATAAACCAACTATCAATTTTTCCCCCAAATCCAAAATATAACTATCAAAACCTAGCAATATGAGATGGAGAATCAAACCCCTTACCTCTAGTGCTTGGATGATTCTTGATGATTCAACATATTCACCCTCAATCCCTTGCTCTTGCTCTTCTTCTTCTTCTTCTTCTTCTTCCGAAAACCCTCTTTTCTCTCCATGCTTCTATGTTTGGCTTGGTGTTGGAAATGGAAAGAAAAGGGGAAAAATGGTTTTATAATTATGTTTTCTTACTAGCTAGGGGTGTAAACCCAATTCCCTTGAATTGCTCCCCACACCCCTAACTTAATTAATAATATCTAATAATATTAATTACTCAATTAATTAAAATAATTCCGGGGAATTAAATATCGGTCCGAGTAATATTTTACCAAACCGAACGGAATAAAAACCCGACCGAACGAAACGTCGTCAAATATATTATCAGATATATTGATTAATATAAATATTTTTGTCGCAAAATAAATATCGATCGGTAATTCGAAAATATTAATATAATATAATATTAATTAAAACGGACGTTACAACTCTCCGCCACTTATAAACTTTTCGTCCTCGAAATTTCGACCAAAACGAACAAATCGGGACATGCCTACGTATTCGTCCACTCAATCCTCGCGTCAATTAAACAACACACAAAAGACACCAAAAATAAGGGTATCTCCCTAACCACAACGTCCATTCAAGAACAACCATGCCGAGATGCAAAGCCCATACAATGCACTCGACAACCAACTAACACCCAACAACTAAACAAGTCGCAGACACACCGGTTCACTCGAGAACCAAACAAACAAGATCGATACTATCTTAACGTCTCAACCATAGAATTAGTTACACACTCGAACCGACACCTCGGAAACGAGTCACCAAAGATAGGAACATAAAGTCCTACGACACAACACCGACACCATTGCCAAAACGAAAACAACAGAATGGTTATACAAACCAAAACTGAAACAATCAGAAAAGGATAAAACCACGCGTTCTACACAAACACGAAAGAGATGCCTTCAATCACGCATAAGTATGAACTCAAGAATCACAATTGCAGCTATCGCTTTCAATCAAGAAAATCACAAGGTCACATCGTCCTTGTAAAATACCAACGTACAACCCTCGAACAATAACAAGTTACTCAAACATAACCGAACTGCGACACACCACTCATCCTAGGGCGTACACTGACGACTTACGACTATAACTCACTAGTCCAAATCCAATGATCTCGCATACTCGCTAACCATTCAATGCTCGATATCTAAACCATGATGCGTCACTTTAATTCATAAGATGCCAACGGTAAAACAACTTGGTTAATCCTCAGCTTCACAATTAATCAGAATGGATACGTTCAAAGCGTCCGGACACCTACTAACATCAGTCTCATCAACTCGAAATCACTCTTTCATTCTCGATTGTTTAATGTCCATTGCTCCTCTAAAATACACGACATAGTTTGACCTTTTCAAATATAGTCCAAATATTCACTTGTGAACCTTCGACGTATACACTTGACTTCAACGAAGTTTTCCTTTAAAACAATTCAATTCCCAAAATATATATCAAGTAATCACCATCCTCGTATCGTCGCAACGATCTATACACAGGCTTCTTATTCGAAACACCTTTCACAACTTTCAATCTTCCAAAGTGGTAATTCAAACCAAAACACTCTCTCAAGAACCCAACCCATCAACGTCGTCTCATACTCCTGACTTACAACACAGGTTGGACTTAGAACCATAACATAAATTTCCATGGAACCCAACAAGAACACCATCGCGACCGACTTTAGTCCCAAATAGAATAATTTCTTTTATAACACATCAATCATCTTAGGGTACCTGTGGCTACCAAACCGTCACGAAATTCCTTACCGTCAAGACTTATCTTAGTCGTAATCTAATAATCCACCGCGACCATTAGTATCCGACGAAATCCATATGTTAGTAGTGAACAAATCCTTAATAACCTTCTGAGCTTAATCTCAACAAGTGTCTCAAAACAAACATGCAACATTCTTCAAAATAATAAATCCCAAATCAGATATTCTTGGGTTATCTGCGATATCAACATACTAAACTCATCATCAGATGAAGTCTCTTTATAGATCGCACTCAAACTTGACTTGTCTTTAACAATCCCAATCTCCTCGTCGTTAACATTTGTTCCTTTAAGATATCAAATGAGCACAACTGCATCCAACTCTAACTCACGCGTCCGACAACTTTTCCTTATGAAAAATCAAATTTTTCCTAGGTAGTAATACACTTTTCTAAATCTATGTCGAAATACATCTCAAGTCCAAAATAAAATATCTCATTACACCACACAAAGGTTCTTCAGTACTAAACAAGACTAAAAATCAAAGTATTCGCTAAACTCTGCACTTGTTCAAACAAATTCGCTTCCCATTGCGAAGTCCAATTAGTGACTCAACCATCTCGGGTCAAAATACTCACGATCAATACCAACTTATAAAAAGATCTTCCATCAAACTCACAAAGCTAACCATCCAAAACAAAGGAACTTCTAAGATCTGAAATAACTCCCTTGAAGTCTTTTGCAAGATACAAAATAAATCTTTGGGGAACTGTCAAAATATCACCATCTAAGTCGCTTACTTAAGGCACTCTCGTCTACCAGATCAAAACTCTTTCTTTAGAATACTCGACATGCACCAGTCTAACTTCACTACCAACAACGCAAAGCTCGGATGCTTGCTACGATCCCTTAACTTGATGTGAACCAAATAATATCTATCAACACGAAATAGCTCTTACAACTACTCATGAGAGTCCTGTCCGAACATTCCAAAATCATACCTGACGCATTAGTCACACTAATGACATCAGCATATACTCGCCCGAACCATACGCTATCCTGAAAAAGCATTGTCTAAACATCTTCAGTTCTCACACTAACCCGTAGACAGCCAGACTTTACATTGGTTCCACTAAACATAAAAGCTCCAAATGACTGATCTATCCAACATCAGTCCTTGGAAGTAGATACTTGTCCTCAACAGCCACTTCGTTCCTTTGCCTGAAACGACACATCAACTTAAGCGACCATCGTTCTTCTCGAACAACACAATGATAGAACTCCACGGTGACCCGCTCGAATAACAAACTCTGCTCAAACCCATCCTCAAGTTGACTCTTCAACTCTAATTCAGAAGCAAACATCCCTTAAGAATACTTCGAATCACAACTAATTCCAGAAACTAAATCCATCAAAACTTCATCTCGCACTACTGCGGTAATTCACTCACATCTCCACAAAAGGCTTCGGAAGAATCACAACAAGAAGCTCGCTTGCCAAAATCTTGTTTCTCACCAAATCCAAATTTGCCCACAACTCAAGTAACCAGACACCACCTTGTGCCAACACATCTGCTTCATACACTATTAAACTGGCAAGACAAGTCTATCCCAACCAACACAAATCCCGACTACTATCAACAAGAGATTAAGGGTGATCAGTTCCTCAATTTGTCAATAGACAGTCAACAATCATGATGGTGACATAAACCATCTTTACCCAACTACAACAGTGTCTTCAAACTTACACTTCCAGTTACCCAAGCGTAACACTGCTTGAGGCTCCACCCTAAGCCACAAGCGCCACCAAGAAGTAAAACTTCTCCCCCACTTGCTTCAAACTCATCTCTGCAGACAAACAAATAGAAACAAGCAAGTACCGACAGTGTTTCACACAAATGTCGCATACAACAGGGTTTAAACACATAAATAACCTGGCCGACAGACCGACCTGCTCTAATACCACTAATGTAACACCCCAATATTACCCAAGGTTTTATATACAAAAAATCAGAGTAATTTAAAATTTCATAAATTAAATACTGAGGCATCACACCTTCAAAACCAAATCACTTTAAACATGTTGCTTTAAAGTATAAATCTCGGATACATAGCATCGTCGGAAAACATAAATTGATTCATAAAGATCAAAACATCTTCTTTAATAAACTTCCTCAACAAATAATATTTTCATAAAGTATGATCCTTACACATAAAGGTATAACAACAACAAAACAACATAAATATTTCCCCCCGAGTGCTACGTATCAGAGAGACACCGACTCGACTAATAGCAGCTATACACTCCGTCTTCATAACCTGCACGTTACCGATATAAAGGTAACGGTGAAACAAGTAAAGGGTGAGATACTCCAAAACATATAATTAAAGGCATGATAAGTATATATATAGTTTTGGAATTATAAAAGATATAGGTTAGTGAGTGCATTCTAACACCTATCTAAATCTCACTTACTTTGATCTCCATTCTAATGTGTATAATCTACACTTTATCTCCATAACCTTATTGACATAAATCGTCACACCACATAAACGTTCCTCACCACGAAATCGTCACAAGTTAATACTTCACTAATCTATACGGAAATCATAAACAACACATCAAACAACAACATCAAACAATGCTAATACATAAGCAACATCAATAGAATCATCACAAATTGGCTAAAGCCCATCGTCGCTTTTTGGCATAAAAGCCCATCGTCGCAAACATCATCACATCATATTTGCATTAAGCATTTCATCTAAATTAAATCGTCACAAAGCTCATCAATTATATTCATCGCCTAGTTATCATGAAATTATCAAGTTATATTCATTTCATGTTTATCATAAAGATCCTCACCAAACAAAATATCATATATCATTGTAATTTAACATCGTCAATTTAATTAAAACCCAACACCAAACAACTCAAACATAAACATAACCGACTCCATGAGGCACGACTATGTTATGCATGTGGTACCCATCGCTTTGTCCATAAATAGGAACACTTGGCATAAAAGCCTCGTCGCTTAGCATAAAAGCCTCGTTGATTGGCATAAAAGCCTCGTCGCTTGGATAAAAGCCCAATCGTCGCCAATGCAATGTATGTGACTCGACAATAAAACAACACAACACAAAAACATCATCGTCGCTCATCAAAATTGGCATAAAGCCCACATCGCCATAATTTATCCAAAACAAGATAAATATGTCATCGCCTCATATTTGCATTATGCAAAACATCACCAATATTCATTATCATCAAAAATTATGCATTCACAAATCGGAAGCATTTATTAACAAGTATTCCTTAGTAAATACACTGTTGCAAACATTATGTTTATACACTGCACATCATTATCAATTAATTCACCAAATCCCAAAAACGGAAAATTAGTCAAACACCTATAATCGTCGCGAAAGCCATTTCTAATAACCGACATTAATCATAATCGTCAACATTGAAATCCGATTGTCCATACGTGCCTTAAATCTACTAAAACACAATCCGGTTCAATTTAACCGTATTTTGGCCTATTCCGGGTCATCTCTTAAAAACTCGTAATTTCTAAAAACTAACCTCACCACTATGTTCTACACGTCGAACTTAGCTAGCACGTCAATTTTCGTTGAATTCAGAGCAACTTGCTCCGTCGTCGAATTCACCGAAATCGGAAAATCGGAACATAATCGGGGCAAAAGAAGTGCAAAAATTAGAATATGGGAGGCTACAGATACATCAACACGGGCCCCCGTGTTAATTAACATGGCCCGTGTTGAAAAGCCACTAGAAACAGAAAAAAAACACCAAGTCAGTGAATCAACACGGGCACCCGTGTTCATCAACACGACCCGTGTTGATTGGCCTGGCAGCACATATCCCTTCTTCAAGAGGTCAACACGGGCACCCGTGTTAATCAACACGGCCCGTGTCGATGGCTGCGTGTGAAAACTCCATTTTTAACATTCCCCACTTCACTTTTACCATTCCCATTGATTCTAATCATCATCAACCCCATAATCCCTACTCCTATTCCAACTCTTCTAATCTATTTCACTTAAACAATCAACCAAAACCCTATAAATCAACTTATCAACTTTTCCCCCAAATCCAAAACATAAACATCAAAACCTAACAATATGAGATGGAGAATCAAACCCCTTACCTCTAGCTTGGTTCATTGCAAGATGCTCCAACAAAACCCCAAATCCATGCTTGCTCTTGCTCCTCCTCCTCTTCTTCTTCTTCTCCAAACCCTCTCTTTTCCTCCATGTTTCTATGTTTCTATTTTTCTTGAGTTTGGAAAAATGGAAAGAAAAACAAAGGAAAGGGTTTTTATGTTGTTTCTACTAGTAAGCCAAGTTTCTATGTTTGGTTTTGTGTTTTGAATGGAAGGAAAATGAGGGGAAATGGTTTCTAAAGTGTGGTCTTACTAGTCAAAGGGTGAAAAACCCAATCCTACTAAATTGCTCCTCACACCCCTATCCAATTATATCATTAATTCAAATAATTCCGGAGAATTAAATATCGGATCCGAATAATATTTTACCGAACCGAACGGAATAAAACCGGACCGTACTAAACGTCGCCAAATATATTATCATATATATATATATATATATATATAAATATTCTCGTCGCAAAATAAATATCAATCGGTAATTCCAAAATATTAATATAATATAATATTAATTAAAAACAAGACGTTACACAAAACAAAGGAACTTCTAAGCTCTGAAATAACTCCTTGATGTCTTCTACAAGATGTAAAATAAATCTTCGCAGAGCTGTCCAAGATATCACCGTCTAAGTTGCTTACTTAAGGCACTCTCATCCAACAGTTCAAAACTCTTTCTTTAGAATACTCGACATGCACTGATCTAACTTCACTACTGATAACACAAAGCTCGGATGCTTGCTACAATTCTTTAACTTGATGTGAACCAAATAATATCCATGAACACGAAATAACTTTTACAACTACTCATGAGAGTACTGTCTGAACATTCCAAAATCGTTCCTGATGCATTAGTCGCACTAATGACAGCAACAAATACTCGCCAGGACTATACGCTATCTTGAAAAGCATTGTCTAAACATCTTCAGTTCTCACACTAACCCGTAGACATCCAGACCTCACATCGATCTCACTAAACACATAAACTCTAAATGACTGATTCATCCAAATATCAATCCTCGAAAGTAGACACTTGCCCTCAACATCCACTTCGTTCCTTGCCTGCAAACGACACACCAACTCGGGCAACCTTTGCTCTTCTCGAAAAACACAACGGTAGCACTCTACGGCGACCCGCTCGAATAAACAAACTCTGCTTAAACCAATCCTCAAGTTGGCTTTTGAACTTTAACTCAGAAGCAAACATCCCTTAAGAATACTTCGAATCACAACTAATTCCAGAAACTAAATCCATCAAAACTTCACCTCGCGCTACGGCAGTAATTCACTCACATCTTCACAATATGCTTAGGAAGAATTACAACAAGAAGTTCGCTTGCCAAAATCTTGTTTCTCATCAAAATCCAAATTTGCCGACAACTTAAGTAACCATGCACCACCTTGTGCCAACACATCTGCTTCATACACTCTTAAGTTGGCAAGACAAGTCTATCCCAACCAACACAATTCCCGACTACTATCAACAAGAGACTAAGGGCGATCAGTTCCTCAATTTGTCAATAGGCAGTCGACAATCATGATGGTGACGTAAACCATCTTTGCCAAACTACAACAGCGTCTTCAACCTTACTCTTCAAGTTACCAAAGTGCAACCCTGCTTGAGGCTCCATCTCTAAGCCACAAGCACCACCAAGAAGTAAAACTTCTTCCCCACTTGTTTCAAACTCATCTCTGCAGACAACAAAAGAAACAAGCAAGTACCGACAGTGTTTCACACACGTGTCGCATACAACAGGGTTAAACACATTAATAACCTGGCCGACAGACCGACTTGCTCTGATACCACTAATGTAACACCCCAATATTACCCAAGGTTTATATATGCAAAAATCAGAGTAAATTAAAATTTCATAAATTCAATACTGAGGCATCACACCTTCAAAACCAAATTACTTTAAATAGTTTGCTTTAAAGTATAAATCTCGGATACATAGCATCGTCGGAAAACATAAATTGATTCATAAAAATCAAAACATCTTCTTTATTAAACTTCCTTAACAAATCATATTTTCATAAAGTATGATTCTTATTTACAAAAGGAAAAATAACTAAAGAACAACAACAAGACAACATAATTATTCCCCCCGAGTGCTACGTATCAGAGCGACACCAACTCGACTAATAGCAGCTATAAACTCCATCTTCATAACTGCGTTACCAATATAAAGGTAGCGAAACAAGTAAAGGGTGAAATACTCCAAAACATATAATTAAAGGCATGATAAAGTATATATATATATATATATATATATATATATATATATATATATATATATATATATATATATAGTTTCGGAATTATAAAGGGTATAGATTAATAAGTGTAATTCCAACACATATTCAAAACTCACTTACTTTAATCGTCATACTAATGTGTATAATCAACACTTTATCGCCATAACCTCATCGGAATAAATCATCACAACAACACATAAACTATAAACAACAACATCAAACAACAACACCAAACAATGCTAATAACATAAGCAACATAAATAAAATCATCACCAATTGGCAAAAGCCCATCGTCGTTTTTCGGCATAAAAGCCCATCGTCACAAACATCATCACATCATATTTGCATTAAGCATTTCATCAAGTTAAATCATCGCAAAACTCATCATTTATATTCATCGCATGGTTATCATGAAATTATAAAATCATATTCATTTCATGTTCATCATAAAGATCATCCCCAAACAAAGCATCATATATCATCGAAATTCAACATCGTCAATCAATTAAAAACCCAACGCCAAACAACTCAAACATAAACATAACCGACTCCATGAGACACGACTATGTTATGCATGTGGTACCCGTCGCTTTGTCCATAATTAGGAACACTTGGCATAAAAGCCTCGTCGCTTGGCATAAAAGCCTCGTCGCTTGGCATAAAAGCCCATCGTCTCCAATGCAATGTATGTGACTCAACTATAAAACAACACAACAAAACATCATCGGCACTCATCAAAATTGGCATAAAACCCACATCGCCATAATTTATCCGCATCAAGATAAATATATCATCGCATCATATTTGCATCATGAAAAACATCACCAATAATTCATCATCATCAAAAATCATGCATTCACAAATCGGAAGCATTTATTAACAACATCTATATAATCATCACATTATCATGTACAAAGACATATATCATCGCATCGCATATCATCAAGTATTCATTAATAAATACATCGTCGCAAAACATTATGTTTAATCACACCACATCATTATCAATTCATTCACTAAATTCCTAATACGGAAAAATAGTCAAACACCTATAATCGTCGCGAAAGCTATTCCTAATAACCGACATTAATCATAATAAATCAACAACATGATCGGATTGTCCATACGTATCTTAAATATACTAAAACGCAATCCGATTCAATTTAACCGTAAATTGGCCTATTTCGGGTCATCTCGTAAAAAATCGTAATTTCGAAAAACTAACCTCACAACTATGTTCTACACGTCGAACTTAGCTAGCACGTCAATTTTCGTTGAATTTGGAGCAACTTGCTCCGTCGTCGAATTTACCGAAATCGGAAAATCGGAACATAATCGGGTTCCAAATTTAATCGGCTAACTTATGTCCTAGTTATATTTTATTAATATAAAGTGTTACTAGGTGGAATTGGAATTATTAAAAGAAACAGAAGCTATCCAAGGAAATTATGCAGGAAACTATGTTTACAGAAAAACAGAAAATGTTGCAAACAGAAAACACAGTTACAGAAAAATGCCGTGCCTTCCCCTACCCACAAGGGACGTCCGTCCCAGCTTGATGAAGGAGAGGAGTCGGGGGCCTCAAGTAAGGGGGAGGTCGCCCCACACATGGAGGTGGGAGTCTCCCCCATGCACCACCTTCCACTCCTTTTCTTCTTCCCTTGCGTTTGGAAACAGACTGTGTTTTTTAACAATTTTCCAGTTTTCTTATTTTTTCTTCATTTCCATTATATACTTTCATTTCTACTACTAGCAATGAAATACACCCATAATCCCTACTCCTAATCCAAATTTTCTAAACTATTTCAACAATCAACCAACCAAAACCCTATAAACCAACTATCATTCCCCCAAATCCAAAATATAACTATCAAAACCTAGCAATATGAGATGGAGAATCAAACCCCTTACCTCTAGTGCTTGGATGATTCTTGATGATTCAACATCTCCACCCTCAATCCCTTGCTCTTTCTCTTCTTCTTCTTCTTCCCAAAACCCTCTTTTCTCTCCATGCTTCTATGTTTGGCTTGGTGTTGGAAATGGAAAGAAAAGGGGAAAAATGGTTTTATAATTATGTTTTCTTACTAGCTAGGGGTGTAATTATCAGATATATTGATTAATATAAATATTTTCGTCGCAAAATAAATTATCGATCGGTAATTTGAAAAATATTAATATAATATAATATTAATTAAAACGGGCGTTACACATGGGACTCTCTTTCAGGCTCTAGAGATTGTGGGTGCAGTGCAAAAAGAAACCAAGACTGTTGAGAAGCCCATGGGTAACATGGCCTGCTGGCAGGATGTTAAGGCCCTCATTGATAGTGTAAACCCAAAAGGTTGGGGAGAAGTTGTGGACGTGGTGGAAAAGAAAGATAAGGATGGAATCGGGTACCACCCCTCCTTCAAGATCAATGGAAAGCCATAATCAAGCAAAGGACAAGTCCCTAGTCTTGAAGACACCTTTGTTTCAAAAGATTTTCGTTCTGACGAAACTACCAATGCTATTGATGATGATGAGTATGTATTTGAGTTTTCCAAGATGGTGTTTCGCACCCCCTGGCACTTCTCTCAAGAATTGGTCTGTCAAAGATGTTGCCCCGATCATTTATTTTTCAAAGTAATTTCTTGTTTTTCAAAACAAAGTCTTGTGCTCTGACCAAGGCACGAAGGATCGCTTTGTAGGGCACATCGTTTTAATGAATACAATTTTATCTTCAATAAAAAGTGCATTTTGTTATTTAGTTTGAGATCTCTGTTTATCTTTTTGTTTTATTTTCACTTTCTTTTCAAGAGTATACGTGTAAAAACAACAACACTTTCATTATAATTTTTACATGAGAAAATATACATACATAGATAAAAAGAAAATCAATCATTTATGCAAAGCACCTGAAACTGAACTCGTTGGACATAGCCGTGCTATTATTCCTTTTGACTTCGATTTTTCGATCAACCAAACTGAAGAAGATGGTGAGGAAGACTGTGAACTCCCTTAAGAGTTAACATGTTTGGTCGAACACGAAGAGAAGGTTATCCAACCTCATCAAGAACCAATGGATGTGATCAATCTGGGGACTGAAGAGGATTGTAAGGAGGTCAAAGTTGGAGCTGCTTTGGAGCAAGGAGTAAAAGATGAATTAGTCAGATTGTTGCAAGAGTATGTGGATGTGTTCGCATGGTAGTGCTAAGATATGCCCGACCTCGACATTGATATTGTTATGCACAAGCTGCCATTAAAGCCCAAATGTTCTCTTGTGAAACCGAAACCAAGGAGAACACACCCAAAGATGGCCAAGAAGATCCGAGATGAAGTCAAGAAACAATTTGAGGATGCTTTCCTTGGCGTGTCAGTATATCCAGATTGGATTTCCAATATTGTACCTGTCCCCAAGAAAGATGGAAAGTGCAAATGTGTGTGGATTATAGGGACCTGAACAAAGCTAACCCGAAGGATGACTTCCCTTTACCTCATATTGATGTTTTGGTTGACATCAAGGCTCAGTTTTCTGTGTTTTATTTCATGGATGGTTTCTCGGGTTATAATCAGATTAAAATGGACCTGACAGATATGTTGAAGACAACTTTTACCACCCCTTGGGGAACTTTCTATTACAAGGTTATGTCGTTTGGATTAATGAATGCAGGGGTAACTTATCAGAGATCCATGGTAACTCTTTTCCACGAGGTGATGCATAAGGAAATAGAAGTGTATGTGGACGATATGATTGCTAAATCTCAGACTAAAGAAGAGCATATTGTTTATCTAAAGAAGTTGTTTGACAGATTGAGGAAGTATAGACTTTGCCTGAGTCCTAACAAGTGTACCTTTGGGGTTCAATCTAGGAAGTTGCGTGGTTTCATAGTGAGCCAACGAGGCATTGAGGTGGATCCCAACAAAGTAAAATCCATTTAGGATATTCCTGCACCAAGAACAAAAAAATAAGTTTGTGGTTTCGTGGGACATTTGAATTACATTTCCAGGTTTATCTCGCATTTGACTGCTACTTACGAACCGATGTTCAAGTTATTGAAGAAAGATCAGACCATCACGTGGAATGATGATTGTCAACATGAATTTGATAAAATTAAAGAGTATTTGCAACAAACATCGATCTTGATACTGCCTATGCTAGGGAAACCTCTTATAATGTACCTGACTATGCGTGAAGGATCCATGGGTTGTGTTCTAGGACAACATGATGAAACTAGAAGAAAAGAACATGCGATATATTACTTGAGTAAAAAGTTCACAAATTATGAGAGCCGGTACTCCTTGTTGGAAAAGACTTGTTGTGCTTTAGCGTGGGGTGCTCTCTGTTTGAGGCAATATATGGTTTGTCATACCACAATGTTAATATCTAAGATGGATCCCATTAAATATATTTTTTAGAAGCCAAATTTGGTAGGAAGGATTGCTCGCTGGCAGATGGTGTTGTCAGAATATGACATCCAGTATGTGACGCAGAAGGCTATTAAAGGAAGTTTTATATCTGAATACCTCGCTCACAAACCTGTAGAAGATTATCAGCCAATGAAGTTTGACTTCCTAGATGAAGATTTTATGTTTATAAGAGACTGTAATATTCTCGACCCAGAAGAAGGACCTGAACAAGGATCACGATGGACCCTAGTGTTCGATGGTGCATCTAATGCAGTAAGGTCATGAAATTGGGGCAATCTTTACTTCTCCAAAAGGGTACCACATTCCCTTTACGGCCAAATTTTTTTTTGATTATACAAACAACAAGGCAGAGTACGAAAATCTTGAAGTTTATGGGGACTCGGCACTTGTCATCTGCAAAGTTACAAGAGAATGGGAGACTCATAATGAAAAGTTGATTCCGTTTAGGGATCATGCTTTGAAGTAGATACTGTATTTTGATGAGATAACTTTCCATCACATTCATGGTTTTCCTCAAACTTTATAGAGACTTATATAATTTTGAAATATCATCACATTTTCTAAAGACTTTTATTCACTTCAAATATCATCATATTTCTTAAGGTATATGTTAACTTTGTATTTCTTAAGAATATCTTAAGTTTTATATTCACTTCAAATTTCTTCAGATCTATGTTCACTTGATATTCCATCGTATTTTCTTAAGATTTATGTTCACGTGAAGTTCATCAGGTTTTCCTCAAATTTTTTGGAGACTTATACTCCTTTCAAATTCCATCACATTTTCTAAAGACTTATATTCACTTCAAATATCATCATATTTCTTAAGGTTTATGTTTACTTCATATTTCTTTAAAATTTCTAAAGGTTTATATTCACTTCAAATTTCGTCAGGTCATTGTTCATTTGAGATTCCACCAGATTTTCTTAAGATTTATGTTCACGTCAAGTTTCATCATGTTTTCCACAAATTTTTTAGAGACTTATATTCATTTCAAATTTCATCACAATTTCTAAAGACTTATATTCATTTCAAATATCATCATATTTCTTAACATTTAGGTTCAATTCGTATTTCTTCAGAATTTCTTAAGGTTTATATTCACTTCAAATTTCTTCAGATCTATGTTCACTTGAGATTCCACCAAATTTTTTTAAGATTTATGTTAACGTCAAGTTTCATCTGGTTTTTCTCAAATATTCTGGAGACTTATATTCATTTCAATTTTCATCACATTTTCTAAAGACTTATATTCACTTCAAATATCATCATATTTCTTAAGGATTACGTTCACTTCGTATTTCTTCAGAATTTCTTAAGGTTTATATTCACTTCAAATTTCTTCAGATCTGTGTTCACTTGAGATTCCATCAGATTTTCTTAAGATTTATGTTCACATCAAGTTTCATCAGGTTTTCCTCTAATTTTCTAGAGATTTATATTCTTTTCAAATTTCATCACATTTCCTTAAGACTTATATTCACTTAATATATCATCAAATTTATTAAGGTTTATGTTCACTTCGTATTTCTTCAGAATTTCTGAAGGTTTATATTCACTTCTAATTTCATCAGATCTATGTTCACTTGAGATTCCACCTGATTTTTTAAGATTTATGTTACGGCAAGTTTCATCAGGTTTTCCTCATATTTTCTGGATACTTATATTAATTTTTCTAAAGACTTATATTCACTTCAAATATCATCATATTTCTTAAGGTTTATGTTCACTTCGTATTTCTTCAGAATTTCGTAAGGTTTATGTTCACTTCAAATTACTTCAGATCTATGTTCACTTGAGATTCCACCAGATTTTCATAAGATTTATGTTCACGTCAAGTTTCATCAGCTTTTCCTCATATTTTCTAGAGACTTATATTCTTTTAAAATGTCATCACTTTTTCTAAAGACTTATATTCACTTAAAATATCATCATATTTCTTAAGGTTTATGTTCACTTCGTATTTCTTCAGAATATCTTAAGGTTTATATTCACTTCAAATTTCTTCAGATCTATGTTCACTTGAGATTCCATCAGATTTTCTTGTGATTTGTGTTCACGTCAAGATTCATCAGGTTTTCCTCAAATTTCCAGAGACTTATTTTCTTTTTAAATTTCATCACATTTTCTAAAGACTTATATTCACTTCGAAAATCATTATATTTCTTAAGGTTATGTTCACTTTGTATTTCTTCAGAATATCTTAAGGTTTATATTCACTACTAATTTCTTCGAATCTATGCTCACTTGAGATTCCATCGTATTTTCTTAAGATTTATGTTCACGTGAAGTTTCATCAGGTTTTCCTCAAATTTTCTGGAGACTTATACTCCTTTCAAATTCCATCACATTTTCTAAAGACTTATATTCACTTCAAATATCATCATATTTCTTAAGGTTTATGTTCACTTTGTATTTCTTTAGAATTGCTTAAGGTTTATATTCACTTCAAATTTCTTTAGATCTATGGTCATTTGAGATTCCACCAGATTTTCTTCAGATTTATGTTCAGGTCATGTTTCATCATGTTTTCCTCAAATTTTTTAGTTACTTATATTCATTTCAAATTTCATCACAATTTCTAAACACTTAGATTCACTTCAAATATCATCATATTTCTTAAGGTTTATGTTCACTTCGTATTTCTTCAGAATTTCTTAAGGTTTATATTCACTTCAAATTTCTGCAGATCTATGTTTACTTGAGTTTCCATCGAATTTTCTTAAGATTTATTTTCACGTCAAGTTTCATCAGGTTTTCCTCAAATTTTCTAGAGACATATATTCTATTCAAATTCCATCACATTTTCTATAGACTTATATTCACTTCAAATATCATCATATATCTTACGGTTTATGTTCACTTCGTATTTCTTTAGAATTTCTTAAGATTTATATTCACTTCAAATTTCTTCAGATCTATGATCACTTGAGATTCCATAATATTATCTGAAGATTTATATTCACGTCAAGTTTCATCAGGTTTTCCTCAAATTTTCTAGAGACTTATATTCTATTCAAATTTCATCACATTTCCTAAAGACTTATATTCACTTTAAATATCATCAGATTTATTAAGGTTTATGTTCACTTCGTATTTCTTTAGAATTTCTTAAGGTTTATATTCACTTTAAATTTCTTCAGGTCTATGTTCACTTGAGATTCCATCAGATTATCTTAAGATTTCTTTTCACGTCAAGTTTTATTAGGTTTTCTTCAAATTTTCTAGAGAGTTATATTCTTTTTAAATGTCATCAGATTTTCTAAAGACTTATATTCACTTTAAATACCATCATATTTCTTAAGGTTTATGTTCACTTCGTATTTCTTCAGAATATCTTAAGATTTATATTCACTTCAAATTTCTTCAGATCTAAGTTCACTGAGATTCCACCATATTTTCGTAAGAGTTATTTTCACTTCAAGTTTCATCATGTTTTCCTCAAATTTTCTAGAGACTTATACTCGTTTCAAATCTCATCATATTTTCTAAAGACTTATATTCACTTCAAAGATCATCATATTTATGTTCACTTGTGATTCCACCAGATTTTCTTAAGATTTATGTTCACGTCATGTTTCATAAGGTTTTCTTCAAATTTTCTAGAGACTTATATTCATTTCAATTCTCATCACATTTCCTAAAGACTTATATTCACTTCAAATATCATTATATTTCTAAAGGTTTATGTTCACTTCGTATTTCTTCAAAATTTCTTAAGGTTTATATTCACTTCAAATTTATTCAGATGTATGTTCTCTTGATATTCCACCAGATTTTCTTAGGATTTATGTTCACGTCAAGTTTCATCAGGTTTTCCTAAAATTTTCTGGACACTTATATTCATTTCAATTTTCAATACATTTTCTAAATTACTTATATTCACTTCAAATATCATCATATTTCTTAAGGTTTATGTACACTTCGTATTTCTTTAGAATTTCTGAAGGTTTATATTCATTTCAAATTTCTTCAGAGCTATGTTCACTTGATATTCCATAATATTATCTTAAGATTTATATTCACGTCAAGTTTCATCAGGTTTTCCTAAAAATTTCTAGAGACTGATATTCTTTTCAAATTTCATCACATTTCCTAAAGACTTATATTCACTTTAAATATCATCAGATTTATTAAGGTTTATGTTCACTTCGTATTTCTTCAGAATTTCTTAAGGTTTATATTCACTTCAAATTTCTTCAGATCTACGTTCACTTGAGATTCCATCAAATTTTCTTAAGATTTATGTTCGCGTCAAGTTTCATTAGGTTTTCTTCAAATTTTCTAGAGACTTATATTCTTTTTAAATGTCATCACATTTTCTAAAGACTTATATTCACTTTAAATACCATCATATTTCTTAAGGTTTATGTTCACTTCGTATTTCTTCAGAATATCTTAAGATTGATATTCACTTCAAATTTCTTCAGATCTAAGTTCACTTGAGATTCCACCATATTTTCATAAGAGCTATTTTCTCGTCAAGTTTCATCATGTTTTCCTCAAATTTTCTAGAGACTTATACTCGTTTCAAATTTCATCACATATTTTAAAGACTTATATTCACTTCAAATGTCATCATATTTATGTTCACGTCAAGTTTTATCAGGTTTTCCTCAAATTTTCTAGAGAGTTATATTCATTTCAATTTTCATCACATTATCTAAAGACTTATATTCACTTCAAATATCATCATATTTCTTAAGGTTTATGTTCACTTCGTATTTCTTCAAAATTTCTTAAGGTTTATATTCACTTCAAATTTTTTCAGATCTATGTTGACTTGAGATTCCACCAGATTTTCTTAAGATTTATGTTCACATGAAGTGTCATAAGGTTTTCCTCAAATTTTCTAGAGACTTATACTCGTTTCAAATTCCATCACATTTTCTAAACACTTATATTCACTTCAAATATCATCATATTTCTTAAGGTTTATGTTCACTTCGTATTTCTTCAAAATTTCTTAAGGTTTATATTCACTTCAAATTTCTTCAGATCTATGTTCACTTGAGATTCCACCAGATTTTCTTAAGATTTATGTTCACGTGAAGTTTCATCAGGTTTTCCTCAAGTTTTCTAGAGACTTATAGTCGTTTCAAATTCCATCACATTTTCTAAAGACTTATATTCACTTCAAATATCATCATATTTCTTAAGGTTTATGTTCACTTTGTATTTCTTCAAAATTTCTTAAGGTTTATATTCACTTCAAATTTCTTCAGATCTATGTTCACTTGAGATTCCACCAGATTTTCTTAAGATTTATGTTCACGTGAAGTTTCATCAGGTTTTCGTCAAGTTTTCTAGAGACTTATAGTCGTTTCAAATTCCATCACATTTTCTAAAGACTTATATTCACTTTAAATATCATAGTATTTCTTAAGGTTTATGTTCACTTCGTATTTCTTCAGAATTTCTTAAGGTTTATATTCACTTCAAATTTCTTCAGATCTATGATTACATGAGATTCCACCAGATTTTCATAAGATTTATTTTCACGTTAAGTTTCATCATGTTTTCCTCAAATTTTTTAGAGACTTATATTCATTTCAAATTTCATCACAATTTCAAAGACTTATATTCACTTCAAATATCATCATATTTCTTTAGGTTTATGTTCACTTCGTATTTCTTCAAAATTTCTTAAGGTTTATATTCACTTCAAATTTCTTTTGATCTATGTTCACTTGAGATTCCATAAGATTTTCTTAAGATTTATGTTCACGTCATGTTTAACCAGTTTTTTGCTGAATTTTTTTGGAGACTTATATTCATTTCAATTTTCATCACATTTCCTAAAGACTTATATTCACTTCAAATATCATCATATTTCTTAAGGTTTATGTTCACTTCGTATTTCTTAATAATTTCTTAAGGTTTATATTCACTTCAATTTTCTTCAGATCTATGTTCACTTGAGATTCCATCAGATTTTCTTATGATTTATATTCATGTCAATTATCTTCAGGTTTTCCTCAAATTTTCTACAGACTTATATTCTTTTAAAATTTCATTACATTTCCTAAAGACTTATATTCACTTCAAATATCATAAGATTTATTAAGCATTATGTTCACTTCGTATTTCTTTAAAATTTCTTTAGGTTTATATTCACTTCAAATTTCTTCAGATCTATGTTCACTTGAGATTTCGTCGTATTTTAATAAGATTTATGTTCACGTGAAGTTTCATCAGGTTTTCCTAAAATTTTCTAGAGACTTATATTCATTTCAATTTTCATCACATTTTCTAAAGACTTATATTCACTTCAAATAGCATCATATTTCTTAAGGTTTATGTTCACTTTGTATTTATTCAGAATTTCTTAAGGTATATATTCACTTCAAATTTCTGCAGATCTATGTTGACTTGAGATTCCATCGAATTTTCTTAAGATTTATTTTTATGTCAAGTTTCATCAGGTTTTCCTCAAATTTTCTAGAGACATATATTCTTTTCAAATTCCATCACATTTTCTATAGACTTATATTCTCTTCAAATATCATCATATATCTTAAGGTTTATATTCACTTCAAATTTCTTCCAATCTATGTTCACTTGAGATTCCACCAGATTTTCTTAAGATTTATGTTCACGTCAAGTTTCATCAGGTTTTCCTCAAATTTTCTAGAGACTTATATTCGTTTCAATTTTCATCACATTTTCTAAAGACTTACATTTACGTCAAATATCAGCATATTTCTTAAGGTTTATGTTCACTTCTCATTTCTTCAGAATTTCTTAAGATATATATTCACTTCAAATTTCTTCAGATCTATGTTCACCTTAGATTCCATCAAATTTTATTAAGATTTATGTTCACGTCAAGTTTCATCAGGTTTTCCTCAAATTTTCTAGAGACTTATATTCTTTTCAAATTTCATCATATTTTCTAAAGACTTATATTCACTTTAAATATCATCATATTACTTAAGGTTTATGTTCACTTGGTATTTCTTCAGAATTTCTTAAGGTTTATATTCACTTCAAATTTCTACAGATCTATGTGTTCACAGTGATTTTTGGTGAAACAACCGCTAGTCCTCCAAAATATCGAATAAGCTTTATGATTGTTATTCAATTCCTCTAGTAACTTGCAGGATCGACTAGATTGATCCTATGGGGTATTGGTCGTTTGGATATATTTAATAATTAAACTAGTATTAATGTTTAAGACTTATATTTAGAGTGTTTTATGTATGTCCAATGTATTCCGATTGCAATGTTAAATAACTTGATGCCATGATTAAATAAAGAAACATAATATTGACTTGAATGAGTAAATAAATAAAGATTCGATTTACAAAGAAAAGTGTAAGTGCAGGATTACTTAAATGACTTTTTAATGTAAAAGACTTTTAAGGTAAGAGCATGAAATGTAAAAGACATCTGGAATGTAAAAGACATGAATGTAAAAGATTTCTGAAATGTAAAGGACTTCGAAATAGAAGAAAACGTTTAAATGCAGAAAATAGTTAAATGGCTTTGAATGTAAAGATATGTAAAAGACATTGATGCGAAGATAAAGGATAAACTGGAAAGATAAAGATGCTTTATGAATTATAAAGGTTTTGGTGCAATCATACGTACATTGTTCGAGCATTCGTTTCCCTAGCCATGTGGTAATTTGAATGTTTACTGAATTTTGTACAATTGATATGACACACGAAATCCTAACACTAAGATTTCTATTTATACTACTTCGACCATAACGGTCTGACTTATGAGATCATGCCACGTTTAGAACATGCAGAACACTATGCTTCTCTAGCTTCCACGCGTCTTCGAACCGTCTCCAGCGCATATATTCTCACTTCCAATTATCCCGCTCGTGTTTGAATTTCAAATGCCTTGGCTATCTTTGCTTCGAACTCACTTCACAGACACAACCTTATTACCACTTCGAAGCTTCTTTTACATATATCATCATAACTGTCATTCGAAGCTCCGAGCTTCAGTATGTCCATTCGAAGAGCTATTTCTCCCATTCCGAACTGTGACATTTACTTTGTTCCAACGAACACTAACATCATTTCGTTTCGAACTTGAAATTTCTACTTCGAGTCATACGTATCAAAATCTTCAGCTAACAAAATGCCCCTTTAAAATATGTATTTTGAACCTCTTTCTGAGAAATACTTATTTTAAACATATTCACAAGATTTTGATGTGACTTTGAGTAATCATGATACTGTGTATGACTTCCACTACGTCAGTCACGATGTCTCTTGGGTTTCCGAACCGCTTCAAAATAGTCACCACAACATGGTGCGGTTATTAAAGACAATGATTATCTTTAATCACGCTTGTTACCAATGTTGGCTTTACGCCACCTCATTCCGTATCCAACCCACGATCTCCACGTATCTTGGCTTTAGTTGATGAGTGCTTCAACTTCCTCACTATAAAACTAAACACCCTTAGTCTTTTATTCTTTTTCCACTTTCTGAACTCCTTTCTTCTTCTCTTCTCGCTGAAAACCCTAAAGATTCTCAACAACTTCCAACAATGTCTTCAACAACATCCCAAATGAAGAAGATCTCCAAGAAGAAAAGTAAGAACGCAAGCACGATTATGGAGAGCAAAGTTGGTATTCACCAAGGTCAATCTGTACTCACCCCCCAAGGAATCTCCAAGGAACAAGAACTTCTATACTCTTCTCAGGTACTCATTCCCACTAATGTTGCTGGAAAGAGGTTTGCCCTAATGGGCCCTCTTACAGTTTTTGAAATTCTGAAAGATACCAGAACAATCTTCCCTGTTTGTTATGAATTTAAACCCTTGTTCAATAAGATGGAAATCCCTAGGTTAGGAACTGAGAATGTGAATGAATCCTCTGCTTCGAAAAACATAGAAACCCCTGATGTTCCCCCAAAAGATCCTTTTGTTTTGGATTATGTGAAAAGAAACTTTAAGCCGTTTCGATCTTGCCCTACCCCTGACGTAGCTTACCAGAAATGGTTTACTAAGGTAGAAGCTAAGAAATCCCATCAATGGGAGGAGCTAGGGATCTATAATTTGATCAAGTTATCGAAACCAGGCTTCACTTATAGCCACCCCTTATTATTTGCATCTTTGTATTTTTGGGATAGTACTTATAACACCTTTCACCTTCCTGGAGGAATGATCACACCCACATTCTTCGATATAACAGCTATCACAGGCTTATCACCAGTAGGAGAGACTTATATTCTGACTCTGAAGAACATTCAAGTATCATTGACTTCGACGTCAAGTTGGCCAGCTTCTCAAAGTTTATCAGTCATTATCACGCTGAAGGTGATATTGTATCAGATGTAGAGCATATTGCCTTCCTCACCCTATGGTTATCGAGATATCATTTTTGCAGTCACTACAAGTAGCGATGGGTTCATCCCTCAGCGAGACCTACATGAAAATAGGAGAGTTTGTTTGAGTGAGCTCTTACATGTTGATCTCTATGAAAGCTTGAGATCGGTTGTTTGATCGAAATCTCACACTCTAAGAACATCTTGCTAGCTGGCCCTTCGGTTACTCGGTTATGGCTTAATGCCATGTTCGAATCTTCATTATCCTTTTGATACCATTATTGAGCAAGATCCGAGTAGCGGATCGAATTGTTGAAAACCTGGTGAGAAGACTCAAATGATGATAAGGTGACTTCAAGTTCTATTCTCACGATACATCATGATCTTCTCTAAAGGCATAAATTTGAAGAGACTTTGGCACCTTTTGCTTGAGGACTCATGGACCATCATGGTTCACCATGTCCCTTCGAGGTGCTAAGAGTAAAGAGATCAAGACATCTGGAAAGCCTTCTTGCTCCCAAGATTAATCTCCTCAAGAATCACTCCATCCAAGAACCAAATCCTTGTTTGCCTATCAACCCAATTTCGTTTCAAGACAACTCGGTTTATGTCGGTTAATTCTGAACCCTTTTCAAACCAGTGCCATTACTTGGTCGAACTTTCAAGGCGGAGCTAAAGCTGCGAGGAACAATACCAAGATTTCGCTCGGTTTGAATTAATTTTTGAACCAACCTATTTTTCATCAAAGGGTTTTACGGATTGGTGGACTAAATTCTACCAGTCTTATATGTTCGATACTATCACCATTCAAAAGAAACTAACTGCGTTCGATGTGCGGTACACAAAAGAAAGGTATGTTCACTCACGCTCAAGAGATTAAGGCTTTTGAATTATTTGAGACTACCTATGATCCGCGTTTGCAAACCACCGTGTATCGGCGTCAAAACCTTGAAGGAAAAATTTAAAGAAAAAGTTTCTAAGTTCGGACTTCCTTGAGGTTGTCACACGAGGATAGGTATAGGTTGGCTTTCGAAATGCATCCACCTAAATTTCCTAGATTACCTACCTCGAAATGGCTCGGCTTGGTTTCCCCATACCCTTGGTGGTTGACTTGCAAAGAGATGTTCAAATACAAATCTCAAAAAACTAAAGCCATCGAGGCTGACATGGGCTCGACATTGGCTCCATAATTTCCTAGGGCATCTTCGCTATGACCTTATGTCGATTCTTTCGAATGAAGCAGTCACGAATGCTTGGGAAATCCCAAATATTTCTTACTTTCTTTATTTTAACATTTGTCTTAATTGTTTCGACTTTCGACCATCGGGATAAAGGCATTGCGTCGAAGACCAAAAAAGTAGTTCCCAACAAACTATCGAAGGCGATGACAATGTGCCCCAAACAATTTCAAAATTACCCTGCAACAACAACAACATCGCTCCAACTCCAACAATTGCTCCAACAGTTGCTCCACTCAAAGGTAATCAATTTATCGCGTTTGAATGGACTACCTTATGATTGAAGTTTTAACTCATGTTTTATACCTTTCGGACTAATAAACTCCCACCAACCACTCCAAAGCGAAAGCCTAGTACCGATGGGAAGAATCCCAATGTTGGGGAAGTTCACCGAAGAAGCAAAAGAAAGATGTCTCAAAGGACACTAATGTCTGGACTCGATTCGAGGATGTTGCTCCTTACCAAAATCCAAAATCCACCTTCGACCTCCAACGTAATGTTGGAACATATAGATAACAATATCTCTTGGATAATCCACGGTAAATTGCATTGAATTTTTAACAAAGATAGTTATTCGTACCTTAGTGCAAGTTTTAATCTTTCCTTGTTTGTGTAGGATGATTCAAATCAATCCCACTTGACTCCTCCATCCAAAGCAATTGCTCCAATCCATTCTTCTCCTCATGGGGATTATGTCTGCAGTGAGAATAAAGGGTCCTCAATATGGCGTTCGATTGGGGCTTCGAACAACCGGATGATCAAGGCACTTCTCCTCCTCTCAAGAAACAAATGAAACAACGCACGGAATCTTTGAAGTGCCTCGAAACTTCTCATCCAAAATCTCCTCTCGATATTCCTCAAGAAAGTGAAAAGGTCACCCAAGTTGAAGAGGAAAGGCTTGCCCTCTCAAGAGGCGAAGATTCTAGTGAGGAAGGATCGAGGAAGAAGGAGGAGAAGAGGCTCAAGGTGGTTCGAGCGGTCGATGCTCGATAATGAAGATAATGACATCAGTGGTGGACTGGTTGGTGATGAAGAAGATGATGAGGAAGAACATAATGAAGGTGATGGTGTCCCTACCAATGAGCCAATGGAAGTCGAGATGGATGTTACTCCATTGCGCATGGAACTTCACGAGTCTTCTCAACCTCAAGCGGTGAAGAGGAGTTAGCCCTCTTAAAGCGAAATGACCCTATTGGGTATATGAAGGCTAAGCTAGCTCGGAAGGACACTCCTCTTCCTAAAATTTGGTCTTTGGTTCGACTCTTGATTCAATGCCTTGATGATAGGGTTGTACTTCTTCACAAGATTAGGAAGACAATCCTTGATGTGGATCTATTCAAGTGCTCAAGAAAGCGATACAACGTGCTATATTATGAAGGACTTCTTAATCAAGTTGACCTCACCACGCTCTAAGTTAGTACCATCCTATTTGAACTTCAATCTTTGCTGAACAACGTGGTGGATGTCTCCTTGATGAATTTGCTACCAATAAAGTCCAAGAGAAGCTGCTGGGCTGCTTATGAGCATGCTTGAAGCTTTCTAAAGTTGAAGAAAGCCATGCATATCAAGCAAGCTAAAGCGATTATGAGCTTGAGCTCGGTCCATCCTTCTCGGGAAAATTCAAGAACTTCAACAAAAGTTAAGGAGGCCCAAAACAACAAATGGCATATAGCGCCAACACTCGGCACACAATTGAAGAACTCCTCAATAAAGGACTTGCGAAATGGAGCGGTGAGCAACTTAAAGGTGAAGTTGCCACCTTAGAAGGCGGCGCTTTACTCAAAGGCTTGAGTCCTTTCGGAGTATCTTCGACAGATTGAGGAACAATGCCCATTTCTAGATTTTGTTTATTTATTTTTCTTGGAATATTAATTTAACTTTAATCTGTAATACCCAAACAATGCCATTTTGGCAATTTTAACTTACCATTTTGGCATATCTTCACTATATTTCGATTACGCTATTATTATTCGAATCTCCTGCAGGCGTGGCTTATATTTCTTTAAATATTTCCCATTAACCATTAAGATTCATTTATCATCATTCACTTCTTCAATCTCATATACATTGTTTGAAAATGTTTTTACTACTCGAAAGGGTCCTTCCCAATGAGGTGACCACTTACCTAATGCTTTATTCTTCTTGTCCATGGGCAATATAACTTTCAAACTAAGTCATTAGTCTTGAATGTTTTACCTTTCACCCTTTTGTTATATGCCACAGCTACTCTTTCCTTTTGCCTCATTAGGATTTCCAATGCATGCAATCTAACCGTCTAACTCAACTAACTCGTTCATCATCATCTCCCAATACAATGCAGTGGGATTTCGTTTTGTCTTTGAATTGAGGCGATTGTAGATGAATTTCTCTTGGTAGAACGCATCATGACCAAATGTCGATTGAAAAGGCGTGGTGTTAGTAGCTTCCTTAGGAGGCGTTCTACATGCCTATAGTATTTGGTCTAAAGTCTTATGCCAATTCCTTGGCTTTTACCAACATGTTTCTTAATCAAACCTATTATTACTTTATTGGTTTGGACGACCATTTGCTTGAGCATAATATGGTGTAGATGTTAGAAATTTGAACCCCATCTCTTGGGCAAATTCTTGCATCTTCTTACCGATAAACACGAACAGTGCGTGGTTATGCTCTCTGAAATCGAACCTATAGATAATCATTTCGTATGAACTCAATATGACCTCTTGATCTCTGACTATTAATGGTATTGCTTGATCCACTTGGTAAAATAGTCTATTCCTACCAAGATATATTTTTGACCTTTAGGCGAAGCGGATTGATTTCTCTATTAAATCTAATGCCCATCCTCTAAAGGGCCATGGCTTAATGATCAAATGCAACTCACTGGCAGGAGCATGTTGAATCCCTGCGTGTTTCTGGCATTCTTCGCACCCTTTAGCAAAATCTATACAATCTTTGAGCATGCTAGGCCAATACATACCATATCGAAATAATAACCATTTCATTTTATGGCACCTTGATGTGCATGCCCCATTGTGGACTTGACAATGCTAAGTATGCCTCACTTTCTCCTAGACATTTGAGTAATATGCCTTCTTGGGTCTTTTTGGACAATTCATTTCCCATAAGGACATATGATAATGCTCTATATTTTATTTTCCTATCAACATTCGATGTTGGGTTTTTTAAGTAACTCACTAGTGTACTTCGCCAATCTGTATCTGATAAGGTGTCTATGGCTAATACTTCGAATCTATCTTTATCACCACAACCTAATTTGATATTTTCTAAATCTGAGGGTGTGAGTCTAGTAGCCATGACTCTACCTCTTATTTCGACCAATTCTTTAAAGTTTTTGGTAGAAACTTTATACCACAAACCCTAAGTCATTTGCTTCTTGATTTTCTATTCTGGGTATATGTTGAATATCCATGTATTCGAATTTTTTGAGTAGCCTATTAACTATGACAAAGTATGTCATCAGATTTTCCTTTATGCATTTGTATTCCTTTGTTATCTGCTTGACCACTAACTCCGAATCACCTTTAATTTCGACTCTAGTTGCCCCCAATTCCAACAAATCTTCAAGTCCAACAATGGCGCTTGTGTTCGACCGTTGTTCGAACAACGAGGACCGTCTAAATTATACTTGAATTTTGTTGGAATTCCTTGGAGAAATTATGAGGACTCAACACCACTACCCTCTTTATGGGTCGAACCATCAAAGTATAGTTTCCAAGGTTGCGTTTCAACGTAACCTATGACGACTTTGACGATGAATGGTCCACAATGAAATCAATCACTTGGCCTTTCCACTCTTAAAGGCATGAAAGTCAAAGAATATTACATCAAGGCTAGGGCCCATTTACCAACTCTGCTATGCATTATTGGTTTTGAAAGCATGTGTTTGATAACATCGAAATGAGATGAAACATAAACATCAGCGGGCTTTATGTAATACTTAAGTTTCATACAAGAAAAGTATAAACAAAGACACGGTTTTTTATATTGCTATATCTAGTTTACGCATCATTCGTACCTACTTAAATAATATATGGCTCTTTCGATGCCATTACTATCTTCTTGTGCTAACATACTACCTATAGTAAATTGAAGCGGATATATACGGTCTCATGGGCTTTCCCATGAAGGTGGAACAAGATAGGAGGTGAGAGAGATATCTTTTGATCTTGTCAAAGGCCTCTGATGTGCTTCGTTCCACTCGAAGGCTTGGCCTTGCTAAGCAAGTAGTGGAGAAAGCTTGGGTTCTTCCACTTAGATTGAAATGAACCTTACGAGAAAGTTAATCTTCCAAAGATTGCAACTCCCTTTTGATGTGGGTGCTTTTGTCTCCATGATGGCTTTGGTCTTATTACGGTTGATTTCGATTCCTTTTTTATGAACCACAAAGCCAAGGAAATCTCCAGCCTGCACAAAAAATGCACATTTAAGGGGGTTCATTTTTAAGCCATGTTTTCTCATTCTTTCGAATGATTAGCTCAAATGATGCAAACGGGTTTCTGTAGATATAGATTTGATGACTATATCATCAATATACACCTGCATAAATGTCTCAATAAAATCATGGAAGATTGAATTCATTGCTCTTTCGTAAGTTGCCCCAGCATTTTTTAAACCAAAAGGCATCACTACCCATTCATAGGTGCCTAAGGCTCCTGGGCAACAAAATGCTGTCTTAGCAACATCTTCCTCAGCAATATAAAAATCTAATTATAACTAGAGTATCCATCTAGAATACTTAGGTATTCGAATCCTGCAGCAGAGTCTATTAACATTTCTGCCACAGGCATAGAATATTCATCTTTGGGGTTGCGATATTTAAATCCTAAAGTCTATGCATATTCTCGAGAACCATTTTCTTAATAACAGGTACTATATTTGCTAACCATTCGACATACCTTGTGGTCCTGATGAATTTGCAACGCAGCAACCTTTCGACTTCAGCTTTGATCTTTGTGAGAACTGCTGGCGCGAATCTTCTAGGAGTTTGTTTGATGGGCTTCATGCCATCCTTAATTGGAAGTCTATGCTCCACTAATTCTCTCTTGAACCGGGCATTTAAATCGTAATCCCAAGCAATCTTTGTTTCTCTTGAGGACTTCGATCACCTCTTGCTTGAAGCTTGGGCTGAGTTTTATGCTTATGTAGGTTATTCTTTTGGTATCATCATCCCCCAAATTCACCTCTTCGAGTGGATCCTGTGCTAACATTTTGGCACCTAAGTTTGTAGGATCCTTCTCGAAGCCTAAGGGTTCTTTGTCATAGATGGCGTCGAGCCTTTGATCTATTTCGTGTTCTTCATAGGGTGAGTCTTTCGAGCCATTCCCATCTATTCGTTCATTTCAACTATATTATCTATTTCAGCCTCTGAGGCCTTTCCATTCATTCTCATATAGGCGAAATCCCTTCAAAGAAGGAGGACTCGATCATGAGCAAGATTGTCGAACTCCCAGCCTGTGGCCGTCTTTGCGAAGTGCCTTCGACTCCTTCGTCTCCTTTGATTATCTTCCTATCCCAGTACACGCCATCATGGCGAAGGTTCATATAGTAGTGTGCATCCCTTGTTTCGTTCATTTCGTCACTTGGGGCACAAGGGGCTATCCTTGCCAGGTACTTGTCATAATTCCTTTTATTGACCAAATTAACTGTTGTCATAAAGTAACTCTGGTCCGCTTCGATATTCTCCACTATACCATCTTCTCTCCATAGAACCAACCTCTGATGCATTGACGAAGGAACTGCTCCTACGCCATGGATCCACTCTCTTCCCAGCAGCAAGTTATAGTTAGCTTTGGCTTCGATCAACATGAACATGGTGGGCCTGCATCTCAATCCTACGGTTAGATCCACTTGAACTACCCCCAACGTCTGGCCTACTTTGCCTTCATAATTGGATAGGACCATATTGTGTGGTTTGACATCACCTTCTTGTATTCCTAACTTTTTCAGCATGAATTGAGGCATTAAATTAGCTGCGGCGCCATCCACTGAGACTTTGTTCACGGCATGGGCTCCAGCCTTTGCTCGAATGAACAATGGCTTCAAATGATTCTTCATTGCTGGCTCTGGGTGTTCGAAAAATGTGTTCTGCTCTTCGACCGCACCGTTATCCATTACATAGTAGCAAACTAGTCTGTGTTTCATCAAATCTATGGTATCCTCTTCCTCATGCTCTTGATTTGGTCTCTGTCCAAGCGGAAGGTGATACGGATACCACGTTGCAATTTAAGTTGAGTGAAGACTCCTTCGACCGAAGTTGTCGTCGGCATATCCTCGTCTTCCTCACGGACTTGGGTGTACTCTTTCGATTCATCTGTTGTGTTTGGAGAAAAGTCTCCTACTAGCGGAGGTTTGTCTTGAGTTGATTGTTTGTTGTTGGTTTGTTGGTACTTGACATTTCTTTGTGGTTGGTGAAGCTGCTCCTTTATGCCAAAGCTTCCTGACCTTCGAATTATTTGTTGCCTTCGCGTGATCGGACATAGGGTTTTCCTTTGTAATTTTCGGTCTCAATTCTTCCCTCTTGCGATTGAATTGCCTCCTATATACCATGGCGTGGCGTGCATTTCGTTCATTGCCTTTCCATTTATCTTTCCCTTATTCGCTCGACTTGCGACCATTTGTCTGTTGGTACTTGTAGGGATTTTGAGCGTCACCCTTGAGCACCTTTAGGATAGGGGCATCGGGCTTCGTCGAGTATGATTACCTTCAAAGTGTTGACTCATCGACCAACTTCCTTGTGATTCCGGCATAGGCGAAGGGAATAGTTTGAGCGCTCCCATATTACGGTCATATCTTTGCGAGCACCTTGGCCGTCGGGCACTTGGTTGCCCGTGAGAACTAAGAACTCCAACAAACTCTCCCGACCCTAGGGTAACATCGAACAATTGGTTGTCTTGGCGCGATTGACTCGATTCGAGCCCTTTGTTTCCTCTCGAAATCTGCGGCAATCCTCGGTTGCGGATGATCTGCATCTGGACATAGCATCATTTCAGCATTTCCCTTGTGGTACAACATGAGATAATCTTTGAGGCTGATATCTGCAGCATATCCATCCTCCATTTTGTATTTTTCCTTTTCTAGGTATCTTTCCATTTCCTCCATATCGAGCAGGTCTCTCCATCCACCATATTGATATCGCATCTTCCGTTTTTCGACATCATCTCCTCATCCTGATGGTTTGACATCTTCAATTCGGATCTTTGCACTTTCTGGAGCAGAGTATTTTACCAGGTAATCAAATTTTCCACTGGGTTCCCCTAGGGTATCCTAGACTTCCTTCTGAGGAATGCTACCATCTCCATCCTCCCCTTTATATCATCATCTCCCGTGGGTTTGGCGTCTTCGATTGGGATTTTCGAACTCGGGCGAATATTTCACGGATAATCGAACTTCCCGGGTTCACCAAGGTATCCCAAATTTCTTTTGAGGTGAGGTGGCTTTGTGATCTTTACTCTTTCCAATTTTAGCCTTAGGCCTTGATGGCTGTCGACTCTTGCTACGGTCCTCCACGGCCTCGGTGCTGGATCTCTTTTGAAACAACGGATGGTCTTGTCTCGATTGAAGCCTCTAGTTGTTTGTGGGCGTCTCGGTGACTCCATTGTTGACTTGACTAACACCCATTTCCATCCTCGGTGCTTTCTTCTCCTAATGGGTGGTCTCTTGATGCTGCTTCCATATTGATTTCCCCAATGCACGAAGGCTCGGGTAGTTGGTGTCGCAACATCCGGAGGTCTTCGTCTACTTTCATTTTGGTTTGTCGGCAAACTTTAATCGCCTTCTTTAATTGCGTTTTGAATTAGATCCACGAAAAAACACTGAGGTTTTGTGGCCTAGGAAACTATGATATTTACAAAATCCTCTTTTCTTTCTTTGATCTAAAGGAGGTATTTTGACATTTGATGGCACAATTAACGGCCATCTTTGACAAGCAAATCGAAAATCTCGTCACACTTTGTTACATCGAGGTATATACCTTCTTTGGGAATTTGTCACTTTTCTCATTTTCAACAATTTCTTTCCTTTTGTAGGAACTAGTAGTTTACAAGAGTAAGGTGGAGCTTGTTTTAATTCATGAGATCTATTTCGACCTCTTGATTCGGGATAGTCTTGACTTCCTCGGTTTCGACATAGGAAATTCTTTCTTTCTTATTACTTTTAAAAGCCACTTTGGCCTTTAGTCTTTCGACTTGTCGAACCCTATCTGCTAAATGAGCCATGTCCCTCAAGTATTGTGTGTCTAATTTCTTTCGAATAGAATAGTCCGGCCACCGACCATTTCGACTAACTCATGTTCGGGAACTCTTGTGAAACACCTAGATTTCAAGGCACGGACCTATTTAAATACTCATCTATGGGTTCGATAAACTTCCTCTTAACACTTGCTAGTTCCTTGGACTTATCTTGGATTGTCCCATATAGAATTGTTCATGGAACAATCTCTCCAAGAGTCCGGTATCTATGGATCCGGGAGGCAAAGTGGTAAACCATGTGAAAGCATTTTTAGTGAGGGAACTTGGGAAATATTTAATCCTAAGGTTCTCATTATTTGCTATGTCTCTGCTCGGATACAGCTATGTGTTCATTGTTGATTCATTGGTATCTCCGGCAAACTTTGTAAACTTAGGGATCTTGTAACCCTTGGCGATCAGTATGCATTACATAATCTGCTATAGGAGAGGCATAATTTGGCCTTCTAATCCCTATATTAAGACCGTTTTGGGCCATAATCCTCTCTATCATGGTGGTTAGATTATTTTCTTCCAAGATATTGTCATTTGAATTCTATGGACAATTGCATCATCTTGGTTTCGACCCACCATGACAACTCCTCTAGGTTGTTCTTCTCGAAATTTGGGGCTTCTAGTCTTCGACCCTTGCCCTGGTTCCATAACTCCCCTGTGGTTCCTCTCGAATCACTGGGGCATCTAGTCTTCGACCCTTGCCAATGGTTCTATCAATCCCTTTGTGGTTCTTCTCGAATCATGGACATCTACCCTTTGTCCTTGCCCCAAATTAACTCCCTCTGGGGCCTATAGGGTGGGTCATCAGCAATTTGTTCTATGATAGGTACGTTCGCTCAAACCAATGCCTGGTTCTGCCTACGCCTCTCTGGCGGAGCAAAGAAATATGCTATTCGACTCATATTATCTGCATTTTCTCTGTTTGTCACAGTCACATTTTGAACTATTGGGGCAAAGATTTCTTGCATAGTTTGTGCCAACACTCCTATCATATTATGGTTACTATCATCCATTAACTGCCTAAAAGCCAATTGGTTCTTTGTGGTTAGGATAAGCAGTGTACTATAACCTACTGACCCTTGGTTATTTGTCATAAATTGATTAGCCCCAGATCCAGACCCTAATTGTGGTGACATGTTCGACGTCGAAGTTTGTACTCCTGCCATCAAAGATGTTGGCATCCCATAAGGGGGATTTCTGGGTCTATTACTATCGAAACTGGGTGGTCTAGTTGGTGGTGGGGTAGCGAATTGGGTTTGTGCCCCTGATGGTGGGACAAATCCCCCAGGATACACAGTGGTTCCTGTATTGCCTAGGATCAAATTGTTAGTTGACATGCCACTTGTTCCGTTCGTGGCTACATTACTAGTAGAAGATGCAACAGACTGTGTATTCGAAGGGATCGCGCTGGACGTTCCCGTCGAAACAGACACATTAGTGCCTGTTCCATGTGGGGAGTTTTGTTCCCCTTGTGGATTATTTGGATTAGACATCCTATTATTTCGTTTTCTTCTGGGTAAGGGTTGGTTGCTATTAGTTATTCTACCACTCCTAAGGTTCATATAACAATGAACTTAACACTCATAAATAACTTTATAATGATTATGTCTCAACAATCCTTATTCTTATTTTAAATATTGTAACGACCAATGAAGGTCCCACTGGGCGTGCCAATTTGTTCACAGTGATTTCTGGTGAAACAACCGCTAGTCCTCCAAACTATCGAATAAGCTTTATGATTGTTATTCAATTCCTCTATTAACTTGCAGGATCGACTAGATTGATCCTATGGGGTATTGGTCGCTTGGATATATTTAATAATTAAACTAGTATAAATGTTTAAGACTTATATTTAGAGTGTTTTATGTATGTCCAATGTATTTCGATTGCAGTGTTAAATAACTTGATGCCATGATTAAATAAAGAAACATAATATTGACTTGAATGAGTAAATAAATAAAGATTCGATTTACAAAGAAAAGTGTAAGTGCAGGAATACTTAAATGACTTTTAAATGTAAAAGACTTTTAAGGTAAGAGCATGAAATGTAAAAGACATCTGGAATGTAAAAGACATGAATGTAAAAGATTTCTGAAATGTAAAGGACTTCGAAATAGAAGAAAACGTTTAAATGCAGAAAATAGTTAAATGGCTTTGAATGTAAAGATATGTAAAAGACATTGATGCGAAGATAAAGGATAAACTGGAAAGATAAAGATGCTTTATTGAATTATAAAGGTTTTGGTGCAATCATACGTACATTGTTCGAGCATTCGTTTCCCTAGCCATGTGGTAATTTGAATGTTTACTGAATTTTGTACAATAGATATGACACACGAAATCCTAACACTAAGATTTCTATTTATACTACTTGACCATAGCAGTCGACTTATGAGATCATGCCACGTTCGAACATGCGAACACTATGCTTCTCTAGCTTCCACGCGTCTTGAACCGTCTCCAGTAGCATATATTCTAACTATCCCTTTCGTTTGAATTTCAAATGCCTTGGCTATCTTTGCTTGAACTCACTTCACAGACACAACCTTATTACCACTTGAGCTTCTTTTATATATCATCATAGCGTCATTCGAAGCTCCGAGCTTCAGTATGTCCATTCGAAGAGCTATTTCTCCCATTCCGAACTGTGACATTTACTTTGTTCCAACGAACACTAACATCATTTCGTTTTGAACTTGAAATTTCTACTTCGAGTCATACGTATCAAAATCTTCAGCTAACACTATGTTCACTTAAGATTCCATTGTATTTTCTTAAGATTTATGTTCACGTCAAGTTTCATCAAGTTTTCCTCAAATATTATCATATATCTTAAGGTTTATGTTCACTTCGTATTTCTTCAGAATTTCTTATGGTTTATATTCACTTCAAATTTCTTAAGATCTATATTCACTTGAGATTCCACTAGATTTTATTAAGATTTATGTTCACGTGAAGTTTCATCAGGTTTTCCTCAAATTTTCGGGAGACTTATACTCCTTTCAAATTCCATCACATTATTTAAAGACTTATATTCACTTAAAAAATAATCATATTTCTTAAGGTTTATTTTCACTTCGTATTTCTTGAGAATTTCTTATGGTTTATATTCCCTTCAAATTTCTTCAGATATATGTTCACTTGAGATTCCACCAGATTTTCTTAAGACTTATGTTCACGTTAAGTTTCATCATGTTTTCCTTAAATTTTTTAGAGACTTATATTCATTTAAAATTTCATCACAATTTCTAAACACTTATATTCACTTCAAATATCATCATATTTCTTAAGGTTTATGTTCACTTCAAATTTCTTAATAATTTCTTAAGGTTTATATTCACTTCAAATTTCTTCAGATCTATGTTCATTGGAGATTCCAACAGATTTTCTTAAGATTTATGTTCACGTAAAGTTTTATTAGGTTTTCCTCAAATTTTCTTGAGACTTATCCTCATTTCAAATTCCATCTCATTTTCTAAACACCTATATTCACTTCAAATATTATCATATTTCTTAAGGTTTATGTTCACTTCGTCTTTCTTCAGAATTTCTTACGGTTTATATTCACTTCAAATTTCTTCATATCTATGTTCACTTGAGATTCCGTCGTATTTTCTTAAGATTTACATTCACGTGAAGTTTCATCAGGTTTTCCTCAAATTTTCAGGAGACTTATACTCCTTTTAAATTCCATCACATTTTCTAAAGACTTATATTCACTTCAAAAATTATGATATTTCTTAACGTTTATGTTCACATCGTATTTCTTCAGAATTTCTTAAAGTTTATATTCACTTAAAATTACTTTAGATCTATGTTCACTTGAGATTCCACCAGATTTTCTTAAGATTTATGTTCACGTCAAGTTTCATCATGTTTTCCTCAAATTTTTTAAAGACTTATATTCATTAAAAATTTCATCACAATATCTAAAGAATTATATTCACTTCAAATATCATCATATTTTTTAAGGTTTATGTTCACTCCATATTTCTTAATATTTTCTTAAGGTTTATAATCACTTCAATTTTCTCCAGATCTATGTTCACTTGAGATTCCAATAGATTTTCTTAAGATTTATGTTCATGTAAAGTTTCATCAGGTTTTCCTGAAATATTCTGGAGACTAATATCCATTTCTATTTTCATCACATTTTCTAAAGACTTATATTCACTTCAAATATTATCATATTTCTTAAGGTTTATGTTCACTTCGTATTTCTTCAGAATTTTTTAATGTTTATATTCTCGTAAAATTTCTTCAGATCTATGTTTACTTGAGATTCCATCAGAGTTTCTTAAGATTTATGTTCACGTCAAGTTTCATCAGGTTTTCCTCACATTTTCTAGAGACTTATATTCTTTTCAAATTCCATCTCATTTTCTAAACACTTATATTCACTTCAAATATTATCCTATTTCTTAAGGTTTATGTTCACTTCGTATTTCTTCAGAATTTCTTTAGGTTTATATTCACTTCAAATTTCTTAATATCTATATTCACTTGAGATTCCACTAGATTTTATTAAGATTTATGTTCAGGTGAAGATTCATCAGGTTTTCCTCAAATTTTCGGGAGACTTATATTCATTTCAAATTTCATCACATTTTCTAAAGACTTATATTCACTTCAAAAATAATCATATTTCTTAAGGTTTATGTTCACTTAGTATTTCTTGAGAATTTCTTAAGGTTTATATTCACTTCAAATTTCTTCAGATTTATGTTCACTTGAGATTCCACCAGATTTTATTAAGATTATGTTCATGTCAAGTTTCATCATGTTTTCCTCAAATTTTTTAGAGACTTATATTCATTTCAAATTTCATCACAATTTCTAAAGACTTATATTCACTTCAAATATCATCAGATTTATTAAGGTTTATGTTCACTTCGTATTTCTTCAGAATTTCTTAAGGTTTATATTCATTTCAAATTTCTTCAGATCTATGTTCACTTGAGATTCCACAAGATTTTCTTAAGATTTATGTTCACGTCATGTTTCATCATGTTTTCCTCAAATCTTTTAGAGACTTATATTCATTTCAAATTTCATCACATTTTCTAAAGACATATATTCACTTCAAATATCATCATATTTCAAAAGGTTTATGTTCACTTCGTATTTCTTAAAATTTTCTTAAGGTTTATATTCACTTCAAATTTCTTCAGATCTATGTTCATTTGAGATTCCACCAGATTTTCTTAATATTTATGTTCACGTAAATTTTCATCAGGTTTTCTTGAAATTTTCTTGAGACTAATATTCCTTTCTATTTTCATCACATTTTCTAAAGACTTATATTCATTTCAAATATTATAATATTTCTTAAGGTTTATGTTCACTTCGTATTTCTTTAGAATTTCTTAAGGTTTATATTCACTTCAAATTTCTACAGATCTATGTTCACTTGAGATTTCGTCCTATTTTAATAAGATTTATGTTCACGTGAAGTTTCATCAGGTTTTCCTCAAATTTTCGGGAGACTTATACTCCTTTCAAATTCCATCACATTTTTTAAAGACTTATATTTACTTCAAAAATAATCATATTTCTTAAGGTTTTTTTTCACTTCGTATTTCTTGAGAATTTGTTATGGTTTATATTCACTTCAAATTTCTTCAGATCTATGTTCACTTGAGATTCCACCAGATTTTCTTAAGATTTATGTTCACGTTAAGTTTCATCATGTTTTCCTCAAATTTTTTAGAGACTTATATTTATTTAAAATTTCATCACAATTTCTAAACACTTATATTCACTTCAAATATCATCATATTTCTTAAGGTTTATGTTCACTTCATATTTCTTAATAATTTCTTAAGGTTTATATTCACTTCGAATTTCTTGAGATCTATGTTCACTGGAGATTCCAACAGATCTTCTTAAGATTTATGTTCACGTAAAGTTTTATTAGGTTTTCCTCAAATTTTCTGGAGACTTATCCTCATTTAAAATTCCATCTCATTTTCTAAACACATATATTCACTTCAAATATTATCATATTTCTTAAGGTTTATGTTCACTTCGTCTTTCTTCAGAATTTCTTAAGGTTTATATTCACTTTAAATTTCTTCATATCTATGTTCACTTGAGATTCCGTCGTATTTTCTTAACATTTACGTTCACGTGAAGTTTCATCAGGTTTTCCTCAAATTTTCAGGATACTTATACTCCTTTCAAATTCCATCACATTTTCTAAAGACTTATATTCACTTAAAAAATTATCATATTTCTTAAGGTTTATGTTCACATCGTATTTCCTCAGAATTTCTTAAAGTTTATATTCACTTTAAATTACTTTAGATCTATGTTCATTTGAGATTCCACCAGATTTTCTTAAGATTTATGTTCACGTCAATTTTCATCATGTTTTCCTCAAATTTTTTAAAGACTTATATTCATTTAAAATTTCATCACAATATCTAAATAATTATATTCACTTCAAATATCATCATATTTTTTAAGGTTTATGTTCACTTCGTATTTCTTAATATTTTCTTAAGATTTATATTCACTTCAAATTTCGTCAGATCTATGTTCACTAGAGATTCCAATAGATTTTCTTAAGATTTATGTTCATGTAAAGTTTCATCAGGTTTTCCTGAAATATTCTGGAGACTAATATTCATTTCTATTTTCATCACATTTTCTAAAGACTTATATTCACTTCAAATATTATCATATTTCTTAAGGTTTATGTTCACTTCGTATTTCTTCAAAATTTCTTAAGGTTTATATTCACGTAAATTTCTTCAGATCTATGTTTATTTGAGATTCCATCAGATTTTCTTAAGATTTATGTTCACGTCAAGTTTCATCAGGTTTTCCTCACATTTTCTAGAGACTAATATTGTTTTCAAATTCCATCTCATTTTCTAAACACTTATATTCACTTCAAATATTATCATATTTCTTAAGGTTTATGTTCACTTCATATTTCTTCAGAATTTCTTATGGTTTATATTCACTTCAAATTTCTTAAGATCTATATTCACTTGAGATTCCACTAGATTTTCTTAAGATTTATGTTCATGTGAAGTTTCATCAGGTTTTCCTCCAATTTTCTGGAGACTTATAGTCATTTCAAATTCCATTTCATTTTCGAAACACTTATATTCACTTCAAATATTATCATATTTCTTAAGTTTATGTTCACTTCGTATTTCTTCAGAATTTCTTAAGGTTTATATTCACTTCAAATTTCTTCAGATCTATGTTCACTTGACATTCTGTTGTATTTGATTAAGATTTATGTTCACGTGAAGTTTCATCAGGTTTTCCTCAAATTTTCGAGAGAATTATACTCCTTTCAAATTCCATCACATTTTCTAAAGACTTATATTCACTTCAAAAATAATCATATTTCTTAAGGTTTATGTTCACTTTGTATTTCTTCAGAATTTCTTAAGGTTAATAGTCACTTTAAATTTCTTCAGATCTATGTTCATTTGAGATTCTGTCGTATTTTCTTCATATTTATGTTTTCATTAAATTTTATAGAGACTAATATTCATTTCAAATTTAATCACAATTTCTGAAGACTTATATTCAATTCAAATATCATCATATTTGTTAAGGTTTATGTTCACTTCAAATTTCTTCAGATTTATGTTCACTTGAGATTCCACCAGATTTTATTAAGACTTATGTTCATGTCAAGTTTCATCATGTTTTCCTCAAATTTCTTAGAGACTTATATTCATTTCAAATTTCATCACAATTTCTAAAGACTTATATTCACTTCAAATATCATCAGATTTATTAAGGTTTATGTTCACTTCGTATTTCTTCAGAATTTCTTAAGGTTTATATTCATTTCAAATTTCTTCAGATCTATGTTCACTTGAGATTCCACTAGATTTTATTAAGATTTATGTTCACGTGAATTTTCATCAGGTTTTCCTCAAATTTTCGAGAGAATTATACTCCTTTCAAATTCCATCACATTTTCTAAAGACTTATATTCACTTCAAAAATAATCATATTTCTTAAGGTTTATGTTCACTTAGTATTTCTTGAGAGTTTCTTAAGGTTTTTATTCACTTCAAATTTCATTAGATTTATGTTCACTTGAGATTCCACCAGATTTTATTAAGACTTATGTTCATGTCAAGTTTCATCATGTTTTCCTCAAATTTCTTAGAGACTTATATTCATTTCAAATTTCATCACAATTTCTAAAGACTTATATTCACTTCAAATATCATCAGATTTATTAAGGTTTATGTTCACTTCGTATTTCTTCAGAATTTCTTAAGGTTTATATTCATTTCAAATTTCTTCAGATCTATGTTCACTTGAGATTCCACTAGATTTTATTAAGATTTATGTTCACGTGAATTTTCATCAGGTTTTCGTCAAATTTTCGAGAGAATTATACTCCTTTCAAATTCCATCACATTTTCTAAAGACTTATATTCACTTCAAAAATAATCATATTTCTTAAGGTTTATGTTCACTTAGTATTTCTTGAGAATTTCTTAAGGTTTATATTCACTTCAAATTTCATTAGATTTATGTTCACTTGAGATTCCACCAGATTTTATAAAGACTTATGTTGATGTCAAGTTTCATCATGTTTTCCTCAAATTTCTTAGAGACTTATATTCATTTCAAATTTCATCACAATTTCTAAAGACTTATATTCACTTCAAATATCATCAGATTTATTAAGGTTTATGTTCACTTCGTATTTCTTCAGAATTTCTTAAGGTTTATATTCATTTCAAATTTCTTCAGATCTATGTTCATTTGAGATTCCACCAGATTTTATTAAGACTTATGTTCATGTCAAGTTTCATCATGTTTTCCTCAAGTTTTTTAAAGACTTATATTCATTTCAAATTTCATCACAATTTCTAAAGACTTATATTCACTTCAAATCTCGTCATATTTCTTAAGGTTTATGTTTACTTCATATTTCTTCAAAATTTTTTAAGGTTTATATTCACATCAAATTTCTTCAGATATATGTTCACTTGAGATTCCACTAGATTTTCTTAAGATTTATGTTCACGTTAAGTTTAATCAGGTTTTCCTAAAATTTTCTGGAGACTTATATTCGTTTCAATTTTCATCACATTTTCTAAAGACTTATATTCACTTCAAATATCGTCATATTTCTTAAGGTTTATATTCTCTTCAAATTTCTTTCGATCTATGTTCACTTGAGATTCCATCAGATTTTCTTAAGATTTATGTTCACATCAAGTTTTCTCATTCTTTCTTCAAATTTTCTAGAGATTTATATTCTTTTCAAATTTCATCACATTTCCTAAAGACTTATATTCACTTGAAATATCATCACATTTATTAAGGTTTATGTTCACTTCGTATTTCTTTAGAATTTCTTAAGGTTTATATTCATTTCAAATTTCTTCAGATCTATGTTCACTTGAGATTCCACCAGATTTTCTTAAGATTTATGTTCACGTCAAGTTTGATCATGTTTTCCGCAAATTTTTTAGAGACTTATATTCATTTAAAAATTCATCACAATATGTAAAGAATTATATTCACTTCAAATATCATCATATTTCTTAAGGTTTATGTTCACTTCGTATTTCTTCAGAATTTCTTATGGTTTATATTCACAGCAAATTTCTTCAGATCTATGTTCACTTGAGATTCCACGAGATTTTCTTAAGATTTATGCTCACGTCAAGTTTAATCATGTTTTCCTACAATTTTTTAGAGACTTATATTCATTTCAAATTCCATCACATTTTCTAAAGACTTATATTCACTTCAAATATCATCATATTTCTTAAGGTTTATGTTCACTTCGTAGTTCTTCAAAATTTCTTAAGGTTTATATTCACTTAAAATTTCTTCAGATCTATGTTAACTTGAGATTCCACCAGATTTTCTTAAGATTTGTGTTCACATCAAGTTTCATCAGGTTTTCCTCACATTTTCAAGAGACTTATATTCTTTTCAAATTCCATCTCATTTTCTAAACACTTATATTCACTTCAAATATTATCATATTTCTTAAGGTTTATGTTCACTTCATATTTCTTAAGAATTTCTTATGGTTTATATTCACTTCAAATTTCTTAAGATCTATATTCACTTGAGATTCCACTAGATTTTCTTAAGATTTATGTTCATGTGAAGTTTCATCAGGTTTTCCTCCAATTTTCTGGAGACTTATACTCATTTCAAATTCCATTTCATTTTGGAAACACTTATATTCACTTCAAATATTATCATATTTCTTAAGGTTTATGTTCACTTCTTATTTCTTCAGAATTTCTTAAGGTTTATATTCACTTCAAATTTCTTCAGATCTATGTTCACTTGAGATTCTGTCGTATGTTTTTAAGATTTATGTTCACGTGAAGTTTCATTAGATTTTCCTCAAATTTTTGAGAGAATTATACTCCTTTCAAATTCCATCACATTTTCTAAAGACTTATATTCACTTCAAAAATAATCATATTTCTTAAGGTTTATGTTCAGTTAGTATTTCTTGAGAATTTCTTAAGGTTTATATTCACTTCAAATTTCTTCAGATTTATGTTCACTTGAGATTCCACCAGATTTTATTAAGACTTATGTTCATGTCAAGTTTCATCATGTTTTCCTCAAATTTCTTAGAGACTTATATTCATTTCAAATTTCATCACAATTTCTAAAGACTTATATTCACTTCAAATATCATCAGATTTATTAAGGTTTATGTTCACTTCGTATTTCATCAGAATTTCTTAAGGTTTATATTCATTTCAAATTTCTTCAGATCTATGTTCACTTGAGATTCCACTAGATTTTATTAATATTTATGTTCACGTGAAGTTTCATCAGGTTTTCCTCAAATTTTCGGGAGACTTATATTCATTTCAAATTTCATCACATTTTCTAAAGACATATATTCACTTCAAATATCATTATATTTCTAAAGGTTTATGTTCACTTCGTATTTCTTTAGAAATTCTTAAGGTTTATATTCACTTCAAATTTCTTTAGATCTATGTTCACTTGAGATTCCATCAGATTTTCTTAAGATTTATGTTCACATCAAGTTTTCTCATGCTTTCTTTAAATTTTCTAGAGAATTATATTCTTTTCAAATTTTATCACATTTCCTAAAGACTTATATTCACTTCAAATATCATCAGATTTATTAAGGTTTGTGTTCACTTCGTATTTCTTCAGAATTTCTTAAGGTTTATATTCACTTAAAATTTCTTCAGATCTATGTTCACTTGAGATTCTCCAAGATTTTCTTAAGATTTATGTTCACGTGAAGTTTCCTTAGGTTTTCCTTAAATTTTTTGGGGACTTATATTCACTTCAAATATTATCATATTTCTTAAGGTTTATGTTCACTTCGTATTTCTTCAGAATTTCTTAAGGTTTATATTCACCTCAAATCTCTTAAGTTCTATGTTCACTTGAGATTCCGTCGTATTTTCTTAAGATTTATGTTCACGTGAAGTTTCATCAGGTTTTCCTCAAATTTTCGGGAGACTTATACTCCTTTCAAATTCCATCACATTTTCTAAAGACATATATTCACTTCAAAAATAATATTATTTCTTAAGGTTTATGTTCACTTCGTATTTCTTGAGAATTTTTTAAGGTTTATATTCACTTCAAATTTCTTCAGATCTATGTTCACTTGAAATTCCACAAGATTTTATTAAGATTTATGTTCACGTCAAATATCATCATATTTCTTAAGACTTAGATTTAGACTTATATTTATTTCAAATTTCATCACAATTTCTAATGACTTATATTCACTTCAAATATCATCATATTTCTTAAGGTTTATGTTCACTTCATATTTCTTCAAAATTTATTAAGGTTTATATTCACTTCATATTTGTTCAGATCTATGTTCAGTTGAGATTCCAACAGATTTTCTTAAGATTTATGTTCACGTAAAGTTTAATCAGGTTTTCCTGAAATTTTCTGGAGACTTATATTCTTTTCAAATTTCATCATATTTCCTAAAGACTTATATTCACTTCAAATATCATCAGATTTATTAAGGTTTATGTTCACTTCGTATTTCTTCAGAATTTCTTAAGGTTTATATTCACTTCAAATTTCTTCAGATCTATGTTCACTTGAGATTCCGTCATATATTATTAGGATTTATGTTCATGTGAAGTTTCATCAGGTTTTCCTCAAATTTTCTGGAGATTTATACTCCTTTAAAATTCCATCATATTTTCTAAAGACTTATATTCACTTAAAAAATTATCATATTTCTTAAGGTTTATGTTCACATCGTATTTCTTCAAAATTTCTTAAAGTTTATATTCACATCAAATTTCTTTAGATCTATGTTCACTTGAGATTCCACCAGATTTTCTTAAGATTTATGTTCACATCAAGTTTTATCATATTTTTCTCAAATTTTTTAGAGACTTATATTCATTTAAAATTTCATCACATAATCTAAAGAATTATATTCACTTCAAATATCATCATATTACTTAAGGTTTAGGTTCACTTCGTATTTCTTCAGATTTTCTTAAGGTTTATATTCACTTCAAATTTCTTCAGATCTATTTTCACTTGAGATTCCAGGAGATTTTCTTAAGATTTATGTTCACGTCATGTTTCATCATGTTTTCCTCCAATTTTTTAGAGACTTATATTCATTTCAAATTTCATCACATTTTCTAAAGACTTATATTCACTTCAAATATAATCATATTTCTTAAGGTTTATGTTCACTTTGTATTTCTTCAGAATTTCTTAAGGTTAATAGTCACTTTAAATTTCTTCAGATCTATGTTCGTTTGAGATTCTGTCGTATTTTCTTCATATTTATGTTTTCATTAAATTTTATAGAGACTAATATTCATTTCAAATTTAATCACAATTTCTGAAGACTTATATTCAATTCAAATATCATCATATTTGTTAAGGTTTATGTTCACTTCGTAGTTCTTTAAAATTTCTTAAGGTTTATATTCACTTCAAATTTCTTCAGATCTATGTTAACTTAAGATTCCACCAGATTTTCTTAAGATTTATGTTAACGTAAAGTTTCATCAGGTTTTCTCGAAATTTTCGGGAGACTTATATTCATTTCAATGTTCATCACATTTTCAAAAGACTTATATTCACATCAAATATCATCATATTTCTTAAGGATTATGTTCACTTCGTATTTCTTCAGAATTTCTTAAGGTCTATATTCAAGTCAAATTTCTTCAGATCTATGTTCACTTGAGATTCCATCAGATTTTCTTAAGATTTATGTTAACGTCAAGTTTCATCAGGTTTTCCTCACATTTTCTAGAGAGTTATATTCTTTTCAAATTTCATCACATTTCCTAAAGACTTATGTTGACTTCAAATATCATCAGATTTATTAAGGTTTATGTTCACTTCGTATTTCTTCAGAATTTCTTAAGGTTTATATTCACTTCAAATTTAATAAGATCTATGTTCCCTTGAGATTCCACCAGATTTTCTTAAGATTTATGTTCATGTGAAGTTTCATCAGGTTTTCCTCAAATATTCTTGAGACTTATACTCATTTCAAATTCCATCTCATTTTCTAAACACTTATATTCACTTCAAATATCATCATATTTCTTAAGGTTTATGTTCACTTCGTGTTTCTTCAAAATTTCTTAAGGTTTATATTCACTTCAAATTTCTTCAGATCTATGTTCACTTGAGATTCCACGAGATTTTCTTAAGATTAATGTTTACGTCAAGTTTAATCATGTTTTCTTCCAATTGTTTAGAGACTTATATTCATTTCAAATTTCATCACATTTTCTAAAGACTTATATGCACTTCAAATATCCTCGTATTTCTTAAGGTTTATGTTCACTTCGTATTTCTTAAAATTTTCTTAAGGTTTATATTCGCTTCTAATTTCTTCAGATCTATGTTTACTTTAGATTCCACCATATTTTCTTAAGATTTATGTTCACGTCAAGTTTCATCATGTTTTCCTCAAATTTTCTAGAGACTTATATTCTATTCAAATTTCATCACATTTCCTAAAGACTTATATTCACTTCAAATATCATCAGATTTATTAAGGTTTATGTTCACTTCGTATTTCTCCAGAATTTCTTAAGGTTTATATTCACTTCAAATTTCTTCAGATCTATGTTCACTTGAGATTCCACCAGATTTTCTTAAGATTTATGTTCACGTGAAGTTTCATCAGGTTTTCCTCAAATTTTCTGGAGACTTATACTCATTTAAAATTCCATCTCATTTTCTAAACACTTATTTTCACTTCAAATATCATCATATTTCTTATGGTTTATGTTCACTTCGTATTTCTTTAGAATTTCATAAGGGTTATATTCACTTCCAATTTCTTCAGATCTATGTTCACTTGAAATTCCACCAGATTTTGTTACGATGTATGTTCACGTGAAGTTTCATAAGGTTTTCCTGAAATTTTCTTGAGAATAATATTCATTTCAATTTTCAACACATTTTCTAAAGACTTATATTCACTTCAAATATCATCATATTTCTTAAGGTTTATGTTCACGTTGTATTTCTTCAGAATTACTTAAGGTTTACATTCACTTCAAATTTCTTCAGATCTATGTTCACATGAGATTCTGTCAGATATTCTTAAGATATATGTTCACGTCATGTTTCATCAGGTTTTCCTCTAATTTTCTAGAGAATTATATTCTTTTCAATTTTCATCACATTTTCTAAAGACTTAAATTCACTTCAAATATCATCATATTTCTTAAGGTTTATGTTCACGTCTTAATTCTTCAGAATTTCTTAAGGTTTATATTCACTACAAATGTCTTCAGATCTATGTTCACTTGAGATTACATCAGGTTTTCTTAAGATTTATGTTCACGTCAAGTTTCATCAGGTTTTCCTCAAATTTTCTAGAGACTTATATTCTTTTCAAATTTCATCACATTTTCTAAAGACTTAGATTCCCTTCAAATATCCGCATATTTCTTAAAGTTTTTGTTCACTTCGTATTTCTTCCGAATTTCTTAAGGTTTATACTCACTTCAAATTTCTTAAGATCTATGTTCACTTGAGATTCCACCAGATTTTCTTATGATTTATGTTCACGTTAAGTTTCATTAGGATTTCCTGAAATTTTCTTGAGACTTATATTCTTTTCAAATTTCATCACATTTTCTAAAGACTTATATTGACTTCAAATATCATCACATTTATTAAGGTTTATGTTCACTTCGTATTTCTTCAAAATTTCTTAAGGTTTATATTCACTTCAAATTTCTTCAGTTCTATGTTCACTTGAGATTCCACCAGATTTTCTTATGATTTATGCTCACGTCAAGTTTCATCAGGTTTTCCCCAAATTTTCTTGAGACTTATATTCATTTCAAATTTAATCACATTTTCTAAAGACTTATATTCACTTCAAATATCATCATATTTATTAAGGTTTATGTTCACTTCGTATTTCTTTAAAAGTTCTTAAGGTTTATATTCACTTCAAATTTCTTCAGATCTATGTTCACATGAGATACCACCAGATTTTCTTAAGATTTATGTTCACGTCAAGTTTTATTAGGTTTTCCTCAAATTTTCTAGAGACTTATATATATTTAATATTTCATGACATTTTCTAAAGACTTATATTCACTTCAAATATCATCATATTTCTTAAGGTTTATGTTCACTTCGTATTTCTTCAGAATTTCTTATGGTTTATATTCACTTCAAATTTCTTCAGATCTATGTTCACTTGAGATTCCATCAGATTTTCTTAAGATTTATGTTCACGTCAAGTTTCATCATGTTTTCCTCAAATTTTCTAGAGACTTATATTCATTTTTAATTTCATCACATTTTCTAAAGACTTATATTCACTTAAAGTATCATCATATTTCTTAAGGTTTATGTTCACTTCGTGTTTCTTCGAAATTTCTTAAGGTTTATATTCACTTCAAATTTCAAAAGATCCATGTCCACTTGAGATTCCACCAGATTTTCTTAAGATTTATGTTCACGTCAAGTTTCATTAGGTTTTTCTCAAATTTTCTTGAGACTTATATATATTTCAAATTTCATTACATTTTCTAAAGACTTATATTCACTTCAAATATCATCATATTTATTAAGGTTTATGTTCACTTCAAATTTCTTCAGATCTATGTTCACTTGAGATTCCATCAGATTTTCTTAAGATTTATGTTCACGTCAAGTTTCATCAGGTTTTCTCAAATTTTCTAAAGACTTATGTTCATTTCAAATTTCATCACATTTTCTAAAGACTTATATTCACTTCAAATATCATCATATTCTTAAGGTTTATGTTCACTTCTTATTTCTTCGAAATTTCTTAAGGTTTATATTCAGTTCATATTTCTTCAGATCTATGTCCACTTGAGATTCCACCAGATTTTCTTAATGTTTATGTTCACGTCAAGTTTCATTAGGTTTTTCTCAAATTTTCTTGAGACTGATATATATTTCAAATTTCATCACATTTTCTAAAGACTTATATTCACTTCAAATATCATCATATTTCTTAAGGTTTATGTTCACTTCGTATTTCTTCAGAATTTCTTAAGGTTTATATTCACTTCAAATTTCTTCTCAGATCTATGTTCACTTGAGATTCCATCAGATTTTCTTAAGATTTATTTTGACGTCAAGTTTCCTCAAATTTTCTAGAGACTTATATTCTTTTAAAATTTCATCACATTTCCTAAAGACTTATACACACTTCAAATATCATCAGATTTATTAAGGTTTATGTTCACTTCGTATTTCTTAAGAATTTCTTAAGGTTTATATTCACTTCAAATTTCTTCAGTTCTACGTTCACTTGAGATTCCACCAGATTTTCACATCAAGTTTTTGAAATTCCTGGCAGCAGATACGTGATGTCACAGAGAATTATATGACACACTATCTGACACTCTGTTAACAATTTACACAGTAAATATAAATAACAGTAAAGAACACAATAAGTTGTTTACCCGTTCGGTGTCTACTACACCTACATCGGGGCTACCAAGCCGAGAGGAAATTCACTATTAGTAGAATTAATTCGGAATAAACCACGGTTTATCTCCTTCACTTAAAACCTATCCAACTTCAACCTAAGTCCTACTTAGATCAGTACCCACTCACCCCCTAATCACGGTGATATCAACCTATTGACTAATTGAATTGTGAAGACACACTTCAATAAACTATCTTGATCTCGCGCTTTCAATCAAGACAAACACTCGTGCTTTAAAGCTTTGGTGATAAACTACCCTACAAACAAATCCTAGTCCATGCACTTATCAATTGATAGTTGCTTGGCTCATGAGAAACTAAATTACAAATACCAAGTTACTAATCCTAACGATTACACAAAAACAAGGCTATCTCTTCATACATTCAAAGTACGCATAGTTGTAAGGTTGAATTCCTTTTATAGAAGCGATCCACGAAACTTGAGTTTGGGCTTCCATAAAGATAGCTAGGGTTCATAATTTAATCCTAAAAACATGGTCTTTTCAACAACCAATTTAGGTTTAATTAAGATTAACCTAGCACCCGCGTGAGCATGCTTTCTAATAACGGAAAAACAATATTTAGCATCAACAAACTTCACGAAAATCTAGGAACAAGCATTCGCGAGCAGAATGTCACCTTGAATGTCATAACATCATTATGACATCGATTTTCTGCGAAATTTCCAACTGACTTTAGCTTCGGTTCGGTCTTTTAACATCCTTAGCGGTGGGATTTATCTTCAATCTCTAAATGTCATGACATCCATCATGATATTGCTAAAGCCTAGTTTTACCAAAATTAATGCCAACTTAAAACACTAACAAACTCCCCTTTGGCACATTTTTGGCTAAAACTACTTAACCTATCGAGTACATATCGTGAGACAAACTAGTTCTAAGCTTAAATAAACTAGAACCTAGAGATAAGATAAATTCTACCCATACAAAATCCCACAATTCCCACAATTGCCCACATATAAAATTTAAGCAGACTTACAAGTTCCCAAAATTCCGATAACATCACACGTGATTCTTCTCCCTTTTTAGCCATAAAGGGCCAAAACAATCAATTGAACAATCAACATATAATTAAGTACCAGCATTGTTTGAGGTACATTTGTCGAGGACATTACAAATCATCAATAAAGGATTACAAACATTCAAACAAAATTGGGAAAATACAAGAACAAGAAAGCAGAAACAATTGTGGAACAAAAATCGGAGCGCAACAGGGCACAGGAGCACAATTCAAGTGCTTTCTTCTCCAGAAGAAGCATTGTGGAAGGAAGCATCTTGAACCTTCTTCAGCACCAGCCATCTAAATATCATCATCTTGACGTCACCAACAACATCATTATCGACTTTCCTTCATCCTCAACCTCGTGTCACTCTAGTTGAGAGATTAGCTCTTCCAGACTTTGCTTTATTGCTTGAGCTCCTTGCAAGTTGCTCTTAGCAATGACATTTGCCTTACGAAATTTTCTTTGACCGATGATGTCTCGGCGATTGTCATGACAATATCGGGACATGCTTTCCTGGAGCAGTTTGTAGTGGAATCCAGAGCGGGGGCTCTCTTGAGAATCTCTGTCACCAAGAATGTCGGATCTTGATCAATTATAATTCCACACAGGGGAGGAAAGGCTATTGGTCCTTTGATAGCATAGCATCGCTTGAGGGTGCTCAAATACATATGATCCATAGTCAAGCTTAGCACGAGTGCCTCGCATATGAATCTTCGGTCCAATAGAGATGGTGGATTTGTGATTTGTTGGGACCCGTTAGCGACCCAATCTTATGTAGTATGGAAAATTTGACACTCAACTTGCTTGAGAGTTTTCCTTGAGGCCAATGCCTTACTTGTTTGCGATTATGGTTTGACAGATCTTGTTGTCGGTTTCCTCCACTCTGGTGAGTATCATCGATCTACCAGAATCATTGATTATACTTGGAAAACGACTTTCTTCCCTCTCACATACGGTAGTCGTAGACCTCCCATCCCACACTTGGATTAACTATAAATTCTTTCACCAGAACTTCATAACAGTTTGAGAAACTCACAACTGTTTTCATCAGACCAGCTTCCTTGATCAAGTCAACAATCTTCTTGCACTCTAAAGCACTCTTGTTCAACTCTCTTTCTAGTGCACCCTCTTTAAACAAACATACTTCCATCTTCCGGCACCGGGATGATGGAATGAGATGTTATCAATTGCCACTTGAGCACCTTGGGAAGTTTTCCAAGAGTTGGCTTCTTTCTTGAATGAATGTCAGTGACATTCTCCACAACATCAAACTCAGAGTCATGATCGGACTCCACGGGTTGAGTTCCTTCCTCTTTTCACAATAGGTGTTCTCTTTGGTCTAGAGTCACCGGCTTTTACTCTACATTTCTCTGTAGGGTTCCGATATGGGATACTTTTATCTTATGCACATCTTCCACATCCTTTTCTTTGGCGGGGCTCTGTGAGACTGCTGTTTCCTTCCTTTTCATCATTCCTTTTGCAATGCTTGGATTGACATTGGCAATAAGATCATTGTCGAACATCTCATCTAAATCAATGTGGAGGTTCGGTTAAATGATTAGATTCTTGAGCGTGACTCTTCCAAAATCTTTGTCGAAATGTAGTCATCGGGGACTTTACGGAGGCACACTTCTTTGGTGATTCTTCAAGAATACTATCGAAATATAGTCGTGAGGCTTTATCGAACAACAATTTCTTTGGGACTCCTCAAGAATCTTGTCGAGATCTCATCTTCCTTATCGGAGATTTTATTACAAGCATCATCAACACACGGACTCTTTAACAAAAGGTCTTCATTATTCTTGGCGGGGAAGTATCATGATCACCGGATGTCTTGACATTCTTGACATCCGGATCAGCTAAACTAGGGCTAGCGGCAGTTTAGGGGTTGAAACCCGAGCAGTTGGTCTTCATTGAGGATCCTGGTTACCAATCTAGCAATGGCTATGTGCACAGCCCTAGACTCCTCTGTGTTTACCATTTCTGAGGGAACAGAAGAGGATGGTACAGAAGTCTTACCCATGGGAGATGCTTGAGTTCTTCTTGCATTCCTTGCGATTTCTTGACCTTTTACGGGTCATAGCTATTGCACAATGGTGTAACCCTCGATGCTTGACTTGCATGGCTTCATTATTTGTTCGGCGTCCATGGATGGAGATGAAGATCCTGTTTCTTGAGATGATGAGGATGATGAAGCCATTTTTCGCTGATGGTTTTTGGGAGGATGAAAGTGAAAATAGCAGAGAGTATCAGAGTTTCTTTTGGGAGAAGAAAAGGTGATACTACTTTCAAAGGAGAAGCTATTATATGAGAATGTCTCTTCCTATTCTTGGACCTTTTAAAATAAGAATGAAAATACCCAAATAACCCTCTTAAAATAGTTGAAATAAAAGTTCCTTTCATCCCTTGTTGTAGGCACAACTAATTGCTACAACTCCTCATATTGCCAACTATCCAATTTGTCCCTAAAGTCTTAAATTGACCATTCTCAAGAGCTTTAGTAGCAATGTCTCGGTACAATGTCATGACATCTGTATGACATTGTGGTCGATCGACATCTGCTTTATCCGGATCATCTTAATTTCTCCGGTTGCTATGTATTCAACTTTAACATTGTATAAAGTTAAGCAGTTTTGCTCCTGTGATCCAAAACATGAAATTGTTTCTCAAGAAGGAACATCCATCCACGGACTTTTACCCAAGTTTTGATCAACACTTTCTCCTTTGGTTTTCTTGGACAACTTCAAATGTGGAGGGTGAGAGTCCTAGTGTGGCTGCCATTATTCAGTCCAAGCCTCTTGACATAATTCCTTGTGTACTTGCTCTGTGAAATAAGTGTTGAGCCTTTCATCAATGTGTCTGACATTCCTCCAGATACTATGTTATTAACATAGATGGATGCCACCATGATCTTTTTCCCTCTGACGGAGAGGGTTTCATCAAGACTCCTCATGTATCCTTTGTGATAAGATACTTGGTTATCCTTTCATGCCAGATCCTAGTACTTTGCTTCAGTACTTTAAAAGTGGTCAGATGTCGAGACATTGAGAGTGACATTCTGATTTCCTGTCCAGCCTTATACTTACCACAGATTCTCCTTTTGTCTATGAACAATCTTGGTATCCTTCTGACTCCCCTATGGGCCGATCCTTTTCATTCCTCTGAGGTGTGGATGACCAGATACTTGCTGCCACAACTTTACTTCCTCTTCATCTTTGTTTGTAGAACTCATAGAGGACAGAGTGATGCTCTCAGATTCCCACTTGTAGCAGTTGTCCTTTGATCTGACTCCTCTCATAATCACTACTTGATCACCATTGATTACAAGACATTCAGACTTAGTGAAGGCATTGTGAATCCCATATCACATAGTGACTTATGCTAATGAGATTTGCAGTCAAACCTTTTACCAGCAATACTCCGTTTAGGCTTGGAACTCCAGACCAGTTTGAGTTTCCAATGCCTTTGATTTCTCCTTTAGCTCCATCTCCAAAAGTAACAAAGCTGGTAGAATGATGCTTAACATCATTGAGAAGATTCTGTCTCCGTCATGTGCTTGGAACATCCAGTCAAAGTACCAATCTTTCTTGGTAGACACACTAAGAGAAGTGTTAGCTACCGAACATGATCTTCTTCTTCCCTTGTTGAGAGTGATACCTGTTGGTTTTAGGCTTCACATAAGACCCTTGATTAGGATATCCATGTAGCTGTAGCAAAAGATTTTATGTGACCAAACCTTCCACAATAATGACACCTCCATCTTTGAAACTTTTTGTTCATGTTTCTATGATTTTGATGTTGCACCCAATGTTGTGACATCTGCTTTGACATTGGTCTATTAGGTCATTCTTCCTTTTGTTATTGACAAACTTCTTAGTCTCCACATACCACAGGTAGACCTATTCACGACTTGTGGTATGACATCTTCTTTGTCATTGACTTCCCGAGTTTGTTCCATTCCACGGTTATTAGCAAATCTCTTTGCGTCACATACCTGAGCGGACACATTTCTGTTTTGGGTTGTGACACCGCTTTGTTTTCCTATGTCTCTTCTTCTTAATGTCACCAGCGGGTTTCGTTTCACCACATATCCTAGACCATGCTTATTTCATGGTTTGTCCAAGTGATATTTCTTCCAACTTATCGATGCAGGATGTCAACATTTTGACAGATTTAGACATCTGATCAAGTTTGGAGTTCAACATTACAATATCACTATTTAGGTGATTTATAGTGGATGTTGAAGCAACTCGATTTTCAAAAATCATTTAAATGAATTTTCAAAAACAATGAAATCGCCACCTAATTTTATTTGTTCTAGAAAGAACGGGGAAATATAGATAAAACCCACAAAAATCGGATAAGGCAGTCTACAAGACCAAAAAGAATGGAATCGGGAGTCGGTTACGCAAGAGGAAGGTATTAGCACCTCTTACGTCCATCGTACTCGATGGGACCCATTTAGTTCGAAATGTGTTTGTGTGTGTAATCGCTAATTTCTAAGTCATGAATAAGAAAAAAGAAAATGGATTTGTTTGTTATTATTTTGAGTTTGACACGGTTTCGAAACCGTGTGCCTACGTATTCCCTTGTGCAATGGGAAAGTCAAAACTCCGTAGTTCTTGTTGAAAATGTTTGAATTTGTTGTGTTGATTTTAATTGGAATGTTTTTTATCTTTGATAATCGCATATGAGCGAAAAAAAAGATTTGAATGGGTTGGATTGATTTTAATTGTAGATGACAAGTATCAAAACGTTGGGCGACCCTCTAACGATTCAATACTCGAGATTGGTGATTGAGGTCAACCGATCATCTCTCATCCAAAATCTTTATTATGAAAAGAGTGAGGTGAAACAAAGTTCACTTTTATTAAGTGTTATGGAATAAAGTATTTAAGTCATTGGGTTACCCTCTAATGGCCCAAATACTTTACATTTTAATTAAATCGTCGGGCGAACCTCTAACAATTTAATTAAATACCATATCACTATGTTTTTTTTTGTTTTGTAGAAAAATTGATTTTTGAAAACAAATTCAATTAATTAATTTAATCTGAAAGTGTTTTAGGGGTTATTAGGAAAACAAGCGAGCCCATACAAAGTGGCTTTATGTATGCTCCTAAAAGTGGGACTAGCGTGACACTAGTATTCTAAACGACCGATTGGAACAATCGATCGAATAGTTGTCGATGTAGAAAAGCCGGGACCAAACTATGAATGTGTGCGGTGTGCATTGTGTATGTTTACCTTCTTGATGAAGAGCCCAAGAGGAGACTATGTGTTCTAATATGATAAGCGCTGATTAAAAATTAGAACACACAAGGAAATAAATCCTAAGCTATTACAACCAAATTGAATTAGTTTGAATAATTAAATAGCTTCTATGCGGTGAAAGAATTGAGCTTCGGGTAGTCTTCAAGATCGGACAAGGCTTGATGCATCGGATGAATACCAAATGAAAGTTCCTGCATCATTCAAGATACAAACAAAAAACTATGCGAAGAATAGATATATTTGCGTTCGAATTCATTCGAAGGTTGAATTAAATTTGAAATTCAAAATTGCAACACAAAGATCATTACAATGTAGTTGAATTTATTTACAAATGGATATGAATAAAGTTATAAGAATATCAATAATATGTATATTTACATACTAAATATAATAAAAAGTATTATGTATTTTATATTTACAAAAATAAAAAATGTCATTTACTAGATATTAATAATGGAACAACAATGATAAGAATGTAATTGGAAGAAGAAAAGTATATATGCTAAGGGGAAATGATGATCGGACTTTTCTTGGATGCCTTCACAACAAACAAATTGGTTAGTAGCATAAGTGTGATAAAATAAGATGAAATTGCAATAAATCGGAAAATGGTTAGTAAACAAGGTATGAAGTTGGAATGAAATTAAATGAATGTTCATGAACAAAGCGAAGAACTAAGCAATTGATTATTCAAGCATTTCAATTTACAAACGAACCAAAACCAAAGAGGTTCAAGCTAAACTTCATTTCGAGTTCAAAGCGAAAAGCGATTATAAAGCATGTTATAACCGATGAAACCAAAAGCGGGCAGCAACTTCTTACATTGTGCTCAATACAAACATCTCAAACAAATACTTAGCATAAGCGGAAGCACAATAATAGAAAACTCATCATTAGGATTCAACTCGAAATAAATCAAAATTGTAATGATGTGTATGGACGATTCAAGAACCAAACGGTTGAACATTCAAGTATGGTTATCCGTAAATGAAATAAAAATCACATAACCTCATGCTATTGTTCACTACAAGTTGAAACATGAAAATTGAATTCTAAACACATTTAAACCATATGAACCAAGCGGCAGCAACCATTATCTTAAGAAAGCGCTAATATCGATCAAAAATTGCATAAACTCAAAGGTAACTTGCATTATCAACCGCTTACCAACCCGGGCAGCCGCTATGCATATACAAAACTTACTCAAGAAAATCCTCTCAAAGAGATCCAAAGAGGTTCTTACCTTACGGTGTGATTCCACGACATCCAACACAAAACTTATGAATTGAGATCAACTCGAAACATCATCAAAATCACTTTCAAGTGAATTAAGCACCAAGACGAAATCAACATCGATACACAAGTATAAACAAACTCATGGTTTTCAATTAAATTCAAAGAGAAAGCAAAACAAGATCGATTTGAAGTTTCAAACATGCTATTAGAATCCGGACAGCCATATACACTTGTGCGTAGAAAATTGATTACAATTCAAACAAAACAAAGTCGGGCAGCCGCTAATCCATCAATTTTACTCAAGATAAAACGACTTTTCTTGTTCAAATTCAATATAAAAGACACGGCATGCTGCCCCAAAGTTTCTAATAATCTACGCGAATATACGCAACATAGACATTTAAACCATCATTGAGACTTACATGGAATCCTCAATCAACTATTTACCATAGAAATCAACAAAATGCAAGCATCACAAACCAAACCGAGTGCTCCCAATATATGTGTTCATACGGTTTTCGAAATTCAAATTTACTTCAAGTTTCGAAATCACAACACAATGAAAAATGTAACAATATACAATTGTAATTTTCTCGGTTAGATATACCCGCGAGTAAACGCGGCCTTATCGTCAAACCATCATCGAAAATAAGAGTGGAATCCTTGTCACAAATTCAAAAGAAAAACAAAAGTAGCATGGCTGCCCACGACAGTTTCTCGGTTATATCTTTCACGAATAACGCGATTTAGATGTCGAACCATCATTGAAACTAGTCATGGGAACCTTATCACATCCAATCGAAATTAAAACATGATACACAATGCCTAAATGATTTCTCGGTTAGAATTACACGCGAGTAACGCGGCTTAATCATTAAACCATCATCGAAACCAAACATAGATATCACTTCCCAACTTCAAACGAAATAGCATAGCACCTTGTTACTAAACAAAAATCAAATTTATGAAAGCAATTAACGTGATAATCGCGCGGACTCGACACAAACAGAGCACGTAAAAACCAATTTTATTACAAATTTAAGCGGAATAACGGTTATAACTCGTAAACACAACATATCAACCATTATCAATTAGCACCAACGTCAGAGCAACAAAAAGATCAGCACCCTGTTCTGTACAAACAACTTAACCAAATCAAAAATCACCATGTTGTTATCAAAGGGTTAACTCATGGCAGCAAGATACAGAATCAAACAGCAATATTTCACGGCATATCAGATATGTATAAGGGCATGAAATGACTCGAAATCTTACCGAAGAAGCCGAGAACATGATGATGACGAGTGAACCGAATCTGAGCTGGTGCAAGGCGGATGTCTGCTGCTTGCGGAATCAGTGAAGTGTAGGTTGACCAGGAGCCGAAACTATCCTTTGGTTTTGTTGGATGTCTTCCCGCGTATAGAGTCATGGAACTCGTGAGCAACCACCTTCCCATTTCGGCGAACAAAATTAGGTGTTTTGAAAAGAGTTGGAAGAGCTGAGTAGTGACTCGATGTTTCTCACGGCCGGGTCACTGTGATGTTGACGAGAGAAGCGGTGAGAGATGGTTGAGAGTGGCTGTGGAGGAAGAAACCGATGGAGGCTGTGAGGGAGGCGATTGGGAAAGAGAATGGTTGAAGGTTCTGTGTTGAACGAAGGGAGTATTACGGTGGAAGATCGAGAGATGAGTGAAGAGCAGGTGGCTAGTTATCGGTGGTTGAATGAGGTTTTGATTGTTCTGAAGGAAACAGGGCAAGGAAGGAGTCGATGGAGGTATGGGGTTATCGGTGGAGATACGGCGGATTGAAGGTCGTTGATGAGGAGATGGACGGCAGGGGGGTTTGGAGATGCGAGGACGATGGAAGTGAGAATGTTGCTGGATGGTGGTGGTTGCGGCGACGGAAAGAGGATGGTTATAATGAAGAGGATGAAGGGGGGTTGATGGAGGTTTAGAGATGGAGATGAGGAAGGTGAACGGAGATAATGCAGGGAAGGCTGTGGGAATGGATGTGTGGAGCGAAACGATGGAGTATGTTGCGGTGGGTGGGGTTGAAAAAATGAAGAAAAATCCTTTTCTTTTTTGATTTTGGATGAAGATGGATGAGGAAAATTTCCCAGATCCGCCTCTTTCTATGTTTTGTTTTTCATCCGTTTCCAATTTTGGCCCCTCTGTGAACAGTGAACAAGCTCCCAATATATAGTCATAAATTAGGTTTAGATAAATTTTAAAAATGCCTAAAATGACCTTTTGATGGATTGGGCCTAAAAGCCCAATAGATTAAAAAAAATCTATCATAAAATATTTTTGTTTTAGTTTTTGGAAATAAAAAATTGACACCTAAAGTTGTTAAAAATGATATAAATTTGAATATTAAATTACCCGAAAAAATTAAATGAGCACATTAAAATAAACTACGGGTTTCATAGATTAAAGAAAAATTATTGAAATAATTAAAATTGAAATAAAACGATAATGAAGAATACCTGATTTTAAAACACTTACGGTTAAAAACAAATCTTCGAAATGTATCGAAAAATTAGAGAGATCACATTTTCATAATCCACACGACACGTAGATTCATAAAGCAGTGAGTTAGAGGCGAAAGTTTGAAATATTTTTCCCACTAATTTTCGTACAGTATCGAATCATTTTTAACAGTCTGTTTATAAAATCGAAATATTGATACCATCGACATATAATCAACTTAAAACGATACGATAAACAGGTAAGGAGATAAAAATGAATGAAGTGAAATATCGGGTATTTTGTAACTATAAAATGATGCAGATATCGATTTAAACTAACTTTTAGTCAATTTAAATACGACGAAATGATGCATATGTAGTGAATGAATGACAGTTTAATGCCAATGACCTAATGGACGCGTATGTAGATGAATGTGAAGCCTAAGCCAGATAAAATCGAGATAGGAGGGCAAATTTTGGGGTGCAACAGTTGCCCCTATTTAATCGTCTTAAACCTGAAAGTGAGATTGATGCTAGCCTTTCGAGCTTTCAAGGTCGAAGAAGATTAAATACTACAAGAACCCAAAAATTTGCGCTCCGAAGAACAAGTAGAAATTTTTTTGCTTTTTTTGATAATTTTATATTTTTCTATTTTTTTTTGTGATTTTTTTTTAACAGTGGGATTGGGAACAAAAATTCTGGTATGTCAGGTAAGGATATTAGACATACACAAGAAAGAGACCGACCGAAGACGACTCTAACAAAGGTTTCGAAATATACATGCCCGGTAAGGATATTGGACACATAAAGATTGAATATACATGTTCGGTAAGGATATTGAACACATATAGGAAGCGTATGTCAGGTAAGGATATTAGACACATATAGGGAGCATATGTCAGATAAGGATATTAGACATACACCGGAAAGAGAACGACCGAAGACAACTCTAACAAAGGTTTCGAAATATACATGCCCGGTAAGGATATTGGACACATAGAGATCGAATATACATGTTCGTTAAGGATATTGAACACATATAGGTAGCATATGTCAGGTAAGGATATTAGACATACAGGAAAGAGACCGAGAGCGACTCTAACAAAGGTTTGAAATATACATGTCCGTAAGGATATTGGACACATAAAGATCGAATATACATGTTCGGTAAGGATATTGAACACATATAGGAGCATATGTCGGTAAGGATATTAGACATACACGAAAGAGACCGACCGAGGCGACTCTAACAAAGGTTTGAAATATACATGCCGTAAGGATATTGGACACATAAAGATCGAATATACATGTTCGGTAAGGATATTGAACACATATAGGGGAGCATATATCGGGTAAGGATATGAGACATACAGGAAAGAGACCGAGAAGACGACTCTAACAAAGGTTTGAAATATACATGCCGGTAAGGATATTGGACACATAAAGATCGAATATACATGTTCGGTAAGGATATTGAACACATATAGGAGCATATGTCGGTAAGGATATTAGACATATACGAGGAAAGAGACCAAGGCGACTCTAACAAAGGTTTGAAATATACATGCAGTAAGGATATTGGACACATAAAGATCGAATATACATGTTCGGTAAGGATATTGAACACATATAGGTAGCATATGTCGGTAAGGATATTAGACATACACGAGAAAGAGACCGAAGACGACTCTAACAAAGTTTGAAATATACATATCCGGTAAGGATATTGGACACATAAAGATCGAATATACATGTTCGGTAAGGATATTGAACACATATAGGGCATATATCGGTAAGGATATTAGACATATCTGAGAAGGAGCCGAAGACGACTCTAACAAAGGTTTGAAATATACATGCCGGTAAGGATATTGGACACATAAAGATCGAATATACATGTTCGGTAAGGATATTGAACACATATAAGGAGCATATGTCGGTAAGGATATTAGACATACAGGAAAGAGAGAAGACGATTCTAACAAAGGTTTGAAATAATACATGCCCGTAAGGATATTGGACACATAAAGATCGAATATACATGTTCGGTAAGGATATTGAACACATAGGGAGCATATGGGTAAGGATATTAGACATACAGGAAAGAGACCGAAAGGCGACTCTAACAATGGTTTGAAATATACATGCCGGTAAGGATATTGGACACATAGAGATCGAATATACATGTTCGGTAAGGATATTGAACACATATAGGGAGCATATGTCGGTAAGGATATTAGACATACAGGAAGAGACCGAAGACGACTCTAACAAAGGTTTGAAATATACATGCCGGTAAGGATATTGGACACATAAAGATCGAATATACATGTTCGGTAAGGATATTGAACACATATAGGAGCATATGTCGGTAAGGATATTAGACATACAGGAAAGAGACCGACCGAAGCGACTCTAACAAAGGTTTGAAATATACATGCCGGTAAGGATATTGGACACATAAAGATCAAATATACATGTTCGGTAAGGATATTGAACACATATAGGAGCATATGGGTAAGGATATTAGACATACAGGAAAGAGACCGACGGCGACTCTAACAATGGTTTGAAATATACATGCCGGTAAGGATATTGGACACATAGAGATCGAATATACATGTTCGGTAAGGATATTGAACACATATAGGGAGCATATGTCGGTAAGGATATTAGACATACAGGAAGAGACCCCGAAGACGATTCTAACAAAGGTTTGAAAGAATACATGCCGGTAAGGATATTGGACACATAAAGATCGAATATACATGTTCGGTAAGGATATTGAACACATATAGGAGCATATGTCGGGGTAAGGATATTAGACATACACGGAAAGAATGACCGAGGCTCTAACAAGGTTTGAAATATACATGCCCGATAAGGATATTGGACACATAAAATCGAATATACATGTTCGGTAAGGATATTGAACACATATAGGTAGCATATGTCGGTAAGGATATTAGACATACAGGAAAGAGACCGGCCGAGGCGACTCTAACAAAGGTTTGAAATATACATGCGGTAAGGATATTGGACACATAAAGATCGAATATACATGTTCGGTAAGGATATTGAACACATATAGGAAGCATATGTTAGGTAAGGATATTAGACATACGCAAGAATGAGGCCGACTGGAGCAGACTCACTGGGGAAAAGATATACGGAATGGTAAAATCGTCGATCGAAGGCAATTCACGGGGAAAGGCCAAACAAAAGGGGCTCTAGCAAGGATTGCCAAACTATGTTGGACTTTAAAAGGTTGCAAATGTGCAAGAAACTACAATATCCCTCAGGCCAAAGGCGGGGTGTAATTCTTCAAGAGTGACAATTATATGAATTACCACACACAAGTATGGATACTCAAACAATTGAGAAGCAAGAAAGGTTAGACACCAACTCTTACTCGCACTCTAACGTCAGAGGCAAACATGGGTAAGATAACTAACAATAAGAATTTGCAAAAAGCAAGACGCTTGGTAAATGAATTGAATTTGAATGATGTAGGAGACCGACACGGGGTCAAAAATGGATAACAACAAGAAGAATTTCTTGAGGAACTCATTGGGAATACCACTTGGGATTTTATGGATAAACTTCTCTTGGAGGCTTAAAGGTACTAGAAACACATTAATCTGGCTTATGCTTAGATGCATGTTTGAGATTATTATTTTTTGGCGTAATGCTCCATATCAATGGAAATGCTACGCTTTTTTGAGGATGCTATGCAATGCAATGATGCATATTTTGATATTTTGTCTAGGACTAAAGGCAATTGTGAACTGCCGAGGGAACATCAACCCTCCATGAATTGGACATAAATCATCCGGTCTTTATCAAAGAGACGATAGTCTGGACCCTGACAGGGGGATTGTAGAATAGAAGCATCAGCTTTCAATGATCTACATCACTGGGGAAGTAACTCTTGGAGATTAACATTCATCTGGGATGATGATCTTGTTGCGTAGAGTTCCTGATTTCAATAACTCCGGATTACGAGCTTTTGCATAAGAGGGGTCGACAACATCTTCTGGCATAAGTGAGCCTTTGAAAATGATCTTGTTAGTGTAAACCGTTCTTTGCGATCCTCCGCGTCGGGAAAAAGTGATAACATTCGAGGGCAAACACATGTCATAGATAACTCTTGTTGGAGAGAAAGAAACTTTGTCGGTGACCAGTGCTCAGGCGTATCATGCCCTTTCATTCTAAAATCTTTGGATAACAAAATCTTGATCTACGATGGTGAGGATAACGATCGACTTGAATTGGAGATATTGATCCTGAACTTCTGATGGAGAAATCCAACACAGACTTAGATCTCTGATGAGCTGAGGATAACGATCCTGACTTCCGACACGTCCTTCAAACTCAACTATTGTTTAGCTTGCGCCTGGACTTGACCTGATTCATTATGGGGTGGAGGAATGCCCTTGCATAATGCTTTGCCCCAGCCTTTAGGGATTTTGAATAAAATAGTCTCGAGAAAGCTTACTAAGATCTGTACCATCAAGATAATCTGCCACAATATTATAAACATGGAAATCCTGGGCAACCGAAGGTGAAGAAGGTGTCAACCATGCTCGGATGAATGCCCCTGATTGCTCAACACTTTGAGAGGTTCTCTGAATCTTGACATAAATGCCCCAGATTGACTGAACTTTGAAGATATCACCTACTCAGGGTGGTTTACATCTTGAAAGTAGGCTACTTCACAACCTTACTTCTTGACTCGAACTGCTTTGTGCTCAATCAGATACTTGAAGCAAAATGTCCTTCAGGACAATCAAATTATCCGTCTGATGCTCATTATGCAAGCTTACTTGATGTTTAAGCACTTATCTATATGCAAAGAATGTTTTATTCTACAAATGATAATTCTAATGCAAAGTTCATGTTTGTCTTGAAGTTAAAGAAACTTTTATTGAAAAGATATTGAAACATTGAATTTTTTGTAAAAGATTGAGTGATATCAACTCAAATGTTTAGCAAACCTCCTAGGAGTCAGGTTACCGTATTCTTGTAACAGATTTGCTTTCGAATTAACCCATGCTTCAATTAGGACTTTTAAGGGTTGTAACGTGGTCTGGTTCACGGGTTTTTAGAAAAAAAGATTTTTAGGCTCAAAATATTTGGTGCCCTCCCATTCTCCGTGATGTTCTCCAATCCTAGGTTCAGATAACTTGATGCGAGCATTCATTTCTTGAGATAATTTTATGATGCGGTTGAAGAACCACTGAGGTTTCTTGGACATGACAGTCACTCACCTTTTGTTTTTGGTGTCTGATCGCACGACTTTGATCTTTTTCTAAGGATTTTATTTTGTTTTGTAATCCTTTTTGTTTCTTTCTTTTGCCTGACTTTTGCCTAAGCGACTTATTATGAAGTTTCGACTTAGCGGGCTTTTTGTCATTTTTTATATCACTTTTCGTTTGAACAAATCGTGTGATCTTCCATCCTTGTTTGATTGGAGATGATTGTGACTGCTTGAATCCTTGGCGGATGAGAGATAACAATTGTGGTATCGTTATCTGTTGATTTCTTGGAGTGCGAGAGATAACCATTATGGTTTCATCCTCCTTTAAAACACATTGTTGATAGGTGAAGATTGACCATTATGGTTTTTACTTTCCTCGACCTTTTGAAGGATAACAATTGTTGTATCCTTGGATGCGCACTCTTGATGAGTTTTGAACGCTCATCGGGTTAAGCGAACACTACCACGGGTTTAAAAATGAGGTTTTTGAACGGAAAGAAACTCCTACTTGAGGCTCAAAGGGTTAACGAGGGTTTCACTCCCTTATATCTCGGTGTTTGGGAATTTGAAACAAGGCACATACATCGTTAGCGGGTTTTACTCGAAAGCATTAATGTTTGAGATTGGGTAAATTGTTCGTCATCCTCCCTCTGAGGTGTTGCTTTATTAATAAGAGTTGAATATCAAAAGCATAGTAAAACAAATAAGAGTGATAGCGAATGGATCGTTCAAGACAAACATATTCAATGCATTATGATTAGTATTCGAAAATGAGCAAGTTTTGCATACAAGAAAGTCTTGAACAAAACAAGGAAAATTACAAATGAGCATGCAAGATAAAACTAGAAATCTCCATGTTGAGGAGGCGGTCTCGTATGGATTCTTGCTTGAGAAGATGCACTTTGTAATTGTGGCGTTCAGAGTCAAAGGAGTTCAATTGATGCGTAGACCCTCAGAGTGAATGTGATTGCTTTGGAATCAATGAGTTTACGAGCGTGCCTTTGAAAAGATTACATCCTTCAATTGTATGGCGGGTGCCCCGAATGGAACTCACGGTGAGCATCGAATCATATCCCAAAGGATACGGAAAGGTCCGAGCTCCTTTAACTCCACCAAAGAATGTTGGAGCAAGCGAGAGAGTAACTCACTATAAGACATATGGATTGGGTCATGCACTTTTCTTGGCCTTATCAGATTCTTTCCACCTCGCTGTTGACGATTTTGTCGATAAGTTTGTTGTCTAGGAGCGTTCTGCTGCTGGGGAGCATACTGAACGGGTGTTTGATAGACAGTTGCAGCACAGATTTGTGGAGCACACTGATTAGAATTAGCTTTTGTCACTTGATTAGGCATCTGAAGTGGAGGGTAAACAGGAGCTTCTTCCTCATCCTCGAAAATTGTACTTTCCTCTTGATCAATTTGCTCTAGAAATCCATAAATAATAGCAACATCCTGACTATTACCCATCTTGAGACCACGCTCAATTCGTTCCCCTACAACAACCAGGTGTGAAAATGTAGAAGTACATCCATCAACCAGATAGGGATCCTGCAAGGTATTGGAGAACATCTCAATGAGTTCTCCTTCCAAAAGAGGAGGTTGAACTCTAGCAGCTAATTCTCTCCATCTCTGCGCATACTCTTTGAAAGATTCTTCAGTCTTTTGAGTTAAACCTTGGAGTTGAATTCTGGTGGGAGCCATGTCCCTATTATAGTCGTAGTGATTGACAAAGGCTTCAGCTAAATCTTTCCAATTTTGGATGTGAGTTCGTTCAAGCTGAGTGTACCACTCGAGAGATGCTCCACTAAGGCTATCTTGAAAAACGTGCATGAGGAGCTTGTCATTTTCCACATAGGGAGCCATCTTATTGCAATAGGCTTTAATGTGATTAATCGGACAAGAGGTACCCTTATATTTCTCAAAAGTGGGGACTTTGAACTTTGCAGGAATTTTGACACCAGGCACCAAGCACAAACTAGGAGCGTCTAGACCAAGGGAAACACGACCCTCAATAGCTTTCATCCTTTTCTCAAGGAGGTGAAGCTTCTTCTCATACTCAGGCTCTTCAATCGAAAACCTGAAGTTGTCAAACGAAGACTCGAAGATATCCTCACAGTGAGGAGTTCCATTGACATGCATTTGAACGGTGTTTTTGACATTTTGATCTGAAAGGACCTCCTTGTGGTTAAGACCAACACCTGGTGGATTAACATGATCAATAGCAACAACTTCGGACCTCTGAACAACTTGCTTTAACTCTTCTTGTCCAATAGCGAGGTTCTGGATAATCTCCATGAATTGATCCATCTGGGTATCTATATGAGTATTCATCGCAGCCACACTTGCCTGAAGTTGATCCATGATGACGATGATGTCAGGAAATCAGTCTAGCAGTCTTGAGATTCTGAATAAGAAGCCAGGTTGAAATGAGTCTTTCTGGTTGAAATGAATGAAATGCATGATGATGCATGGATGATAAGAGAAATAAACTCTTTTTTATGATGATTGATGCAAATGAAATGCAACATGATGATAATAACAGGTTCACAGAGACGTGGAACAGGGATGATATTGGTAATTATAACAACTTATTTAGGTGGGCTCCTACGATAGGATAGCTCTAGGCTTCTACCCAATAATCCCGAACAAGGTGGTTCTAATGTTTTTTGGCTAAATGTTTCTTGGGGTCTCAGATCCCCTTTTACAAACACTATCATCGCGCGAGAGGCCTACATGGCGATAGTATTTGTAAAAGTATACCCCAAGAAACGACTCTTAACGGGATGCTCGAAATCCAAAATTTGAGCGTTTGGTCTCGGTTAGGACAACATGAACAAACTTAGAGTTATAGGTCATTTGTCCAAAGATTGATGTCCTGCGCTATCGCGGGCCAACAACCTCCTTAAAACAACCAACTCTAAGCCGGAGTCTTCGCTTAGGGCCAACAAGACAATGGAGTCAGGTGGACCTAGGCTACGCAACCCCTCTATTCCTAAAAGGTGACCTAGAAGCCTGGGTAGTAGGCTTATCTATGTAACAATGCCCATGAATTCCCATCACAAATATATCAACATATTAATATATAAAGCATAGAGAAAAATAAGCAAATAAACAATAGATAAGCATAAAGAAGAAAGCGATAAACAAACACACAAACATACGAAGAACTAAACTAGGGTTGACTCGCTTAGTCAAAAAAAGATTTTAAAATTCTTCCCCAGTGAAGTCGCCAACTGAAGCAACTCGATTTTCAAAAATCATTTAAATGAATTTTCAAAAACAATGAAATCGCCACCTAATTTTATTTGTTCTAGAAAGAACGGGGAAATATAGATAAAACCCACAAAAATCGGATAAGGCGGTCTACAAGACCAAAAAGAATGGAATCGGGAGTCGGTTACGCAAGAGGAAGGTATTAGCACCTCTTACGTCCATCGTACTCGATGGGACCCATTTAGTTCGAAATGTGTTTGTGTGTGTAATCGCTAATTTCTAAGTCATGAATAAGAAAAAAGAAAATGGATTTGTTTGTTATTATTTTGAGTTTGACACGGTTTCGAAACTGTGTGCCTACGTATTCCCTTGTGCAATGGGAAAGTCAAAACTCCGTAGTTCTTGTTGAAAATGTTTGAATTTGTTGTGTTGATTTTAATTGGAATGTTTTTTATCTTTGATAATCGCATATGAGCGAAAAAAAGATTTGAATGGGTTGGATTGATTTTAATTGTAGATGACAAGTATCAAAACGTTGGGCGACCCTCTAACGATTCAATACTCGAGATTGGTGATTGAGTTCAACCGATCATCTCTCATCCAAAATCTTTATTATGAAAAGAGTGAGGTGAAACAAAGTTCACTTTTATTAAGTGTTATGGAATAAAGTATTTAAGTCATTGGGTTACCCTCTAATTAATACTTTACATTTTAATTAAATCGTCAGGCGAACCTCTAACAATTTAATTAAATACCATATCACTATGTTTTTTTTTTGAAAAATTGATTTTTGAAAACAAATTCAATTAATTAATTTAATCGAAAGTGTTTTAGGGGTTATTAGGAAAACAAGCGAGCCCATACAAAGTGGCTTTATGTATGCTCTAAAAGTGGGACTAGCGTGACACTAGTATTCTAAGCGACCGATTGGAACAATCGATCGAATAGTTGTCGTGTAGAAAAGCCCGAGGACCAAACTATGAATGTGCGGTGTGCATTGTGTATGTTTACACTTCTTGATGAAGAGCCCAAGAGGAGACTATGTGTTCTAATATGATAAGCGCTTGATTAAGCGAAAATTAGAACACACAAGAAATAAATCCTAAGCTATTACAACCAAATTGAATTAGTTTGAATAATTAAATAGCTTCTATGCGGTGAAAGAATTGAGCTTCGGGTAGTCTTCAAGATCGGACAAGGCTTGATGCATCGGATGAATACCAAATGAAAGTTCCTGCATCATTCAAGATACAAACAAAAACTATCACGAAGAATAGATATATTTGCGTTGAATTCATTCGAAGGTTGAATTAAATTTGAAATTCAAAATTGCAACACAAAGATCATTACAATGTAGTTGAATTTATTTACAAATGGATATGAATAAAGTTATAAGAATATCAATAATATGTATATTTACATACTAAATATAATAAAAAGTATTATGTATTTTATATTTACAAAATAAAAATGTCATTTACTAGATATTAATAATGGAACAACAATGATAAGAATGTAATTGGAAGAAGAAAAGTATATATGCTAAGGGGAAATGATGATCGGACTTTTCTTGGATGCCTTCACAACAAACAAATTGGTTAGTAGCATAAGTGTGATAAAATAAGATGAAATTGCAATAAATCGGAAAATGGTTAGTAAACAAGGTATGAAGTTGGAATGAAATTAAATGAATGTTCATGAACAAAGCGAAGAACTAAGCAATTGATTATTCAAGCATTTCAATTTACAAACGAACCAAAACCAAAGAGGTTCAAGCTAAACTTCATTTCGAGTTCAAAGCGAGAAAGCGATTATAAAGCATGTTATAACCGATGAAACCAAAAAGCGGGCAAACTTCTTACATTGTGCTCAATACAAACATCTCAAACAAATACTTAGCAGCGGAAGCACAATAATAGAAAACTCATCATTAGGATTCAACTCGAAATAAATCAAAATTGTAATGATGTGTATGGGCGATTCAAGAACCAAGCGGTTGAACATTCAAGTATGGTTATCCGTAAATGAAATAAAAATCACATAACCTCATGCTATTGTTCACTACAAGTTGAAACATGAAAATTGAATTCTAAACACATTTAAACCATATGAACCGGAAACGGGCAGCAACCATTATCTTAAGAAAACGCTCAATATCGATCAAAAATTGCATAAACTCAAAGGTAACTTGCATTATCAACCGCTTACCAACCCGGCAGCCGCTATGCATATACAAAACTTACTCAAGAAAATCCTCTCAAAGAGATCCAAGAGGTTCTTACCTTACGGTGTGATTCCGACATCCAACACAAAACTTATGAATTGAGATCAACTCGAAACATCATCAAAAATCACTTTCAAGTGAATTAAGCACCAGGAAATCAACATCGATACACAGTATAAACAAACTCATGGTTTTCAATTAAATTCAAAGAAAGCAAAACAAGATCGATTTGAAGTTTCAAACATGCTATTAGAATCCGGACAGCCATATACACTTGTGCGTGAAAATTGATTACAATTCAAACAAAACAAAGTCGGGCAGCCGCTAATCCATCAATTTTACTCAAGATAAAACGACTTTTCTTGTTCAAATTCAATATAAAAGACACGGCATGCTGCCCAAAAGTTTCTCGGCCATAATCTCGCGAATATCGCAACATAGACATTTAAACCATCATTGAGACTTACATGGAATCCTCAATCAACTATTTACCATAGAAATCAACAAAATGCAAGCATCACAAACCAAACCGAGTGCTCCCAATATATGTGTTCATACGGTTTTCGAAATTCAAATTTACTTCAAGTTTCGAAATCACAACACAATGAAAAATGTAACAATATACAATTGTAATTTTCTCGGTTAGATATACCCATGATAAGCGCCTTATCGTCAAACCATCATCGAAAATAAAGTGGAATCCTTGTCACAAATTCAAAAGAAAACAAAAGTAGCATGGCTGCCCGGCAGTTTCTCGGTTATATCTTTCACGAATAACGCGATTTAGATGTCGAACCATCATTGAAACTAGTCATGGGAACCTTATCACATCCAATCGAAATTAAAACATGATACACAATGCCTAAATGATTTCTCGGTTAGAATTACACGCGAGTAACGCGGCTTAATCATTAAACCATCATCGAAACCAAACATAGATATCACTTCCCAACTTCAAGCGAAATAGCATAGCACCTTGTTACTAAACAAAATCAAATTTATGAAAGCAATTAACGTGATAATCGCGGACTAAACACAAAGCGAACACGTAAAACCAATTTTATTACAAATTTAAGCGGAATAACGGTTATAACTCGTAAACACAACATATCAACCATTATCAATTAGCACCAATGTCAGAGCAACAAAAGATCACACCTGTACGTACAAACAACAACAAATCAAAAATCACCATGTTGTTATCAAAGGGTTAACTCATGGCAGAATCTGAATCAAGCGGCAATATTTCACGGCATATCGGATATGTATAAGGGCATGAAATGACTCGAAATCTTCGAAGAAGCGAGAACATGATGATGTGAACGAATCGGTGGTGCAAAGCGGATGTCTGCGCTTGGAATCGATGAAGTGTAGGTTGACCGAGGCGAAACTATCCTTTGGTTTTGTTGGATGTCTTCCCGCGTATAGAGTCATGGAACTCGTGAGCAACCACCTTCCCATTTCGGCCGAAAGCGAACAATTTGTTAGGTGTTTTTGAAAAGAGTTGGAAGAGCTGAGTAGTGACTCGATGTTTCTCACGGTAGGGTCCTTTGATGTTGACGAGAGAAGCGGTGAGAGATGGTTGAGAGTGGGCTGTGGAAGAAACCGATGGAGGCTGTGAGGGAGGCGATTGGGAAGAGAATGGTTGAAGGTTACGTGTTGAGCGAAGAGTATTACGGTGGAAGATCGAGAGATGAGTGAAGAAGAGGTGGCTAGTTATCGGTGGTTGAATGAGGTTTTGATTGTTCTGAAGGAAACAGGGCAAGGAAGGAGTCGATGGAGGTATGGGGTTATCGGTGGAGATCTGGGATTGAAGGTCGTTGATGAGGAGATGGACCGAGGGGTTTGGAGATCGAGGGCGATGGAAGTGAGAATGTTCTGGATGGTGGTGGTTGCGGAAAGAGGATGGTTATAATGAAGAGAGGATGAAGGGGTTGATGGAGGTTTGGAGATGGAGATGAGGAAGGTGAACGGAGATAATGCAGGGAAGGCTGTGGGAATGGATGTGTGGAGCGAAACGATGGAGTATGTTGCGGTGGGTGGGGTTGAAAAAATGAAGAAAAATCCTTTTCTTTTTTGATTTTGGATGAAGATGGATGAGGAAAATTTCCCAGATCCGCCTCTTTCTATGTTTTGTTTTTCATCCGTTTCCAATTTTGGCCCCTATGAGCGATGAACAAGCTCGATATATAGTCATAAATTAGGTTTAGAGAAATTTTAAAAATGCCTAAAATGACCTTTTGATGGATTGGGCCTAAAAGCCCAATAGATTAAAAAAAATCTATCATAAAATATTTTTGTTTTAGTTTTTGGAAATAAAAAATTGACACCTAAAGTTGTTAAAAATGATATAAATTTGAATATTAAATTACGAAAAATTAAATGAGCACATTAAAATAAACTACGGGTTTCATAGATTAAAGAAAAATTATTGAAATAATTAAAATTGAAATAAAGCGATAATGAAGAATACGATTTTAAAACACTTACGGTTAAAACAAATCTTGAAATGTATCGAAAAATTAGAGATCACATTTTCATAATCCACCACACGTAGATTCATAAAGCGATGAGTTAGGCGAAAGTTTGAAATATTTTTCCCACTAATTTTAATGCATGTCGAATCGTTTTAACATACATTATAAAATCGAAATATTGATACCATCGACATATAATCAACTTAAAGCGATCGATAAGCGGTAAGGAGATAAAAATGAATGAAGTGAAATATCGGTATTTTGTAACTATAAAATGATGCGAATATCGATTTAAACTAACTTTTAGTCAATTTAAATCTGACGAAATGATGCATATGTAGTGAATGAATGACAGTTTAATGCCAATGACCTAATGGGCGCGTGTAGATGAATGTGAAGCTAAGCGGATAAAATCGAGATAGGAGGGCAAATTTTGGGGTCAGATGTATTCTCCTTTCTCGACCTCGACTTCACATTCTCGACTTCGACTTCTCAATCGACTTTTACATTCCTCATTTCTGACAAGCTTCACCATTTTTATACCACGACTTCTGTAGTTTCAACAAGCTCTTCAAATGTCACTTCCTCATCACTAGAATCCTATCGAGTTGTACACTCGAGAGAGCGATGACAAATTTGGCACCTTCTTCCTCGATTCACTACGAATCACCATCGGACAGTGACGACCATTCCTTTCTTTTGTTTCTTTAGAAAGGTGGGACATTCGACTCTAATATGTCCAATCCTTCACATTCATGACATTGGATTTCTTGCCTTGACTTCCTTTTCCTCGACTTGGATCTTACGCTGAGTCATAAGATCTGCTAATGTCGAGATGGAATATCCTTGACATTTGACCTTGACTTTGGATCGATCCTCTAATCGGTTTGTTGAGTGTCTTCCAAACATGGCTATAGCTTGGATATCTTCTCTTCATCTTCCACCTTGTATCCTCTTGATTATTGGATACAAGTGCTATGCTCTTGTTTTTCTTGTCAGAGTTCATGATTCCCATCTCAAAAGTCATAAGAGATCGATAAGTTCTTCACCTTCAAGGTCTTGATGTCTTGAGCCTCCTCATTGCGTGACTTTCATTGCAAATCTCTTAGGCAAGGATAGAGAATCTTTCTCACGGCTTTTCTTAACATCTTTTCACCAAGTGCTCACGAGGCATTGGCAATTTCCAAGATATTCATGTGAAATTCATGAATATTCTCTTCCTTCATCTTCAAATTCTCAAATTTGGTAGTGAGCATCTGAAGTCTTGACATCTTCACCTTGGATGTCCCTCATGAGTAGTTAAAAGTGTCCCAGACATCCTTGGCGACTCACATTGATGGACGATCGAAGATGTTCTGTCAATACCATTGAGCGAGCATTCAATGCTTTAGAGTTCCCTAGAGCTAGCTCTTCTTTCTTTGCTCCATTCCTCCTCGGGTTTCAAGCGGTAGTCCCGTCTTTCTAAGCTTGGTGGGATGTTTCCATCCTTTATCGTGACTCTCAAGCTTTAATGTCCTTGATCTTAAGAAGGCAACCATACGAGGCTTCGGTAATCATAATTAGAACCATCCGAATAGGTGGTCTTCCTCCAAATCCTCCTTCCTTATCCATTCGCGAAACTATTATCCTAGATCTCACCCAAAATAACAAGCGGTGCACTTTCGATTCCAATTGAATTCACGGCGGCGGATATGTGATGTCACGAGAATGTTATGACACACTATCGACACTCTGTTAACAATTTACGGTAAATATAAATAACGATAAAGAACCTGATAAGTTGTTTACCCGTTCGGTGTAACTACACCTACATCGGGGCTACCAAGCCGAGGAGGAAATTCACTATTAGTAGAATTAATTAGGGAATAAACCACGGTTTATCTCTTTCACTTAAAACACCCATGCAACTTCACCTAAGTCTACTTAGATCAGTACCCACTCACTCCCCTCAATCACCAGCGGTGATATCACTATTGACTAATTGAATTGAAGACACCTTCAATAAACTATCTTGATCTCGCTTCAAGCTTTCAATCAAGAGACAAACACTCGTGCTTTAAAGCTTTGGTGATAAACTACCCACAAACAAATCCTAGTCCATGCACTTATCAATTGATAGTTGCTTGGCTCATGAGAAACTAAATTACAAATACCAATTGTTACTAATCCTAACGATTACACAAAACAATGCTATCTCTTCAATACATTCAAAGGCGCAACACGGTTGTAAGGTTGAATTCCTTTTATAAAGCGATCACGAAACTTCGGTTTTGGCTTCCATAAAGATAGCTAGGGTTCATAATTTAATCCTAAAACATGGTCTTTTCAACAGCCAATTTAGGTTTAATTAAGATTAACCTAGCAACCACGTGAGCATGCTTTCTAATAACGGAAAAACAATAGTTAGCGGCTCACAAACTTCTGAAAAATCTCGGGAACAAGCAGTTCTGCGAGCGAATGTCACACTAAATGTCATAACATCTGTTATGACATTATTTCTGCGAATTTCGGCCTGACTTTAGCTTCGATTACGAGTTGTTTTTAACATCCTTAGCGGTGGATTTATCTTGATCTCACGAATGTCATGACATCCATCATGACATTGCTAAAGCCTAGTTTTACCAAAATTAATGCCAACTTAAAAACACTAACAGTTTCATCAAGTTTTCTTCAAATTTTATTGAGACTTATATTCATTTGAAATTTCATCACATTTTCTAAGGACTTATATTCACTTCAAATATCATCATAGTTATTAAGGTTTATGTTCACTTCGTATTTCTTTAAAATTTCTTAAGGTTTATATTCACTTCAAAATTCTTTAGATCTATGTTCACTTGAGATTCCCTCAGATTTTCTTAAGATTTATGTTCACGTCAAGTTTCATCAGGTTTTCCTCAAATTTTCTAGAGACTTATATTCCTTTTTAATTTCATCACATTTTCTAAAGACTTATATTCACTTAAAGTATCATCATATTTCTTAAGGTTTATGTTCACTTCGTATTTCTTCGAAATTTCTTAAGGTTTATATTCACTTCAAATTTCAAAAGATCTATGTTCACTTGGGATTCCACCAGATTTTCTTAAGATTTATGTTCACATCAAGTTTCATTAGGTTTTCCACAATTTTTCTAGATACTTATATATATTTCAAATTTCATCACATTTTCTAAAGACTTATATTGACTTCAAATATCATCATATTTCTTAAGGTTTATGTTCACTTCGTATTTCTTCAGAATTTCTTATGGTTTATATTCACTTGAAATTTGTTCGGATCTATGTTCACTTGAGATTCCATCAGATTTTCATAAGATTTATGTTGGTCAAGTTTCATCGAGTTTTCCTCAAATTTTCTAGACACTTATATTCATTTCAAATTTCATCACATTTCTAAAACATATTCACTGAATATCATCATATTTCTTAAGGCTTATATTCACTTTGTATTTCTTGAATTTCTTAGGTTTATATTCATTAAATTTTTTGGATCTATGTTCACTTGAGATTCCATCAGATTTTCTTAAGATTTATGTTCACGTCCAGTTTCATCAAGTTTTTCTCAAATTTTCTAGAGACTTATATTATTTTCAAATTTCATCACATTTCCTAAAGACTTATACACACTTCAAATATCATTAGATTTATTAAGGTTTATGTTCACTTCGTATATCTTCAGAATTTCTTAAGGTATATATTCACTTTAAATTTCTTCAGATCTATGTCCACTTGAGATTCCACCAGACTTTCTTAAGATTTATGTTCACGTCAAGTTTCATTAAGTTTTCCTCAAATTTTCTAGAGACTTATATTCATTTCAAATTTCATCACATTTTCTAAAGACTTATTTTCATTTCAAATGTCATCATATTTCTTAAGGTTTATGTTCACTTCGTATTTCTTAAGAATTTCTTAAGGTTTATATTCACTTCAAATTTCTTCAGATCTATGTTTACTTGAGATTCCATTAGATTTTCTTAAGATTTATGTTCACGTCAAGTTTCATCAGGTTTTCCTCAAATTTTCTGGAGAATTATATTCATTTCAAATTTAATCACATTTTCTAAAGACTTATATTCACTTCAAATATCATCATATTTCTTAAGGTTTATGTTCACTTCGTATTTCTTCAGAATTTCTTAAGGTTTATATTCACTTCAAATTTCAAAAGATCCATGTCCACTTGAGATTCCACCAGATTTTCTTAAGATTTATGTTCACGTCAAGTTTCATTAAGTTTTCCTCAAATTTTCTAGAGACTTATATTCATTTCAAATTTCATCACATTTTCTAAAGACTTATTTTCATTTCAAATGTCATCATATTTCTTAAGGTTTATGTTCACTTCGTATTTCTTAAGAATTTCTTAAGGTTTATATTCACTTCAAATTTCTTCAGATCTATGTTTACTTGAGATTCCATCAGATTTTCTTAAGATTTATGTTCACGTCAAGTTTCATCAGGTTTTCCTCAAATTTTCTAGAGACTTATATTCATTTCAAATTTCATCACATTTTCTAAAGGCTTATATTCACTTCAAATATCATCATATTTCTTAAGGCTTATATTCACTTTGTATTTCTTCAGAATTTTTTAAGGTTTATATTCACTTAAATTTTTTTCAGATCTATGTTCACTTGAGATTCCATCAGATTTTCTTAAGATTTATGTTCACGTCCAGTTTCATCAAGTTTTTCTCAAATTTTCTAGAGACTTATATTATTTTAAAATTTCATCACATTTCCTAAAGACTTATACACACTTCAAATATCATTAGATTTATTAAGGTTTATGTTCACTTCGTATATCTTCAGAATTTCTTAAGGTATATATTCACTTTAAATTTCTTCAGATCTATGTCCACTTGAGATTCCACCAGTCTTTCTTAAGATTTATGTTCACGTCAAGTTTCATTAAGTTTTCCTCAAATTTTCTAGAGACTTATATTCATTTCAAATTTCATCACATTTTCTAAAGACTTATTTTCATTTCAAATATCATCATATTTCTTAAGGTTTATATTCACATTATTTCTTAAGAATTTCTTAAGGTTTATATTCACTTCAAATTTCTTCGGATCTATGTTTACTTGAGATTCCATCAGATTTTCTTAAGATTTATGTTCACGTCAAGTTTCATCAGGTTTTCCTCAAATTTTTTATAGACTTATATTCATTTCAAATTTCATCATATTTTCTAAAGACTTATATTCACTTCAAATATCATCATATTTCTTAAGGTTTATGTTCACTCCGTATTTCTTCAGAATTTCATAAGGTTTATATTCACTTAAATTTTTTTTAGATCTATGTTCACTTGAGATTCCATCAGATTTTCTTAAGATTTATGTTCACGTCAAATTTCATCAAGTTTTTCTCAAATTTTCTAGAGACTTGTATTATTTTCAAATTTCATCACATTTCCTAAAGACTTATACACACTTTAAATATCATTAGATTTATTAAGGTTAATGTTCACTTCGTATATCTTCAGAATTTCTTAAGGTATATATTCACTTTAAATTTCTTCAGATCTATGTCCACTTGAGATTCCACCAGATTTTCTTAAGATTTATGTTCACGTCAACTTTGATTAAGTTTTCCTCAAATTTTCTAGAGACTTATATTCATTTCAAATTTCATCACATTTTCTAAAGACTTATTTTCATTTCAAATGTCATCATATTTCTTATGGTTTATGTTCACATCGTATTTCTTAAGATTTTCTTAAGGTTTATACTCACTTCAAATTTCTTCAGATCTATGTTCACTTGAGATTCCATCAGATTTTCTAAAGATTTATGTTCACGTGAAGTTTCATCAGGTTTTCCTCAAATTTTTTAGAGACTTATATTCATTTCAAATTTCATCATATTTTCTAAAGACTTATATTCACTTCAAATATCATCATTTTTCTTAAGGTTAATGTTCACTTCGTATTTCTTCAGAATTTCTTAAGGTTTATATTCACTTCAAATTTCTTCAGATCTATGTTCACTTGAGATTCCATCAGATTTTCTTAAGATTTATGTTCACGTCAAGTTTCATCCGGTTTTCCTCAAATTTTCTAGAGAATTATATTCATTTCAAATTTAATCACATTTTCTAAAGACTTATATTCACTTCAAATATCATCATATTTCTTAAGGTTTATGTTCAGCCGTATTTCTTGAATTTCTTAAGGTTTATATTCACTTCAAATTTCAAAGATCCATGTCCATGAGATTCCACCAGATTTTCTTAAGATTTATGTTCACGTCAAGTTTCATTAAGTTTTCCTCAAATTTTCTAGAGACTTATATTCATTTCAAATTTCATCACATTTTCTAAAGACTTATTTTCATTTCAAATGTCATCATATTTCTTAAGGTTTATGTTCACTTCGTATTTCTTAAGAATTTCTTAAGGTTTATATTCACTTCAAATTTCTTCGGATCTATGTTTACTTGAGATTCCATCAGATTTTCTTAAGATTTATGTTCACGTCAAGTTTCATCAGGTTTTCCTCAAATTTTCTAGAGAGTTATATTCATTTCAAATTTAATCACATTTTCTAAAGACTTATATTCACTTCAAATATCATCATATTTCTTAAGGTTTATGTTCACATCGTATTTCTTCAGAATTTCTTAAGGTTTATATTCACTTAAATTTTTTTTAGATCTATGTTCACTTGAGATTCCATCAGATTTTCTTAAGATTTATGTTCACGTCAAGTTTCATCAAGTTTTTCTCAAATTTCTAGAGACTTATATTATTTTCAAATTTCATCACATTTCCTAAAGACTTATACACACTTCAAATATCATTAGATTTATTAAGGTTTATGTTCACTTCGTATATCTTCAGATTTTCTTAAGGTATATATTCACTTTAAATTTCTTCAGATCTATGTCCACTTGAGATTCCACCAGATTTTCTTATGATTTATGTTCACGTCAAGTTTAATTAAGTTTTCCTCAAATTTTCTAGAGACTTATATTCATTTCAAATTTCATCACATTTTCTAAAGACTTGTTTTCATTTCAAATGTCATCATATTTCTTAAGGTTTATGTTCACTTCGTATTTCTTAAGAATTTCTTAAGGTTTATATTCACTTCAAATTTCTTCAGATCTATGTTCACTTGAGATTCCCTCAGATTTTCTTAAGATTTATGTTCACGTGAAGTTTCATCACGTTTTCCTCAAATTTTATAGAGACTTATATTCATTTCAAATTTCATCATATTTTCTAAAGACTTATATTCACTTCAAATATCATCATTTTTCTTAAGGTTTATGTTCACTTCTTATTTCTTCAGAATTTCTTAAGGTTTATATTCACTTCAAATTTCTTCGGATCTATGTTCACTTGAGATTCCATCAGATTTTCTTAAGATTTATGTTCACGTCAAGTTTCATCAGGTTTTCCTCAAATTTTCTAGAGAATTATATTCATTTCAAATTTCATCACATTTTCTAAAGACTTATATTCACTTCAAATATCATCATATTTCTTAAGGTTTATGTTCACCATATTTCTTGAATTTCTTAAGGTTTATATTCACTTCAAATTTCAAAGATCTATGTCCTTGAGTTTCCACAGTTTTCTTAAGATTTATGTTCACGTCAAGTTCATCGAGGTTTCCTCAAATTTTCTAGAGACTTATATTCATTTTAATTTCATCACATTTTCTAAGACTTATATTCACTTGAAATATCATCATTTTTCTTAAGGTTTATGTTCTCTTGTATTTCTTGAGAATTTCTTAAGGTTTATATTCACTTCAAATTTCTTGGATCTATGTTCATGAGATTCCATCAGATTTTCTTAAGATTCATGTTCACGTCAAGTTTTATCGGGTTTTCCTCAAATTTTCTAGAGACTTATATTCATTTCAAATTTTAACACATTTTCTAAAGACTTATATTCACTTCAAATGTCATCATATTTATTAAGGTTTATGTTCACTTCATATTTCTTCAGAATTTCTTAAGGTTTATATTCACTTCAAATTTCTTCAGATCTATGTTCACTTGAGATTCCATCAGATTTTCTTAATATTTATGTTCACGTCAAGTTTCTTTAGGTTTTTCTCAAATTTTCTTGAGACTTATATATATTTCAAATTTCATCACATTTTCTAAAGACTTATATTCACTTAAAATATCATCATTTTTCTTAAGGTTTTTGTTCACTTCTTATTTCTTCAGAATTTCTTAAGGTTTATATTCACTTCAAATTTCTTCAGATCTATGTTCACTTGAAATTCCACCAGATTTTCTAAAGATTTTTGTTCACGTCAAGTTTCATCAGGTTTTCCTAAAATTTTTTAGAGACTTATATTCATTTCAAATTTCATCACATTTTCTAAAGACCTATATTCACTTCAAATTCTTCAGATTTGTTAAGGTTTATGTTCACTTCGTATTTCATCGAATATCTTAAGGTTTATATTCACTTCAAATTTGTATAGATCTATGTTCACTTGAGATTCCATCATATTTTCTTAAGATTTATGTTCACGTCATGTTTCATCAGGTTTTCCTCAAAATTTTCTAGAGACTTATATTCTTTTAAAATTGCATCAAATTTTCTAAAGACTTATATTCACTTCAATTATCATCAAATTTCTTAAGATTTTTGTTAACTTTGTATTTCTTCAAAATTTCTTAACGTTTATATTTACTTCAAATTTCTTTAGATCTATGTTCACTTGAGATTCCACCTGATTTTCTTAAGATTTATGTTCACGTCAAGTTTCATCGTGTTTTCTTCAAAATTTTTAGAGACTTATAATCTTTTCAAATTGCATCACATTTTCTAAAGACTTATATTCACTTCAATTATCATCAAAATTTCTTAAGGTTTATATTCACATTAAATTTTTTTAGATCTATGTTCACTTGAGATTCCATCAGATTTTCTTAAGATTTATGTTCACGTCAAGATTCCTCAAATTTTCTAGAGACTTATATTCTTTTAAAATTTCATCACATTTCCTAAAGACTTATACACACTTCAAATATCATCAGATTTATTAAGGTTTATGTTCACTTCGTATATCTTCAGAATTTCTTAAGGTTTATATTCACTTCAAATTTCTTCAGTTCTACGTTCACTTGAGATTCCACTAGATTTTCACATCAAGTTTCATCAGGTTTTCTTCAAATTTTCTTGAGACTTATATTCATTTGATATTTCTAAAGACTTATATTGACTTCAAGTATCATCATATTTCTTAAGGAAGTTCACTTCGTATTTCTTCAGAATTTCTTATGGTTTATATTCACTTGAAATTTGTTCAGATCTATGTTCACTTGAGATTCCATCAGATTTTCTTAAGATTTATGTTCACGTCAAGTTTCATTAGGTTTTCCTCAAATTTTCTAGAGACTTATATTCATTTCAAATTTCATCACATTTTCTAAAGACTTATATTCACTTCAAATATCATCATATTTCTTAAGGTTTATGATCGCTTCGTATTTCTTCAGAATTTGTTAAGGTTTATATTCACTTAAATTATTTTCAAATATATGTTCACTTGAGATTCCATCAGATTTTCTTAAGAATTATGTTCACGTCATGTTTCATCATGTTTTTCTCAAATTTTCTAGAGACTTATATTATTTTCAAATTTCATCACACTTCCTAAAGACTTATACACACTTCAAATATCATTAGATTTTATTAAGGTTTATGTTCACTTCGTATATCTTCAGAATTTCTTAAGGTATATATTCAGTTTAAATTTCTTCATATTTATGTCCACTTGAGATTCCACCAGATTTTCTTAAGATTTTTGTTCACGTCAAGTTTCATTAAGTTTTCCTCAAATTTTCTAGAGACTTATATTCATTTCAAATTTCATCACATTTTCTAAAGACTTATTTTCACTTCAAATATCATCATATTTCTTAAGGTTTATGTTCACTTCGTATTTCTTCAGAATTTTTAAGGTTTATATTCACTTCAAATTTCTTCAGATCTATGTTCACTAAAGATTCCATCAGATTTTCTTAAGATTTATGTTCACATCAAGTTTCATCAGGTTTTCCTCAAATTTTCTAGAGACTTATATATATTTCAAATTTCATCACATATTCTAAAGACTTATATTCACTTCAAATATCATCATATTCTTATGGTTTATGTTCACTTCGTATTTCTTCAGAATTTCTTAAGGTTTATATTCACTTCAAATTTCTTGAGATCTATGTCACTTGATTCCATCAGTTTTCTTAAGATTTATGTTCACGTCAAGTTTCATTAGGTTTTTCTCAAATTTTCTTGAGACTTATATATATTTCAAATTTCATCACATTTTCTAAAGACTTATATTCACTTCAAATATCATCATTTTTCTTAACGTTTATGTTCATTCGTATTTCTTGAAATTTCTTAAGGTTTATATTCACTTCAAATTTCTTGGATCTATGTTCACTTGAGATTCCATGATTTTCTTAAGATTTATGTTCGTCAAGTTTCATTAGGTTTTCTCAAATTTTCTTGAGACTTATATATTTCAAATTTCATCACATTTTCTAAGACTTATATTCACTTCAAATATCATCATTTTCTTAAGGTTTTGTTCACTTAGTATTTCTTGAATTTCTTAGGTTTATATTCACTTCAAATTTCTTGGATCTATGTTCATGAAATTCCACAGTTTTCTAAGATTTTTGTTCACGTCAAGTTTCATCGGTTTTCCTCAAATTTTTAGAGACTTATATTCATTTCAAATTTCATCACATTTTCTAAAGACTATATTCACTTCAAATATCTTGATTTCTTAAGGTTTATTTCACTTAATATTTCTTGAATTTCTTAAGGTTTATATTCACTTCAAATTTCTTCGGATCTATGTTCACTTGAGATTCCATCAGATTTTCTTAAGATTTATGTTCACGTCAAGTTTCATCAGGTTTTCCTCAAATTTTCTAGAGACTTATATTCATTTCAAATTTCATCACATTTTCTAAAGACTTATATTCACTTCAAATATCATCATTTTTCTTAAGGTTTATGTTCACTTCGTATTTCTTCAGAATTTCTTAAGGTTTATATTCACTTCAAATTTCTTCAGATCTATGTTCACTAGAGATTCCATCAGATTTTCTTAAGATTTAAGTTCACGTCAAGTTTGATTAGGTTTTCCTCAAATATTCTAGAGACTTATATTCATTTTTAATTTCATCACATTTTCTAAAGACTTATATTCACTTAAAGTATCATCATATTTCTTAAGGTTTATGTTCACTTCGTATTTCTTCGAAATTTCTTAAGGTTTATATTCACTTCAAATTTCAAAAGATCCATGTACACTTGAGGTTCCACCAGATTTTCTTAAGATTTATGTTCACGTCAAGTTTCATTAGGTTTTTCTCAAATTTTCTTGACACTTATATATATTTCAAATTTCATCACATTTTAAAGACTTATATTCATCATCTCAAGTTTATTTCAATTTCAATTCTATTATCAAATTTCATCACATTTCTAGAACTTATATTCACTTCAAATATCATCATATTATTAAGGTTTATGTTCATCATATTTCTTGAATTTCTTAAGATTTATATTCACTTCAAATTTCTTGGATCTATGTTCACTTGAGATTCCATCAGATTTTCTTAAGATTTTTGTTCACGTCAAGTTTCATCAAGTTTTCCTCAAATTTTCTAGAGACTTATATTCATTTCAAATTTCATCACATTTCTAAGACTTATATTCACTTCAAATATCATCATATTTCTTAAGGTTTATGTTCACTTATTTCTTGAATTTTTAAGGTTTATATTCACTTAAATTTCTTGGATCTATGTTCACTTGAGATTCCATCAGATTTTCTTAAGATTTATGTTCACGTCAAGTTTCATCAGGTTTTCCTCAAATTTTCTAGAGACTTATATATATTTCAAATTTCATCACATTTTCTAAAGACTTATATTCACTTCAAATATCATCATATTCTTAAGGTTTATGTTCACTTCGTATTTCTTCAGAATTTCTTAAGGTTTATATTCACTTCAAATTTCTTCAGATCTATGTTCACTTGAGATTCCATCAGATTTTCTTAAGATTTATGTTCACGTCAAGTTTCATTAGGTTTTTCTCAAATTTTCTTGAGACTTATATATATTTCAAATTTCATCACATTTTCTAAAGACTTATATTCACTTCAAATATCATCATTTTTCTTAACGTTTATGTTCACTTCGTATTTCTTCAGAATTTCATAAGGTTTATATTCACTTCAAATTTCTTCGGATCTATGTTCACTTGAGATTCCATCAGATTTTCTTAAGATTTATGTTCACGTCAAGTTTCATTAGGTTTTTCTCAAATTTTCTTGAGACTTATATATATTTCAAATTTCATCATATTTTCTAAAGACTTATATTCACATCAAATATCATTATTTTTCTTAAGGTTTTTGTTCACTTCGCATTTCTTGAATTTCTTAAGGTTTATATTCACTTCAATTTGGATCTATGTTCATTCACAGTTTTCTAAGATTTTGTTCACGTCAAGTTTCATCGGGTTTTCCTCAAATTTTTTAGAGACTTATATTCATTTCAAATTTCATCATTTTCTAAGACTATATTCACTTCAATTCTTGATTTCTTAAGGTTTATGTTTTCGTATTTCTTGAATTTCTTAAGGTTTATATTCACTTCAAATTTCTTGATCTATGTTCACTTGAGATTCCATGAGTTTTCTTAAGATTTATGTTCACGTCAAGTTTCATCAGGTTTTCCTCAAATTTTCTAGAGACTTATATTCATTTCAAATTTCATCACATTTTCTAAAGACTTATATTCACTTCAAATATCATCATTTTTCTTAAGGTTTATGTTCACCGTATTTCTTGAGATTTCTTAGGTTTATATTCACTTCGAATTTCTTGGATCTATGTTCACTAGAGATTCCATCAGATTTTCTTAAGATTTATGTTCACGTCAAGTTTCATCAGGTTTTCCTCAAATTTTCTAGAGACTTATATTCATTTCAAATTTCATCACATTTTCTAAAGACTTATATTCACTTAAAGTATCATCATATTTCTTAAGGTTTATGTTCACTTCGTATTTCTTCGAAATTTCTTAAGGTTTATATTCACTTCAAATTTCAAAAGATCTATGTTCACTTGAGATTCCACAGTTTTCTTAAGATTTATGTTCACGTCAAGTTTCATTAGGTTTTCTCAAATTTTCTTGAGACTTATATTATTTCAAATTTCATCACATTTCTAAAGACTTATATTCATCAATATCATCATTTTTCTTAAGGTTTATGTTCACTTGTATTTCTTGAAATTTCTTAAGGTTTATATTCACTTCAAATTTCTTGGATCTATGTTCATTGAGATTCCATCAGATTTTCTTAAGATTTATGTTCACGTCAAGTTTCATCGGTTTTCTCAAATTTTCTAGAGACTTATATTCATTTCAAATTTCATCACATTTCTAAGACTTATATTCACTTCAAATATCATCATATTTCTTAAGGTTTATGTTCACTCATATTTCTTGAATTTCTTAAGATTTATATTCACTTCAAATTTCTTGGATCTATGTTCACTTGAGATTCCATCAGTTTTCTTAAGATTTTTGTTCGTCGAAGTTTCATTAGTTTTCCTCAAATTTTCTAGAGACTTATATTCATTTCAAATTTCATCACATTTCTAAGACTTATATTCACTTCAAATATCATCATATTTCTTAAGGTTTATGTTCACCGTATTTCTTGAATTTCTTAAGGTTTATATTCACTTCAATTTCTTGGATCTATGTTCTTAGTTATTCAGTTTTCCCAGATTTCTTGAATTTCATGTTTCTCATCATTTTTTATCAATTTTCCTTCATATATTTTTCAAATTTATATTATTATTTTAAATATTTTAATTTTCTTATATTTAATTTTATTTATATAATTATTTATTATTCATTATATATTCTTTTCTTTAAATTTCTCATATTTTTTTATATATCTTAATATTATATTGGACATATTCAATTGATTATTCATATTTCTTAAGATTTATGTTCGTCAAGTTTCATGGGTTTTCCTCAAATTTTCTAGAGACTTATATATTTCAAATTTCATCACATTTTCTAAGACTTATATTCACTTCAAATATCATCATATTTCTTAAGGTTTATGTTCACCGTATTTCTTAATTTCTTAGGTTTATATTCACTTAATTTCTTGAGATCTATGTTCACTTGATTCCATGATTTTCTTAAGATTTATGTTCACGTCAAGTTTCATTAGGTTTTCTCAAATTTTCTAGAGACTTATATTATTTTCAAATTTCATCACATTTTCTAAAGACTTATATTCACTTCATTATTCATTTCAAATTTCTTAAGGTTTATATTCACTTCAAATTTCTTGGATCTATGTTCATGAGATTCCATCAGTTTTCTTAAGATTTATGTTCACGTCAAGTTTCATCGGTTTTCTCAAATTTTCAGAGACTTATATTCTTTTAAATTTCATCACATTTCTAAGACTTATATTCACTTCAAATATCATTGTTTCTTAGGTTTATGTTTCTCATTATTTCTTGAGAATTTCTTAGGTTTATATTCACTTCAAATTTCTTGGATCTATGTTCCTTGAAGATTCCACAGATTTTCTGATTTTTTCAAAGTTTCATCGGGTTTTCCTCAAATTTTCTGAGACTTATATTCATTTCAAATTTCATCACATTTTCTAAGGACTTATATTCACTTCAAATATCATCATTTCTTAAGGTTTATGTTCCTTATATTTCTTGAAAATTTCTTAAGTTTATATTCACTTCAATTTCTTGGATCTATGTTCTTGAGATTCCATCAGTTTTCTTAAGATTTATGTTCACGTCAAGTTTCATCAGGTTTTCCTCAAATTTTCTAGAGACTTATATTCATTTCAAATTTCATCACATTTCTAAAGACTTATATTCACTTCAAATATCATCATATTTCTTAAGGTTTATGTTCACCGTATTTCTTGAATTTCTTAAGGTTTATATTCACTTCAAATTTCTTGAGATCTATGTTCACTGAGATTCCAAGTTTTCTTAAGATTTATGTTCCGTCAAGTTTCATCAGGTTTTCCTCAAATTTTCTAGAGACTTATATTCATTTCAATTTCATCACATTTTCTAAAGACTTATATTCACTTCAAATATCATCATATTTCTTAAGGTTTATATTCACTTATTATTTCTTGAAATTTCTTAAGGTTTATATTCACTTCATTTCTTGGATCTATGTTCACTTGAGATTCCACAGTTTTCTTAAGATTTATGTTCACGTCAAGTTTCATCAGGTTTTCCTCAAATTTTCTAGAGACTATATATTTCAAATTTCATCACATTTTCTAAGACTTATATTCATCAAATATCATTTTTCTTGGTTTATGTTCTTCATATTTCTTGAAATTTCTTAAGGTTTATATTCACTTCAAATTTCTTGGATCTATGTTCACTTGAGATTCCATCAGTTTTCTTAAGATTTATATTCCACGTCAAGTTTCATCGGGTTTTCCTCAAATTTTCTAGAGACTTATATTCATTTCAAATTTCATCACATTTTCTAAAGACTTATATTCACTTCAAATATCATCATATTTCTTAAGGTTTATGTTCATCATATTTCTTGAATTTCTTAAGATTTATATTCACTTCAAATTTCTTGATCTATGTCACTTGAGATTCCATGATTTTCTTAAGATTTATGTTCACGTCAAGTTTCATCAGTTTTCCTCAAATTTTCTAGAGACTTATATTTTCAAATTTCATCACATTTCTAAAGACTTATATTCACTTAAATATCATCATATTCTTAAGGTTTATATTCATAGTATTTCTTGAATTTCTTAAGGTTTATATTCAAATTTCTTGATCTATGTTCCTTGAGAATCCACCAGTTTTCTTAAGATTATGTTCACGTCAAGTTTCATTAGGTTTTCTCAAATTTTCTGAGACTTATATATTTCAAATTTCATCACATTTTCTAAGACTTATATTCACTTCAAATATCATCATTTTCTTAAGGTTTATGTTCACTTAGTATTTCTTGAGAATTTCTTAAGGTTTATATTCACTTCAAATTTCTTGGATCTATGTTCACTTGAGATTCCATCAGTTTTCTTAAATTTATGTTCGTCAAGTTTCATTAGGTTTTCTCAAATTTTCTTGAGACTTATATTATTTCAAATTTCATCACATTTCTAAAGACTTATATTCATCAAATATCATCATTTTCTTAAGGTTTATGTTCATTCATTTTTCTTAATTTCTTAAGGTTTATATTCACCAAATTTCTTGGATCTATGTTCATGAGATTCCATGATTTTCTTAAGATTTATGTTCACGTCAAGTTTCATGGGTTTTTCCTCAAATTTTCTTGAGACTTATATTATTTCAAATTTCATCATATTTTCAAAGACTTATATTCCATCAAATATCATCAAATTTTTTCTTGGGTTTTTGTTCACCCATATTTCTTGAATTTCTTAAGGTTTATATTCACTTCAAATTTCTTGGATCTATGTTCACTTGAAATTCCACAGTTTTCTAAGATTTTTGTTCGTCAAGTTTCATCAGTTTTTCAAATTTTTTGAGACTTATATTCTTTCAAATTTCATCACATTTCTAAAGACTTATATTCACTTCAAATTTCTTGATTTCTTAAGTTTATGTTCATATTTCCAGAATATCTTAAGGTTTATATTCACTTCAAATTTCTCTGAGATCTATGTTCATGATTCCATCATATTTTCTTAAGATTTATGTTCCCGTCAGTTTCATGGGTTTTCCTCAAATTTCTAGAGACTTATATTCTTTTAAATTTCATCACATTTTCTAAGACTTATATTCCTTGAATATCATCATATTTCTTAAGATTTTATGTTAACTTGTATTTCTTCAAATTTCTTTGAGTTTATATTCACCAATTTCTTTAGATCTATGTTCACTTGATTCCTGATTTTCTTAAGATTTATGTTTCACGTCAATTTTCATCATGTTTTCCTCAAATTTTTTAGAGACTTATATTCTTTTCAAATTGCATCACATTTTCTAAAGACTTATATTCACTTCAATTATCAACAAAATTTCTTAAGGTTTATATTCACTTCAAATTTATTGGATCTATGTTCATGAGATTGATCAGTTTTTCTTAAAGTTTATATTCACGTCGAGTTTCCTCGTATTTTCTAGAGACTTATATTCTTTTAAAATTT